>CM036240.1:34652814-35865314 GCA_020698575.1 Bostrychus sinensis
ATTTATGTGAGATTTTAAGCTTTTGTCAACCCAGCAGGGCCCTGCGTTCTGCAGGACAACATCTGCTTGAAGTCCCACGCTCCAGGTGTAAACAGTGGGGTGGAACACGCTACCTATTGAGTTGCGTACCATCACAGGCCTGACTCTGTTCAAGGCCAAACTTAAAACCTATTTGTACAGGCTGGCCTTCAACACAGTATTGTGACATTTTGTGTATTAGGGTCTGTCTACATGTACTTGTGTATTTTAATGTACTTTTTTATTCCTATGTAATTATGGATTCTTTTTATGGTTTTAAATAATGTAAAGCACTTTGGGCAACGCTGGTTGTTGTAAAGCGCTATAAAAATAAAGGTTGATTGATTGATTGATTACTGCTGTCTTGGTATTAAACCCCCCTCTCTCACCAGATAGCAAGTTTCAGAGTCTATGGATACTCCAGTTAATGATTAAGCAATTATTAAATAAGATAATTATTTCAATAATCGATTATTCAGATTAGTTGTTGCAGCTCTAAAAGTGTCTAAGAAATAAGATAATGTGGATTTGTGCCATTAAACAAGTCACACTTCCTGTGGAGGGTGACCAGTTGTAGTCATTTAAATACACACACATTTGCAGAGAAAATATTTGAATGTCTTAAGCTAGCATTAGCTAACAGCAGGTTGTGCTTGTCTCTTAGTCGTCCTCAACTTTTATGATGAAAAACGCCCATACGCCGGGTTGGTGACCCGACTGAAAAAATAATTTTTGATGCAATTTTATGCTAGTTTTGTGGTGGCGGTAGGGCCTCTACCAAACACCGTCATGTTTGGTTGCTCCATACTTTTTCCACAGGTGGATTTAACTAATCTGTTCAATATGATTTGACATAATAAAACCACAAAACCATTGTTCTTATGTTCACACCTGTTAACCCATTTAATTCGAAATTTTTCTCAGACATAACAATACTAAAATCATATGTTATTAGTGCTCTAATGAAGAAATCAATTGTTATTTTTAACAATTTTAATGGAAATGTGTGTGGAAACCTGAATTTTATGCTTGGCAACAATTGTTGCCACTGGATAATGTGGTCAATGTTGAATAGTGGCACTTTTAAGGTATTTAGTCAGATTTTTCTTACTATTATGCAACATAATATATGAGAGTCTTTAGCTGTCCTAAATATATGTAAACTTATTACCTTAAGCAATAAAAATTCAAAAGTGTTTGTTTATTTATTTATTTTTTAACAACAACAGCAATAGTACACTATTTTAAGCACCATCCGACCATATATCTCCACCGGGCGTCGTTACCGCCAACGTGAATCACTATTCGATGGAACCTGGTCCTACTCTGGGCTAAAGGTCCTAAGGTTTCCTTCGATGTCACCCACTCTGACCCCTGGAAAACACCTAACTGTAGCCGCTGGCAGCTTCACGTCTCTAACTATTGAGCTCCCAATCACCAGAGTCGATGGTTCAGCGGGTGTGTCACTGAGGGAAGAAAACCTATTCCAGATGGGAAGATTTGGGATGCTCTAAGTGTTTGCGTTTCGCGCAATGCTTCCTTCTTACTGTTACAAAGCCATCCTGCTTGTCCCCCGGCTGCTGGGGAGGTGTTGGGGGGCTAGTCTGGCTAGCGCTCCTGCTACTGTTAGTGTGGTCTACAGTCCCTGTAGCTACCTGGCTAGCTGGCTTAGCCTCAGCCTCCACTGTGCAGAGCCGTGCTTCTAACTGCTCTAACCTGGCCTCCAAAACTAAAAACAAACTACACTTCACACACCTACTGCTATCATCACTAAAGGAGGCAGGATTCTCACTGAACATATGGCACATTGAGCAGAAAAGGGGGGTGAAAGCGGAGGATGTAGACACCATGCTAATGCTAAGCTAAGATAAGCTAAAGGCTAAAAGAAGTTAGTAACAAAGTATTACTGAGTCTCGAATTGAAAGTGGCTTGGACATAAAGCGTTTATATATGATACTAGATTTCTGACTGAGTAACTAAACTGCTAGAAGATATACCTTAAATAATTCAATTTAGTCAAATGATGAAGAACAGGTGTGTATGCTACCAAGAACAACACTGGAATGCACTCACCGGGAAGTGACGTCCACACCAGAACCTCCCATGAGTTGTCTTTATTTTGCTTGAACACAAGGCGAACACAGTACCAAGGGCAGAGATGCAGAGTGTTCTGCTTTGCTCTAGCAGCAGGGAGTTTTTATCTTACACAACCAAAGGAGGGGTCACAATCATACCACAAGACAACTTTCCCGAGGACCAAGCACCTTCCGTCTAATATATGCTAGGTCACAGTGGTCTGACTTTCATGTGCGTGCATGTACTGTTACTTCAAAAATAACACTATTTGCAGCGATATTTGTAGTTTTTGTCTGTATTGTATTTTGTCCTGAGTTGTTAGGCCGTCTAAATTCGTAGTTGGCTGCATCTCCTCACGCCTGCTGTACGTCGCCATGTTTGTTTTGCACTAAGTCACGTGAGTGAAAACTATGATTAACACCCAGTGGTGGACAATGTGCTCAAAAGCTGTACTCAAGTAAAAATATTGTTACTTCAAAAAAAATTATTATTATTATTAGTAGTAATAGTACCCAACAAAAATTTGACTAAAGTAAAAATATGAAAGTATTGACTCTAACATTTACTTAAGTAGAAAGTAGGCCTAGATTTGAATGTTTTTGCAAAATCTTCTTCCCAGAGTTTCAAACCCAGAAACTTCTGATTGCAAGTCAGATGTACTACCCACTACACCACAGATAAATAAACACTCCTTAGACAATTCCCAAATTGACTCAAGTTAAAGTAAAAATATGTTTAACAAAATGTACTCAGAAAGTACTTTTTCTTCAGAACAGGTACTTAAGTAAATTACTTGAGTAAAAGTATCCACCACTGATACTGTAACATTAGAATGTTAGAGTTTATAATAATGCTATATAGAGTCTGTGAAGACTCTCACTCGTCCAGGGTAATTGCATCGCAACAAAAGTTAAAAAAGCAGTCATCTGGATTGGATTTTTCAAGTTGAAGACGTTTCACCTCTTATCCAAGAGGCTTTCTCAACTTTTGTTGCAATGCTATATAGATGAAATATTTTTAACTGCAATAAATAAATGAAATAAACATGTTTCAGAGCTTTACAGAAGGGTCACTGGCTGACATCTTGAAATTTCAAAGGTACAATGTATAGTCTTTGGTGACCTCTGGTGTTGACATTACAGATTGAGACGTTGTCTCACAGTGTGGCCATCTGCCCAATCAAGTGACTTTCTACAGCCTGTGAGCACCTGTGGTAACCTTACAGAGACATTATGAACACATTAAAATAGTTTCTGCCACAGGGGTTTTGAGTTTGTCCACTCTGGGTACAGGAAGTGATAGGTCTTGACTTATTTCCTGTGAAAGTCCATTTCAGCTTGGCCAGGTGTTTTTCCTGACGCAACACTCTCAGTTTATATAGGCTTGGGACCAGTACATATTGGCTGAATGTTTTTGAACCACTGACTAACCTTTTCATTAATGGGGAGCCCCAAAGAGACATTTGGACGCTATTTTGCATGAATGAATGTATCTGTCCTGCTTGGTTAACTGTATCCTATCTATATTCTATACTATGTAACAGCTCACCTTTATGAGTGGTGATAGACACCTGCCCATCTGGCATTATTTACACAAATAATACAAATCTAGTTATTAACTGCACAAAATAGCAACAGAGTTATGCTGTTGTTCAACTGAACATAAGCAGCAGCTTTGTAACATGTACATGTTCACATACTCACATGTATTTTATTTTTAGACTATTGCTGCATAAACAGAAACAGACTGTATTAACCTGCTCTGTCAGTCTTTAAAGGGGTTATATTATTTTTATTTATATTTTAAGCCAATCTTTGTCACCTCTAGAACAGCATTGCACGCTTTACAACCTTAAAAACATCATTTGAATAAAAAATTTTTTTACAATAACTTTCCTAATGCCATGAAGAAACAAAAGAGACCAGCAGATGGCAGCAGAGTACAGAGCTGTTACACTATTTTGAACAGAACCATAGAAAATGTTTATTATTTTGAATCTTTTGTATAATGCCATTATACTACAAAATGAAAAATGTCTGTGAAAAAATCAGTGGAAACAGAGCTGTACACCATTTTTGGGATAAATGAATGAGAGCAGATTAGATTTAGAGAGCTTGTTGATTGGTCAGTGCTTCCTGGATTGGGTGGAGGTTCATTCTCAGGCTTCATAAACTCAGGGCCAAAGAATAGAAGTTTACTGAAACATGCAACTGCAGCTATGTTTTTGGTGAGGGAACAACATTATAACATGGTAAAAAGCTTAAAAAAGTAAATTTTGCATAATCTAGCATAATCCTCTTTAAATGTGCTGTTCATGAACCCATGAACACAACCATGATCCTGAGATGTGATATGCAGCTCTGCACATTAAACCTCTGGGAGACGCATGGTGAAGGCATGTGCTGGGGCAAAGGATACTATATGCAGTATAAAATAGCAAATGAAATTTCAAAATATCACAGTCTTGCATACACAACTCTTACAGCAACAAGGCCTACCTGTGACTTAAAAAAAAAAGTACTACAGATGTTCAGCAGCAGGTGCTTTCTGAGGCCTATGAAGAATCAAGCATGGATGTTTTTTTTTGTTTGTTTTTTTTTTGTTTTGTTTTTTTGGTTTAGGAACTTTTTTCAGCCACAAAATAGAAAAAGCAAGATTTATTACTTAGTGAACTTCACCAAAGTTATTCAAGTGTGCTGAGTCATTGATTTGATCACTGCTATCCAAAGTTAAGTTGTGGAGTTGTTTTGGCTCATGATGCAAGTGGCTTGGGAGGTCCAGTGTTCATCTGGGAGCAGGTGGAGGTGGAGGGAGACGAGAGATAAAGCGTCTGGATGAAGTCACTTCTTCCCCCCACCCATCTCCTTCCTCCAACATGAGCAGTGAGCAGTGGTACCAGTGCTACCCAGAACTGGGCAATCTGTCTTGCACCAAGCAGAGCCCTGATCAGAGCGTCTATATCTATCTGCTTGTGCTTTTCACCTTCGCCTTTTGCACAGGCATCCTCAACCTTATGGTCATCATCGCTATTTCGCATTTCAGGCAAGTTGTGAGCGCTGAGATCAGGTTTATTATAAGGCATATACTCATGTTGTTTCTTTTCTCAGGCAGCTGCACTCCTCTCCTAACTTCATCCTCCTCAACTTGGCCGTCTCAGACTTCCTGATGTGCTGCGTGGTGATCCCAGTCCAAGGTTCATTCCCGTACGTTTGCTGGCATCTCGGCGACATCGTGTGCATCCTGTATGCCATCTTTCGCTTCACGCTGGTTTCTGTATCGGTTGGAGGCATGATCCTTTTCTCGATAGACCGCTACGTAGCCATTTGTGACCCCATGCACTACCCCACCCTGATGTGCAGGAGATCTGTTAGCATCGCCCTGATCGCCTGCTGGATCATCTCTGTCCTGTATGGCTTTGGGTATTACCACAGCAATCTCATTATTTTGGGGCGGTATAAGAGGTGCGAAAGGGAATGCTACTTATTGGTGAGCTATGCTTCATATTATATTGACCTGATGGTGAACTTCTGTGGGCCCTTTATGCTCATAATTATACTGTACCTGCGAGTTTTCTTTGTGGCAGTGTCGCAGGCCCGTACCATGCGTTCTCAGGTTGCAGCCACCACACAGCAGCCGCCGGTGAACTCCAGGAAATCTGAGCTGAAGGCGGCGCGGAATCTGGGCTTTGTTGTGTTTCTCTTTCTCCTCTGCTACACGCCGTACTACGTGGTGGCCTATCTGGGAGGGAATATGAACTTTTATTTCAAGGCCTTCCTGTTTAATTTGATGTATATAAACTCATGTTTTAACCCCTTACTCTATGCGCTCCTGTATCCCTGGTTTAGGAGATCTGTGAAGCAGATAGTGACGTTTAGGATTTTGCAAAGTGGTTCACGAGATGCAAATGTACTATGATGACTTCAAGTGCAGTGTTAATATATGAAAAAGCATGTTACTGATAACCCATGTGCAATGAATTTGAAATAGCACTTTACACATTTAATATGACATTTGTAAACACTGAGGCATAGGGTTGAGAACCAAAAGGCCACAAGTGACATTCTGGGTTTTCTGAGATTTACAAGACTTACAAATCAAATGAATGCTCTTGTTTTTACTGCCAAAAGATCACAATAAAAACAACTGGTTATCTCTGAACATAGGATTCAGACAGTGTGATAAATGGATATAAATGCTATACTGTTATGTCATATAGAAACAGACATAAAATGCTGGAGCCCAAAAAGGCAAAATAACTATTATTACAAATGAAAAAAATCTAAGTTAGTGGTTCTCAAGCTGTGGTACAGGTTCCACTGGTGATACTCGGGAGTCTTTTGCTGTTTTAGTCCTGCTCTGATAAATAAATTCTGCTCTCATAAATTTGATATGAAGACCACTGCTTAGTCTTTGTTTAGGCCCAGTTTAGTCCTGGCTTAGATTTGGTGTAGTCCCAGTTTTAGTCCATGTCATGTCCTTATGTAGTATTGCTCCTTTAGTTTATTAAAGATAATACTTGGAAAGCCAAATATTTCCTGAGGTGATGGTCTGTGATCTGTGTGTTTGAATATTTAGCATTTATGAACTGAAATTTGACAAAAGGTCAGTACTGTGTCATGTTTTTCTTCTCTTGTAAATGTTACTTACAGCCTTTGGTTCTCAACCTTCAGTATACAAAAAAAGATGTATGTGTGTATCTACTGTAAATTGACATGGTTTATTTAACAATTGAAACATCTCTACTTAATACAAAATGCATGGTTCTAATTGTAGCTCTTCATTGTACACACTGCTAGTGTTGTTCTCTCTCAGCTATGAATGCAAATTGAATTTTCCAGAGTTAATAGATATTGCTTTACACTTTTGAAATGAAAAGCTGTTTTTCACCAATACACCGCCCATGTGGGAGTCAAAGATACCAAACCCAGTATGCATGCATGTAAGTGATATACAATATATTAAAAATAAAATGTTTTTTTTTTTCTCTAAATGTTTTGGATTGTTTATTTCACATGTGCAAAAAAGATAAAAGGTAAGTTCATGTCTAAATGAAAAAAAAAAAAAAAAAAAAAGAAATTCTGAAATTCCCATTACAAGTTAAAGGTACTGTAACCACATGCGTTCGCACTGGTTTCAAAACAGTACTGCAGTCTAAAACTAAAACAATGGTCTCTTTTTTGATTGGACAATTGGCAATGCAGTTTTAGAACCAAAACAGAAAATGAAAAAAAAACAAAAAAAACAAATAGGAGGTTCCAAACGCGTCTTCTGTGCATGGACAAATTCCTTGCAAGTGTCTGTCAAATCTTGTCCCATGATTGGGGGTCACTTTGGTGATGTCGCTCACCTTTTGCATTAAGTTGACTTCCCTTCAACTAAAAACTATGCTCAGGTAATGACCTTCTTTTGTATACAAACAGCGTTACTAATAGTGATTATATAGAAACAGTGTGAGATAGTTTGAAACAGCCTACTACTCACATGGATCCAAAAAATACAAAAATAGTTTTGAGCCAAGCAGTAACTATACCACTGAGGGTAAAGTGACGATCTGGCAGCATGTGGGAGAATGAGCTGGGTCTTTGTACTGCTGAAGGTGTGGGTCTTGATTGTTGAATTGGAGAGAGAGAGAGAGAGAGAGAGAGAGAGAGAGAGAGAGAGAGAGAGAGAGAGAGAGAGAGAGAGAGAGAGAGAGAGAGAGAGAGAGAGAGAGAGAGAGAGAGAGAGAGAGAGAGAGAGAGAGAGAGAGAGAGAGAGAGAGAGAGAGAGGGGAGGGGGGGGGGGGGGGGGGGAGTGACTATGCCACTTGAAGATGTTTGAATAGAGCATATAAACATAGAAAGATACAGTGGCATGAAAAAGTATCTGAAACCTTTGGAATTTCTCACATTTCTGCATAAAATCACCATTAAATGTGATCCGATCTTTGTCAAAATCACACAAATGAAAAAACAGTGTCTGCTTTAACTAAAACCACCCAAACACTTATAGGTTTTTATATTTTTAATGAGGATAACAAGCAAACAATGACAGAAGGGGGAGGAATAAGTAACTGAACCATCACATTTAATATCTGGCTGCCCCCCCTTTGGCAGCAATAACTTCAACCAGACGCTTCCTGTAGTTGTAGATCAGTCTGGCACATCCATCAGGATCAATCTTGGACCATTCCTCTTTACAAAACTGCTGCAGTTCAGTCAGATTCCTGGGATGTCTGGCATGAATTGATGTCTTGAGGTCATGCCACAGCATCTCAATGGGGTTCAAGTCAGGACTTTGATTTGGCCGCTCCAGAACGTGTATTTTGTTCTTCTGAAACCATTCTGAAGTTGATTTACTTTTGTATTTTGGATCATTGTCCTGTTGCAGCATCCATTCTCTTTTTAGCTTCAACTGTCTGACAGACGGCCTCAGCTTTTCCTGCAAAACATTCTGATAAACTAAAGTTGTATAGACCCTGAGGCAGCAAAACAGCCCCAAACCATGATGCCACCTCCACCATGCTTCACGGTGGGGATGAGGTGTTGATGTTGGTGAGCTGTTCCATTTTTCCTCCACACATGACGTTGTGTGTTCCTCCCAAACAATTCAACTTTAATTTCATCAGTCCACAAAATATTTTGCCAGAAGTTCTGTGGAGTGTCCAAGTGGCTTTTTGTGAACATTAAACGTGCAGCAATGTTTTTTTTAGACAGCAGTGGCTTCCTCCGTGGAGTCCTCCCATGAACACCATTCTTGGCCAGTGTTTTACATTTAGTCGATGTATGCACAGAGATATTGGACTGTGCCAGTGATTTCTGTAAGTCTTTAGCAGACACTCTAGGGTTCTTTTTTACCTCTCTGAGCATTCTGCGCTGAACTCTTGTCATTTTTGGTGGACGGCCACTCCTTGGGAGAGAAGCAACAGTGCCAAACTCTCTCCATTTGTATACAATTTCTCTAACTGTGGATTGATGAACATCCAGACTTTTAGAGCTGGTTTTGTAACCTTTCCCAGCTTTATACAAATCAACATTTCTTGATCGCAGGTCTTCAGAGAGCTCTTTTGAGTGAGCCATGGTGCACATCCGACAATGCTTCTCATTAAGACACAATTCTTACCAGGCGTGTGTTTTATAGTGGGCAGGGCAGCTTTAAGCCACTCCTCAGTGACTGGACACATTCCTGACTTAAATTGTTTGGTAAAAATTGGTTTTAATTGCTCTTAAAGTCTCCTTAGGCAGAAGGTTCAGTTACTTATTCCTCCCCCTTCTGACATCGTTTGCATGTTATCCTCATTAAAAATTAGAAAACCTATAAATGTTTGGGTGGTTTTAGTTAAAGCAGACACTGTTTTTTCATTTGTGTGATTTTGACAAAGATCAGAACACATTTGATGGTGATTTTATGCAGAAATGTGAGAAATTCCAAAAGCTTCAGATACTTTTTCATGCCACTGTATTTTGAATCAAAAACACACCACTGTAGGAAGAATGAACCTCCAGCTGAAATTTCAAATCCAAAACTTGAATCTAACCTTTAACTTAATGGATGTTTTCCTCCAGAGGTGGAATCACAGCAAGCAACCTTTGAACCCTTGGGTGATAATTCAGACATGCTCCCCTGGTTGAGTAAGCAGTGGAGACGTTTGGGATGGTTAGGATAGTGGGGCTATAAAAACGGCTGATTTGTGACAAATAACAGAGACACATTCTTTCTAATAGGAAAGTCCAAAGTTTGAATACATGCAACAAAACTACTTCACATTGCAAGAGAGAGCTTGCAGATTTGAAATAAAGGTAATTTCTGTGACTGTCATTTTCTTCATCTACTCAAAAACCAATTGAACTCATATACATGTTGTTTTGCAGGACAATGTTATAAGTGACTTGAGATGTGCTTTGTTCACTACTCTTGCATCATTACATGTGGTATTTCATTGTGGAGTTAAAGTATAATACAGTGATGAACATGTACTGCATATTGTTTGAAGTGGAGTAATATTAGTAACATGGCAATAATCTAGTAATCTTATCCATGGACAAGTCTTGCCAAACTGAGTGTACGCTGAGGGAATGCCCCTCACTTCACCAAAGATAAACCACTTTTTCCTTCATTCTCAGGCAGGTGGCCGTTGTAGGTTTCTTTGGGCAGTTGTAGATGTCTTCTTAAGTAAAGCATCCAGGAGGTTGTCTCCTCAAAGCTACGTGCATCATGGGACTCCCATACCCCACGATGACAGGGTGCGGGTCCAAGCTCACTCGCTTTTGACTTCCAACTTTTCTACTCCTCACTTTTTCTATGTTTGATTTTTGGTTATCCAGTAATTTTAAGGCTCAAGCCATCGCATTGTCAAGTATTTCTTGAACTCTGATGCCAGCCTATAGGCTTAGAGAAAAAACAAGCCACAGAAAATTGGAGATGAGACAACATTAATCATCATTAATCCGTCTGATTCTGGGTCTGAGGTGTTTAGCGACTCAGATGCCAATTTGCCAGCAGTCGGATGTTCAAAGTACTCCACTCTCCATAGTGCACACCTCAAAGCACTGCAAACAGACCTCAGCAAGTCCACCAAATGAGATTTCTCCGACACCTACTCCAGCCCCTTCACACTGCAGGGTTTGCAGCCTTCGACAACACCCCTGCTGAAGCCGCTGGGATTCTCGCTCTCCTCGCTCTCCTCGCTCTCCTCGCTCTCCCCAAGAGCCAGCTCGCCCAGGTCAAACTCCCAGCCTCACCCACCACTCTAGGCACACGTCCCTGTGTCAACATCAAAGACTGGACAGTGGCCGGACTACAGTGTACTTTGAAGAAGAAAGGCATCCCCTTCACCAGATATGGATGTCCTCTGTCAACGCTTCAGCGCCCTCCAGCAGACCTGCAGCGCTTCCTGGTTCCCCATCCGGGGCACGCGCCAGCAGTGACATCATTGCACTGCCTTTCGTTCCACCGCTCCAGCCAACCTCCAAATTTTTGCCTTGTCTTCTCCTAACTGCACCGACACTCATAGCATTAACAGCCTCATACCTTCACCTAATTTCTCTATGCAATATGCCACAATTGACCATGCCATAACCCTCATTCTCAGGTAAAGGGGCTTGGCTCTCTAAAGCAGATATCACTAGTGCCTTCAAAGTCTTGCCCATTCACCCAGACTTCTGGCACTTCTTCAGAGTTTTCTGGAAAGGTTCCTGTTACTTTGCCTTGCGCCTAACTTTTGGTTGCAAAAATAGTCCAAAAATCTTTGACTCTCTCTCAGAAGCCTCATGCTGGATTCTTACCAACAACTTCAAACTTCCCTATATTTTACATCTCCTGGACGACTTCTCATCATGCTGAACTCTTCTCCCCCTCGTCTTGGCCTCTCAGTTCTTATCAAGGCTTTCTCAGATCTCGGTATGCCTCTGTCGGAAGAGAAAACATTAGGGCCTTGCACATCCATTGAGTTTCTCTACATTACTCTTGACTCTTTTTTTTCCCAAGCTTCTCTGCCCTCTGAAAAGGTTTTACCTTGCTCCTATCAAACTACCTCCTTACAGACAAATGCACCAAATGGCTCAGCCACTTCAACTATGCCATTCATATCATTCCACAAGCCAAATCTTTCCTCTCAAGTCTTTTGAGTAAAGCAGCAGCTGTTCCCTCTCTCCATGATAGGGTGACCTTAGACGCTTCATGTAAAATGGAGATGTATCTCTGGCAACGGTTCCTTTTATGTTGGAATGGCATCTCCTTCTTTTACAATGACTGAATCACTTCCAGAAGACATTCATCTGTATACTGATGCTGCTCCATCAGTAGGCTTTGGTGGTTATTACGGTGGTAGATGGTTTGCTTCCACGTGGCTAGCAGAGTTCTCGTCCCTCCAATCAGAAAGTCCATCCTCTGCAAGAGGAGATATACCCCATCATTATCGCAGCCATTCTTTTGGGGCACAAATGGTGTAGAAAATGCATCCTTATCCATTCTGACAATGCAGCAGCAGTCGAGATCATCAATAAAGGTCAGTTACATTCCCAAGCTATCATGCAGTTCCTGTGCAGGCTCACTCTAGTTTCCGCATAAAATCAGTTTATCCTACATGCTGCTTACATTCCTGGGTACCAAAACTCCATTGCTGACACACTTTCTCATTTCTCATTTCAGAAATTCAGACACTTGGCTCCAGAGATCCATTCTACTTCGGTCCCACTGTTTTCAGCAACAATATTCAACTAAATCCTCAGTTCTAACATCTCGCCACAATGAGCCATTCTCGATAGTCTCACTCCCCGTACAGTCTCAGCTTACCTTACTGGATGGAATGCCTACAAAACCTTTCTCCATATCCACCAGCTACAGTCTTCATTCGACGTCCTAACCATTTGCAATTTCATCACCCATGCTCATACTTCATTAAATATACGCTTGTCTACACTACATACATACTTGTCAGGAATTAACCTTTTCTTCAAACTAGCCACAGGCATCAATTCAATTCAGTTTTATTTGTATAACCCAGTATCACAACAAAAGTCACCTCAAAGGGCTTCACAACAGTTTATCAAACATAAACACACAATCAAACTTAACACACAATCAACACAAACAATAACTACACTAAACAGACCCAGGACACTCTTGTCCTTAGACCCTCCTTCTTGGTAAGGAAAAACTCCTAAAAAAACACAGTTGTGGGAAAAAAGAAGAAACCTTATGGAGCCCAACTGAAGGAGAGATCCTCTTCCAGGATGGACAGGCAATGCGTCTAGGACTGTTAGTTCGTTAGCTCATCTATAGCATATGAATGTGAACTCTGCTGTGCCTGACAAACAGACAGAAAACTGTATGGCACAAGACAAGAGCCATAATGTTGAAAGAAAAAATCAGAAAGACAGAGAGAATAAATCTATGCCAAAAGTGAAGGACAGAGATATCCTGCTGCTGGGAAACGGTGCTATCAGTGACATAAACAACAGTAGGATTGTTACATGCAGCTACCCAAGCACCACGGTCACTGATATAACGGCACTCCTCCCCCAGGTCATATCCAAACATCAGGGAGTCAAACAGCTGATCCTGCACGTGGGTGCTGTCGACATCAGGAAGGGAGAATCAGAAGTTTTAAAAAAGGACTTCACTATACTTTTTGAGAAACTTGATAAAGTGGCAATCCAGTCATCTATTAGTGGACCTCTCCCGAACATAGACAGGATGAATAAATTCAGTCAGCTGCTTCAGCTGAATACTTGGCTGTCCGGGGTCTGTGAGTCTAGAGGAGTGAACTTCATTGACAACTTCAATCTGTTTTGGCAACGGGAGGACCTGTTTAAAGGAAAGGGCCCACACCTGTGCAGAGGTGGAGTGAGACGACTGACGGACAACCTCCTCCGTGCTCTGAGGCATCAGAAAGGGCCTGGACGGGGTCCTACGCAGCCACTGAGAGAAGAGAGAAATGACAGAAGCGCTCCCGCCTCGCTGGTCATGGACACAGAAAGGGTTTCAGCTCCAGCAGCACCTCTGGCACCTCCATCGGTGCCCTCACCACAACCCTGGGCCCCACCTGCTACATCCACACCCTCTGCAGACTCTTCACTTTCCATCCTTTCACCAGCTTCACCAATGGGCTTTCCCAACCACCTTGAAAGCCTGGTGAAATCAGGAATTAAAATGGTACCCCTTACTCCAAACATGGCAAGATCATGGGTACTATCATCAACAATGCTGAATTCTGCCCCCCACCAAACACTACCCCCTGTGCTCCCCAGGAGCTCCACCTCTCCTGCTCCATCCACCAAAACACCACCAGCTCCACCCCCACGACCGACATTTAGAGTTGTTACCCCTCAATGCACCCCTGTCAGACCCCCCCGACCTGCTCCCAGACCAAAGATCCTGACTAAGATCAACACTATCAGCGACTAGGACACACAGGGCCTCTGCTGTTCCAGGACTTTTAGTCATGATAAAGAACTTATCAACCCGAGGCCCTGGGAGAGAGCTTTCTCCCATAGTGCTATAACTACTGTGAAATGTCGTCGATTAGATAAGAGAGGGACAGTTAGACTGTCCAATCAGAGAAATCTAATTCAAGTTCCTTGTAAGCAGATAATGTCAGGTTTTACTCAGACAGATCTGAAGCTTGCAGTGCTCAATGTCAGATCTTTATGCATCAAATCATTTTTAATCAATAATTTTATCTCCTCTTATAACCTGGATTTTATGTTTTTAACAGAGAGATGGTTAGACAGCAAGACGGGTAAAGCAGTTCTTATTGAATCCACTCCACCTAACTTCACTTTTATATCAGAAACACGGGAAAACAAAAAGGGAGGTAGTGTGTGTGCCTTACTTAAGGATGATATAGTTACCCCCAGGCATTTGGGGTGTTTCCATCATTTGAGTATGTATCTTTCAAAATGGAGCTAAAAGTATCTCCATCCATAATCTTTATTATCATATATAAGCCACCCCAACATTGTCAGAGTTTTATTGATGATTTTACTCAGATGCTTTCAGTTGTCTGCACAGACTTTGACTGTAGAGTCATTACAGGTGATTTTAATGTACATGTGGATAACATCTGTGACAGAAATGCTAAAGAACTTTGTGCTGTCCTTGAAACCTTTGGCCTTACTCAGCATGTGAGTGAGCCCACCCACACCAGAGGCCACACTCTGGACCTGCTTATTACTAAAGGTGTTCATATTTTAAATGTTATTGTGGCTGACGTTGCTTTGTCTGATCATTTTTGTGTCTTCTTTGACCTGTTTGTTATTCCCAAACCAGCTGCTGGTCCTGCAGTTGTCCAGAGGAGACACATAAATGATAACACTGGGACTCTGTTTATGGAAATAATTAGGTTTGAAAATACCTCATGTTCTAATGTTGATCAGTCGTTGGACTCCTATATTTCTAGTGTAAATGTTCTGGACACCATTGCACCTATTAAGGTTAAAATGGTTAGAAATAGGCAGAAGGCGCCATGGAGAAATGCGGACTCGATCAGGGCACAGAAAAGGGAGTGCCGGAGGGCCGAACGAAAATGGCGCAAGTCAAAGCTCCAGGTTCATTATGACATATACAGAAATATGTTGAATGTTTTCAATCAAATTCTGCGTAGAACAAGGGAAAGGTATTTTTCTGAAATTATTACAAACTGCAGTAACAACTCACGTGTCCTGTTTGCTACAGTAAACAGGTTAACAAACCCCCCAGCTCCATTGCCTTCAGAACTAATTTCCACATCTAAGTGCAATGAGTTTGCAAGATTTTTTAATGACAAGGTTCAGAGTATTAAACATGCTATAAATTCCACAACACAAATAACAACTCTGCAGCCATCCAGACTCAGAGCTGACACACTTCACCCCTGTCACTGACAAAACAGTCCAAGAGATCATCTCCAGTCTGAGTTCATCCACATGCTGCCTTGATGTGTTACCCACTAGAATTCTAAAATCTGTGCTGAGCAGTTTGTTACCTCAACTTTCTCATTTAGTTAACATCTCACTGCAGTCTGGGACATTTCCAAGGGCCTTGAAAACTGCCGTCATCAAACCTCTCCTAAAGAAGAGCAGTCTTGATGCCACAGTACTCAACAACTATCGGCCCATATCAAACCTGCCGTTTTTAGGAAAAGTCCTTGAGAAAGTTGTATACCAACAACTTACTGACTTTCTTCTGCGGAACAACTGCTTTGATCATTTTCAGTCAGGTTTTAGGCCCCATCACAGCACTGAGACTGCTCTTATCAAGGTGACTAATGACATCCGCCTGAACACCGACACAGGCAAAGTCTCTGTCTTAGTTCTGCTGGATCTGAGTGCTGCTTTTGATACAGTTGACCATGTGATCCTGTTACAAAGATTAGAGGACTGGGTAGGTATTTCTGGTACTGCCCTAAAATGGTGTAAGTCCTATCTTGAAGACAGGAAGTACTTTGTTGAAATTGGTAACTGTGTCTCAGACCAAATGGCCCTGACCTGTGGAGTGCCCCAGGGATCCATCCTGGGACCTCTTTTGTTCAATCTTTACATGCTCCCTTTAGGCCAATTAATAAGCAGCAATAACATATCCTACCACAATTATGCAGATGACACACAGATTTACATCTCACTAACAGCAGGTGAATATTGACCTGTGGATTCACTCTGTCACTGCATCCAACAGATCAATGAGTGGATGAGAAACAACTTTCTCCAGCTAAACTCAGACAAGACTGAAATAATCATCTTTGGCCCACAGAAACAAAGACAAGGTGTCTGTATTCACCTCGAGTCTCTTTCACTAAAACCTACAAGTCAGGTTAGAAATCTCGGTGTAATCATGGACTCTGACTTGAACTTCAGCAGTCACATTAAATCTATAACATCATCAGCATTTTACCATCTCAAAAACATTGCCAGAATCAAAGGTGTACTGTCTAAACCAGACCTAGAGAGACTTATTCATGCGTTCATCTCCAGCAGGTTAGACTACTGTAACGGTCTGCTCACTGGACTCACTAAGCGAGCTGTAAGACAGCTGCAGTACATCCAGAACGCTGCTGCTCGGGTCCTGACCAAAACCAGGAAGTACGACCATATTAGTCCTGTCCTCAGGTCTCTGCATTGGCTTCCTGTTGCTCAGAGAATAGACTTTAAAACATCTCTGCTTGTGTACAAGTCTCTCCATGGCTTAGCACCAAAGTACATCTCTGACCTGTTGGTCCCATATGAACCATCTCGGACTCTGAGAACCTCAGGGACAGGTCTTCTGTTGGTGCCCAGAGTCCGGACTAAACTCGGTGAAGCAGCGTTTCAGTTTTATGCAGCTAAACTCTGGAACAGTCTTCCTGACGATGTTAGACAGGCCTCTACTCTGACAATGTTCAAGTCCAGACTTAAGACTGTTCTTTTTAACTGTGCATATGTCAACTGAAAGTGTTTTATCTGCACTCTTCTCTTTTAATTTAATTTTAAATTTTAAATTCTTAATTATACTCTTTAAATTTGATTTTATTGTTTTAAATTGTGTTTTGTACTTTTAAATTTGCCTTTTTTTTCTGTAAAGCACTTTGAATTGCTCTGTGTATGAATTGTGCTATACAAATAAACCTGCCTTGCCTTGCATGGCCATTAGCGAGTTAGACAGAAAGGAGTTTCCCTGTGCTCTGACTGCAGCAGGAGTCGGGAGCTGCTGCCTGTGTCCCCTCGAGCAGCAGCTACTGTCCCTCAGTGTTTACAGCTGTGTGTCTGTGTCACACGGAGCAGAGAACCATCTTTGTTACTGCAGAAGTACGGGGACCATGCCACTGCCGTGCGCCTCATAGAAAACAATAGGGGCATATTTTTTGACCTGCGTCCATGTGTGTGTTGGCCTTTATAGGGTGCGTTTGATTTGTTTTCAAACCCTGTATAAGCCATGTCTATATGTTTCATTTATAGTCAAGATTAATTCTCAACCTCGTATATCTGCTTTTTCTGCTATTAAAAATATATATGTAGGCATAATTTGTTATAGTACCGGCATAAGCAAAAATCTACTTTCACCCCTGATTATAACATGTTAGAAAAGTAAATTGTGCATAATCTAGCTTCTTTAAATGTGCTGTTCATGAACCCATCAACACAACCATGATCCTGGCAGTGATATGCAGCTCTGCACGTTAAACCTCTGGGAGATGCATGGCGAAGGCATTTGCTGGGGCAAAGGATACTATATGCAGTATAAAATAGCAAAAGAAATTTGAAAATATAATATTACATTCAAAACTCTTATAGCAACAAGGCCTGCCTGTGACTTTGTTTTGCTTTAATGTAAAACAAGATAGAATTTCAGAAACTAACAAACACTTTCAAGTTTGGTAATTCAGTATTTGGATAAGTAATGTTTGGCATGAGAGCTGGAGTAAACTCTGACCACACAAAATGCAGAGTACTACAGATATTCAGCAGCAGGTGCTTTCTGAGGCCTTCAAAGAATCAGGCATGGATTTGTATTTAAAATGGGTGCACTCTTTTTGGTTTAGGAACTTAAAAAATAGAAAAGCTAGATTTATTACTTAGTGAACTTCACCAAAGTTATTCAAATGCGCTGAGTCATTGATTTGATCACTGCTATCCAAAGTTAAGTCGTGGAGTTGTTTTGGCTCATGATGCAAGTGGCTTGGGACGTCCAGTGTCCATCTGGGAGCAGGCGGAGGTGGAGGGAGACGAGAGATAAAGCGTCTGGATGAAGTCACTTCTTCCCCCCACCCATCTCCTTCCTCCAACATGAGCAGTGAGCAGTGGTACCAGTGCTACCCAGAACTGGGCAATTTGTCCTGCATCATGCAGATCCCTGGCCAGAGCTTCACCATCTATATAATCGTGCTTTTCACCTTTGCCTTCTGCACCGGCATCCTCAACCTTATGGTCATCATCGCTATCTCGCATTTCAGGCAAGTTGCAAGCACTGACATCAGGTTTATTGTAAAGCATATACTCATTTTGTTTCTTTTCCCAGGCAGCTGCACTCCTCTCCTAACTTCATCCTCCTCAACTTGGCTGTCACAGACTTCCTGGTGTGCTGCGTGGTGATCCCAGTCGAAAATGCCCAAGTGTACGCTTGCTGGCGAGTTGGTGACATCATGTGTGTCCTGTATGTCGTTTTTGTCATGATGCTGATGTGCGTATCGCTTGGAGGCATGATTCTTATCTCAATAGACCGTCATGTAGCCATTTGTGACCCCATGCACTACCCCACCCTGATGTGCAGGAGATCTGTTAGCATCGCCCTGATCACCTGCTGGATCATCTCTGTCCTGTTCGGCTTTGGGTTTTACCATAACAATCTCATTTTTCCAGGGCGGTATAGGACGTGCGAAGGGGAATGCATAATAGGGGTGTACTATTTTGAAAGTTATATTGACCTGGCGGTGAACTTCTGCATGCCCTTGGTGCTCATAGTGATACTGTACTTGCGAGTTTTCTTTGTGGCAGTGTCCCAGGCCCGTGCCATGCGTTCTCAGGTTGCAGCCACCACACAGCAGCTGGCGGTGAACTCCAGGAAATCAGAGCTGAAGGCAGCGCGGAATCTGGGCTTTGTTGTGTTTCTCTTTCTCCTCTGCTACACGCCGTACTACGGGGTGGTCTATATGGGAGGGAATATAAACTATTATTTCAAGGTCTTCCTGTATAATTTGATGTATCTGAACTCATGTTTTAACCCCTTACTCTATGCGCTCCTGTATCCCTGGTTTAGGAGATCTGTGAAGCAGATAGTGACGTTTAGGATTTTGCAAAGTGGTTCACGAGATGCAAATGTACTATGATGACTTCAAGTGCAGTGTTAATATATGAAAAAGCATGTTACTGATAACCCATGTGCAATGAATTTGAAATAGCACTTTACACATTTAATATGACATTTGTAAACACTGAGGCATAGGGTTGAGAACCAAAAGGGCACAAGTGACATTCTGGGTTTTCTGAGATTTACAAGACTTACAAATCAAATGAATGCTCTTGTTTTTACTGCCAAAAGATCACAATAAAAACAACTGGCTATCTCTGAACATAGGATTCAGACAATGTGATAAATGGATATAAATGCTATACTGTTATGTCATATAGAAAAAGACATAAAATGCTGGAGTCCAAAAAGGCAAAATAACTATTATTACCAAAAAAAAAAAAATAAATAAATAAAAAAATCAAAGTCAGTGATTCTCAAACTGTGGTATGGGTTCCACTGGTGATACTTAGGAGTCTTTTGCTGTTTTAGTCCTGCTCTGATAAATAAATTCTACTCTCACAAATTTGATGTGAAGACCACTGCTTAATCTTTGTTCAGGCCAAGTTTAGTCCTGGTTTAGATCTAAATTTGTCCTGATTTAGTCCTGGTTACGTGCTGGCTTAGACCTTGTGTTGTCCTGGCTTTGACCTGGATTAGTTCAGGTTTTAGTCCAGTTTTAGTCCTGGATTATTTCCAGTTTAGTCTGGGTTGAGTCCTTTTGTAGTCCTGGATTAGTCCTGGATGAGTTCTAGTCCCAGTTTTAGTCCATGTCATGTCCTTATGTAGTATTGCTCCTTTAGTTTATTAAAGATAATACTTGGAAAGCCAAATATTTCCTGAGGTGGTGGTCTGTGATCTCTGTGTTTAAATATTTAGCATTTATGAATTGAAATTTGACAAAAAGTCAGTACTGTGTCATTTTCTTCTTCTCTAGTAAATGTTACTTACAGCCTTTAGTTCTCAGCCCTCAGTATACAAAAAAGATTTATGTGTATATCTACTGTAAATTGACATGGTTTATTTAGCAATAGAAACATCAACACTTATTAGAAAATGCATGGTTCTAATTGTAGCTCTTCATTGTACACACTGCTAGTGTTGTTCTCTCTTGGCTATGAATGCAAATTGAATTTTCCAGAGGTAATAGATATTGCATTACACTTTTGAAATGAAAAACTGTTTTTCACCAATAGAAAAGGCTCCCCCTGTGTATCCACCGCCCATGTGGGAGTCAAAGATACCAAACCCAGTATTAGTGGATGGGAACAATTAGTCTACACAAAAGCACTTTTATCATTTAAAAATATAATTAATACTAATAAAATAGAGCAAAAGTTATTAGTTTTATTAATACATTAATTGATTAATAACAAAACACTGTATGAAGTCTTTTGTGATTTTTTTCTATAACCTTATTCATAACAATCCACTGTCCATGAATGTAAGTGATAGACAATATAATATCAATAAAATGCATTTTGCCTTGAAATGTCTTGGATTGTTTATTTCACATATGCAAAAAAAAAAAAAAAAATAATAATAATAATAATAATTTAAGGTAAAAGATAAATTCATATCTAACTGAAAAAAAAAACTATTGCCATTACAAGTTAAAGGTACTGTAACCACATGCGCTCATACTGGTTTTAAAACAGTACTGCAGTCCAAATCAAAACAATGGCCTCTTTTCTGATTGGACGATCAGCAATGCAGTTTTAGAACCGAAAGACAAAATGTAAACAAAAACAACTTGCTGTAAAACATATTTTTAATTGTTAATAAATCAACTGTACCATTGTTATCAGTAAAACTAATATTTGATTTAAAAGGTTGAATTTGAAAGATTTGATTTGATGTCCAAAACTTGCTCACTTTTCCATATCAGGGGGCAGTGTTCAAATTTGTTCACAAGGGAGTGTCCATGTCATCCTCGTATGATGAGGGGTCAACCCACTTTATGTAGCTCTCCTAAAGTCATTCCCCTCCCACTAAACATAGTGTTAGGAGTGAGGAGCAGGTTGGGACATGGTGTAAAGGAGAAATAAATGTCTACTCCTCAGTCAGCAGGTCACAGCAACAAAATAAAGCAGAGACTCAAAAAACACTTCTCGTCTCATTTGTGAACTTCCACATTGGTGACCTCATTGTTTGAACATTGACAATGATGACTTCGACGTTGGAACATGTGATTTGAAGACACCTCGACTGCCGCGGTCGCCATTCCTCCCTCTGTTTTTGCAGCTACCATTAGCCTCTCAGACTTATGGCAGCAATCCAGAGCCATGGTTCCTGCTGCATGTGGGTGCTCAACGTCACCTCCGCGGGATCACGATGGGCGACACCAACTATTTGCATGCTGTTGCGGCGTTGGATTCTGCTGCTTCTCACCATTTTCTGGGGGTGGCAAGGGACCCACCGCTGCTGCTCTCCTCTCTGCAGATGGACACACTCTTCCCTGCTCCTGTCTCTCTCCTGCCTGCTTGGTTTTCTACCACATGTGTACGGCCTGACAGTGGGGGAGACCGCGTTTCTTTTCAGGTCTCAGTTGTTTGGACTCCTACACGTTTGCAGTGTGTTTTGTTGCTCTTTATCGTATTGTGTAATTCTGTGTCAGAATTATAGCGGCCACTATAGACACTTATCTCACCAGGCACGTAATTTCCAGGGGGGTTAGGGGGGTTATGACCCCCCCAAAAATCAGGTCGACAAATATGAATTATCTTGCATGAATAACTCGTCGATTTTTTGTATTCATTATGTTTACCAGCAAAATAGTAATTAGTTTATTCAACCCCCCCTCCCC
This sequence comes from Bostrychus sinensis, assembly GCA_020698575.1. Taxonomy (NCBI): domain Eukaryota; kingdom Metazoa; phylum Chordata; class Actinopteri; order Gobiiformes; family Eleotridae; genus Bostrychus; species Bostrychus sinensis. The sequence continues at coordinate 34,674,932 of CM036240.1, forward strand.
GTGCAGAATACTTGGTATGGCCCAATCTGTCGCTCCTGAGTGTTCGCTGTTTGCTGTGTATCGCTCAGTCTCTGGTGTTGTAGCGGTGATAGTTGGCTGTCTCTAACCTGTGATATTATGAAAAGAGCACCAAAGAGCAAGTCAACAGTTTTACAGTGTTGGTCAACGCCAACCCCAACGAAAAAGAAAACAAAGTACAGCCCAAGAGGAGGTAAGAGGTCGTATTGTCAAGTTAACTGATGATTTGTTTAAATTGCCAGTGTGAGGTAAAGTGAAGGAGGCTGCCACGGATTATGTGTTGTGTGCAGGACTAATGCCAATTTACAACTGAATGCTAATTTAAGTAAGTGGGGGGATGGCATTATTTACTAATCAGCCTTGCTGTTGTGCTAACACTGACACTGACACTAGTGCAGCATATATGTGGTTAACTGCAGCTATAATAAAGTAGGTAAAGTTTATGCTAGCAAATGGGCTGTAATCAGAAAACCAGGTTTGACTCTCAGAGGTACCGGTACCGTAAATAATAAACAAACATGGTGGATGGTACCATATATTGATAGTGCTAAACAGACAAACATACCATTTAACCCAGCAATTATTTACAACCTGCAGGAAGAGCTCAAAATGGAAGTATACTTCAGAACAGTCATTTCATAAATCGACCAACCACAATATGCAACCCATGAAGTTTAAACTCTCTCACAACATAGGATCCAAGTTGACAATACATGTACTAATTACACACTCTCAAAATACAAAACAGACATTAAAAAGTTAGTGTCCATTGAAAGGGCAAATTGTCCTTGAAATTGTCCACAAGGCCAAAGGCCTGGTGTGAGTGAGAGTGAGAGGAAAAGTGTGGGGAACTGGGCTGCAACAGCCTCCTACCAGACTGCAAGAGGGTTCTGTTGCGGTGAAGAAGGTTCCTCAGGCTCCTAGCCTGGTGGTTAGCTCGCCATCGAGGATGCACTCTACCTGAGCGCACCTGGCCTGCATTAAGTAGACAGGACCACTGTAGTTATACACTACATCATTCATTAAACTAGCTAGTTCCATTAGTCAAAACCCATTAGTAACCCATCAACCATACCAGGTTACAATACCTATCTTAGTTAAAATGAATAAATACATTAGAAAAATCCAAACCACATACACATACTATATTAACATGACTTAACATGACTCAAAACATAAACAGTACAACTGTATAAAAGTGTTCAGCATTAGCATAACAAAAGGCAGTTGCACACACTGGCGCATTGGTATGCCAATGCTAATAACACACACACCAAACAGACACTCACCAACTCCACTAGCGATCAACGCACCACGGCACCAATCTGCTTCTACAGCGCGGCACTTCACCTTTAGAAAGTGCATAAAACACTTAGTCTAAGAAATGTACAAACGAACCAAAGGTAACCATTTGTTTGACACAAACCTGTTGCAGCCGTCTCGTGACACTCCCCCACACTTTCTGTATGGGAGAAGCACGGAGAGCTCGTATCGCATGCGACTGGCTGAGAGCGATCTCGCAAGTGCTCATGGGAGTCACATGACGGAGGTGCATTCAAAAGCGTACAGCAGTGGAATACCATGATTTTAAATATAAAACAGCAAATTTATTTATAGTAGGGTGAATTATTTTTTACCTGGGTTACACTAGCCTAGTACATAGCTGAAGCTAAGTAAATCACTGTAAACATATAATAATGCATTTCTAATACGGAAACTCCAAATTAGCATACTCCTTTTACAAAAGTACATGATTCAATGTGTAAAAAAATAATTAAAAAAATAGCCGGAGAGTCTAATTCCCCCCAATATTACACCCAAAGTTATGCCCTTGTATCTCACACATGGATGTACACTTTTTTTGTTTAAAGTATTGGGAGAGGGAAGCAGTTTGTCTTGTACTGCGAAGCTGTTGAGTACTGCGAAAATGTTGCTTTGCAATTCTTGTTGGAAGTTTTGACGCAAAATAAAGCAGCGACACAAAAACTATTTCTCATCTCATTGGTGGACTTCCACAAAGCATTGAACACTCGAACACTTGTCCTCACATACCGCAGGCAGGGAAATTACCTCACAGCCATGAGGGAAACTTAGCTGAGCTATAGCGTACCTGAGTGTCTATAGTCAGGCACGTATGTGCAGTGTTTGTAAAAGATGCTATTACAGACGGCTATCTTTAGCAACAATCTGTCAGTTATTGTTTCGATTACTAAATTAAAGGTATTAGGGAAGATCTTCATAAATTAATTTTTTGCAATATTTATTAAAACTACCTTCATTGCCCTGTATAAGGCTTATAAATTGGTGTATTTGAAAATATAATAATAATATTAATAAACTGTGGACTCTGTGGGACTTAAAAAACCTCATCCAATCATTTTCGTCATGAGTACAGTAACCATTGTTCCACTGACTTCCTAGTTTCGGCGATAGTGCGCGTTCTTGTGCCTGCGCATGCGTATACACTATGTTTATGTAGTCCGGCATTAGCGCCGCGTTAGCAGCGTTAACATCGTAGCGCGGACAGCCTGACTTCGAAGAACACCATGGGTGAGGAAAACCGTGAACTGGGCGGTCACAAAAGGAAAACTGTTTTTGAAGTGTACCAGAGGAGGAGGAGAAAAACTGTAGAAGAGCAGAATAAAACCCGTGTAGTTATTGGCGATTCCTTCAAAGGACGGCGTGCGCTGTAGGAACAGAAAGGGCTTCAGACGATGCATTGGTTGCCAAGTTTCTGCTGGACAGGTTCGTTTATCTTATCGTTTGAAAAAAATGCCTTTTTTCTTTATCTGTTGAACCTTTTCAACTGTACAGCAACGTCAGTTTGCTAATGCTACCAATAGCAGGAGGATATATTTTTGCTCACATTTAGTGACTGTGTGTGTGACTGGGTCTGTGTGGGGAACTAGGTCAAAGGTCGCGCAAACAAACAATGCAGGTCTAGGTTTAGGTGAATCTCTGCTGATGCCGGCTGTAAACAAACACGCGTGTTCCAACGCTCGTGCACGTCGCTGTGGAGGAGTTCCTTGCAAAGGAACAGTGAAGGGCGGGGCCTGACGCATGCGCGTTATTCAAAAAAGGACAAACAGTCGCTGGTTTCTCAGCAGTCGAAAAAAATCCTCCCTAATATCTTTAATCGAATAGTGATGTGTGTGTGGTTAAAGTGGTTAAAAACTTGGGGTGATTTATATCCCATAAAAAAATAAAAATAAATAAATAAAAAGAAAATTCTACCAAAAATCACAGAATTTTTACAAAATTTGAAGCAGATGAAGTTACCTGTGACTTGAGGACTTTTGTATAGAGCATATATATATAAAAAGATATTTTGAATTAAAAACCCAAAAGGTACATTGTTTTTAACAGTTTTGTTGCTTTACTGATCTGTCTTGGTATTAAACCCTCCTCTCTCAGCACATGACATATTTCTGAGTCTATTAATACTCCAGTTAATGATTAAATGATTATTAAATTATTTATAATTGATTAATTTGATTAGTTGTTGCAGCCCTAGAAAATTATCTCAGAAATAATTTGGATTTGTGCCATTAAACAAGTCACCCTTCCTGTGCAGGGTGAAAAGTTAAAGCCGTTTAAATACACACATGCAGTGAAAATATATGAATGAAATGGTCTTAAACTAGCGTTAGCTAACAGCATTTTGTGTTTGTCTGTTAGTTGTACTCACCTTTTATGATGGGTTATGATGGGTTGATGACCCATCCCAACTGAAAAAATAACTTTAGATGTGATTTTATGCTTTTATGTTTCATGGCGGTGGTAGGGAGACAGGTTTCTGAAGTCCAGCTCTGGCAGCAATATTTGTAGCTTTTGTCCGTATCGTATTTTGTCCTGAGTTGTCAGGCCTTTTAAATGTAGTTGTAGTTGACTGCATCTCCTCACACCTGCTGTGCGTCGCCATGTTTGTTTTGGCCTCCATTAGAACACAAAGTCACGTGACTGAAAACTATGAATAACATCCAGTGGTGGGCAAAGTACTCAAAAGCTGTACTCAAGTAAAAGTACTGTTACTTCAAAAATAGTATTACTCAAGTAGAATTAAAAGTACCCGACAAAAATTTTACTTCAGTAAAAGTAAGAAAGTATTGACTAAAAAATTTACTTAAGTAGAAAGTACACTTAAATCTTTTTGCCAAATTTTATTCCTTTTCCACAAGTTTCAAAGCCAGAACCTTCTGATTGCAAGTCAGATGTACTACCCACTACACCACAGAGGACAAAACTACTTTTTTTCAACTCAAACGACAATTTAAAGGTTTACTCAAGTAAAAGTATGAAAAAAAATCCAAATTTTACTCAAGTAAAAGTAAAAGTTTGTTTTACAAAATGTACTCACTAAGTAAGTACACAAGTAAATTACTTGTGTAAAAGTATGGAGCTACTGTCCACCACTGATAACATTAGAGGGTAAGATAGTGGTTTTAACACATTTTTACAATTCTGAACATGTTTATAATAATGCTATATAGATAACCTTACAGAGCCTCACAGATAAACTAAAGAAGAGGTGTCAAACTCAATTGGAGCGGGGGCCAAAATTAGAAAACCAGTCTTTGTTGCGGGCCGAATACGAGTATTGGATAAATAATAAAGCCAGCTTATTGTATTTTTGTTCTCAGTTAGGCTGCAATAGGCGTTTTAACAGAATATTACTTCTCCACAGAGCTACAAATGTAGATTTTTGGATTTAAAGGGATTCATGGTTTACTGTTTGCTTTGAATCTGAACTTAGAACTGAAGAAATAACAACAAATAGGCCACAGACTTGGACTACAGCACAAACTACTAAGAAATTTCTAAGAAAAGTCGCCACCTGGATTTAACTAAGTAAATAGGTAAGAGCCTCCCCGCAGTTGGTCAGGTCTGGGTTCAGCAATGTTATGTGCCCAAAGAATGAGGTCAGCTGACTACCTGCAGATACTGAATGACTAGGTTACTCCATCTGTGGATTTTTTCTTCTCTGATGGCACGGGCTTATTCCAAGATGACAACACCAGGATTCACCGAGCTCAAATTGTGAAAGAGTGGTTCAGGAGCAGGAGACATCAATTTCAGACATGGATAGGCCACCACAGAGTCCAGAATAATAGACTCACAGAACACTTCACATATCAGGTTTAGATGTGACAGCTTTTCTAATGCACTCAATGTCTTATTTACCCATTAGAGGTATAAAGAAGTTATCATTTGATATTTCTCTTCTGCATTATATCAGTGTATATCAGGGTTTTTATGAAGCAAGTAAAATGGAATACACTTTCATGGATTGTTAAAGGTCAGTGTGTTTCAGTGGGACCCATGCAATTTTATTTTCTTTGCTTGAGTGAGATAAAATATTTTTCATTATAGGGCTCATTATGCTTTTTTTAGGCTTTTTGAAAAGGTTTTGGACACCTTTGTGTTAGTATTTCACGTTTTATAACTATAATAATGTATAATGTAAGAAAAATGTCTTCTTATGGGGAGCTGTCTGTTTGACTTTGCAGAGAACGCTTGGATAATGTGTCTGTCGCTCCCTGCTGGCAACAGTGGGGACTGGACAGAGCATAAAATGACTAATTAGCATGGCTATTAGCAAAATGGCACTAACAGTTAATAAATAAATGAGCTGACTGCTTCATAGTGACAGCAATTTAAATGCTGAAATGATTGGAATGAGTCTGGTGATGGTGTATGGGCTTTAGAAACACACAGGACAAGTGCTTTCAGATCTTTGGAACAAGACGGGCTCAGCATAGCGAAGAATTACTCAAACATGCGTGAATGAAACAAAATACTACTCCAGGATCCATATTTACTAAGATGAGAGCTAAATTGCAAGTGCAGCTTAAAAAATAGCATCTGCTATTTGTGGGTGTGTTGTGTGTGCTATACAGGGCCGGCGTGGCTAATCGGAAGAATCGGGAGATTTCCCAGTGGGCCGGTCAGTTTGAGGGCCACTGGAGCCGCTGTACGTCAATGCTCAAGGATCAATGGCTGTGCATTGTACAGTCGCTGCTGGCTCAGCTGTGACTTGCTACTTCTGTGATCTGAGGGCTGTCCTCCCATTCCCCTCTAAACTCTGAGCAGTGATTGCTGTTCAGGCTCTGTCAGGGACACACTCCTCTTTTTCTGACTAGATGCTTTCCACAGATGCTTCCTTACTCGTCCTGTCATTGGCTACTTTTATGGAGCTCCCGTCTGATTGGCTGTCTGTGAGAAGTAGGCAGGAGTAAAGCGCTTGGCTTGATTCATGTGAGGCGGACTGTAAACAGAACGCGACATGACAGAAACAAAAATTCCAAACAATATTACTTTAAACCAGACAGCGAACACAAACGTGAGGCAGATTACAGACGGAATGGGAGCTTACAGCTGCATTAGGACGTTTTGAAGCTAAACACGAGTAAGTCTCTCTTTGTTAAGTGTGACAACAATGTGGATAACAATATAACCAGGAAAGTTCAAACGACAAATAAGAAAGAACATATTGTGAATAAAAGCACTCCTTGGTGTTTTCTGTGAGGTTAACAGTGTGAGCAGTGTAAAAGCTGAGCTAAAGCTAACAGCAACTAAAGCCCCTGCAGAGGAACAGGGCTGGTTATATCACAGTCTGTGTAAATGTGTCTGCTAAAGGTAAGGCTGGCTATCACTTACTGTTGCTTCTTTCTGAGGATTTAAGTTTAAAGGGACATGAGAATCAGTATTGTAAATATATAATATACACTGACTTAGTGGCTACATTCTAGGCTGTTTTAATATTGTAGGCCCCTAATAAATATTGCTCAGACAGTGTCATTTCTAATTTGTTGAGCAGATGAGATGCTTGTTTGGGCTAATCACTTAAGGAGTAATGGACTTGATGTTTTAGTATAATCTCAATACACGTGTTGAAGTGCTTTCTGGTGCAGAATGGGGCAAGTCACTGTTGTCATGCAACATACAGAAACTTGTGCATTTAACCCCAAATATTTGTTACATATTTTTACTGTGACCTTCTGATTCTTTGAGCCCTGGGCTTTGGCTCTAGCCCTGTGTCATTTGCTGCTACTGTAAGACTCTTGTGAATTCTCTTTTTATTCTCTAAAAGTATAGCCTATAAAGCATCACTTTAGTTTTTTACACAACTTGTACAATAAATAGGTTAAGTACTTTCTCATTTTTCAGCTAAAAGCTTTTGTTGAACAATTTGATCATACCTGATACAATGACAGATTATATTGACTATATTGTATTCACACTAAAGCCATCTAACACTATTTAAAAAACACCACAATACATAAAATGACATCTCTGTTTTCAAAATTTTATGGGGGAGGACCCCCAGACCCCCCCATTTCTATTATATTCTATATCACATGTGTCAAACTCAAGGCCCACGGGCCAAATGTGGCCCGCAGGATAATTTCTTTTGGCCCGCGAGATCATTTCCATTTTATACTAATAATAGCCCGCCGATATATTGTGCTCGATCTGTTTGAACTACATCTCCCATAATGCACTGCAGAAGCAGCGCCGCGCCGGCACTGCCCCTCCCCGCTGTTTTAGCGAGCGGCATTTAACGAGCCGCAGGAGCAGAGAGAGAGTGAAGGATTCTCCAACAGGAAATTTAACTTTCCACAAAAGAAATGGGCAAAGAGGGGTCAGTGAGAGCAGGAGCTTCTTAAACACTGGGACTCTCTGTAAACGCTCTACACTTTGTTTGTTGAGCTCATGTAGCAGTAATAAAACCACGCTCCAACCGCACAGCATTGTAAGAACATCACCTTTACAAACCGTATGTCTTTAAAAACAGCACTGCCCTCCGTCGCTCTTTTCCTTTCTCTCTGTCACTACTTGTGCTCTAATGCTCTCATTAACACACAGCGAGCTAAACCTGCCCAGAAACAGGTATCATCCTGCTCACACTGTGTCCTGCAGAGGACAGAGAGGTGGACAGTAGTTTGCTCAATAAAAGTAAAGTAGTAAGTATAAGTAAGTAAGTATAATACGTGTTTGTGTGTAGGAGCTGACTCAGCTTAAAGTTGTGCTGGGCTTACATAAGGGGCATGGCATGCACCTAAATATTAATCTGCTGGTAGCACCCACTGTCACAGTAAAACAGAGTGGACCTGATGAAAACACCTGTCTTATATGAGGAGTTGGAAAACTGTGGCAGTAGATAATACTTAATAAATAAATAATTGGCCAGTGTTAGTCAGTAGTCTGTGGCCTATTTGTTGTTATTTGTTGAGTTCTAAGTTCTGATTTAAAACAAAACTACAAAGCCCCTTAAAACCACAAATCTACACCTGTAGATCTGTGGGGAAGTATTATTCTATGTTAAAAAGCCTATTGTAGCCTAACTGAGAACAAAAATACAGTAGGCTGGCTTTATTATTTATACAATACTCTTATTCGGCCCACAACCAAGACTGGTTTTCTAATTTTGGCCCCAGCTCCGATTGAGTTTGACACCCCTGATTTATACTGTCTTACAGTTACATCTGGCCCTTTGAGGGCAACCATTATGCTGATGTGGCCCTCGGTGAAAATGAGTTTGACACCCCTGTTCTATATTATATTGTATATTCTGTACCTTTTTTGTTATTCATACTCTCAGAACTGTAATCTATAAACTTACTTTTATAGATTTATGCATATAAAAATTATGTTGAAGTTGAAGGAGGGCTGGCCTACAAAAAAATTCCCGGGCTGAAAATGAGTCCCACTCCGGCCCTGGTGATATACGAAGAGAAACTGCGCAAGTAATTGCTGCCGCAAATCTCATATGTAAATGAGAATTTTGCATGAGAATAAGAAGCACTGACAGTGAGAGCAACGCTGCTCAGCTCCCACTTCTTCTTTCTCTACAGTACAACGCAAAACACAATATGAGAGTCCAGCCTCAAGTAACAGGACTGACTGTAGCAGACTCACTGTCTTTGGGACAGAATCATTTTATTGCATTTTACTTTGTTCTATTATCTTTGCGTAGTACATCCTTGTTAAATCCTTGTCTCATATGATTCTGGTACTGACCAGAGTCACCTGACTTAGTTTTCCTTTGTGTGACACAAGTGGAGAGAAAAACAGACAACAAAATGTATCAACTAGCCTCTATGCAGTGCTGATGGTGATATAAATAAATATAACGCAAAAAAATATATATTTTCATTGTCCTCTGCTTGATCCAGAGCCAAATCCACACAACGCAGCCTTGAGCCACGGACCAGATGTCAATCAAGTGTTGCAGCGAGCATTGTGCGGCTGTCGTCGCGTAGTCTTTAAGCGACTGTTCCATCACCAAAAGGATTTAAAAGTACGTTAAATAGACATGAGACAGTAGCTGTAAAGGTGGCAGTTCAGGGAAATAACAGGGAGAATCAAGGAAAAAGTGTTGCAGGTAAAGTGTCTCTGTGAATTTCTCCACTGTGACATTAATAAAGTTCAGTCTAAGCTAATCTTTGTTTCCTCCAATTTCAGATTAGCACATTACTGTATTACTGTTGTATCTTTGTAAATGAACCCTTTTAAAGCATTATAACTTATTATTTTCAACACCCCATCTGTGCACTAAAAGTTGCACTCTTGCCTCCACAAAATGTTTACGCGTTCTGGTGGACCCACCTCGTTTTACATATTTATTGAGTCACAAATGCAAAATCTATACCAGGCCTTAGCTCCTGTGAGAGACGCTAAGCTCAGCTGTGCCTGGGTTTGCTCCACTTTTAGCGTGTCTTATTTATTAGCGCGTGTGCAAACCTTTGATAAATCTGGCCTCAGTAATGTTATTGAGGTGCAAACAACATTATAACATAGTTAAAAGCTCAAAAAGTCAATATTGTAGAATAGGGGGCATTTAAATTGGTTTTCTAAGACCCAAAGTTGTTCTTGAGCAGCAATTTTTTAATATTGTAAATGCCTTAGTTGGCGCAGTGACTTGTTTGACACCTGTACTTTTAAGGTTTTGTGAGGTCACAAATGACTGCTGCCAAAATCACATCAATGGTGCATGTTTGAACTAATGAGAAAAAAGTATGTGTGGAACCGAGGACAGAGGTTCTGCTGTGGATTAAATCACAAACAGACGTACAAGGACAACTCTACTGCTGTGACTAAATCAAGACTAATCCAGGACTAAACTAGAACTAAACCAAGCCTAAACATGAACAAAAACAGGGCTAAACCAGACTAAACCAGGACAAACCATAATTAAACAAGCTTAAACCAGGGTAAACCAAGGCAAATCCATGACAAAACATGAACTAACCACATTAAACCAAGGCAAATCCAGAACTAAACCAGACTAAAAAGGACAAAACCAAACCCTACTAAACCTGGCCAAACCAGATAAAACCAGGGTGAATGGGGGACTAGATGAGGTCTAATGCATTTGAACTGCAATAGACACTTGAGTTGAACCAGAAGAAGCCCACGAGAACCACTGCTCACTATGACACCATCCCAGCTCCTATCAGTGCTTTACCACACGCTTTGAGGCCTAAACTAAAGGTAAAGACCACATTTAGCCTCCCATTGTTAGTAAAATGAACAGCTGTCACCTGGATTTTCCTGGCGCTAATCTCAAACTCTGCACAGACTTTAGGAAGGCCTTAGATACACCTCACTGACGCCGTACGTTACCGCAAGACCCCACAATTAGCCGTCGTACTTCAGCAGCTGTGACCCAGTGGGATAATGGCAGCGTAGAGGCCCGAGCGCAGGTGTGGACTAATCCTTTCTGTCTCAGTTACAGAGCAGTCTGTTGGGCCGTCCGGGGAGCTGCACCTCCAATCAGGAGCATCCCATTATCAGCGCACACAAGCACGCCTTTCCACCGCCTCCCTCCATTTGTTTTAGACAAAGCATCCTAATTAAAATCTAATCAGAGACGGCGCTCCAGACCCTGGGAAAGGTGTGAATATTTAAATACTTTTTCCTGTGAATTTTAATGAAATGCAAATTTATGAAAGCAGTAGGCATCATTTTGAGCTTGGTGCAAATTAACTGGATTTTGAGAGATTCCCTTAAGTCTTTCCCTTTTACTGCTAATGTTCCTGCTTTTCATGTGACAATCCCTGCATCCAGCCAGCGCAGGCATTTTTTAAATGTTTCAATGGAAGCGCAGAAGTGGAAAGAGTTCTGAAAATATTTATTTAAGTTTACGTATGTACTGTTGCATGGCTAAACAAGACTCAGTTACAAGTAAAAGTAAAATGCAAGAAAAAGTTAAAAAATAAAGTTAAAAATAAAACAAATGCATTAACTGTCTCAAATTGTGTCTGCTCTGTCCTGTCCTGTCCTCTGCTGCTCAGGCTCTGCCCTGTCCCACGCACCACTGTCCTACAGGAGACAAAGAGAGAGAGGGCGAGTCCCGACCCAAATTAGTTTATTCACCAGTTACCAAAAGCAAAGAAGGCGAAGATATGGCAATAATGCGGGATACAGCCTGAATTTGCAGAATGTGTCACCCTATTTTATCCCCCCCAAAGTTAAAGCAGAGGGAGGGATGGAAAGAACAGGAGCAGAAGCAGGGACAGAAAAACCAGAAGCTGGAATCAACCGTGGAAGAACCCATCGAGAGCTTTGAGTTTTATATTGACAGATACTTTTCTAAAATGGCACATAAACCAAAGAACAAGCGTGGCAGAACGGTGCTTAGCTCGAGTGAGATGGAGGACTGCTCACTAACCAAGGAGATACAAAAACATAAGGGAAACATTAAACGGGATGAACAGCCAACTTCAAAAGCTTGACAAAAGTGGAGTGTTTGAAACAGTCAATGGATTTTTACGTATCCATTGCTGACATCAAGCAAGGAAATGTGTTGCTAAGACTCGATGTTAATAGCCTCAAACAGTAAAGGCAGAATTCCTATACAACAACCCAAAAATATCAGAAGAAGGATTGGATTTACAGTGCAGGAGTATGCGGGACAACATAATCTTTCATGGTCTACCAGAAGAAAACCAAGTCACAGAGCAGCTGGTTAAAAAGTTTGACAGAGCAGCTAAAAATGGAGCAGCGCGTGGCACAGGACATCCACTTTGCCAAAGCACACTGCATCAGGAAACCCAGAGGTACAAAGGACAGACTCCAACCCACTGTGGCAAAGCTTGTGGTGCCAAAGGATAAGTCATGGCAAGAGGTCAGGAGCTGAGAGGATTGACATTTTCCATCATTGATCAGTTTCCTCCAGAGATCATGAAGAGAAGAAGACTGCTGTATCCAATCATGGCGGAAGCAAGGAAAAACAGCAAACTAGCCAATCTGTGGATAAACTCTTCATAGATGGGACATTTTATCAGAACTCACAGATAACATACTGGTTAACCGGGGGAGATGACATCGGTGCCCAGTAACTCTGAACCGCTAACTTCACTATCACACTTGCTGGTGTAAACAAAGTGCGCTCTGATGATGTCATGGAAGCCTCTGCTTCCAAGACTGTGGGTGTTTCTCAAAGCCCAGGCACCTTGCCTTGTCTGGATTACATCATGGGAAAGCATCCACATCACCTGCCTTTCCCAGGCAGGTGTCATCCATTTGGCTAACATGTGGCTCTCCAGGTGCCTCCCCCTACCCCCGCCGACCCTAAAAAACACTTCTCCCCCAATAAGTGGGGTAATAATAATAATAATAATAATAATACATTTTATTTATAGGCGCCTTTCATAGCACCCAAGGTCACCTTACAGCTAAAAAAGACAGTAAAACAAACCAACAAAACATTAAAACATTAAAATGAATTAAAAGTGGACAGAATTAAAGAGAATAGGCTAATTTAAACAGATGAGTTTTAGAACGTGATTTGAAAATGGGCAATGAGGTAAGTTGTCTGATGTTCGGGGGGTTCCATGGTGGTCAGGCGAGCAGGGGGAACAGTGAGCAGGCGGGCTGTGGAGGACCTGAGGATGTGGGAGGGCATAGAGACATGGAGGAGCTGGGAAAGGTATGGAGGGACCAGGTTGTAAAGGGGTTTGAAAATAAGGAGAAGGATTTTATAGTCAATGTGGTGTTTGATGGGGAGCCAGTGGAGCTGCTGGAGGACTGGGGTGATGTGTTGAATAGAAGAGGTTCTGGTGATTATCCGGGCTGCAGAGTTTTGGACAAGTTGGAGTTTGTTGGAGAGTGTTTTCTGGGGTAAAGCAACAAGGAGAGAGTTACAATAATCTAGGCGGGATGTAATGAGGCTGTGGACCAGGATGACAGTGCTACTGGGAGTGAGGGAGTGAGGGAGGGATGGAGGCGGTTGATGTTGCGTAGGTGGAAATATGCAGACTGGGTACTGATGTGTTCTTGGAATGATAGCGTACTGTCGAGGATGACACCCAGACTCTTAACCTGAGGGGAAGGGGGGACTATGGAATTGATGGTAAAACTGCTGGATTTTGATATGATGGATTTTTGTGCCAATGAGGAGAACCTCAGTTTTATTACTGTTAAGTTTGAGGAAGTTAAAAGAGAACCAGGATTTAATTTGCTGAATATAGTCACAGAGGGGGTGGGGTGGGGGGGTTGGTGGAGAGGTAGAGGTGGGTGTCATCTGCATAGCAATGAAAACCAATGTTAAATTTGCAGAAAATATGACCAAGGGGGAGAAGATAGATGATAAATAAAAGTGGACCGAAGACAGAACCTTGGTGTACATCAGAGGAGAGGGAAAACTTCTGTGATTTGAATGATTTAAACTGAATGTACTGAGAGCGGTCAGAGAGATATAATTTGAACCAGTCAAGGGGTGTATTAGTGATGCCAATGGAAATAAGTCTGTCTATCAAAATACTATGTGAAATGGTGTCAAAGGCCGCTGTCAGGTCGAGGAGGATGAGGATAGTGAGTAGACTGGAATCAGCTGCTACCAGGAGATCGTTTGGGATTTTTACCAGTGCTGTTTCAGTACAATGATGAGGGCTAAAACCAGATTGAAATATTTCATAGAGAGAGTTGTTTGAGAGGTGATCGTGAAGATAGGATGCAACAGTTTTTTCGAGAACTTTGGAAATGAAAGGTAAATTAGAAATTGGTCGAAGGTTATTGAAGTTAGTGGGATCAGTGCCTGTTGTTTATGGACTGGGGTAATGATAGCTGATTTAAGGGATACTGGAACATGGCCAGAACTAAGGGAGCAATGAATGATGCGTGGTATTAGGGGAGCAAAGGAGGGTAGGCAGGCTTTGACTAAAACTGTAGGAATTGGATCTATTTGACAGGTAGAGGGCTTAGATTTACAAATGATTTCAGATAAATCAGCAACTGATGGGAGACTGAAGCATGAAAGTAGGTTATCAGGTGGAACAGAGAGAACTGGGTTGGCTGGATTTGAGGAGCAGGGTGCAAGTTGTTGGTGGATCTTATCAACTTTACCAGAGAAGAATAGCATCACAGAGTGAAACTGTCATTTGAAGACAGGTAAGGAGCCAGCTGATCAGGTGAGTGTACCAAGTTATTCATGAAGGAGAAAAGGGTCCTTGTATTTCCAACATTAGTGCTTATTAAACCAGAGTAATAGGAGGATTTGGCAGTGGTGATTGAGTCCTTATACATGAGAATATGTGCATCATACATCTCTTTGTGTACAAGTCCAGGTTTTTTGTAAAGGCGCTCCAGTTGGTGACCTTTAGCTTTCAGTTGGCGTAGAGCAGGAGTGAACCAGGGAGCAGAATTTGTGAAGGAAATGGAGCGTGTTTTTACTGGAGCAAACCTGTCCAAAAGGCTATTAAGATTGTCATTATAAAAAGAAACAAGTTCATCAGTAGTTGCTGAATAGTTAGGGCAGGGGAGATGGTTGATGTTAATAATAATAATAATAATAATTCATCGAATTTATATAGCGCTTTTTTGGACACTCAAAGACGCTTTACAATTGATCAATTATTCATTCACTCCTCAGTCACACTTGGTGGTGGTGAGCTACTTCTGTAGCCACAGCTGCCCTGGGGCAGACTGACGGAAGCGTGGCTGCCAATCTGCGCCAACGGCCCCTCCGACCACCACCAAACACAGCCACACTAACACATTCACACAGGCAAGGTGGGTGAAGTGTCTTGCCCAGGGACACAACGACAGTATGCGCTTCAGATGGGATTCGAACCGGCTACCCTCCGATTGCTAGATTACTAGAAAAGGTGTCCAAAGGTGGCAAGACTTTCCCCACTGCCGGTGAGACAGGGCTGACACATGTAAACAAACCCCGGAGAGATGGAGTTGTTCAGGTGTAAAAAGTCATTAGATTGTTGCCATGTTTCTGTCAAACACAAAAAATCAAACTTACGGTCACCCAAGAGATCCTGAATGAGAGGATCTTTGTTTGATAGGGAGCGGCTGTTTAATAAGCCAAAATTAGCTCGTGCACTGTCAGGTTTGACAACTCCGTTTGCCAGCTTAGCTAGCTTAAGGCACTGTGGTCAACTTTCCGTCCGGAGTTTCGGAAGGGGAGACGTGTTGACGACCAGAAGGATTTGATGGTCTTAGAGTCGTCGTAGTTGAAGTGCCGTCTCGACGCATGATGGATATATTTCCCTCAAATGATGTCCGGGTGGCGATGTAGTACCACAGGTGGAGAGTCCGACAGGTGGAAACGCAGCCGCAGGAGATCGGCAGCGGAATATTGTATTATTGCAGATGATGGATGCAATGCATGAGAAAGGAAAACCCATATCAGCATGGACCAATTAACTGTAAGCTGCATATTCGCCAGTTTGAATTCACAAGCTCCAGGGTAGCCGCAGAAGACAGCCAGATGTGGTGCGGGAATAAACACAACAGGTAATGCTTGTCCAAACACGGAACTTAGTAAAAATTGCCTTGGCTATGATTACAGATTGGATAGCGGAGTCCAAATGATAGCATGAAAGACTGATTTATACACATAAAACAGATAAAAACTGTTTTAAAAGAGACCAATGAGCAGCGGGAGCCAAAATGCGCCAGCGTGCACTCAACCGCACCTATCCTCTCCATGGCCTCGTTCTTAGCAATGCGCATCGGCTCCGTGCTGTTATTCACACGAGCACTCGCTCTCATGTAACTGGAAAGGCATGCTCCCTGTGTATGAACGCACGGCTAAATGTTGCAGTCTGGGCCAGGCCCGACCCAGACCTGACCCATTATGTGTAATTATCGGCGTTGCCCGAAGCTCGGGTCAGTTCTTGACCTGGAGTCATGACTCCAACATTCGTTGGTGACCCCCACCCCCATCGGACACACTCCTTCCTCCTCTGACACAGCTGTCTGTGGTGCTGAAAAGCAAAACCAAAAAACAAAAACAATAAACAAAACACTGTATACTGTAAACTGTTCGCTTGTATGTCAGGTGTGCCTGGTGCCCTGACAGAGCCTGAGGCAGCAGCGAGAGGCAGTGCTAAGAGGAGGAAGTGAAGCTGGCGGTGCACTCCTTGAGCATGAGGAGGATCGTCACAGTCAGGCCAGGACAAAGCGGGCACTGCCCCTTTACCTTCAAAATAAAGGGAAATTAGGTTTTTGGTCAGATTGACCCCCTAAACCACCAGGGGCAGCAGAGCTTTATTACAGACAGTTTCAATGGAGATCTGTTTTTCTTCTACCTTCCAAAATGCATGGAAATAAAAACACTGAACAACAATTAATTGGTTTTGGTGTGTTAGGATCGATGTAACAGAGCGGTGGGAGTGTGGCGGAGAATATATTTTGTTTGTGTGGTCATGAGGGAGTCTGTAAAACTCAAGTGTTCAAAGGCCAAATGGACTTTAAACAGGTTGAGTGAATGTGCCTGAGAATACTTTTGTATTTTATAAATGAATATTCCCATTACCATCACAATTATTTGTTTGTCCATACTATACAACTTTCTGTGTCTTGGTTTTACTGTAAAAATAAACAAATGCTAGACTCTGGTTAAAGGTGTTTATTAGTTCAGACAAATTTTATGTTAAAAATCATTTCAGTTTTGGGTAAACAGGTCTACAAGTTAGGACTCTCTATCAGTTGTTGCTATGGTGATATGGCTTAAAGTTTTGGTGTTTTGAAGTTAGTGAAGTGAGTTAAAAGTAAAAGTGCACCTCAGGTCACAGTTTGTCATTAAGCCTTCACACTGTTCACACCTGTAATTTGTCCCATGACGGAGTGGCAGCATGTGTCCCATTAATGGAAGCTAATGACTGCCGTGTACATAGGTTGTTTTCACAGCTGCAGCACTGGGGGCCTCATGGTCGTCACGGTAACCACAAGCTGTGATTCGGGTGTGAACAGTAACAAGAGACACCTGATGCAACAACTGCCAAAACTTCAAACAAACAAAGTTCAGAGAGAAAAACATCAACAGAGTATGACTTTGACAAACTTCAGCCTGATGTAAACACTGGGTCACCCACCTGGGCACAACAACTTTGGGAACATGACGCAACTTTGTACAGGAATAGAGTTTGTTTGGGGATGAAAGTAATAACACACAGTTAACTTAGTTTGGTTTGGAGCAAGTGCATCAGAGTCAAACAGAACCTTTAAAGGTGCTATGAGCAGGATATATTTTTTAACTTTCATAAAACAAATTACCCACTATGTGACTCCAGATATGATGTAAACATGTTTAAATCAAATATTAGTTTTACTGATAACAATGGTACAGATGGTTTATTCACAGTTAAAAATAATATTTTACATAATGGCTGAGTTGTTTTTGTTTACATTTTCTCTTTTGGTTTTAAAACTGCATTGCTGATCGTCCAATCAGAAAAACAGAAAAACTGGCAACCCACAGACCATTGTTTTGATTTAGACTGCAGTACCGTTTTCAAACCAGTAGAGTGCACGCTGCTTACAGCACCTTCAAGTCTTAACTTCAAACAAAAACAGCATGCCACTAACTACTGTACATGTTTACTGTTAATGTAATATTGGCATTACTGCTATAGTTTTTCTTTTCTTGTAAATAATTTGTATTGCACCTTTTTGTTTTTGATGGATGCTCACTTTATTTCTTGCTTTCTGCACTTTATTCTGTACTAAGAGCTGCCTAACAAGCTCATTTCTTAAGTTAAGTTCAATCTAATCTTAATCCCTAAAACTACTCCTTTGCTTATTGGTTAGACAAGATACAATAGCTTTTTAAACATGCTTAATAAATTAAAATACTATAGTAAAAAGTAAAATTATTTCAGCAGTTCAATTCAAAAAGTGAAATGCAGATACATAATAATAATAAAAATAACTCATTGGTTATATAGCACTTTTAGATAGACACTCAAAGTCTCTTTACAATTTTGGTGCATTATCCTTTCACTCCTCAGTCACACTCAGTGACGTAAAGTGGGTGCCATTTAGGGCCTACGACCCCTCCAACCACACAAAAACACCAGCTTTATACAGTGACAGTGTGAGTCTGTAAATCTGGCTCTTAAAGGTAATACAGGCATTTTCATTTATCAGATAAACTGTTGATAACACTATAGTGCTGTTTCTATTGGTGGGTTGGTAACCTCTCACTGTATTAAGATGATTTGAATAATTTTTGGATTGGGGTTATTAATAGAAACAGAGAGAGAGACGTCACTATTTTGTCACAGTATTTCTGTAAGGGGTGACTTTGGTATATTTTTGTGTGGCTCCATGGGTTCTACTGTCTGATTGTGCACAGCCTTGTCCTGTTAGAGCACCCCCTTTTAAAACAGAGAACCTTCTGATTTACAAAGCTGTTTGTCTGATTTAGTTGTTTTCAGTCTATAGGCCTATTTGTCACTATTAGAGTTATCATATGGTACTGTATTTTAAATTAATATAAATAACTGTGTGCAGAAATTGTGACTTGACTTGGACTTGTGACCAAAAGACTTGAGACTTGGCTTGGGTTTTTGGCCAAAGACTTGAGACTTGACTTGGACATGCAGCCAAAGACTTGTGCACATCTGTTATACACTCAAATTTAGTACAGTGACCTGGGTTTGTTGTGTCAAAAACACAGAAAGTGAAGCAAAGCTGAGTATAACTTCATGTTTTCGTCAAAAGCACAAAAATTGCATCCAAAGAGACGTCTCTAGTGGTAATTTAACATGCACATTTCTTATATTGATATTATAGATTTCTTTCTATGTATAACAATTTTGCACCAATATACTCTTCCTAGAAAACAATATAATTCAATATGAGGCGATGCGTATTGATGTAGTTGTATCACAGGAATAAAAAAACTACACATCAATGTAGTAAATGAACCGTTACATTCCTAGTACACAGAGTGATATACTGACTTAGGCTTTTCATTAACTGCAAGCCATAATCATCACCTTTACTTCAATGGTTGAAGAATCTGTGTGTAGTCAATCTATATAAGGGCCCATTACAGTGACAACACTGGTCAGGAAAATGCAGTCATGTTGTCTCTGATTTGCATACACACAGATAAACTCTGGGTGTGAAAAAACAGCAAGTGTTAAAAACTGTAGTAACCCAATGAGGCCAGCAAAAGGCCAGTCGTTGGTTGGACTTTTACAACTTTTAAATCCTATGGTCTTCCTGGGCAAAGCAGAGAAACTCCTGAAGCAAATCCCCGAAACACCTTCAAGTGTTTTCAAAAGAATGCATTTTCATATAACGCTTAGTTAATGCTGTAGATGAAGTAATCAATTAACTGCCAGCCCCTATGCCCCCAGTATGTTTCTCTGTAATGTCATCTTGAATCAGGATCAGAAAAGTGCCCTTAAACAGCTGACCTGTCAGAGATACAAAGGAACACAGAACTCTGCAGTCTACAAGGTCTGTGTTGAAGTTGAACACTGGCATCTACTAAACCTATAAGATAAGCAACCTTGGCCTTTAGCCCACATCAAGATTGAAATTAAACAAAATATGGAAACATAAAATATCTGTCTGGATAGTATTGAAATGACAAGAGAAGTCTGGCATGAGTATTTTCAGTTCCCATAATGTTTATAGTGAGTGAAGCAGAGTAATTGTAACCCTCCTCTGTTAGGCCCATAAACATAAGCATAAGCTCTGGCTGATTCATTTTCATGAGTTAGTGGGTTTTGGGTTTGCTGACAGTAACAAGCCTCTTAGTTACATTTGTTAGCAACATGGTGACACCAAAAAACACTATACATTTACAAAAACAGCAAAAATCTTCCGATTTTTAAAAAATATTGTTTTAATATTGTTGTGAGTTGTTGTTTAGCCACGTCATATGAGTCATTGCTGTGACTGACCAAAACAAATCACGGTAGACGGTCACTAGCTGGCGCTTGATCCAATCAAAATAAAATACACACCACTTCTTTACAAACATTTTCAACAGGAGGCCTTCCATTACCATGTTTTGCTCCAACAGGATGGTGTAATACTCTGTTTGTTGGAGTCACGTATTCATCTTTGGACCGAGCCATGTGTCTTGGGTCAAGGTACTGCTGCTTATGACCAGCTTATTTTTAGCACTGTTTTTTTCCCTTTGAAATTGCCATGTTCAACAATGACACCACTGTATTTGTAGTCACACTGAGTAAAAACAACATGTGACAAAAAAAAATCCTGCTGAAGCACCTTGAATAAAGTCTCAGGTTACTGAGTGTAACCCTGTTCCTTGATAAAGCGGGAACGAGCATCTCGTTTCCTACGCTATGGGAAACATTGTTTGTTGGACCGGTTGTGAAGCTTGTGTGTCAAACACGCCAAAGAGATTTGGCCTGCTTATATACCTCATGCTCAATCAACAGCACCTGCGAGATTGGGCGCACCTGGTTGATTGGGCTGGTGAGGTATAAAAAGCAATTGACTGGAACAGTCTCCAAATCAAGTTTGTCTGAAGACCGCCCAGACACGCCCCCAGGGGCGGCGCTGCAAACGCAGCATCTCGTTCCCACTTTATCGGGGAACAGGGTTACACTCAGTAACCCGAGATGTTCCCCTTCAAAAGCTAAACTTCGATGCTGTGTAGCATACGCTATGGGAACGAGAATACCAACGCCGCTGCCCCTAAAGTGTCTGGACCCCACGGCAGTGAAGAGCACTAAGATCAAGGAGACTCAAACACGACTCAGGATGAAGACTGAAGGACACGAGAGCCAGGAGTCCCATGAACATCCAAACTATAAAACTTGATAAAAGTGTGCGGCGAGGACCATCCCGCCGCATCACATATCAAATGTAGAGGGGGCCCCCTTTGCCAGAGCCAAAGAGGAGCCCACCCCTCTGGTTGAATGAGCTCTGACACCTATAGGTGGGGGCTGACCACACGCCACATAGGTCAGAGCAACAGCATCCCTCACCCAACGGGACATGGTCTGTCCAGTGGCCGCAGCCCCTCGCTGACGGCCCTGTAGCACAAAAAGTGCTGCTCGGACTTGCGCCACTGACCAGTGTGGCGGACATAAGTCCAGAGCGCACTGGACACAGTAAATGAAGCTTCTCGTGCTGCAGCGTAACAAGCAGCGGAGGACAGAAAGCTTCAAGAATAACAGGATCATGAACAGAGAAAGGAACTTTTGGCAGATAATCAAGGTGAGGATGCAAAATAACTATGACTAGGCTCGGGGCAAAATCCAGGCAGGACGGTGAAACCGATAAAGCCTGTAAATCCCCAATCCTCTTGAGAGAGGTAATGGCCATGAGAAAAAACTACTTCAAAGTCAGAAACCCGACAGGCACTGACAACAGTCGTTCAAAAGGGGCAGCTACCAGACCCTCACGTACAAGAGCCAGGTCCCAGGAAGGGACAGTCACACTAGCAGGCGGCCTCAGCTGTTTAGCCCCTCGAATGAAGTCGGCAATCAGCGGTTGCCTCCGCGCTGCCACCCCATCTATCAGAGCGTGGCTAGTTGAAATGGTGGCCACAAAAACCCTGAGTGTACTAGGGTGAATGCCCGAGGACTGTCTTGCAGAAACTCCAGCACTGAAACAATCTGGCAGTGAACAGGGTCTGCATGGTGCACAATGCACCAGGCCTCAAAAACATGCTATTCGAGAGCATAACACCTCCTAGTAGAGGGAGCCCTAGCACTCAAAATAGTATTAACAGGGGCTGGGAGTTCTGCTCCCCTTAATTGGTCCCCCTCAGGGGCCAGACACATACTTCGGTCCAAAGCTCCAGCTGGGGATGAAACACAGTTCCCTGCGCCTGAGAGAGGAGATCCTTCCTGGATGGAATTGGCCATGGCGAGTCATCGAGGAGAGCCATTACCCCTGAAAAACATATTCTGATCGGCCAACAGGGCGCCACTAACGGGAGACAAGACCCGTGTTGACGGACCTTCGCCAGGACTCCCGGGAGGAGAGGAATTGTGGGAAAAGTGTAAAGATACATGTCGGGCCACACATGCGCCATCGCGCCCAGACCCAGAGAAGCTGGAGGATTCAGAGAGTAATAGAGGGGACATTGTGCAGTCTCCAACGAGGCAAAGAGGTCCACCTCCACTTTGTAAAACTTCACCCAGATCTGAGTCACTACGTGGGGATGAAGTTACCACTCCCAGTGTGTCACAACCTGTCTGGACAGTAAATCCGCCCCCACATTCATGTGCCCAGGGACATAAATCGCTCTCAATGAGAGGAGCACGTTCTGAGCCCAGAGCAGAAGCTGCCGCGCTAACTCGTTCAGGCGGCGCAAACGCAGTCCGCCCTGATGATTCACATGAGACCACTGCTGTGCTGTCCACTCACACCAGCACATGGCGACCCCTGAGTTGTCGGAGGAAGTATTCCAGAGCCAGAAATACAGCCTTCATCTCGAGGCAATTGATGTGCCACGCGAGATGATGGCCCCCTCCATAAAGTCCAAAACTGAAATTTATTCAGAAGCAGAAGGACAGAACACAACAGTTTAATATGAGATCGCTTTGGAGTTCACTCCACTTTCATTTCACAGAGGTTTCCTCTCTAACGGGGAAGTAGCTGGGAACTAAAATGCTTACCAGGGCAATAAATATTAAATAGACTGGCTGCGTATTTCTGGCGCAGGGTGGAGCACGGCTGGACCGGCGCTGCGGCAGCTGTGGAAACGCTCTCATTCACTAGAACGGCTGCGTATTTACTGCGGAGTTTGTGGCGCAGTGCAGAGAAGTGGAGTCACCTGCAGTGAAAATTGGGGGTTATTTTGCCTTTTTTGTGTTATAAGCGTACATCCATGTGTGTAAGCAGTGATAGCCAGTGGGAAAAAAGGCTGCTGCCATGCTTCTGTGTTTACTTTCTCTGTACCCAGTAGAGCAGTTCCACACCAGCAACCAATCAGCTGAGAGCTGGGCGGAGAGGCCACCGCCCACTTTTTCCTGAGACTGTGATTGGCCGAGAGCAGACCAGGGCGAACAGTTGTTTCTCTATGGGTCTCATGAAATGAAAAGCCTCATAATAAAGAGCAGAAACCACATAGAAGCCTGACTTTGTCGCAAATTACTGCTTTTACAATATACTATGTGGGGTAAAATCTGTTTCCCTCAACTAGAAGAAAAATAAATGAGATACTCCAGCTTTAATTTTGCTGCCGAGTCCTGTCCAGCTGCCCTTTGCTCAGCAGAGAGCGGAACGTGAAGCCCAGAGAGAGATCTGTAGTAACTTGGCGTGGTCCTAAGCAAGTAGTCTACAATAAACCAACTGAGACAGGTGGAGGAGCACCGGGAGCTTCCAGGTGGGCCAATGTATACTTTTGGGTCAGCTGTGAGAATGTGTCACAGACGAGCAGTTGTTATCACACGGCAACAACCCCCTGACCCCTGCAGTAGCCTGTGTAAGCTTGCATAATAAATCTGGTCAGTCACTCGGGACTGTTTTCACCCTACAAGGGCGTACTATTCTCATCTCAGGCTTTAATTCAGTTTTTGTTTGATACAAATTTATCAGATATTGGCGAAGATATGATCATAAACAGCTCAGTGAAATATTCTGGTCCAATTATACGCGACACAATCCAAAGCACGCTGCCTACTGTGGACACGCGCAAGGCATTTCTCACAATATCGGCGCTGGATTATCATAATATTAACATAAAACATAAGTTGAGACATTCTGTTAAAAGTCTTTGGTCTTCTCTGGAGCCACAGCCCAGTGTAATGACAGTGAAGGCTCATAGACTGTGACAGGATCTCTGTCCTGGAGCAGGGGCAGAGCTGAGCATTCTAGGGGCTCAGGGCACAATGTGGACACCACAAATAAATATGTGATCAGACATTCACACAAAAAGCTAATTATAATGCCCAAATACTGTAGAAGCTTATGCTAGATAATGTAAAGTTTATATTAGACATAGCCCATTAACTAAGCCAGGATCTATTCATAATGCAGTCATTAGTCTGTGCTGTAGAAATTGTGATTTATTTTTTTATTTAAAAAGTGCAGTGGCCTATTTAATAATGCTGTCTACCAGTCCCTATTTTTAGGCAGCTCATGTTAAAAATGTAGTAACTAGTTTTAAAGTGATAGTAAACAATTTTATGTTGTTGATAGTAAACAATCTTTGTTGCAGTAAAATCATAAATTCTGCCCATATTTTTTACTCCAAAGTCAAAGCCAAGTTCTTCTAAACTACATATGTTTTGTTCAAATGTTCCTGGGGGAGCACTCCCAGACCCCCTGCCATACGGTTCCACTCACTTTTAAATCACTATATAAATGCCAATAGTACAGATGCCCAGTCTGAGCTGCACAATATAGATCCAGTTTTTCCATCTCCTTTTAGCATGAACCTGAAGAACTGACCTCTTACAAACTATTTAAATTGGAGATGAGCTAATTGTTGTGTATTACTGGCTGCGTGATTCGTTGGCAAACAAGTTTTTATCTGAGTGCCCTTTTTGAAGCTTGAGCCCCTGCCCCCCAGTATCTCTCTGCACGGCCCTGATACTATGTAACAGCTCACCTTTATGAGTGGTGATAGACACCTACCCATCTGACATTATTTACACAAATAATACAAATCTAGTTTTTAACTGCACAAAATAGCAACAGAGTTATGCTGTTGTTCAACTGAGCATAAGCAGCTGCTTTGTAACATGTACACGTTCACATACTCACATGTATTTTATTTTTAGACTATTGCTGCATAAACAGAAACTGTATTAACCTGCTCTGTCAGTCTTTAAAGGGGTTATATATTTTATTTATATTTTAAGCCAATCTTGGTCACCTCTAGAATAGCATTGTATGTTTTACAACCTTTAAAAACATAATTTGACTAAAAGAAAGTTTTTTCAGTAATAACTTTACTGCCATAAAGAAAGAGATGAAGAGACCAGGAGAGGGCAGCAGAGTACAGAGCTGTTACACTATTTTGAACAGAATCATAGAAAAATAGCCTTTTATTGCCTTAAACTTTTTGTTTGATGCCATTTTACTACACAATGAAAAATGTCTGCGAGGACTCAGTGGAAACAGAGTTGTACACCATTTTTTTGGTAAATGAATGAGAGCAGATTGGATGTAGAGAGCTTGTTGATTGGTCAGTGCTTTCTGGAGTGGGCGGGGGTTCGTGGGAGAGGCAGAGGTTCATTCTAAGGCCTCATAAACCCAGAGCCAAAAAATAGAAGGTTACTGAAACATGAATGAATGAAACAAAACACAACTGCAGCTATGTTTTTGATGAAGGAACAACATTATAACATGGTAGAAATGATAATGATAAGCTTGCCTCTTTAAATGTGCTGTTCAGGAACCCATGAACACAACCATGATCCTGGCAGTGATATGCAGCTCTGCACATTAAACCTCTGGGAGACGCATGGTGAAGGCATGTGCTTGGGCAAAGGATACTATATGCAGTATAAAATAGCAAAAGACATTTCAAAACATCACAATATTACACACTCAACTCAACAAATAGCAACAAGGCCTGCCTGAGACTTTGTAAAAAAAAATGCTTAGGCTTTAATGCAAAACAAGATAGAATTTCAGAAACTAACAAACACATTCAAGTTTGTAATTCAGTATTTGGATAAGTAATGTTTAGCATGAGAGCTGGAGTAAACTCTGACCACACAAAATGCAGAGTACTACAGATATTCAGCAGCAGGTGCTTTCTGAGGCCTTCAAAGAATCAAGCATGGATTAGTTTTTAAAATGGGTGCACTCTTTTTGGTTTAGGAACTTTATTTTTACAGTCACAAAATTCAAAAAGCAAGATTTATTACTTTGTGAACTTCACCAAAGTTATTCAAGTGTGCTGAGTCATTGATTTGATCACTGCTATCCAAAGTTAAGTTGTGGAGTTGTTTTGGCTCATGATGCAAGTGGCTTGGGAGGTCCAGTGTCCATCTGGGAGCAGGCGGAGGTGGAGGGAGACGAGAGATAAAGCGTCTGGATGAAGTCACTTCCTCCCCCCCACCCATCTCCTTCCTCCAACATGAGCAGTGGGCAGCTGTACCAGTGCTACCCAGAACTGGGCAATCTGTCCTGCACCAAGTGGATCCCTGATCGGAACATCACCATCTATCTGATCGTGCTTTGCACCTTCGCCATCTGTACTGGCATCCTCAACCTTATGGTCATCATCTCTATCTCACATTTCAGGCAAGTTGCAAGCACTGACATCAGGTTTATTGTAATACATATACTCATTTTGTTTCTTTTCTCAGGCAGCTGCACTCCTCTACTAACTTCATCCTCCTCAACTTGGCTCTCTCAGACTTCCTGGTGTGCTGTGTGGTGATCCCAGTCGAAGGTTCCTTCCTGTATGATTGCTGGCGAGTCGGCGACATCATGTGCGTCCTGTACATGGTCTTTGTCTTCTCAGTGATTTCTGTATCGCTGGGAGGCATGATCCTTATCTCGATAGACCGCTACATAGCCATTTGCAATCCCATGCATTACTCCACCCTGATGTGCAGGAGATCCGTTAGCATCGCCCTGATCGCCTGCTGGATCATCTCTTTCCTGTACGGCTTAGGGTTTTACCATAACAATGTCATTATTCCGGGGCGGTATAAGAGGTGCGAAGGGAACTGCTTCACAGTGGTGACCTTTATTGCATTTTGCATTGACCTGGCGGTGAACCTTTTCGGGCCCTTTGTGCTCATAATTATACTGTACTTGCGAGTTTTCTTTGTGGCAGTGTCTCAGGCCCGTGCCATGCGTTCTCAGGTTGCAGCCACCACACAGCAGCCAGCGGTGAACTCCAGGAAATCTGAGCTGAAAGCGGCGCGGAATCTGGGCTTTGTTGTGTTTCTCTATCTCCTCTGCTACTCGTCGTACTATGTGGTAGCCTATCTGGGAGGGAATATGAACTTTTATTTAAAGCTCTTCCTGTGTACTTTGGTCTATCTGAACTCATGTTTTAACCCCTTACTCTATGCGCTCCTGTATCCCTGGTTTAGGAGATCTGTGAAGCAGATAGTGACGTTTAGGATTTTCCAAAGTGGTTCACGAGATGCAAATGTACTATGATGACTTCAAGTGCAGTGATAATATATGAAAAAGCATGTTACTGATAACCCATGTGCAATGAATTTGAAATAGCACTTTACACATTTAATATGACATTTGTAAACACTGAGGCATAGGGTTGAGAACCAAAAGGCCACAAGTGACATTCTGGGTTTTCTTAGATTTACAAGACTTACAAATCAAATGAATGCTCTTGTTTTTACTGCCAAAAGATCACAATAAAAACAACTGGCTATCTCTGAACATAGGATTCAGACAGAGTGATAAATGGATATAAATGCTATTCTGTTATGTCATATAGAAAAAGACAGAAAATGCTGGAGCCCATAAAGGTGAAATAACAATTTTTACAAATAGGGATGGGACGATTCCTTAAAAAAAATAAAAAATAAAAAAATTAGTCTCTGGCCCCATGGTTCGATTCATGCATAAACCGAACAATCCTCACGTGTCTCTCATCAAGCGCTGTGTTTGTATTTAGCACAGAAGAGAAAGGGTTAAGCTCTCGTCTTTGCAGATGCAGATGGAGTAAAATTAGTTCCATTTACTGACATGTAACTAAATTATCCCGTTAGAGGAGGCTTCAAGCCTTATGCCAGTCTTTGTTTTATGTTTGTAGGCACAAGAATCACAAATTTATTCAATATTAAATTTAAAAAGAATATAAAGATGTTAAATGTACATAAATATACACGCGTTGTAGTGCTCCATCGGCAGACCACGGGGTATTTTTCAGATAGTATCTTTGATGTTTTACACAAAAACAACCAAAAGAGAGAGAGATTTACTTTCTATAACTTAGTTTTAATGGGCAGACACGGAGGAAAGGAGCAGGGGGACACAGCTCTGAGCATGAGAGGAAAAGGGGGAAAAGGCAGCGGGGATAGGAGGGGCTGCTGGGACAGAGCAGCACAATCAGTCAGGGACAAGAGAGATGAGGTTCAG
Source organism: Bostrychus sinensis (assembly GCA_020698575.1). Classification (NCBI taxonomy): domain Eukaryota; kingdom Metazoa; phylum Chordata; class Actinopteri; order Gobiiformes; family Eleotridae; genus Bostrychus; species Bostrychus sinensis. Next base: position 34,703,207 of record CM036240.1, read on the forward strand.
AAAATATTTGACTTTAGGCAAATAAATAATCTAAAAGTATAAAGAACAGTGTGTAATACAGTAGACAGGTCTGAGGGTTGGTAAGTGAATCACATGATGCACATGCAGCACTAGCTTCACTACAGGTCACAGGTGATCTTTACCTGGGCAGAGTGAGCTCTGAATGTTCCCTCTTTATTAATAAAAATGTGTTTTTATTTGGCCTCGTTCATTTCTCTAACCCTTTACATAATTTTTCCTATAATGAAATAAAAAGTGTTACTCTATAATTATGTAGGCCTACAAAAAAAAAAAAAAAAAAAAAAAAAATCATTACAACATCAACAATACATAAAATGCCCATGTTACTTACAGCCTTTGGTTCTCAGCCCTCAGTATACAAAAAAAGGTTTATGTGTATATCTATTGTAAATTGACATGGTTTATTTAACAATTGAAACATCTATACTTAATACAAAATGCATGGTTCTAATTGTAGCTCTTCATTGTACACACTGCTAGTGTTGTTCTCTCTTGGTTATGAATGCAAATTGAATTTTCCAGAGTTAATAGATATTGCATTACACTTTTGAAATGAAAAGCTGTTTTTCACCAATAGAAAAGGCTCCCCCTGTGTATACACCGCCCATGTGGGGGTCAAAGATACCAAACCCAGTATTAGTGGATGGGAACAATTAGTCTACACAAATCTAAATATAATATATATAATCACTCAAAATAGTATTAACAGGGGCTGGGATTTCTGCTCCCCTTAACTGGTCCCCCTCAGGGGCCAGACACAGACTCCAAAGCTCCAGCTGGGGCTCCAGCTGGGGCTCCAGTTCCAGCTCCAGTCCCCTGCGCCTGAGAGAGGAGATCTTTCCTGGACGGAATTGGCCACGGCGAGCCATCGAGGAGAGCCATTACCCCTGAAAAACATATTCTGATCGGCCAACAGGGCGCCACTAACAGGAGACAAGACCCGTGTTGACGGACCTTCGCCAGGACTCCCGGGAGGAGAGGAATTGTGGGAAAAGCGTAAAGACACATGTCGGGCCACACATGCGCCATCGCATCAAGACCCAGAGGAGCTGGAGGAATCAGAGAGTAATAGAGGGGACATTGTGCAGTCTCTGACAAGGCAAAGAGGTCCACCTCCACTTTGTAAAACTTCACCCAGATCTGAGTCACTACATGGAGATGAAGTTACCACTCCCCGTGTGTCACAGCCCGTCTGGACAGTAAATCCACCCCCAGATCCATGTGCCCAGGGACATAAATAACTCTAAGTGAGGAGCACGTTCGGAGCCCAGAGCAGAAGCTGCCGCGCTAACTCGCTCAGGCGGCGCAAACGCAGTCCGCCCTGATGATTCACATATGAGACCACTGCCATGCTGTCCACTCACACCAGCACATGGCGACCCCTGAGCTGTCGGAGGAAGTATTCCAGAGCCAGAAATACGGCCTTCGTCTCGAGGCAATTGATGCCACGCGAGATGATGGGCCCCCTCCATAAACCCCGGGCTGGACGGCCATCCAGGACTGTGGCCCAGCCCGTAAGGGATGCGTCCATCGTTAGCATCTTGCGACGACAACATAAGTCCATGTTGTCGTCGAAAAAGGGGAAAGAACGCCGCTGAGGCCTCTCCCCCTGGCCACTCGACAGAAATCTGTCGTCTAGTTTTGAGCGTATGGGGGATCCCTGGCCCTGCGGCCAGTCAATGCTGAGCCGCTCCACTGCTGACAACCTCGAGCAACTCCTCAACCCCCACCTGAGAGCGGGAGGAGCGCCACGAGGCAGCAGCAGAGGAGGCCAGGGAGGAGGTGTCGCAGACCCATGCTCAGCGGCAGCATGGGCCTCATCCTCATCTGGCAGAAGCGCAAGGGATGTACCCAATCTCGCAGGTGCTGTTGATTGAGCATGAGGTATAAAAGCAGGCCAAATCTCTTTGGCGTGTTTGACACATGAGCTTCACATCCGGTCCGGCAAACAATGTTTCCCATAGTGTATGCTACGCAGCATTGAAGTTTAGCTTGTGAAGGAAAACTTAGCCTACTGACAAACCTGATCAGTTCCCTCTTGGTTTAGGGTGGAGCATATTCATCCAAGTTGACTCAATAACCACACTTGCTTTTAAAAACAACACTCTTTACTGCCATAAGTCAACCTTGATACAATCAATAACTCAGAAAACTCAGAACTCAAAAAAAAAAAAGATTAAAAAAAGACCGTGTGTTGACAAAATCTGTAGATTTTGTGGTGCACTACTCCAGATGAAATAGTGGTGCAGGTGGCTGTGGCAAACTGGCATTTCCAGGCTTTTGAGGTTTGGGCCTTATTTTGAACTTCTCATTACTGCAAGGCACATAAAAAAAAAAAAAAAAAACAATGCTAAAAGCATACAATAACCCAGTAAAGAACAAAACTTTCTCTAACTATCTTTAACTATATATTGAGTAAGCTCAGTCTGAACTCACTGTACACTGTAAAGTCTGGGTCATTATGACGCGTGTGTACAACAACACAGGTCTAAGGGCCCATCTCATTACACACCTTTAAACAGTACTCACAACTTCTCTCTCTACCTTTACTGACTCTCTAAACACTGGGTGAGAAACTACTGACTGTTATCACCCTGTTATGTGATCAGGGGGAGAGACACTTTTCTATTAGCATATCAATGGGTCAGAAGTGAGTGGTCTGGGAGTTCATGACTAACAACTAAATAGATGTACATTTGATGCCCTAAACAGGACATCAAATGTAAAATGTAAACATTGCACGTAGTTGTTCTCTGGCTAGTTTTACAGCATTCAGGCCAGATTGTAGTAAACATTAGCCTGGCGAGCCAGGCTTTCCTACTTGCTTTTCACAAGCAGGACAGTCTGGTTCCCCTCTCAGAGCATTTCTTGGTTCAATTTGTAAATGGCCAATCACAGCCGTTTATCTGCAGTGCATCTTATGAAAGCACAAGCGCAAACCAAGATAGGGCTAGTTACCAAGCTAATTTAATAACTTCTCTGACCTGATTAACGACGTTTAGTGCTTTCATTTGTCATCTGTTGGTTCTGCTGAAGTCCGCATTGTTGTCCAGTCCTCCGTAATTTTTTTCTTTTTCTTGTTGCCATTTTAACAACAGTTAAGTCTAGTTTACAACCAAGATTAACAAATGCATTAAAAAAACAGCTTTTTCCACTTTTCCAAGTCTTTGTACAAGTAGATTCTGCTGCTGTCCTCGTTCAGAAATAAGTACAGAGCTGCTCACAACACGCTGTATTCTGGTGTTTTATGAAAAAAACAAACAAACAAAAAAATGGCAAGAATCCCTGTTTGTTTGGGTCAGCGATGCACTGCTTATGTCCCACCCTTTGTTTCTCTGATTGGTTACTCCCCCCGTCATTGTTCCACCTCAAAAACGAAATGTTACCAAAGGGATACCAGACTAACTTCTTTGCAAAGAATAGGAAAGGAGTTTGACTGGCAGGCCGGGTTAAGTAAATAACAAGTGGGTTTACAAATGCGTTTTTATGTACTTGTTGATGTAAAATTGCACATTACACGTCTTTTCATGTTGATATAAAATCATGTGTTGTCTTCTAAGCCTGACGTTGTGTACCAATGTTAGCAGTAGCAGCATGCTAACAACATAACTATCTATTACTACTGTAATTCTATTACTACTGTAATTTGTTTAAAACTAAGAAAACTAAAACAACTGACCAGACTGGAAACCTAAAAATAAATAATATAGAACTGAAAAGTTACCTGAGCAGACGATAAACAGCCAACTCCAAGTCCAATGTTAGACTGATGCACCATGTACCCTCCATCTTCAGTATGCAATATGAAGATTTATTTCCGTTTTATTTCCTTTACTGTCCAAATGGTGTTTTGTTTCCTTCTTTTCTATGTCCATTTCTCTCTTATGCTGGATTTCCACTGCATGTGTATCCGCTGCACTGCGGGCCGCCACCGAACAACGGAGCAGACCCTCGCTTACTAGCTCCGTCTGCACTTCGCTGCGCCAGGCTGCAGAGCCCTGAGCAGCTTCAGAAGATCATGGTGGAAGGTATGAGTTTGTGCCAAAAAAAACATTAATAAAGTCCAAAACTACAATTTATTCAGAAGCAGGTTTAATATGAGATCGCTTTGGAGTTCACTCACTTCTGATTTCACAGAGGTTTCCTCTCTAACGGGGAAGCAGCTGGGAACTAAAAAATATTATATTAATATTATATTATATTATTTAATATTTAAATATTAAATAGACTGGCTGTGTATCTCCGGCACAAGGTGGAGCACGGCTGGACCGGCGTTACGGCAGCTGTGGAAACGCTCTCATTCACTAGAACGGCTGCGTATTTACTGCGGAGTGCGTGGCGCAGTGCAGAGAAGTGGAGTCACCTGCAGTGAAAATTGGGGGTTATTTTGCCTGTTTTGTGTTATAAGCGTACATCCATGTGTGTAAGCAGTGATAGCCAGCGGGAAAAAAGGCTGCTGCCATGCTTCTGTGTTTACTTTCTCTGTTCCTAGTAGAGCAGTTCCACACCAGCAACCAATCAGCTGAGCTCTGGACGGAGAGGCCGCCGCCCACTTTTTCCTGAGACTGTGATTGGCCGAGAGCAGACCAGGGCGAACAGTTGTTTCTTTATGGGTCTCATGGAATGAAAAGCCTCATAATAAAGAGCAGAAACCACATAGAAGCCTGACTTTGTTGCAAATTACTGCTTTTGTGTGGGGTAAAATCCGTTTCCCTCAACTAGAAGAAAAATAAATGAGGTACTCCAGCTTTAATTTTGCTGCTGCAGTCCAGCTGCCCTTTGCTCAGCAGAGAGCGGAACGTGAAGCCCAGAGAGAGATCTGTAGTAACTTGGCGTGGTCCTAAGCAAGTAGTCTACAATAAACCAACTGAGACAGGTGGAGGAGCATCGGGAGCTTCCAGGTGGGCCAGTGTATACTTTTGGGTCAGCTGTGTGAATGTGTCACAGACGAGCAGTTGTTATCACACGGCAACAACCCCCTGACCCTCTCCGAAGGTTCCCCTCTTGTACTGAGGCTACTGTCTATGGTCCCTGCGGCCCTGTGGTCACACGGTCTTGGCCCCGTGGTACAGGGCCGGCCTGTGGAATAATTAGATAGATGCTGAGTGCTTAATACCTCCACTGTAAACAGTGTTGGTGAAGCACTGCTTCCCCCTCCTGAGGCGGCGGACGGTTTGCCAGAATTTCTTTGAGGCCAACCGATAGTCCTCCTCCATGGCCTCCCCGAACTTTTCCCAGACCTGAGTTTTTGCCTCCACAACCGCCCGGGCTGCAGCACGCTTGGCCTGCCGGTACCCATCAGCTGCTTCAGGAGTCCCACAAGCCAACCAAGCTCGATAGGACTCCTTCTTCAGACTGACGACATCCTTTACTTCCGGTGTCCACCACCGGGTTCGGGGATTGCCGCCACGACAAGCACCAGAGACCTTACGGCCACAGCTCCGAACGACTGCATCGACAATAGAGGTGGAGAACATGGTCCACTCGGACTTCATGTCTCCAACCTCCCTCGGGATCTGGTCAAAGGTCTCCCGGAGGTGGGAGTTGAAGACCCCTCTGACAGAGGGCTCAGCCAGATGTTCTCAACAGACCCTCACAATACGTTTGGGTCTGCCAAGTCTGTCCGGCCTCTTTCCCCGCCAGCGGATCCAACTCACCACCAGGTGGTAATCAGTTGACAGCTCAGCCCCTCTCTTCACCCGAGTGTCCAAAACACACGGCCGAAGGTCAGATGACACGACTACAAAGTCGATCATCGACCTCTGGCCAAGGGTGGCCTGGTGCCACGTGCACTTATGGACACCCCTGTGCTCGAACATGGTGTTTGTTATGGACAAACTGTGACTAGCACAGAAGTCCAATAACAAAACACCATTCGGGTTCAGATCGGGGAGGCCGTTCTTCCCAATCACACCCCTCCAGGTATCACTGTCGTCACCCACGTGGGCGTTGAAGTCTCCCAGCAAAACAATGGAGTCCCCAGTCGGTGCACCTTCCAGTACCCCTCCCAGGGACTCCAAGAAGGCCGGGTACTCTGTACTGCTATTTGGCCCATAGGCACAAACAACAGTAAAGCCCTAGATACACCAAGGCGACTCCCAGACTGCCACCGATAAGACGGAGCGATAGCTCATCTCTTCTCGTCTCCTCTCGTTCCCTCCCGTTTCCTCATGTCGCATGACCTTTTTCCCTCTTCATACACCGAAGCGACAACCGTCCTAAAGACCGTGTAATTACCCCCCCCAAAGTGGCAGCTGGCGCTAGCCAGTGAACAAAGATCAACGGAAGTGACACAGTGTTTGCGGAAGACATATTCATGTGGCGCGCCTTGGTCTGCCACTGTTCTCAGCTTGTTTGAACATTTGAGAAGCGTGATAATGGCCGGTTTGGACATTGTTTTGTGTGGATTAGGTGCCGCTGCTCTGTTACTTGAAGAAGATAACTTTCCGCACGGAATTGCGAAGAATGCAAAAATGGTGACTGTACGCTGCCACAGCGGTTTTCACTCTCGTCACTCCGTCACTTCCGCTAAAATTCCCGTGAGCTGATTGGCGCGGCAGCTGTAGTGCTAGGCCTATCAGAGCGCTTCGTGCCAAAGACCAAAGACGCCGATTCAACAAGGCTAATCGGCAGGAAACTAGTCAGACGGCCACCGTCCTGGAGCGATGGGGGGCGATGGTGCATACATATCAAAAGGACGGAAATGAGCGATGTGGAAGAACCGTTAAGACGGCTTCAGATGGGCGATCGTTGCCTTGGTGTATACCCCCCTTAAGAGACCTGTCCCCAACCCGAAGGCATAGGGACACGACCCTCTCTTTTACTGGGGTAAACTCCAACACATGGCGGCTGAGCTGGGGGGCTATGAGCAAGCCCGCTGCCTCTCACCGCAGGCAACGCCAGAGTGGTGGAGAGTCCAACCTCTCTCAAGGAGCTGGGTTTCAAAGCCCAAGCTGTGCGTGGAGGTGAGCCCGACTATATCTAGCTGGTATCTCTCAACCTCCCGCACAAGCTCAGGCTCCTCCCCCCCCAGTGAGGTGACATTCCATGTCCCTACAGCTAGAAACTGTGTCCGGGGACCGGGTCGTCGAGGCACCCGCCTTCGACTGCTGCCCGATCCACACAGCACCGGTCCCCTACGGTTTCCTCTGCGGGTGGTGAGCCCACAGGAGATCGGACCGTGACGTCACCCGGTATGGCGCAGCCGGGGCCCCACCCTGGAGCCAGACCTGGGGTTGGGGCTCGAATGCGAGCGCCTGGTGGCCGGGCCTTTGCCCATGGGGCCCGGCCGGGTACAACCCGAAAGAGCCTGTGTAAGCTTGCATAATAAATCTGGTCAGTCACTCGGGACTGTTTTCACCTTACGTACTATTTTCATCGCAGGCTTTAATTCAGTTTTTGTTTAATAAAAATTGATCAGATATTGGCGATATGATCATAAACAGCTCATTGAAATATTCTGGTCCAATTATACGCGACAATCTGAAGCGTGCTGCCTACTGTGGACACGCGCAAGGCATTTCTCACAATATCAGAGCTGGATTATCATAATATTAACATAAAACATAAGTTCAGTATTCTGTTAAAAGTCTTTGGTCTTCTCTGGAGCCACAGCCCAGTGTAATGACAGTGAAGGCTCATAGACTGTGACAGGATCTCTGTCCTGGAGCAGGGGTGGAGCTGAGCATTCTAGGGGCTCAGGGCAAAATGTGGACACCACAAATAAATATGTGATCAGACATTAACACAAAAAGCTAATTATAATGCCCAAATATACTGTAGAAGCTTATGCTAGATAATGTAAAGTTTATATTAGACACAGCCCATTAATTAAACCAGGATTTATTCATTAGTGCAGTCATGGAGTTGGCAAGATGGCGGCGCGTACACACGCAGCGGCTCAGTGCTCTCCCCTTTGGTGTTTTGTATGGCTGTTTTTGTATGTGACATTACTCGTCTGGAGCAAATTCTGCTGGGTAGACAACAGCTACAGCCGGCACGAGCTCCTAAAGATAGGATTACAGAGCGGACAAGCGGTTACAGCCGACTTTTTCCGCTCCCACAACATCCCGGTGGACATAGCCAGGACCCCGGGCTCTCCGTGGATTGCCATCCCCGCGGGGAGGAAGCGAAGGCGGCGTAGGGACAGGAGGCAGAAACGGGGCTGTTGGGCAGGCGTGCTAGTGAAGCTGCGCAGGAACCCGAACAAGCCACCGCTCCCTAGCATCTTTCTTGCCACGTAAGATCCCTTGCCAATAAAATGGATGAACTGAGGCTTCAGGCGGCAACGGTCAGGCTCGTCAAGGACTGATGCATTTTGTGTTTCACCGAGACCTGGCTTCATTCATCCATACCGGACGCAACCATCGAGCTAGCAGGCCGCACTGTACACCGCCACGACAGGAGCAGGGACTTCGGTAAGAGCAAAGGAGGGGGGTTGTGCATATGTCAACAACAGCTGGTGCACTAACTCTAAGACTGTAGACAGTCACTGCTCCCCGGATCTGGAGTACGTGACTGTTAAATGCAGACCCGTTTACCGAGGGAGTTTACTGTTGTCATGGTAACCGCCGTGTACATTCCACCAGATGCTAATGCTAACTCTGCTCTGGGGCTCCTGCATAGCACCATTAGCAGCATCCTGAGGCAGTGCATATTTTTGCTGGGGACTTTAATCATGCTGAATTAAAAACTGTGCTCCCTAAGTTCCATCAGCATGTGAAATACACCACGAGAGGAGTTAAGACACTGGACAAGGTCTACTCCAACATTAAACATGGCTACAGGGCTATACAGCTCCCACACCTGGGCCAGTCAGATCACATGTCCCTGCTCCTAGCACCAGCATACACCCCCCTCAGGAAACAGGCTCCTACTACAATTAAGACTGTTAAAACTTGGCCTGAAGGCGCCTCTCACCAGCTGCAGGATTGTTTTGAGAGAACCAACTGGGACATTTTCCATCACCGGAACCTGGAGGAGCACACAGCAGCAATTCTGGGTTACATCAAACATTGTACCGACACTGTTGCTGCGGACAAACGCATCCGGGTTTATCCCAATCAGAAACCCTGGATGACCAGAGAGGTCCAGTGCCTGCTGCGAGAGAGAAACATGGCTTTCAGGTCTGGCGATATGGAGCAATACAGTGCTGCAAGAGCCAATCTGAAGAGAGGCATCCGACGAGCCAAGATGGACTACAGGCAGAGGATTGAGGACAACTTTAGTAGGAACAACACAAGGCTGGGGTGGCAAGGGATCCGGAATATCACCAACTACAGGCCGAATCTTGCTGCTGTCGACGGGGACCCTTCGCTGGCAGAGGAGCTAAATTTCTTCTTTGCCCGCTTTAAGGTGGAGCCTCCGGAGGCAGCTGCACCACAGTCACCAGTACACAGCAGCCCCTCTATCACTGTGGAGGAGCATGAGGTGAGGCGCACGCTGAGGGCTGTGAATCCAAGGAATGCAGCCGGACCAGATGGCATTGCTGGATGGGTGCTGAAGGACTGCACAGACCAGCTGGCGGGGGTCTTCACCGAGATCTTTAACCAGTCCTTACTCCAGTCTACTGTCCCACCCTGCCTTAAGTCCTCAACCATTATCCCTCTGCCCAAAAAGTCCACAATCAGCAGCTTAAATGACTACAGACCAGTCGCACTCACCCCGGTCATCATGAAGTGCTTTGAAAAACTGGTACGTAGTCACATTATTTCCTGCCTCCCACCTACATTGGACAGTCATCAGGTTGCGTACAGGGCAAACAGATCCACAGAGGACGCCGTCATCACCACGCTCCATACTGATCTGTCACACTTGGAGCAGTCAGGGAGCTACGTGAGGCTGCTCTTTGTAGACTTCAGCTCCGCTTTTAACACTATCCTCCCCCACAGACTGATGTCCAAACTAGCGGCCCTTGGACTCTCCAATTCCATCTGCCTCTGGATCTTGGACTTCTCAGAGGGTTAGAGTAGGCGCTCACATGTCCATAGCCCTCAGCCTCAACACTGGCTCCCCACAGGGCTGTGTGCTGAGCCCCCTGCTCTACACCCTCTACACCTACGACTGCACCTCCACCCACACCAGCTACACCATAATCAAGTTTGCTGATGATACCACTGTGGTGGGGCTCATCTCCGGAGGGGATGAGTCCACCTATCGGGACGAGGTGGAGCGGCTCTGTGTCTGGTGTGGGGACAACAGCCTGGTCCTGAACACCACCAAGACCGAGGAACTGATTAGGAACTGGATTACAGGAGGAAAAAAACTGACATTCAGCCTCTGTACATCGGCGGGGACTGTGTGGAAAGGGTGGCTGCCTTCAAGTTTCTGGGTGTTACCATACAGCAGGACCTGACCTGGAGCGCTAACACCACTGCTCTGGTGAAGAAGGCCCAGCAGAGAATGTACTTTCTCAGACTCTTAAAGAACAACCTGGGCGAGAAACTGCTGGTGTCCTTCTACTGCTGCTCCATTGAGAGCATTCTGACATACTGTGTCTGTGCCTGGATTTCCAGCTGCACAGCTGTGGACAGGAAAGCGCTCCAGAGGGTCACCACCACAGCCCAGAAGATCATTGGCTACCCTCTCCCATCTTTGGAAGAACTCTACAGTTCCCGCTGTCTGAAAAAAGCATTAAATATTTTACGGGACCCATCCCACCCAGCACATTCACTGTTTGCACTGCTGCCTTCAGGCAGAAGATACAGGACTTGTAAAACAAGGACAAACAGACTAAAAAACAGTTTTTATCCAAGAGCTATCACGGCTTTAAATGCTACCGGAACTTGAGTGCCTTTATAATGTTATATTTTCACTCCTTTGTGCAATATATTAGGAATCCATGAAATAACTTGAGTATGGATGTGTGCGTGATTTTAACATTGCACTTTTATCTTCATTAATTTATTTGTTGTTTTTATTGTTTTTATTGATTTTATTTATTCATTCATTCATTTATTTATTTATTTATTTGCACTTGCACCGGAGGAGGATTGCACTCAATTTTGTTGTATTATGTACAATGACAATAAAGTTATTCTTTTCTATTCTATTCTATTCTATTCATTAGTCTGTGCTGTAGAAATTTTTTTTTTTTTTTTTAAAGTGCAGTGGCCTATTTAATAATGCTGTCTACCAGTCCCTATTTTTAGGCAACTAGTGTTAAAAATGTAGTAACTAGTTTTAAAGTGATAGTAAAAATGTTATGTTGTTGATAGTAAACAAACTTTGTTGCAGTAAAATAATAAATTCTGCCCATATTTTTTACTCCAAAGTCAAAGCCAAGTTCTTCTAAACTACATATGTTTTGTTCATGTTCCTGGGGGAGAACTCCCAGACCCCCTGCCATACAGTCCCACTCACTTTTAAATCACTATATAAATGCCAATTGTACAGATGCCCAGTCTGAGCTGCACAATATAGATCCAGTTTTTCCATCTCCTTTTACCATGAACCTTAAGAACTGACCTCTTACAAACTATTTAAATTGGAGATGAGCTAATTGTTGTGTATTACTGGCTGCATGATTCGTTGGGAAACAAGTTTTTATCTTTGTGCCCTTTTTGAAGCTTGAGCCCCTGCCCCCCAGTATCTCTATGCACGGCCCTGATACTCTGTAACAGCTCACCTTTATGAGTGGTGATAGACACCTGCCCATCTGACATTATTTACACAAATAATACAAATCTAGTTTTTAACTGCACAAAATAGCAACAGAGTTATGCTGTTGTTCAACTGAGCATAAGCAGCTGCTTTGTAACATGTACACGTTCACATACTCACATGTATTTTATTTTTAGACTATTGCTGCATAAACAGAAACTGTATTAACCTGCTCTGTCAGTCTTTAAAGGGGTTATATTATTCTTTTATTTATATTTTATGCCAATCTTGGTCACCTCTAGAATAGCATTGTATGTTTTACAACCTTTAAAAACATAATTTGACTAAAAGAAAGTTTTTTCAGTAATAACTTTACTGCCATAAAGAAAGAGATGAAGAGACCAGCAGAGGGCAGCAGAGTACAGAGCTGTTACACTATTTTGAAGAGAATCATAGAAAAATAGCTTTTTATTGCCTTAAACTTTTTGTTTGATGCCATTTTACTACACAATGAAAAATGCCTGCGAGGACTCAGTGGAAACAGAGTTGAACACCATTTTTTGGTAAATGAATGAGAGCAGATTGGATGTAGAGAGCTTGTTGATTGGTCAGTGCTTTCTGGAGTGGGCGGGGGTTCGTGGGAGAGGCGGAGGTTCGTTCTAAGGCCTCATAAACCCAGGGCCAAAAAATAGAAGGTTACTGAAACATGAATGAATGAAACAAAACACAACTGCAGCCATGTTTTTGATGAAGGAAATACACTATAACATGGTAGAAATGATAATGATAAGCTTCCCTCTTAAAATGTGCTGTTCAGGAACCCATGAACACAACCATGATCCTGGCAGTGATATGCAGCTCTGCACATTAAACCTCTGGGAGACGCATGGTGAAGGCATGTGCTTGGGCAAAGGATACTATATGCAGTATAAAATAGCAAAAGACATTTCAAAACATCACAATATTACATACTCAACTCAACAAATAGCAACAAGGCCTGCCTGAGACTTTGTAAAAAAAATGCTCAGGCTTTAATGCAAAACAAGATAGAATTTCAGAAACTAACAAACACATTCAAGTTTGTAATTAAGTATTTGGATAAGTAATGTTTGGCATGAGAGCTGGAGTGAACTCTGACCACACAAAATGCAGAGTACTACAGATATTCAGCAGCAGGTGCTTTCTGAGGTCTTCAAAGAATCAGGCATGGATTTGTTTTTAAAATGGGTGCACTCTTTTTGGTTTAGGAACTTTATTTTTACAGTCACAAAATTGAAAAAGTAGTGAACTTTACCAAAGTTATTCAAATGTGCTGAGTCATTGATTTGATCACTGCTATCCAAAGTTAAGTTGTGGAGTTGTTTTGGCTCATGATGCAAGTGGCTTGGGAGGTCCAGTGTCCATCTGGGAGCAGGCGGAGGTGGAGGGAGACGAGAGATAAAGCGTCTGGATGAAGTCACTTCTTCCCCCCCACCCATCTCCTTCCTCCAACATGAGCAGTGGGCAGCTGTACCAGTGCTACCCAGAACTGGGAAATCTGTCCTGCACCAAGTGGATCCCTGATCGGAATATCACCATCTATATGATCGTGCTTTGCACCTTCGCCATCTGTACTGGCATCCTCAACCTTATGGTCATCATCTCTATCTCGCATTTCAGGCAAGTTGCAAGCACTGACATCAGGTTTATTGTAATACATATACTCATTTTGTTTCTTTTCTCAGGCAGCTGCACTCCTCTACTAACTTCATCCTCCTCAACTTGGCTCTCTCAGACTTCCTGGTGTGCTGTGTGGTGATCCCAGTCGAAGGTTCCTTCCTGTATGATTGCTGGCGAGTCGGCGACATCATGTGCGTCCTGTACATGGTCTTTGTCTTCTCAGTGATTTCTGTATCGCTGGGAGGCATGATCCTTATCTCGATAGACCGCTACATAGCCATTTGCAATCCCATGCATTACTCCACCCTGATGTGCAGGAGATCCGTTAGCATCGCCCTGATCGCCTGCTGGATCATCTCTTTCCTGTACGGCTTAGGGTTTTACCATAACAATGTCATTATTCCGGGGCGGTATAAGAGGTGCGAAGGGGAATGCTTCACAAGGGTGACCTTTATTGCATTTTGCATTGACCTGGCGGTGAACCTTTTCGGGCCCTTTGTGCTCATAATTATACTGTACTTGCGAGTTTTCTTTGTGGCAGTGTCCCAGGCCCGTGCCATGTGTTCTCAGGTTGCAGCCACCACACAGCAGCCGGGGGTGAACTCCAGGAAATCAGAGCTGAAAGCAGCACGGAATCTGGGCTTTGTTGTGTTTCTCTTTCTCCTCTGCTACTCGTCGTACTATGTGGTGGCCTATCTGGGAGGGAATATGAACTTTTATTTAAAGCTCTTCCTGTTTAGTTTGGTCTTTCTGAATTCATGTTTTAACCCCTTACTCTATGCGCTCCTGTATCCCTGGTTTAGGAGATCTGTGAAGCAGATAGTGACGTTTAGGATTTTCCAAAGTGGTTCACGAGATACAAATGTACTATGATGACTTCAAGTGCAGTGATAATATATGAAAAAGCATGTTACTGATAACCCATGTGCAATGAAATTGAAATAGCACTTTACACATTTAATATGACATTTGTAAACACTGAGACATAGGGTTGAGAACCAAAAGGGCACAAGTGACATTCTGGGTTTTCTGAGATTTACAAGACTTACAAATCAAATGAATGCTCTTGTTTTTACTGCCAAAAGATCACAATAAAAACAACTGGCTATCTCTGAACATAGGATTCAGACAGAGTGATAAATGGATAGAAATGCTATACTGTTATGTCATATAGAAAAAGACAGAAAATGCTGGAGCCCATAAAGGTGAAATAACAATTTTTACAAATAGGGATGGGACGATTCCTTAAAAAAAAAAAAAAATTAGTCTCTGGCCCCATGGTTCGATTCATGCATAAACCGAACAATCCTCACGTGTCTCTCATCAAGCGCTGTGTTTGTATTTAGCACAGAAGAGAAAGGGTTAAGCTCTCGTCTTTGCAGATGCAGATGGAGTAAAATTAGTTCTATTTACTGACATGTAACTAAATTATCCCGTTAGAGGAGGCTTCAAGCCTTATGCCAGTCTTTGTTTTATGTTTGTAGGCACAAGAATCACAAATTTATTCAATATTAAATTTAAAAAGAATATAAAGATGTTAAATGTACATAAATATACACGCGTTGTAGTGCTCCATCGGCAGACCACGGGGTATTTTTCAGATAGTATCTTTGATGTTTTACACAAAAACAACCAAAAGAGAGAGAGATTTACTTTCTATAACTTAGTTTTAATGGGCAGACACGGAGGAAAGGAGCAGGGGGACACAGCTCTGAGCATGAGAGGAAAAGGGGGAAAAGGCAGCGGGGATGGGAGGGGCTGCTGGGACAGAGCAGCACAATCAGTCAGGGACAAGAGAGATGAGGTTCAGAAAATATTTGACTTTAGGCAAATAAATAATCTAAAAGTATAAAGAACAGTGTGTAATACAGTAGACAGGTCTGAGGGTTGGTAAGTGAATCACATGATGCACATGCAGCACTAGCTTCACTACAGGTCACAGGTGATCTTTACCTGGGCAGAGTGAGCTCTGAATGTTCCCTCTTTATTAATAAAAATGTGTTTTTATTTGGCCTCGTTCATTTCTCTCACCCTTTACATAATTTTTCCTATAATGAAATAAAAAGTGTTATTCTATAATTATGTAGGCCTACAAAATGTAAAAAAAAAATCATTATAACATCAACAATACATAAAATGCCCATGTTACTTACAGCCTTTGGTTCTCAGCCCTCAGTATACAAAAAAAGGTTTATGTGTATATCTATTGTAAATTGACATGGTTTATTTAACAATTGAAACATCTATACTTAATACAAAATGCATGGTTTTAATTGTAGCTCTTCATTGTACACACTGCTAGTGTTGTTCTCTCTTGGCTATGAATGCAAATTGAATTTTCCAGAGGTAATAGATATTGCATTACACTTTTGAAATGAAAAGCTGTTTTTCACCAATAGAAAAGGCTCCCCCTGTGTATACACCGCCCAAGTGGGGGTCAAAGATACCAAACCCAGTATTAGTGGATGGGAACAATTAGTCTACACAAATCTAAATATAATACCCTTAATACTAATGAAAAAGAGCAAAGATTATTAGTTTTATAAATAAAACTGATTAAGAACATAAAAGACTGTATGAAGTCTTTTGTGAGTATTTCTATAACCTTATTCATAGCAATCCACTGTCCATGAATGTAGGTGATATACAATATAATATAAATAAAATGTTTTTTGTCTCTAAATGTCTTGGATTGTTTATTTCACATTTCATGTCTAAAAAAAAAAAATCCTATTTCCATTACAAGTTAAAGGTACTGTAACCACATGTGCTCGTACTGGTTTGAAAACAGTACTGCAGTCTAAATCAAAACAATGGTCTCTTTTCTTTCTTTTCTTTTCAAAAGCTAAACTTCGATGCTGCGTAGCATACGCTATGGGAACGAGAATACCAACGGCGCCGCCGCTAAAGTGTCTGGACCCCACGGCAGTGAAGAGCACTAAGACCAAGGAGACTCAAACACGACTCAGGATGAAGACTGAAGGACACGAGAGCCAGGAGTCCCATGAACATCCAAACTATAAAACTTGATAAAAGTGTGCGGAGAGGACCATCCCGCCGCATCACATATCAAATGTAGAGGGGGCCAATTTGTAAATGGCCAATCACAGCCATTTACAAATTTATCTGCAGTGCATCTTATGAAAGCACAAGCGCAAACCAAGATAGGGCTAGCTACCAAGCTAATTTTAAAACTTCTCTGACCTGATTAACGGCATTTAGTGCTTTCATTTGTCATCTGTTGGTTCTGCTGAAGTCCTCATTGTTGTCCAGTCCTCTGTAATTTTTTTCTTTGTCTTGTTGCCATTTTAACAGAATCAGAATCAGAAGATTTTTATTGCCATTGTCAGTGAACAGCACAATTCACTAGGAACTAGTGACTAGGAACTTGTTTTTCGGTGCTTATGTGCAACATATAACACTACAAATAATAATAAAAAATATCACTATGATAAAAAAGAAACTTTAAAAATATAAAATACAAAGTATAAGGGCATGCAAAGGAATAAGTTTACTAAGTTAAATAGCCAGATAAAATTAGGCGATAACAACAGAACAATAATGCTGTGACTTTCCTGAAGTCCACGATCATCTCCACTGTCTTCTGAGCGTTGAGCTCCAGATTGTTGCTGCTGCACCAAGACACCAGCCGGTCTACCTCCCTCCTGTAGGCAGACTCATCACCGTCAGAGATGAGTCTGATAAGGGTGGTGTCGTCCGCAAACTTAATCAGTTTAACAGAGTCATGGCTGGAGGTGCAGCAGTTGGTGTACAGGGAGAAGAGCAGAGGAAAAAGTACACAGCCCTGAGGTGATCCTGTACTGATAGTCTGAGTGGTGGAGACATTCTTCCCCAGCCGCACGCACTGCCTCCGGTCCGTCAGGAAGTCAGTGATCCACCTGCAGGTGGAGTCAGGCACGTTGAGCTGGGAGAGCTTGTCCTGGAGCAGAGCAGGGAGGATGGTGTTAAATGCAGAGCTGAAGTCCACAAACAGGATCCTAGCATAGGTTCCCGGGGAGTCCAGGTGCTGCAGGATGAAGTGGAGGGCCAGGTTGATGGCGTCGTCTACAGACCTGTTGGCTCTGTAGGCGAACTGCAGAGGGTCCAGGAGGAGGGATGTGAAGGACTTAAGGTGAGGGAGGACCAGGCACTCAAATGAGTTCATGACTACAGACGTTAGCGCCACAGGCCTGTAGTCATTAAGTCCAGTGATACGTGGCTTCTTGGGGACAGGGACGATGGTGGACAGCTTGAAGCAGGCTGAAACATGGCAGGACTCCAGGGAGATGTTGTAAATGTCTGTGAAGACCGTAGACAGTTCCCCTGCACAGTGTCTCAGGATGGTGGGAGAGACACCGTCCGGACTCGGAGCTTTCCGTGGGTTTTGCTTACGGAAAAGCTTGAGCACATCCTCTTCAGTTAAGTCCAGTTTACAACCGAGATTAACAAACGCATTAAAAAAGCAGCTTTTTCCACTTTTCCAAGTCTTTGTACAAGTAGATTCTGCTGCTGTCCCCATTCAGAAATAAGTACAGGCCTGCTCATAACACGCTGTATTCTGGTGTTTTATGAAAAAAAAACAAAAAAAAAAACGGCAAGAATCCCTGTTTGTTTGGGTCAGCGATGCACTGCTTATGTCCCGCCCTTTGTTTCTCTGATTGGTTACTCCTCCTGTCATTGTTCTGCCTCAAAAACGAAATGTTACCAAAGGGATACCAGACTAACTTCTTTGCAAACAATAGGAAAGGAGTTTGACTGGCAGGCCGGGTTAAGTAAATAACAAGTAGGCTTACAAATGCGTTTTTATGTACTTGATGATGTAAAATTGCACATTACACGTCTTTTCACGTTGATATAAAATCATGTGTTGTGTTCTAAGCCTGACGTTGTGTACCAATGTTAGCATTAGCAGCATGCTAACAACATAACTATCTATTACTACTGTATTTCTATTACTACTGTAATTTGTTTAAAACTAAGAAAACTAAAACAACTGACCAGACTGGAAACCTAAAAATAAATAATATAGAACTGAAAAGTTACCTGAGCAGACGATAAACAGCCAACTCCAAGTCCAATGTTAGACCGATGCACCATGTACCCTCCATCTTCAGTATGCAATATGAAGATTTATTTCCGTTTTATTTCCTTTACTGTCCAAATGGTGTTTTGTTTCCTTCTTTTCTATGTCCATTTCTCTCTTATGCTGGATTTCCACTGCATGTGTATCCGCTGCACTGCGGGCCGCCACCGAACAACGGAGCAGACCCTCGCTTACTAGCTCCGTCTGCACTTCGCTGCGCCAGGCTGCAGAGCCCTGAGCAGCTTCGGAAGATCATGGTGGAAGGTATGAGTTTGTTAAAAAAAAAAAACATTAATAAAGTCCAAAACTACAGTTTCTTCAGAAGCAGGACAGAACACAACAGTTTAATATGAGATCGCTTTGGAGTTCACTCACTTCTGATTTCACAGAGGTTTCCTCTCTAACGGGGAAGCAGCTGGGAACTAAAACATATTATATTAATATTATATTATATTATTTAATATTTAAATATTAAATAGACTGGCTGTGTATCTCCGGCGCAGGGTGGAGCACGGCTGGACCGGCGCTGCAGCAGCTGTGGAAACGCTCTCATTCACTAGAACGGCTGCGTATTTACTGCGGAGTGCGTGGCGCAGTGCAGAGAAGTGGAGTCACCTGCAGTGAAAATTGGGGGTTATTTTGCCTGTTTTGTGTTATAAGCGTACATCCATGTGTGTAAGCAGTGATAGCCAGCGGGAAAAAAGGCTGCTGCCATGCTTCTGTGTTTACTTTCTCTGTTCCCAGTAGAGCAGTTCCACACCAGCAACCAATCAGCTGAGCTCTGGACGGAGAGGCCGCCGCCCACTTTTTCCTGAGACTGTGATTGGCCGAGAGCAGACCAGGGCGAACAGTTGTTTCTTTATGGGTCTCATGGAATGAAAAGCCCCATAATAAAGAGCAGAAACCACATAGAAGCCTGACTTTGTCGCAAATTACTGCTTTTACAATATACTATGTGGGGTAAAATCTGTTTCCCTCAACTAGAAGAAAAATAAATGAGGTACTCCAGCTTTAATTTTGCTGCTGCGTCCTGTCCAGCTGCCCTTTGCTCAGCAGAGAGCGGAACGTGAAGCCCAGAGAGAGATCTGTAGTAACTTGGGGTGGTCCTAAGCAAGTAGTCTACAATAAACCAACTGAGACAGGTGGAGGAGCATCGGGAGCTTCCAGGTGGGCCAGTGTATACTTTTGGGTCAGCTGTGAGAATGTGTCACAGACGAGCAGTTGTTATCACACGGCAACAACCCCCTGACCCTCTCCGAAGGTTCCCCTCTTGTACTGAGGCTACTGTCTATGGTCCCTGCGGCCCTGTGGTCACACGGTCTTGGCCCCGTGGTACAGGGCCGGCCTGTGGAATAATTAGATAGATGCTGAGCGCTTAATGACAGGGGCGCACAAACCACTGCCACCTGCAGTAGCCTGTGTAAGCTTGCATAATAAATCTGGTCAGTCACTCGGGACTGTTTTCACCCTACAAGGGCGTACTATTTTCATCTCAGGCTTTAATTCAGTTTTTGTTTGATAAAAATTGATCAGATATTGGCAAAGATATGATCATAAACAGCTCATTGAAATATTCTGGTCCAATTATACGCGACACAATCTGAAGCATGCTGCCTACTGTGGAAACGCGCAAGGCATTTCTCACAATATCGGCGCTGGATTATCATAATATTAACATAAATCATAAGTTGAGACATTCTGTTAAAAGTCTTTGGTCTTCTCTGGAGCCACAGCCCAGTGTAATGACAGTGAAGGCTCATAGACTGTGACAGGATATCTGTCCTGGAGCAGGGGCAGAGCTGAGCATTCTAGGGGCTCAGGGCAAAATGTGGACACCACAAATAAATATGTGATCAGACATTCACACAAAAAGCTAATTATAATGCCCAAATATACTGTAGAAACGTATGCTAGATAATGTAAAGCTTATATTAGACACAGCCCATTAATTAAACCAGGATTTATTCATTAGTGCAGTCATGGAGTTGGCAAGATGGCGGCGCGTACACACGCAGTGGCTCAGTGCTCTCCCCTTTGGTGTTTTGTATGGCTGTTTTTGTATGTGACATTACTCGTCTGGAGCAAATTCTGCTGGGTAGACAACAGCTACAGCCGGCACGAGCTCCTAAAGATAGGATTACGGAGCGGACAAGCGGTTACAGCCGACTTTTTCCGCTCCCACGACATCCCGGTGGACATAGCCAGGACCCCAGGCTCTCCGTGGATTACCATCCCCGTGGGGAGGAGGCGAAGGCGGCGTAGGGACAGGAGGCAGAAACGGGGCTTTTGGGCAGGCGTGCTAGTGAAGCTGCGCAAGAACCCGAAAAAGCCACCGCTCCCTAGCATCTTTCTTGCCAACGTAAGATCCCTTGCCAATTAAATGGATGAAATGAGGCTTCAGGCAGCAACGGACAGGCTCGTCAAGGACTGATGCATTTTGTGTTTCACCGAAACCTGGCTTCATTCATTCATACTGGACGCAGCCATCGAGCTAGCAGGCCGCACTGTACACCACCACGACAGGAGCAGGGACTTCGGTAAGAGCAAAGGAGGGGGGTTGTGCATATGTCAACAACAGCTGGTGCACTAACTCTAAGACTGTAGACAGTCACTGCTCCCCGGATCTGGAGTACGTGACTGTTAAATGCAGACCCGTTTACCGAGAGAGTTTACTGTTGTCATGGTAACCGCCGTGTACATTCCACCAGATGCTAATGCTAACTCTGCTCTGGGGCTCCTGCATAGCACCATTAGCAGCATCCTGAGGCAGTGCATATTTTTGCTGGGGACTTTAATCATGCTGAATTAAAAACTGTGCTCCCTAAGTTCCATCAGCATGTGAAATACACCACGAGAGGAGTTAAGACACTGGACAAGGTCTACTCCAACATTAAACATGGCTACAGGGCTATACAGCTCCCACACCTGGGCCAGTCAGATCACATGTCCCTGCTCCTAGCACCAGCATACACCCCCCTCAGGAAACAGGCTCCTACTACAATTAAGACTGTTAAAACTTGGCCTGAAGGCGCCTCTCACCAGCTGCAGGATTGTTTTGAGAGAACCAACTGGGACATTTTCCATCACCAGAACCTGGAGGAGCACACAGCAGCAATTCTGGGTTACATCAAACATTGTACCGACACTGTTGCTGCGGACAAACGCATCCGGGTTTATCCCAATCAGAAACCCTGGATGACCAGAGAGGTCCAGTGCCTGCTGCGAGAGAGAAACATGGCTTTCAGGTCTGGCGATATGGAGCAATACAGTGCTGCAAGAGCCAATCTGAAGAGAGGCATCCGACGAGCCAAGATGGACTACAGGCAGAGGATTGAGGACAACTTCAGTAGGAACAACACAAGGCTGGGGTGGCAAGGGATCCGGAATATCACCAACTACAGGCCGAATCTTGCTGCTGTCGACGGGGACCCTTCGCTGGCAGAGGAGCTAAATTTCTTCTTTGCCCGCTTTGAGGTGGAGCCTCCGGAGGCAGCTGCACCACAGTCACCAGTACACAGCAGCCCCTCTATCACTGTGGAGGAGCATGAGGTGAGGCGCACGCTGAGGGCTGTGAATCCAAGGAATGCAGCCGGACCAGATGGCATTGCTGGATGGGTGCTGAAGGACTGCACAGACCAGCTGGCGGGGGTCTTCACCGAGATCTTTAACCAGTCCTTACTCCAGTCTACTGTCCCACCCTGCCTGAAGTTCTCAACTATTATTCCTCTGCCCAAAAAGTCCACAATCAGCAGCTTAAATGACTACAGACCAGTCGCACTCACCCCGGTCATCATGAAGTGCTTTGAAAAACTGGTACGTAGTCACATTATTTCCTGCCTCCCACCTACATTGGACAGTCATCAGGTTGCGTACAGGGCAAACAGATCCACAGAGGACGCCGTCATCACCACGCTCCATACTGATCTGTCACACTTGGAGCAGTCAGGGAGCTACGTGAGGCTGCTCTTTGTAGACTTCAGCTCCGCTTTTAACACTATCCTCCCCCACAGACTGATGTCCAAACTAGAGGCCCTTGGACTCTCCAATTCCATCTGCCTCTGGATCTTGGACTTCTCAGAGGGTTAGAGTAGGCGCTCACATGTCCACAGCCCTCAGCCTCAACACTGGCTCCCCACAGGGCTGTGTGCTGAGCCCCCTGCTCTACACCCTCTACACCTACGACTGCACCTCCACCCACACCAGCTACACCATAATCAAGTTTGCTGATGATACCACTGTGGTGGGGCTCATCTCCGGAGGGGATGAGTCCACCTATCGGGACGAGGTGGAGCGGCTCTGTGTCTGGTGTGGGGACAACAGCCTGGTCCTGAACACCACCAAGACCAAGGAACTGATTAGGAACTGGATTACAGGAGGAAAAAACTGACATTCAGCCTCTGTACATCGGCGGGGACTGTGTGGAAAGGGTGGCTGCCTTCAAGTTTCTGGGTGTTACCATACAGCAGGACCTGACCTGGAGCGCTAACACCACTGCTCTGGTGAAGAAGGCCCAGCAGAGAATGTACTTTCTCAGACTCTTAAAGAACAACCTGGGCGAGAAACTGCTGGTGTCCTTCTACTGCTGCTCCATTGAGAGCATTCTGACATACTGTGTCTGTGCCTGGATTTCCAGCTGCACAGCTGTGGACAGGAAAGCGCTCCAGAGGGTCACCACCACAGCCCAGAAGATCATTGGCTGCCCTCTCCCATCTTTGGAAGAACTCTACAGTTCCCGCTGTCTGAAAAAAGCATTAAATATTTTACGGGACCCATCCCACCCAGCACATTCAAACAGACTAAAAAACAGTTTTTATCCAAGAGCTATCACGGCTTTAAATGCTACCGGAACTTGAGTGCCTTTATAATGTTATATTTTCACTCCTTTGTGCAATATATTAGGAATCCAGGAAAAAACTTGAGTATGGATGTGTGCGTGATTTTAACATTGCACTTTTATCTTCATTAATTTATTTGTTGTTTTTATTGTTTTTATTGATTTTATTTATTCATTCATTCATTTATTTATTTATTTATTTGCACTTGCACCGGAGGAGGATTGCACTCAATTTTGTTGTATTATGTACAATGACAATAAAGTTATTCTTTTCTATTCTATTCTATTCTATTCATTAGTCTGTGCTGTAGAAATTTTTTTTTTTTTTTTTTAAAGTGCAGTGGCCTATTTAATAATGCTGTCTACCAGTCCCTATTTTTAGACAACTAGTGTTAAAAATGTAGTAACTAGTTTTAAAGTGATAGTAAACAATTTTATGTTGTTGATAGTAAACAAACTTTGTTGCAGTAAAATAATAAATTCTGCCCATATTTTTTACTCCAAAGTCAAAGCCAAGTTCTTCTAAACTACATATGTTTTGTTCATGTTCCTGGGGGAGAACTCCCAGACCCCCTGCCATACGGTCCCACTCACTTTTAAATCACTATATAAATGCCAATAGTACAGATGCCCAGTCTGAGCTGCACAATATAGATCCAGTTTTTCCATCTCCTTTTACCATGAACCTTAAGAACTGACCTCTTACAAACTATTTAAATTGGAGATGAGCTAATTGTTGTGTATTACTGGCTGCATGATTCGTTGGGAAACAAGTTTTTATCTTTGTGCCCTTTTTGAAGCTTGAGCCCCTGCCCCCCAGTATCTCTATGCACGGCCCTGATACTCTGTAACAGCTCACCTTTATGAGTGGTGATAGACACCTGCCCATCTGGCATTATTTACACAAATAATACAAATCTAGTTTTTAACTGCACAAAATAGCAACAGAGTTATACTGTTGTTCAACTGAGCATAAGCAGCTGCTTTGTAACATGTACACGTTCACATACTCACATGTATTTTATTTTTAGACTATTGCTGCATCAACAGAAACTGTATTAACCTGCTCTGTCAGTCTTTAAAGGGGTTATATTATTCTTTTATTTATATTTTATGCCAATTTTGGTCACCTCTAGAATAGCATTGTATGTTTTACAACCTTTAAAAACATAATTTGACTAAAAGAAAGTTTTTTCAGTAATAACTTTACTGCCATAAAGAAAGAGATGAAGAGACCAGCAGAGGGCAGCAGAGTACAGAGCTGTTACACTATTTTGAAGAGAATCATAGAAAAATAGCTTTTTATTGCCTTAAACTTTTTGTTTGATGCCATTTTACTACACAATGAAAAATGCCTGCGAGGACTCAGTGGAAACAGAGTTGAACACCATTTTTTGGTAAATGAATGAGAGCAGATTGGATGTAGAGAGCTTGTTGATTGGTCAGTGCTTTCTGGAGTGGGCGGGGGTTCGTGGGAGAGGCGGAGGTTCGTTCTAAGGCCTCATAAACCCAGGGCCAAAGAATAGAAGATTACTCAAACATGAATGAATGAAACAAAACACAACTGCAGCTATGTTTTTGATGAAGGAAATACACTATAACATGGTAGAAATGATAATGATAAGCTTCCCTCTTAAAATGTGCTGTTCAGGAACCCATGAACACAACCATGATCCTGGCAGTGATATGCAGCTCTGCACATTAAACCTCTGGGAGACGCATGGTGAAGGCATGTGCTGGGGCAAAGGATACTATATGCAGTATAAAATAGCAAAAGACATTTCAAAACATCACAATATTACATACTCAACTCAACAAATAGCAACAAGGCCTGCCTGAGACTTTGTAAAAAAAAATGCTCAGGCTTTAATGCAAAACAAGATAGAATTTCAGAAACTAACAAACACACTGAAGTTTTGTAATTCAGTATTTGGATAAGTAATGTTTGGCATGAGAGCTGGAGTGAACTCTGACCACACAAAATGCAGAGTACTACAGATATTCAGCAGCAGGTGCTTTCTGAGGCCTTCAAAGAATCAGGCATGGATTTGTTTTTAAAATGGGTGCACTCTTTTTGGTTTAGGAACTTTATTTTTACAGTCACAAAATTGAAAAAGTAGTGAACTTTACCAAAGTTATTCAAGTGTGCTGAGTCATTGATTTGATCACTGCTATCCAAAGTTAAGTTGTGGAGTTGTTTTGGCTCATGATGCAAGTGGCTTGGGAGGTCCAGTGTCCATCTGGGAGCAGGCGGAGGTGGAGGGAGACAAGAGATAAAGCGTCTGGATGAAGTCACTTCTTCCCCCCACCCATCTCCTTCCTCCAACATGAGCAGTGGGCAGCTGTACCAGTGCTACCCAGAACTGGGCAATCTGTCCTGCACCAAGTGGATCCCTGATCGGAACATCACCATCTATCTGATCGTGCTTTGCACCTTCGCCATCTGTACTGGCATCCTCAACCTTATGGTCATCATCTCTATCTCACATTTCAGGCAAGTTGCAAGCACTGACATCAGGTTTATTGTAATACATATACTCATTTTGTTTCTTTTCTCAGGCAGCTGCACTCCTCTACTAACTTCATCCTCCTCAACTTGGCTCTCTCAGACTTCCTGGTGTGCTGTGTGGTGATCCCAGTCGAAGGTTCCTTCCTGTATGATTGCTGGCGAGTCGGCGACATCATGTGCGTCCTGTACATGGTCTTTGTCTTCTCAGTGATTTCTGTATCGCTGGGAGGCATGATCCTTATCTCGATAGACCGCTACATAGCCATTTGCAATCCCATGCATTACTCCACCCTGATGTGCAGGAGATCCGTTAGCATCGCCCTGATCGCCTGCTGGATCATCTCTTTCCTGTACGGCTTAGGGTTTTACCATAACAATGTCATTATTCCGGGGCGGTATAAGAGGTGCGAAGGGAAATGCTTCACAAGGGTGACCTTTATTGCATTTTGCATTGACCTGGCGGTGAACCTTTTCGGGCCCTTTGTGCTCATAATTATACTGTACTTGCGAGTTTTCTTTGTGGCAGTGTCTCAGGCCCGTGCCATGCGTTCTCAGGTTGCAGCCACCACACAGCAGCCGGCAGTGAACTCCAGGAAATCTGAGCTGAAAGCAGCACGGAATCTGGGCTTTGTTGTGTTTCTCTTTCTCCTCTGCTACTCGTCGTACTATGTGGTGGCCTATCTGGGAGGGAATATGAACTTTTATTTAAAGCTCTTCCTGTTTAGTTTGGTCTATCTGAATTCATGTTTTAACCCCTTACTCTATGCGCTCCTGTATCCCTGGTTTAGGAGATCTGTGAAGCAGATAGTGACGTTTAGGATTTTCCAAAGTGGTTCACGAGATACAAATGTACTATGATGACTTCAAGTGCAGTGTTAATATATGAAAAAGCATGTTACTGATAACCCATGTGCAATGAAACTGAAATAGCACTTTATACATTTAATATGACATTTGTAAACACTGAGACATAGGGTTGAGAACCAAAAGGGCACAAGTGACATTCTGGGTTTTCTGAGATTTACAAGACTTACAAATCAAATGAATGCTCTTGTTTTTACTGCCAAAAGATCACAATAAAAACAATTGGCTATCTCTGAACATAGGATTCAGACAGTGTGATAAATGGATAGAAATGCTATACTGTTATGTCATATAGAAAAAGACAGAAAATGCTGGAGCCCATAAAGGTGAAATAACAATTTTTACAAATAGGGATGGGACGATTCCTTAAAAAAAAAAAAAAAAAAAAAAATTAGTCTCTGGCCCCATGGTTCGATTCATGCATAAACCAAACAATCCTCATGTGTCTCTCATCAAGCACTGTGTTTGTATTTAGCACAGAAGAGAAAGGGTTAAGCTCTCGTCTTTGCAGATGCAGATGGAGTAAAATTAGTTCCATTTACTGACATGTAACTAAATTATCCCGTTAGAGGAGGCTTCAAGCCTTATGCCAGTCTTTGTTTTATGTTTGTAGGCACAAGAATCACAAATTTATTCAATATTAAATTTAAAAATAAATATAAAGATGTTAAATGTACATAAATATACACGCGTTGTAGTGCTCCATCGGCAGACCACGGGGCATTTTTCAGATAGTATCTTTGATGTTTTACACAAAAACAACCAAAAGAGAGAGAGATTTACTTTCTATAACTTAGTTTTAATGGGCAGACACGGAGGAAAGGAGCAGGGGGACACAGCTCTGAGCATGAGAGGAAAAGGGGGAAAAGGCAGCGGGGATGGGAGGGGCTGCTGGGACAGAGCAGCACAATCAGTCAGGGACGAGAGAGATGAGGTTCAGAAAAAATTTGACTTTAGGCAAATAAATAATCTAAAAGTATAAAGAACAGTGTGTAATACAGTAGACAGGTCTGAGGGTTGGTAAGTGAATCACATGATGCACATGCAGCACTAGCTTCACTACAGGTCACAGGTGATCTTTACCTGGGCAGAGTGAGCTCTGAATGTTCCCTCTTTATTAATAAAAATGTGTTTTTATTTGGCCTCGTTCATTTCTCTCACCCTTTACATAATTTTTCCTATAATGAAATAAGAAGTGTTATTCTATAATTATGTAGGCCTACAAAATGTAAAAAAAAATCATTACAACATCAACAATACATAAAATGCCCATGTTACTTACAGCCTTTGGTTCTCAGCCCTCAGTATACAAAAAAAGATGTATGTGTATATCTATTGTAAATTGACATGGTTTATTTAGCAATTGAAACATCTATACTTAATACAAAATGCATGGTTCTAATTGTAGCTCTTCATTGTACACACTGCTAGTGTTGTTCTCTCTTGGCTATGAATGCAAATTGAATTTTCCAGAGTTAATAGATATTGCATTACACTTTTGAAATGAAAAGCTGTTTTTCACCAATAGAAAAGGCTCCCCCTGTGTATACACCGCCCATGTGGGGGTCAAAGATACCAAACCCAGTATTAGTGGATGGGAACAATTAGTCTACACAAATCTAAATATAATTAATACTAATGAAAAACAGCAAAGATTATTAGTTTTATTTATACAATTATTGATTAATAACATAAAACACTGTATGTAAGTCTTTTGTGAGTATTTCTATAACCTTATTCATAGCAATCCACTGTCCATGAATGTAAGTGATATACAATATAATATAAATAAAATGTTTTTTGTCTCTAAATGTCTTGGATTGTTTATTTCACATATGCAAAAAATAAGATAAAAGATAATCTCATGTCTAAAAAAAAAATCCTATTTCCATTACAAGTTAAAGGTACTGTAACTACATGCGCTCGTACTGGTTTGAAAACAGTACTGCAGTCTAAATCAAAACAATGGTCTCTTTTCTGATTGGACGATCGGCAATGCAGCTTTAGAACCAAAACAAAACAACTTGATGTAAAACTTTTATTATTTACTATACTTTTAATTGTTAATAAATCAACTGTACCATTGTTATCAGTAAAACTAATATTTGATTTAAAGGTTGAATTTGTAAGATTTGACATGTCCAAAACAATTTCCCTTTTAAACACCAGAGGGTATAGTGTCTTGCTCACTTTTCTATATCACCATCAGGGGGCAGTGTTCAAATTTGATTGCAAGGGAGTGTCCATGTCATCCTCGTATGATGAGGGGTCAGCCAACTTTATGTAGCTCTCCTAAAGTCATTCCCCCTCCCACTAAACATAGTGTTTTGAGTGAGTTTGGACATGGTGTAGAGGAGAAATAAATGTCTACTCCTCAGTCAGCAGGTCATAGCAACAAAAAAAAGCAGAGACTCAAAAACCACTTCTCATCTCATTTGTGAACTTCCACAAAGCAATATTTATTCTTATATGCACAATATAAGCCACAAATGCCAAAATGTCTGTAATATAAACTAACTTGTCCTATCAGTAACACCACATAAAATGGGTAAATGTGAGCCATAACAAGCGCAGAAGATGATTTGGAATGCGTCGGCTTAAAATTGGCTCTTGCACCTCAAATGTCCTTGTCAATAATAGTGATGTACCGACCACCATCTGCCAATATTGACTTTTATGATAAGTTTAAGGAAATTGTAAGGCATTGTGATTTTAAAAAGGAGGTCATAGTGATGGGTGATTTTATTTTAAACTGGGAGGACCACAGTACAAGGAAAAAACTGCAACAAATGATGGACTTTCAGATCAAAATATGGTGCTGATAACAGGAAAACTGACCAGAAGACGCTTCTCAACATACTCTGGGAAGAAGAAGTTCATAGGCATTCCGAAGAACAAAAAGCAAGAGTTTAACACAGCAATAAGAAACATAAAGAAACATACATCCAAAACCAGTATCAGTATCAGATGTGGAAAAAGCAGTTACACTGCTAAAGTCATCAAGAGCAAAAGATGTTTATGAGATGGACGTGCTTATGTTAAAACAAATAGGTCAATCAATCCGTTAACACATATTATCAATATTTCACTAAGTCAAGGGAGGTTTCCTGAATCATGGAAACTTGCTAGTATTGTTCCCATATTCAAAGGTGGCAATTCTCTACTTACCTCTAATTACAGACCGGTTAGTATTTTACCTATTGTATCTAAAGTATTTGAAAAATTGATTGCTAAGCAAATCATAAATCATCTCAATAACAGTTCCTTCCAGTTGCACTCAATGCAGTTTGGATTTAGGCCAAATCATTCTACAGAAACAGCAACATGCTACTTGCATGCTACTTGCATGCTACATGCTACTACTTGCATGCTACTAAAGGTCAAGTCATTAATGGACAAAGGAGGGATAGTGGGGGCAGGCTTTTTAGACTTGCTGAAAGCATTCGACACTGTCAACCATTCCATTCTACTGTATAAACTTCTTAATTTTAATTTTTCCACAGAATTCATTCGCCTTATTCGCCTTATCTCTCATCTTGCTCACAAATTGTCAGGATTGATAATCACAATTCTAACGCTTTACAATTATCAAGGAACCACAAGGATCAATAATTGTTCAGATTCTATTTAGTATATACATTAATGACTTACAACCTGTGTGCAAGAACTGTGATACACTAATGTACGCAGATGATACAGTTACTCTTGGCCATGGAAAATCAGTACAGGAAGTCACCTCAAAATTAACAGATGCTATGTATTTAGTCACAACCTGGCTTCAGCAATCATGTCTACAATTGTTTTTTTCAAAAGGTAATATAAATATAAAACCAGAAATTTTAATATCAGGAGAAAGGTTACAGGTTGTTACAGAAAACAAGTATCTTGGATTACACATTGATTCAAACCTTAGTTTCAAAAATCACATCAAAAATGTTAGTTACAAGATCAAATTTAACCTATCAAATTTTCGATTTATCAGAGATTTCTTGTCAACTGAAGCTGCTAAGATGTATTTTTTTGCTGATTCTTTCCCATATTACATATTGTTTAATAAGTTGGTCCAATACACAGGTCACAACAATAAAACCAATAGAAACAAGCACTAAAATTTTTGGACAAAAAAACATACAGATATTATCACTGCAATATTTAGCAAAAATATAAATTACTGAGTTGGGAAAATCTCATTAAATACAAAAACATCTGCTTAGTTTACAAGATAAGGCATAGTTTAGCTCCTCCTCCATTGTGTGAATTCATACACTTTAGATCCAGTGAGGTCAGAGTAACCAAAGGGGCAGGGAGGGAAGACTGCATAATCCCCTGAAGAAAAACTGCATTTGGTCAGGCTGTCTTCTCTTTAAAAGCATCTCAGCAGTGGAACTCAGTGCCAGAATCAATACGCGAGTCCCCATCATTCTATTCATTTAAGAAGAATGCTAAAAAATGGCTTGTTGAGACTCAGATGTGTGGACACTGATGCTCCATCGATGAATTATAGTAAATTAATTTTGCTGTTAATTGTTAACTTATAGTATATTGTGCAATTTATTGTGTGATTTTATGCTGCTTGTGTTTTGTTTGTGTTTTTTTTTTTGTTTTTTAAGGTTGCCTTTCTACAACTGGCGCAGGGACTACCGGTGAAAATTAGGATGCAGCTGTCCTGCTGCTTCTGCATCTTTTTCTCAGATACTTTTTTTTTCTTTTAACTCAAATTTCTTGTAATCTGCTTTAATACAGCACTCTGTAAGCAACAGGTTCTTTATCAATAACCTTTTGTGGTTTGTCCTCTGTGTGGAGGAGTCAGTGACTGGACAAGGGTCTGTAGCCTTCCCCATCACTGTTTGGCCGACTGAACCAGACAAAGACCATTTAAACGCTTCATACTTCTGCGTTGCTCCTCTGCGTCGTTCCATGCAGTGCCAATTCATCGCTAGACAAGGCAACCAATCACAACGCTTGCGGTCTGCGTCGCCTTGACGCGTAGTTACATTTTTGACCAGGTGCACGTCAGGGCTACGGCGTAGGTTTTGGGAGGGCTCGTGGCGACACAAAGGGGTCCGCAGGGCCACGCCGTCGATTTGACGCGGAAGCATAACTCAGCCTTTACGCCACGCGCCCTCGATGTGCGCTTTTTATTCCTCCATTATAGCCCCTGTGTACACGGGACATAGATGCACAGCAGTTTGTTATTTTTTGTTTGTACAAATGCATCTGTAAGCTCGAGCTAACGCGCTGAGGATCACAGAGCCTGGAGCTGTGAAACGCCATTACGCAGAGAAGACTGCGCGCTCCACGGCAGTCACTAAAAAGAAGCGAAAGCAAAAGGAGAAACATAGGCTGAAAGCTTACTGCTGCTGTGTGCTCCCTTTCCTAGTCTAGACTTTGTTTTTACAGACCACAGCTGCATGAGTCTGTGTTCTTGCTTCAGACTGGTGGCCACACAGTAGGTCTATGAGAGAGCGGGTCTACAAAAGTGCAGTAATTATGTGTAGCAGCTGATTTCTTGATCAGCTGAGATCACACAAACATACACTGACACATTACACTGAAGTGAAACGCTATAATGTATAATAAATGTATTAAAATATAATTTAAAATTCAGAATAAATGAGCAGTTGCTTGGTATTTTAGCAAGTGTGTGCGCCAAAGCATTGTGTTGTGTGTACATTCTGGTATCAGTGTTGGCCTTGTGGACTCCGGTGTCAAAGTGCAGTTTTTGTTCTGGCACCGTTTGATTTACAAATTAAGCCCTGCTCAAAAGTAAAAGTATGTTCAACAAAATGTATGCAGAAAGTACTTTTTCTTCTAAAAATGTACTTTAGTAAATGACTTGAGTAAAAGTATCCACCACTGATACTGTAACATTAGAGTGTTAGACTTTATAATAATGCTATATAGAATCAATATTTTTACTGTGTTTCAGAATTTTACAAAAGGGTCACTGACTGACATCTTGAAATTTCAAAGGTACAATGTATAGTCTTTGGTGTCCTCTGGTGGTGACATTACAGATTGCAAAGCTGTCTCACAGTGTGGCCATCTGCCCAATCAGGTGACTTTCTACAGCCTGTGAGCACCTGTGGTAACCTCACAGAGACATTATGAACACATTAAAATAGAGTTTCTGCCACAGGAGTTGGGGAGCCCCAAAGAGTTATCTGACTACTATTTTGCATGAATGAAAGCATCTGTCCTGTATCCTAACTGTATTCTATACTATGTAACAGCACACCTTTATGAGTGCTGATAGACGCCACTTACTCTATGCGCTCCTGTATCCCTGGTGTAGGAGATCTGTGAAGCAGATAGTGATGTTTAGGATTTTGCATAATGGTTCACGAGATGCAAATGTACTATGATGACTTCAAGTGCAGTATTAATATATGAAAAAGCATGTTACTGATAACCCATGTGCAATGAATTTGAAAAAGCACTTTAGATTTGGTTTCATCCTGGATTAGTCCCAATTTAGTCTTGATTTAGTCCTTCTTTAGTCCTTGTTTATTCTTGGCTTAGATTTGGTTTAGTCCCAGTTTTAGTCCATGTCATGTCCTTATGTATTGCTCTTTTAGTTTATTAAAGATAATACTTGGAAAGCCAGCTATTTCCTGAGGTGGTGGTCTGTGATCTGTGTGTTTGTATATTTAGCATTTATGAATTGAAATTTGACAAAAAGTCAGTACTGTGTCATTTTTTCTTCTCTTGTAAATGTTACTTACAGCCTTTGGTTCTCAGCCCTCAGTATACAAAAAAAGATTTATGTGTATATCTACTGTAAATTGACATGGTTTATTTAGCAATTGAAACATCTATACTTAAAATGAAAAGTATTGGGAGAGGGAAGTGAGTGTCTAGGGGGCGGAAGCAGTTTGTCTTGTACTGTGAAGCTGTTGAGTACCACAAAAATGTTGCTTTGCAGTTCTTGTTGGAAGTTTTGACGCAAAATAAGCAGAGACTCAAAAACCACTTCTCGTCTTTTTTATGAACTTCCACAAAGCACTAATTATTCTTATATGCTGAAACCCCAAATGCCAAAATGTCTGTAAAATAAACTAACTTGTCCTATCAGTAACACCTCATATAAAATGGGGAAAAGTGAGCCATAACAAGCACAGAAGATTGTGAGTTTTACTTGTAGGCCCACAGATCTCATGTCCTGAGCTGAGGGGACTTGAGCACTTGTCCTCACAGACCACAGGCAGGGAAATCACCTCACAGCCACGAGGGAAACTTAGTATTAGCTATAGCATACGTGAGCGGCTATTGCGGGCACGTATGTGCAGCGTTTGTAATGGTACGTTCACACCGGACACGAATCAGGTGTCAAATTCGCGTCTAGTTGGACGCGTGACCATTTTGAATTCACTCGCGTCATTCGCGCGAATGAGGGAAACTGGACGCTTCATTCGCATCAAATTAGGGACATGGCCGCTAGGGCTACTCCCAAATGAGCTTGTCTGGGTTTGGTCGCCTGTGTCCCATGTGGCTGCAGGACCTCTCCCCAGGACACTACTGCTGTACAGCAGCATTAACCCCAGAGACAGAGCTGAGATACCTGGGGTTATTTCTTGAACATTAGCTCTCTCTAGTGGTTTCGGGGTCTAGACTCGCGCATCAAACGCTCAATTCGCGTCATTCGCGCCGCGCGATTCGCTTGATTCACGTCGCGCCATTCGCCCCATTTGTGTCGATCGCGCCGCAGGACGTTTGTTCGCGCCTGAACGCGGCTCTCCATAGACTTAACATGGAAATCACTCGCGCCTGACGCCTGATTCGCGTCCGGTGTGAACGTACCATTACAGATGCTACTGTAGACAGCTATCTTTAGCTGTCAACAATCTGTCAATTATTGTTTCAATTAATCGATTAATCAGATAGTGAAGCATGTGTAGTTAAAGTGGTTAAAAGCTTGCAGTTTGTCACTTGAAGACATTTAAATAGAGCATATATACACAGAAAGAAATTTTGAATTAAAAACACAAAGTGTACATTGTTTTTAACATTTTCTGTTGCTTTACAGCTCTGTCTTGATAATAAACCCTCCTCTCTCAGCACATGGGATGTTTCAGAGTCTGTTAACCCTTTAGGCGCCAGAGGTGCTAAATAGCAACACCTGGTGATGACAGTCTTCAGCTGTGTATAAATACAGCTGTTTTCAGCTGCACATAACTGATAACTGAAGGCCACATTCTGGTTCTGTTTACCCAGAGAAAGTGAACTATTCATTAGTACAACTCCATATCAGCTGGGTGTTTATGGAGGTCCATTTTTGTGTATAACTGAAGGCCACATACTGGTTCTGTTTACCCAGAGAAAGTGAACTATTCCTGGGTACCACTTCATATCAGCTAGGTGTTTATGGAGGTCCATTTTTGTGTATAACTGAAGGCCACATTCTGGTTCTGTTTACCCAGAGAAAGTGAACTATTCCTGGGTACCACTTCATATCAGCTGGGTCTTTATGGAGGTCCATTTTTGTGTATAACTGAAGGCCACATTCTGGTTCTGTTTACCCAGAGAAAGTGAACTATTCCTGGGTACCACTTCATATCAGCTGGGTGTTTATGGAGGTCCATTTTTGTGGATAACTGAAGGCCACATTCTGGTTCTGTTTACCCAGATAACAGGGAACTATTCCTGGTTACAACTTCACATCAGCTGGGTGTTTATGGAGGTCCATTTTTGTGGATAACTGAAGGCCACATTCTGGTTCTGTTTACCCAGAGAAAGGGAACTATTCCTGGGTACAACTTCATATCAGCTGGGTCTTTATGGAGGTCCATTTTTGTGTATAACTGAAGGCCACATTCTGGTTCTGTTTACCCAGAGAAAGTGAACTATTCCTGGGTACCACTTCATATCAGCTGGGTGTTTATGGAGGTCCATTTTTGTGGATAACTGAAGGCCACCTTCTGGTTCTGTTTACCCAGAGAAAGTGAACTATTCCTGTGTACAACTTCATATCAGCTGGGTCTTTATGGAGGTCCATTTTTGTGGATAACTGAAGGCCACATTCTGGTTCTGTTTACCCAGAGAAAGTGAACTATTTCTGGGTACAACTTCATATCAGCTGGGTGTTTATGGAGGTCAGTTTTTGTGGATAACTGAAGGCCACATTCTGGTTCTGTTTACCCAGAGAAAGGGAACTATTCCTGGGTACCACTTCATATCAGCTGGGTGTTTATGGAGGTCCATTTTTGTGGATAACTGAGGGCCAATTTCTTGTTTTATCTTACCCAGCTAGTGTTATGTCTCGTGTCTTTGTCTTGTTTTCTGTATTTGTTTCCTTTTTTTTATTTTGGTATTCCCAGTTTGTTTCCTTGTTTTCCCGGTTTTCTTCCTGCCTCTTGTGTTTCCAGCGTGTGTGATTGCCTGCCCCGCCTTGATGTTTTTCACCTGTGTCTCATTCCCTTGTGTATTTATGTCCTGTGTCCTCCCCAGGTTTTTGTGGGTTCATTTAGTTTGTTTCGTGTGCTTAGTTCATTTAGTATGTTTAGCCTGTCTAGTCTTGTCGTGTTTTTTCGTGTACCCCTGTGTTCTCGTTATTGCAGTAAGTTTTATTAAATTACTTTTTGGTCCGCCGCTTTGGGTCCATCCCTCCTGTCTTCCGCATACCGTAACAGAATGAACCCCCCTCACAAGGACCCAGTGGACTGCATCCAGTCCCCACTGCTTCTGTTTGTCGAGCAGTGGGGCCGAGGACTGTCCCCGGTGGCTGCCCTGCAACAGGCCCAGGAGCAGGCCTGTTTGCAGACAGCCACCACGGGAGCTTTTGGTGGTGGACGTGGGGCTGGTGCGCGGCGGCAGCGCTCTAGGGCCAGCACCTCTCTGCGGGATCCTCCACCTACACCCCGGACTCCGCTCGTGCCTGCACCTACTCCTCGGACTCCGCTCGTGCCTGCACCTACTCCCCGGACTCCGCTCGTGCCTCCACCTACTCCCCGGGCTCCGCCCATGCCTGCGGCTTCTCCCTGGGCTCCGCCCGTGCCTGCAGCATCTCCCCGGACTCCACCCGTGCCTGCGGCTTCTCCCCGGGCTCCGCCAGTGCCTGCAGCATCTCCCCGGACTCCGCCCGTGCCTGCGGCTTCTCCCCGGGCTCCGCCCGTGCCTGCAGCATCTCCTCGGACTCCGCCCGTGCCTGCGGCTTCTTCCCGGGCTTCGCCCGTGCCTGCAGCTTCTCCCCGGACTCTGCCAGTTCCTGTCTCGGGACCTCCGCCGGACACAGCTCTCCGTCCGGGGCGGTCTCCGTCTGTTCCTGTCTCGGAACCTCCGCCGGACACGGCTCTCCGTCCATGGTGGTCTCTGCCAGTTCCCGCTCCTCGTCTCGTGCCGCTGCCGAAGATGCCGGAGCCGTCAGTCCCCGCTCCTCGTCTCGTGCCGCTGCCGAAGACGCCGGAGCCGTCAGTCCCCGCTCCTCATCTCGTGCCGCTGCCGAAGACGCCGGAGCCGTCAGTCCCCGCTCCTCGTCTCGTGCCGCTGCCGAAGACGCTGGAGACGCCAGTTCCTGCTCCTTGTCTCGTGCAGCTGCCGAAGACGCCAGTCCCTGCTCCTCGTCTCGTGCCGCTGCCGAAGACGCTGGAGCCGCCAGTCCCCGCTCCTCGCCTGGGGCTGCCGAAGACGCCGCAGCCGCCAGTTCCCCCACGTCTCTTGCCGCTGCCGAGGACGCCGCCAGTTCCCGCCGCCAGTTCCCGCCGCCAGTTCCCGCCGCCAGTTCCCGCTGCCAGTTCCCGCTCCCCGACTGGGCCTGCCGAAGACGCAGCAGCCGCCAGTTCCCGCTCCCCGACTGGGGCCGCAGCAGCCGCCAGTTCCCGTTCCCCGCCTGGGGTCGCCACTGCCGCCAGTTCCAGTGTCTCCTCCGGGGCCCTCGCCGCTGCTGGAGCCTCCAGTGCCTCCAGTGTCTCCTCCGGGGCCCTCGCCGCCGCCAGAGCCTCCAGTGTCTCCAGTGTCTCCTGACTCTCCTCCGGGGCCCTCGCCGCCGCCGGAGCCTCCAGTGTCTCCTGACTCTTCTCCGGGGCCCTCGCCGTCGCCGGAGCCTCCTGACTCTCCTCCGGGGCCCGCGCCGCCGCCGGAGCCTCCTGACCTCTCTCCGGGGCCCGCGCCGCCGCCGGAGCCTCCTGACCTCTCTCCGGGGCCCGCGCTGCCGCCGGAGCCTCCTGACCTCTCTCCGGGGCCCTCGCCACCGCCGGAGCCTCCTGACCTCTCTCCGGGCCCGCGCCGCCGCCGGAGCCTCCTGACCTCTCTCCGGGGCCCTCGCCGCCGCCGGAGCCTCCTGACCTCTCTCCAGGGCCCGCGCCGCCGCCGGAGCGGCCTGAACTTTCTCCAGGGCCCTGTTTTGTTCCGTAGACTTTGGTTTTGCCCCCGGACATTTTTTGTTCCTGAGACTTTGGTTTTGTTCCCTGTACTTTCCCTGTACTAAGATATGATGATTTGTGTCATTAAACAAGTCACCTTCCTGTGGAGGGTGAACAGTTGCAGTCGTTTAAATACACACACATTTACAGTGAAAATATTTGAATAAAATTGTCTTAAGCTAGCGTTAGCTAACAGCAGGTTGTGTTTGTTTGTTAGTTGTCCTCACCTTTTATGATGAAAAACTAATGTACTGCCCATACGCTGGGTTGATGAACCGTCCCAGCTCAAAAAATAACTTAAGATGTGATTTTATGCTTTTATGTTTTGTGGCGGTGGTAGGGAGACAGGTTTCCGAAGTCCAGCTCTGGCAGCAATATTTGTAGTTTTTGTTCGTATCGTATTTTGTCCTGAGTTGTCAGGCCGTCTAAATACGTAGTTGGCTGCATCTCCTCACGCCTGCTGTGTGTCGCCATGTTTGTTTTGCCCTCCAGTAGAACACAAAGTCACATGACTGAAAACTATGAATAACATCCAGTGGTGGACAAAGTACTCAAAGCTGTACTTAAGTAAAAGTACTTTAAAAATATTATTATTGTTACTAAAAGTACCCAACAAAAATTTTACTACATTAAAACTAAGAAAGTATTGAGTATATAATTTAAATAAGTCGAAAGTTGGCCTACATTTGAATGTATTTGCAAAATCTTCTTCAACCCAGAACTTTTTGATTACAAGTCAGATGTACTACCCACTACACCACAGAGGACAAAAACTACTTTGAACTTCTGAGACAATTTAAAGGTTTACTCAAGTAAAGTTGATCCCACATTGACTTAAAAGTAAAAGTATGTTCAACAAAATATACTCAGAAAGTACTTTTTCTTCAAAAAAATTTACTTTAGTAAATGACTTGAGTAAAAGTATTAACTACTGATACTGTAACATTAGAGTGTTAGAGTTTATAATAATGCTATATAGATGAAATATTTTTACTGTGTTTCAGAGTTTTACAGAAGGGTCACTGACGGACATCTTGAAATTTCAAAGGTACAATGTATAGTCTTTGGTGTCCTCTGGTGGTGACATTACAGATTGCAAAGCTGTCTCACAGTGTGGCCATCTGCCCAATCAGGTGACTTTCTACAGCCTGTGAGCACCTGTGGTAACCTCACAGAGACATTATGAACACATTAAAATAGAGTGGATGTGTTTCTCCCCCAGGAGTTTTGAGTTTGTCTGCTCTGGGCACAGGAACTGATAGGTCTTGACTTATTTCCTGCGACAAAGAGTTATTTTGTCCCTAAAGAGACTTCAAAAGTCCTTTTCAGTTTGTCCAGGCGCGCTTCAAGAACCAACCCTCTCCATTTATACAGGCTTGGGACTAGTACATATTGGCTGAATGTTTTTGAACCACTGACTAACCACTTCACTAATGGGGAGCCCCAAAGAGTCATCTGGACACTATTTTGCATGAATGAAAGTATCTGTCCTGCTTGGTTAACTGTATCCTAACTATATTCTATACTATGTAACAGCTCACCTTTATGAGTGGTGAAAGACACCCCTTACTCTATGCGCTCCTGTATCCCTGGTGTAGGAGATCTGTGAAGCAGATAGTGACATTTAGGATTTTGCTAAAGGTTAAACATTTATAACATAAACTTGGCCCTCTATTTGACTATAAGAAGCGGGCAAATACAAAATTTAAATATGCCCGTCGATTTATTAAGAAGAATGAAAACACATTGAGGTCTGACTCACTCGCAAGGAAATTACAAAACAGTTGTCCTACTGAATTTTGGAAAGAAATTAAAAGAATGAACACTCATAAAACATCTATGCCAACAAATATTGACGGGGCAAATGCACCAGAGGAAATTACTCACTTGTGGCAGAAACATTACTATGAGCTATTTAACTATGTTAAAAGTAACCCCTTTGTAGTGGGCAACATAAATGAGAAGATGTGACTGTTTCTGCACAAGAGGTCAAAGAAATTATCATGAAGTTAAACAATAATAAGGCATGTGGTGCAGAATGCTCCACATTTAAATGCGGAGCATTTAAAATTTGCAAGCAGGAAACTCTATCTACTGCTTGCCATTTGTTTTACTGTTTTTTTAATTCATGGTATCTTACCAAAACTATCTTACCTATTGTTAAAGATAAAGCTGGAAAAATAAATAGCAAAAATGAGCCAATGTGGGTGCACGGTGGCAGAGCGGTTAGCACTCTCGCCTCCCAGCAAGGAGGTTGTGAATTGGTGACTCTAAATTTACCCTAGTGAATAAATGTGAGAGTGTCTGTTTGTGTTTGTCTCTGTGTCAGCCCTGCAACAAGCTGTACCCTGCCTATGGCCCAAAGTTACTGGGATAAGCGCCAGTCACCTGCGACCCCTAATGGGAATAAGTGGTAGAAAATAAATGAATGAGCTCTGGCCAGTACTCTATCAAAGGTATTGGAGAGGGCTATATTGAACAAGATGGA
Source organism: Bostrychus sinensis (assembly GCA_020698575.1). Taxonomy (NCBI): domain Eukaryota; kingdom Metazoa; phylum Chordata; class Actinopteri; order Gobiiformes; family Eleotridae; genus Bostrychus; species Bostrychus sinensis. The sequence goes on from CM036240.1 coordinate 34,743,623, forward strand.
GAGGCTGACATCTGACAATCAGTTTGGCTTTAAACCCAAATTTGGCACAGATATATGCATTTTTGCTCTAAGGGAGCTTTTAGACTTGTACAATAGGCATAATACCACAATTTTTATATGTTTTATTGATGCGTCTAAAGCTTTTGATTATGTAAACCATGAAAAATTGTTTTATAAGTTACATAATAGAGGGGTTCCAAAATATCTGGTGAGAATATTGGTGTTTTGGTATGCTCACCAGTCTATGTATGTAAAATGGGGGAACTCTGTATCAGCTCCCTTTAAAATGTGTAATGGTGCGAGACAGGGAAGCATTTTGTCACCTTTTCTTTTTAATGTCTACATGGATGATCTGTCTACCTTGTTGAATGAGTGTGGGACTGGTTGTAGGGTTGGTAATCATATCATCAACCACTTAATGTATGCTGATGATCTGGTGAGCTTTTGCCCATGTAGTGCTGGTTTGCAGCATCTATTAAGGGTTTGCTCACAGTATGGTTTTGACTTTGACATTAAATACAATGCAAAAAAGAGTAACATCATGATCATCAGGAGTAAAGAGGACACAAAACTATCTTTCTCTGACTTCTTCTTGTCTGACATCATCCTCAAAGTCAGTGATGAGGCTAAGTACCTGGGACACTACAGAACTGCTGACCTGTCTGATGATAGAGACATTTATAGGCAGTGCTGTATGCTGTATGCACAAGCAAACATGCTTATTTGAAAATTTGGCATGTGTGCAGTCAAGACTACACTTTTTAAAGCTTTCTGTACCCCTGTGTATACTGCCCACCTGTGGCAGCACTACAGAAAAAGCAGTATGCAGAAACTTCAGGTGGCATACAATGATGGGATGAGGATGCTGCTTAAGGTTCCCCTGCTGGAGCAGTGCCAGTGAGATGTTTGTGAAAGCTGGTGTGCCCACCTGTGCTGTTGTGCTGCGTAATCTTATAAACAGATGCATGTGCAGGTTATCAGACTCTGGAAACAGCAGCATTTACACTCTGAGCAACCCCACACAAAGTTTGGTTAGGTTCTTTTCTAGGCTGTGGAATCACTGGCGCAATAGTTTATATGTAAACATATGAATGTTTTGTATTGTGTTTTACTATGTGTTTGTTTGTCTTCTCTCTTTTTATGTTATGGACCATATATGTGTCTGAAATAAAGTTTGATGATGGTTCATGAGATGAAAATGTACTATGATGACTTCAAGTGCAGTGTTAATATATGAAAAAGTATGTTACTGATAACCTATGTGTAATGAATTTGAAAAATCACTTTAGATTTGGTTTAGTCCTGGATTGTTTCAGTTTAGTTGGGTTGTAGTCCTTGTGTAGTCCTGATTTAGTCCTAGTTTAGATTTGTTTTCATCCTGGATTAGCCCCAGTTTAGTCCAGTTTTAGTCCTTCTTTAATCCTGGATTAGTTCTAGTTTAGTTCTGTTTTGGTCCTTGTTAAGTCTTGGCTTAGATTTGGTTTAGTCTCAGTTTTAGTCCATGTCATGTCCTTATGTAGTATTGCTTTTTTAGTTTATTAAAGATAATACTTGGAAAGCCAAAAATTTCCTGAGGTGGTGGTCTGTGATCTGTGTTTGAATAATTAGCATTTATGAATTGAAATATGACAAAAAGTCAGTACTGTGCCATTCTCAGCCCTCAGTATACAAAAAAAGATTTGCGATTATGTGATTTGATTTATGTGTATATCCACTGTAAATTGACATGGTTTATTTAACAATTGAAACATCTATAAATGCATGGTTCTAATTGTAGCTCTTCATTGTACACACTGCTAGTGTTGTTCTCTCTTGGCTATGAATACAAATTGAATTTTCCAGAGGTAATAGATATTGCTTTACACTTTTGAAATAAAAAGCTGTTTTTCACCAATAGAAAAGGCTCCCCCTGTGTATACACCGCCCATGTGGGAGTCAAAGATACCAAAGCCAGTATTAGTGGATGGGAACAATTAGTCTACACAACAGCATTTTTATCATTACATGGGATTTGTTTTGCTTTTTTATGTGTATAATATAATTAATACTAGTGAAAAAGAGCAAAAGTTATTAGTTTTATTAATACAGTTATTGACTAATAACATAAGACACTGTATGTCTTTTGTATGAAGTATTTTGTGAATATTTCTATAACCTTATACATAGCAATCCACTGTCCATGAATGTAAGTGATATTCAGTAAATTATATATAAAAAAAATGTATTTTGTCTTGAAATGTCTTGGATTGTTTATTTCACATATGAAAAAAATAGTGTAAGGTCAAAAGATAGAAGATAAATACATGTCTAAATATAAAAATAAATAAATAAAAAATAACAATTACCCAATCCATATATATATATATATATATATATATATATATATATATATATATATATATATATATATATATATATATATATATATATATATATTATTTTATTTATATAATACATAATAAAGACATATAATAAATTCAATTTATTGTACAAAGGAGATGTTTTACCATCAGACACAATATATAATGTAATACATTGATTCCCTTATCTTCTTCTACCTATTCCCATAAAGCATCACAGGTACTGGAGCCTATCCCAGTCACTGTGGTCCTGGTATTGTCATTGGCATTGTGAGATAGGGATATTACAGAAGATACCAACTCCAGCCACAAGGGGTCAGCAAAGGAACAAAAGATTAGTTTTAGTGGATTCTTTACCATTGTCAGATGGATAAAGCATTTACCCGTTAACTACAAGATCCATAATTTGACTCCAGGTCTGTGGAATATATGCTTGCAGGATAGGGCCAACACCTTGCCACACAGGCAACAACAACACAACCTCTTTTAATGCTTCTTTTTACTGCACTGTGGGACACTGTGTGATTTCTTATCTGAAAGACACAGTCCACACACTAAAGCCAAACTTAAAGAGCTTATATGAAGTCCCTTGTAGGGTGAGTGTTATGCTTATTGTTGCCTCTCTGATAAATGCCCAGTTTGTAAGTTTAGATGGTCCTCTTTAGGTAGGTTTGCTGTGGTTCTGTGTTGTTTACTAGTCTGGCCCGCCAGATAAACTCTTTTCCTCTTCTATGTAACCAACCACAGAAATGAAGGGTGGTACGTAAGTAGCAGACCACTAACCCAAACAAACAGGCATTCTTGCCATTTTTCTTCATAAAACACCAGAATGCAGCATATTATGTGCAGCTCTGTATTTATTTCAGAATGGGGACAGCAGCAGAAGCCAGCTGTACAAAGACTTGTGGAAGAAGTAATTTTTTTAGTGCATTTGTTAACTAATACATTGCACGTCAACTGGACTTAACTGTTGATAAAATGGCAACTAGATGAAGAAAAAAATTACAGTAGGCCGGAACAACAACGAGGACTTCAGCAGAACCAACAGGCGACGAAGGAAAGCACTAAACTCCATTAATCGGGTCAGAGAAGTTAATAAATTAGCTCAGTAGCTGGTGCTACCTTGGTTAGCTCTTCCGCTTCCGTAAGATGCATTGCAGATAAATGACTGTGAGTGGCCATTTCCAAATCAAACTGAAGAAATTGCTCCACTCTGAGAGGGGAACCAGACTGTCCTGCTTGCAAAAAGCAAGTTCTACAGTCTGCCTCACCAGGCTAGTTTTTAACATGTTGTAATGATGAAATAAATTGTGTTTTGTGGCATAGTGACAGTTAAATTGCAGTCAGACCGACCTTATCTAACCATTTCTGTGACTTCTGAGGGTGAGTAACACTGGGTCTCATTTAGAGGCCTCTTTAAAAAAAGGGTACATACTTTTGTACACTCAAGTTTTCTGTTTTTCTGTTATATTTCTAATTTGCTTTACAATAAAAAATATTTTGCATTTTCATGTGATGTAAAGTGACTGAAATAAACCTCAATGATCCATTTAAATTACTGGTTATAAGGGTTATTTTTGCTTGCCACTGTATACACGCCTTGCAGAAATGCAATGGTAACAACCACATTTGCCTATTATGTAAATAGCTGGACTGATATCCATGATTTTATCCTTAACATAAACTGGGATTCCTTATTAAACAATTAAATTATTGAAAATGAGTGGCAAAGCTTTACCAACACATACTTCCTGGCTCTAAGTTTGCATACCAAGAAAATTCCTTTACAGAAGATTTCTAATAATGAAAATGTATGTTCCAATAAGACTTAAACTTAAATGTGATAAAGCAAAGGTTTGAAAGGATTATATTCACTTTAAGGGCAGACAATTTGTATCATAAGGCCCGCAATGAACTAAAAAGATACTTCTGCAAACTGAAAAATAAGACTGTCAACAATACAATCAATCAAATGGCTCATTTGGTCAACACTTCTAAAAAATTATATTGGTTAGCTAAACAATTCCACATTCGCTCTCAAATACCTGATGCAATTCCCACATTAAGCACTAAGGACATCTCTGCCTCAAACAATCTTGAAAAAGCTACATTACTCAATAATTATTAAACATCAAAAAGTCGAAACTTTGGGTCCCAAGATGCATTTCCATCCCTTCCACTTACCACATTCAAAGCACTCTCCATTATCTACTCTAATCAAATTTGACTCTGTATCTCACTCAGCAATTATTAAAAAACCTACAGCTTATGGAATTTGTGTAAAACTGTTTTGTTGAGTTGGAAATTACTTAACTGACAGACAACAAGCTGTTAAAGTGAATGAAACTCTCTCTGGGATGCTTCCACTGTGTTCAGGAGTGCCACAACGAAGTGTTACATCCTTCTAATTTGATTCCTAGTTCTATTCAATCCTCAGAAAAGCCTGGGATTATTAACGAATGTCTTTTTTATGCTGACCATACCACACTGTTGCATCTCAGCAGCTCCCTCTACTGACAGAGAAAATTAATCAAGATCTGTCTGGCATTGCTCAGTGGGCTGTAACTTGGGGACTGCAATTTAATCCAAGTAAAACAAAGGCTTTATTCCATTCCAAGGCGCAACAACCAACTATTGAGATCAGATTCATGGATTAAAGAACGTTTGCATTTAGGACTATAGATTACTAATAACCTTAAGTTTGAGAAACAAGTAGCCTACACTCTGTTTGCAGAAAAGCAGCATCACAAATATTTCTGCTCCACAGACTCTCCCTCTCTATTACAGATCATAATTTGCTCTTGAGACTGTATAAATGCTATTTTCTACCATACTTCGAACATGCATCACCAGTTTGAGCTGCACTGAACGTTACTTAAACAAATGGATTGGAAAAGCTACAGCGTGCTATCAGGATTATATTGAATTATTCCTACACACAACAACTGCACAAGGAGGACTACAACCTGTTGAAATTAACCCCACTGAAACACTGGAGACACTTTGCACTGATGTGCTACGGTTACAAACTGTTACACAGAGCAATACCTCAAGCTCTTTTAACTCTTTGTCCTACTCTCTCTGCCTCTCTCCAGCCTGGCATCTCCTCTCTCACCAGCGCTTTACTGCTCCCCCTTTCTTTTTTTAACTAAACTTTTAAACAATATTCTGAAGCTGAGGGATATGGAGCTATATTTGTTTCAATAAAATGAACTGATTCAGCATTCAGCAATTTTTGCAAATAAATTCTAATTTGCAAATATATTATTTGCAATGATTTCACAAATCAATCATGTTTGTCATTTATAAATCTGCAGTTTTGCATGTGAATGGTCCAATCTGCATTTATGGATCACTGTCTGTGCATTAATCATCTCTGCACATTTGGATCTTTTTGAGATGTTTGTCCCGCATTTTGAGAAATCAAGATTTAGTCATAAAAGAAATCCTGTTCTAATGACGACCACTGGGGTATGCAGCTATATTGTAATTTGCAAATATATCTGTTGTAATTATTTCAAAATGATTTGTGTTTTTCATTCATGAATCAGATTTCTGTTCTGTTCTGTTCTGTTCCACTGACAACCACTGGGGGCAGTGTTGGAGTTTTCACTGATTGCTCTGGGTACAGACCAACCACCAGAGACCAGCAGCATGTGCTGTTGTTGCTGATGAACGGTAGTAGCCACAGCTTAATCATGGCATCGAATCATGGCAGGACATCAGCCTCTCCACAGTAACCTGAGCTGAGGATTTCTTTTGTGACTAAATCTTGCTGTCTCAAAATGTGGGACAAATGTATCAAAAAGATCCAAATGTGCAGAGGTGATGAATGCACAAATGGAGTGATCCACAAATGCAGATTGGATTATTCACATGTAAAACTGCAGATTTATAAATGACAAACATGACTGATTTGTGAAATAACTGCAAATAATATATTTGCAAATTAGAATTTATTTGCGAAAATTGCTACATGCAAGTCACAAATTAGGCATTTTGAATAAATTATTATATTTGCATAAATACATTTATTGTTGCATCAATTTATTTTATTGAAACAAATATAGCTCCATAATGGGACTGTGTGACGCTAGAGCACTTCAAGAACATGCTTTGGAACACAAACAAAGGACACATCTTTGAACTGTCCTTTTGAAATGTATATTTTGTGTATTTGTCCGTGTTTGTCAGTGCATTCAGGCACGACAATATTGCACTAGGTGTAAAAAACCCCAAAAACAAACAAACAAAAAAAAAACTGTTCACTAACTTTTGGGTGTTGCAAAAACACATTTTATACTTTAATTTTAGTGTAGTTGTGCCATTCCTAAATGATAATTATATTATTTTTCAGCCGCTCAAAACCATCTCTCTCAATAATAATCATGTTTTGGTCTTTTTTTCTTCAGCTTTGATGACCCTGGCGTGATGAAAATTCCACCTGATGAACTGAGATGCCTTCATGAAATATGATTGGTCCAAAGCTGAAGGTTTGTTCAGTCAGATCCATATTGTGAAGATTTGTGCTGTGTTCTTTTCTGATATATTAATAATGTAATGTTTTGTTCTTACATACATTTGCTGTCCTTGTCCCGGAGCAGATATGATGCAGTTGTCATCAGTGAGATGCCGCTTCACAGTAAGATTGAGACAGACCAGTGCGCCCCCTGCTGGACATCTACCGTCCTTACAGTGCACTGCAGAAGCTCAAACAGACAGAAAAGGTGACAAAACTGCATTAAAAAGTGACATAGTTAAATAAAAGATGAATGTAATGTAATGAATGTGCCAACTAAAGTCATCTGTTGTGTTGTTTGTCCAGGATCAGCACTTTGTGATGGAAGCAGCTTAAAGACAACAGACACTTCCAAAACACAAGAGCAGAAAACTGAGCCTCACATCATGATCCACGTTCACTTCAGTCTGATAAATAAACTGCTCACATTTATTCATGTTCAGATCATCTGTGGCTTTCATTATTACACTATAACTCTACTCAAGTAGAAGTAAAAGTACTTACTGCAAGCACTGCTTCTACTACTAGTACTGCTGCTACAGCTTTATGTATACTTCTAACCAGAGGTGGACAGTAACAAAGTACATTTACTTGAGAACTATTAGGATTTACTTAAAAAAATCTTGAAATATTAGTACTGTAACTGAAGTAAAACTCTCTCTTGTCTATCAAGTCAGATTCACACAAATCTGCCACAGACAAAAAAAAAAAAAAAAAAGAAAATTCAGTCAGCATTAAACCCAAAAATCAACTAAGTTCTATTTCATATTTTCATGGAGATGAACAATATCACTTAGAAATGCTGAAGTTCTTTTTTTTTTTTTTAATTTTTTGTTTTTGCTTTAAGCTTCTAAAGGTTTGCAGCTGTTCATTTATAAACACCATTTTGTTAAGGGCAGAGAGGAATCAGACTTCCATGTGAAAGTGCTACACTTTCTGCTCACTGCCAGGGTTATTCCCAAAGAATTTTATTTGCAGTGTGTTTAATTATTTATCAATTTTCACAAAGTTTCCTAGCAAGCAAAAGTCTGGATGGAGAGGTAATGAAATTTGAGTAATTTTAGACAAACATCACAAAAGTCACTTCAGAAACCATATCACTTAATTTAAAAAGAGCCTAATATTTGTTGACATAGCCTACTGAAGAAAGGCTTGTTGTCCATCCATCCATCCATCTTCTTCCGCTTTATCCGGGGCCGGGTCGCGGAGGCAGCAGTCTAAGCAAAGATGCCCAGACTTCCCTCTCCCCAGACACTTCCTCCAGCTCTACCGGGGGGACCCCAAGGCGTTCCCAGGCCAGCCGAGAGACATAGTCCCTCCAGCGTGTCCTAGGTCTTCCCCGGGGCCTCCTCCCGGTGGGACATGCCCGGAACACCTCCCCAGGGAGGCGTCCAGGAGGCATCCGGAACAGATGCCCGAGCCACCTCAGCTGGCTCCTCTCGATGTGGAGGAGCAGCGGCTCTACTCCGAGCTCCTCCCGGGTGACAGAGCTCCTCACCCTATCTCTAAGGGTGCGCCCAGCCACCCTGCGGAGGAAACTCATTTCGGCCGCTTGTATCCGGGATCTTGTCCTTTCGGTCATGACCCAAAGCTCATGACCATAGGTGAGAGTAGGAACGTAGATCGACCGGTAAATCGAGAGCTTCGCCTTTCGGCTCAGCTCCTTCTTCACCACAACAGACCGATACAACGACCGCATTACTGCAGACGCTGCACCGATCCGCCTGTCAATCTCACGTTCCATCCTTCCCTCACTCGTGAACAAGACCCCAAGATACTTGAACTCCTCCACTTGAGGCAGGAACCCCCCCCCCAACCTGGAGAGGGCAAGCCACCCTTTTCCGGTCGAGAACCATGGCCTCGGACTTGGAGGTGCTGATTCTCATCCCAGCCGCTTCACACTCGGCTGCAAACCGCCCCAGTGCACACTGAAGGTCCTGGCCTGAAGAAGCCAACAGAACAACATCATCCGCAAAAAGCAGAGATGAAATCCTGTGGTTCCCAAACCTGACTCCCTCCGGCCCTTGGCTGCGCCTAGAAATTCTGTCCATAAAAATTATGAACAGAACCGGTGACAAAGGGCAGCCCTGCCGGAGTCCAACATGCATTGGGAACAGGTCTGACTTACAACCGGCAATGCGGACCAAGCTCCTGCTCCGGTCATACAGGGACCGGACAGCCCTTAGCAAAGGGCCCCGGACCCCATACTCCCAGAGCACCCCCCACAGGACACTACGAGGGACACGGTCGAACGCTTTCTCCAAATCCACAAAACACATGTGGACTGGTTGGGCGAACTCCCACAAACCCTCGAGCACCCGATAGAGGGTGTAGAGCTGGTCCACTGTTCCACGGCCAGGACGAAAACCGCATTGTTCCTCCTGAATCCGAGGTTTGACTATCGGCCGAATTCTCCTCTCCAGTACCCTGGAATAGACTTTCCCGGGGAGGCTGAGAAGTGTGATCCCCCTATAGTTGGAACACACCCTCCGGTCCCCCTTCTTGAAAAGAGGGACCACCACCCCGGTCTGCCAGTCCAGAGGCACTGTCCCCAACCGCCACGCGATGTTGCAGAGACGTGTCAGCCACAACAGCACCACAACATCCAGGTACTTGAGGTACTCAGGGCGGATCTCATCCACCCCCGGTGCCTTGCCACTGAGGAGCTTTCCAACCACCTCAGTGACTTCAGCTTGAGTGATGGATGAGTCCACCTCTGAGTCCCCAGCCCCTGCTTCGGAAGGCATGTCGGTGGGATTGAGGAGATCCTCAAAGTATTCCTTCCACCGCCCGGCAACATCCCCAGTCGAGGTCAACAGCTCCCCACCTCCACTGTAAACAGTGTTGGTGAAGCACTGCTTCCCCCTCCTGAGGCGGCGGACGGTTTGCCAGAATTTCTTTGAGGCCAACCGATAGTCCTCCTCCATGGCCTCCCCGAACTCCTCCCAGACCCGAGTTTTTGCCTCCACAACCGCCCGGGCCGCAGCACGCTTGGCCCTCCGGTACCCGTCGGCTGCCTCAGGAGTCCCACGAGCCAACCAGGCTCGGTAGGACTCCTTCTTCAGCCTGACGGCATCCCTTACTTCCGGTGTTTATTGTTTTTTATTCTGAAATAGAAGACTGGACATTAGAGTCCTGACTGGCGATACTGGCAGAGGATCTCTCCCTGTAAAAAGTGTTGGAGGTTTTTTTACTGACTGTGTTTGGCTTGTTGTGTGAAAGATAATAAGTGAAATAGTTAGCGCTTAAACTAAATATTTTTATAGCTGAGATCCAATAAATTGTGTACTTATTAATCATATACCACTCCCTGTAATAAGGAATAAGTGTATAAAACGTGAGCTTTGTCCTGATCACACTTCAGACTGAAGAGATTCTTTCAAGCACTGCAGGTTTGTAATCTCTTGTTTGTTTACTAGTTCTATTTTGGTCATAAAAGTACTGTTACTTAAATAATGTTATACCCAAAAGAAGCCAACAAGAACGAATTGCATTTTAAAGCAACAACTACTCCTAACTGTTACTGCTACTACTCTTGCTGCTGCTTGCACTACTACTTCCCCTGGTAGTACTACTATGCATTTAGCAGTGGTTCTCAAGCTGTGGTATGGGTTTCACTGGTGGAACACGGCCTTCTTCTGGTGGTACTCAGGAGTTTTCTGTAGTTCTGGTTTAGTGTCAGTTTTATTCCTAGTTTAATCCTGCTCTGGTTGGAGATTAGAACTGAAGTTTAGACCAATTCTGATTTAGTCTTGGATCAGTCCTGGTTTAGGCCTGCTTTAGTCCTGATTTAGTGCTGATTTAGACTCGGTTTCGCCCTGGTGTAGATCTGGCTTAGTCCTGCTTTAGATATGGTTTAGTTTTGGTGTAGGCCCAGTTTTGTCTTGTTTGAGACCTGGTTTAGTCCTGGATTATTCCTGATTTAGTGCTGGTTTAGTACTGAGTTAGGCTGATTTTCGTACCACCAAATGGTTCTTGGTCACTGATTTGAGATTTTAAACAGTTTGATATCAGACTTTAAAAATTCCTTCTGTGTTTTTTCCTTCAAAAATATATATAATTTGAAAAAAAATAGGCCTCCTCAAAGTACATTTTCTTTTTGGGCAGTGGGGAGAGGAGACAGGATGTGAGACAGGGGAATGACATTTAGCAAATGAATACAAGCCAGATTCAACCCCGGGTCATTCCAGTAGATGGTATGCGCTCTACCAAGTGAACCACAGAGGCGGTCTTAGAAGTACACTTTCTTTGCTGTGATTTCACACTAAGATTTTTTTCCCCATCATATATTTTCCTCCTCAGATGCCAATATGATCATCATTTCCATCATGAAGTTGCTGGTTTTGTCTCTGCTCATTGGTGCAGCAATGGCCAACAGCAAAGGTCTAATGTTTTCTTAATCTCTGATTATTCTCTGTGACTCTCTGTATTGACTGTGGCCTGTACTTATAGTTTGAAAGTCCCTCTTTTGTTTTATTGTGCAGACACCTCTCTGACTGAGAATCAACCAAATGAAGGTGAGGCTCTTAAAGCTTTTCTATCAACATCCAGGCATAAACGGATCAAAATTCTTCATTTTGAGTTGGTCGTCCATGCCATTTATACACATTCGATTTGATGTCTCGCAGTCTCTCTGAGTGGAGTCTGCGTGTCCTCCATGAGTTTTCTTTCTTTTCTTTTTAAACCTGTATTTGTACATGATTTTCTAGGTCCAAGTGAAACCAGGCAATGACAGTGAGGACATTTTGTCTTTGCCTTGTTTCACTGAGCGAAAGTATAGTTAAATAATAAACTAACTCTTGTTTATCTTTAGTCAAAAGGTCATCTGGAATCTGGCGGACATTCAATGGGCGGACTTTTATATTTATTGCCAGTTCAATGACTTGGGGCAGAGCTCAGGTAACTCCAGCTCCGGGCAGTGTCACAATAGATTTCTCTTAACCCAAATGACTAATTAAGTTCAAAACCATTTTTTCCACTGAGCAGCTCCATCACTGTTGTCCTCCATGCTTGCTACTGTTTGATCTGGCCACTTCCCGCCATGATATAATGTAGTAAAAGCCAGATTAAATGTGACTGGGCCGTTCAGACTGCAGTCGCATTGCAAAAGATCTGATTTAGGAACACACGTGGAAGTGGCCTGGGTTGCATTTGAAAAAAATCAGATACAGGTCACATATAGGCAAAAAAGTCAGATTTGGGTTTACCTGCAGTGTGAACGTAGTCTTATTCGCAGGGCTGACACAGAGACATATACAGACAATCATTCACTCTTCCATTCATTCACTAGGGGCAATTTAGAGTCACAAGTTCTCCTATCACATGAGAACCAACAGTAACCTAGGGAGGACATGCAGGCTCCACCCAGAGAGTTTGTGTGAATATATATGTTCTTTTGAGGATCCAGCCACCAGAGGTTACAAGCCAGTGAACCTTTCATGCCACTCCCAAGCCTGGAAGAACGGAGGGTTGCACTAGGAAACCTATAAGTGTCAAATCAACATGTGCATCACTGCACTCTAGGAGCCAGATGGTTCGGTGTGGGGATCCCATAAGAAAAAAAGACAAAAGGTTAAGGTATACTTTGTCTCCATAGGGACGTTTGTTCTCTGCATTTGATGCATCTGTCAGGAACAGTGGACGACAGCAGAGCAGCGCACGGGATCCTTCTCCAGATATTGAGGCAGGATCCTGGTCAGGAGTACCTAGCTGGAGGATTAGACTATTGCTGGGTTTCAGATAATGTTGCAAGATTCTATAGACCTATAGTGCATGTTTTTTTTTTGTTTGTTTTTTTTGTGGTGGATGGGGAAACAGGAGTATCCAGAGGAAACCCACCCAGAGACAGGGAGAACATTGTTTGGGGTCAGTAAAATAAATGATTGTACCTTTTAGGAGGGATACTGGCTGTGGATAAACAGTGATCCTCTGACCTACACCAGGTGGTGCCATGGTGAACCTAACAATTTATTTGGACAGCACTGTGCAGTTATCAACTACTCACGTATGATTTGACAATACTAATACTAATAATACAATTGTTAAATAATTGAACTGTAGGCTTTTTTCAGTGGCTTTAATGTGTCCTTGTCACTTTCAGGTAACAAGTGTTGGGACGATCAGCACTGCTTTGGTGTCCTCCCTTTGTCTGTGTACGAAAATAAACAAGCTAGTGGGAAAAAATATTTTTTAAAATCTTTTTTTGTGGGTTTTTCCTGCTGCAACATGACTCAAGGAATGAAGCGACAAGTCAAGTGTTAGAGGTGGGCAGTTGTGTCTTATTAAAACAGCCAACTGGATGGATTTGGAAAGATGTTATTAACTTTACTGTTCTGTTAAAATTATTGATGATTAAAATGCTTTCAAGTTATCTCTTTTATTGAGTTTTAATTATAGATTTTTGTCTTTTGGACAGAAAGTATTTGCCCATCTTCAATGAGCAAAAAATTGCCTCAATCTTTACTAAACCAGGACTATACTAGGACTAATGCAGGACTAAACCAAGAATTTATACAGTCTAAATTGGGACTTAACCAGGACTTAACCAGGACAACCAGGTAGATGTAATAGTAGGCTAATGTTCAAGTTATTGTTGTTATTGTAGTATCTGCAGTAAGTGCCTTGTAGTAGTAGGAGTAGATTTAGTTGTGTATTTGCAAGTTAGGCTTAAGTAAACTTTATATTAAATATTTTTCTGAAGTAGCCTAACAGTACTTACTTTCACTAGAGCTTGATACTTTTTCAACTCTGACATTCAGTTGTTAGTTTTCCTGGCACATGCAGATAATGTAGGCCACCCATAATATCTTTATAATAAAATATATTTTTATAAGGTATGAATAAGGTTCTTCTCAAAATTTATTCAATAAATGTTTGTCATTATTTCTAATATATATTTAGAGCAAAAACTATAATTTTGTGAAAAGGAAGACACAATGCTCTGTGTTACCGCCAGAGGCCAGTAGTTGCACAAATAAACTAGATGAAGTCAAACAGAAAATGGTAAATACATGTATATACATATTCAAATTATGCAGCCTACATGTGACCTATACTACTGTTGGTCTTTGCCAGACACGTGACCAAAATGCTCCCTGCTGCCATATTGACAGTAAAGTGAATGTCAACTCTTATGGAGAACACTTTGCGCAGTTGTCCAACTCTCCCATCAAGATCTTGGCAAAAATGTAATGCAACGCTAGACGGAAATAAATGTTGTGACATTGCAGGAGCTTATTTAAATGATGCCACAGCAAATGCATATCGTAATCAAAGCTAAAGGTCCAACAAAATACTAGTGTGTGACTTGGACAGGCAGTCACTCCAGCACATCCCAAAGATTCTCAGTGGGATCAGTGCCTCATGCTCCCTGAACCACTCTTTCACAATTTCAGCTCAATGAATCCTGGCATTGTCATCTTAGAATAAGCCTGTGCCATCAGGGAAGAAAAAATCCATTGATCATGGTCATTCAGTAGATGTAGGTAGTCAGCTGACCTCATTCTTTGGGCACATAACGTTGCTGAACCCAGACCTGACCAACTGTAGGGAGGCTCTTACCTGTTTACCTTGTTAAATTTAGGTGGTGACTTTTTTTTATGCAGGCAGTGTATTTATTAATATAATAAAATGTTTTTAACGTATCTATAAATAGCCTACTCAAATAGCAATCAGTTTATTACAGAAGCCCAAAATCGTTTTTTTTGAACCTACAAATATGCCAACGTCACATGATTAAAAGCATTGAAAAGTAGCATCCAAACCACTACACAGTGCACTAGTGAAGTTAGAAACTGATTTCAGGTGATTTGGAGTTTTCAGGGCTGAGACCACTGACTCTGTACATATCCCTTATACGCTCGAGGCAAACGGTCAATTACTGCCCAAGATGGCAATAACGACCCAAAATACACCCATGTGACATCACCTGGCATTCACTGATAGCAATATCATTTATAAATATTATTTTATCTTATTTTGCTGAGTTTAACGTTAAATAGGTTAAATAAGTTGTTACTGAGCGGTGTTAGCCTCGGGTCTGCAGCTTCATATTAATTGAGTCAACAATTAGCCTAAGATAGCTAACTAGCTAATGTTAGACAAATGAGCAATACTTAGCACACCATTTAAAGGTATTAGGGAGGATCTTTATAAATTCATTTTTTGCAATATTTATTAAAACTACCTTCATTGCCCTGTATAAGGCTTATAAATTGGTGTATTAGAAAATATTATAATAATATTAATAAACTGTGGACTCTGTGGGACTTAAAAAACCTCATCCAATCATTTTCGTCATGAGTACGTTAACCATTGTTCCACGAACTCGCCAATCATTCCGACTTCCTAGTTTCGGCGATAGTGCACGTTCTTGTGCCTGCGCATGCGTATACACTATGTTTATGTAGTCCGGCATTAGCGCCGCGTTAGCGGTGTTAACATCTTAGCACGGACAGCCTGACTTTGAAGAGCACAATGGCTGAGGAAAACTGTGAACCGGGCGGTCACAAAAGGAAAACTGTTTTTGAAGTGTACCAGAGGAGGAGGAGAAAAACTGTAGAAGAGCAGAATAAAACCCGTGTAGTTATTGGTGATTCCTTCAAAGGACGGCGTGCGCTGTAGGAACAGAAAGGGCTTCAGACGATGCATTGGTTGCCAAGTTCCTGCTGGACAGGTTCGTTTATCTTATCGTTTGAAAAAAATGCCTTTTTTCTTTATCTGTTGAACCTTTTCAACTGTACAGCAACGTCAGTTTGCTAATGCTACCAATAGCAGGAGGATATATTTTTGCTCACATTTAGGGACTGTGCATGTGACTGGGTCTGTGTGGGGAACTAGGTCAAAGGTCGCGCAAACAAACAATGCAGGTCTAGGTTGAGGTGAATCTCTGTTGATGCCGGCTGTAAACAAACACTCGTGTTTCAACGCTCGTGCACGTCGCTGTGGAGGAGTTCCTTGGAAAGGAACAGTGAAGGGCGGGGCCTGACGCATGCGCATTATTCAAAAAAGGACAAACAGTCGCTGGTTTCTCAGCAGTCGAAAAAAATCCTCCCCAATATCTTTAACAAAGTACAGTTGATTTTTGTTGTTATATGTCGTGTTTTTTTTTTTTTTTTTTTTTTTTTGTATTTCAAATAAGACGGAGAGGCCACAGTTATTTGTATTATGTGGTCCATTATACTTCCATTGGTTATAGACAGATAGACAGTTAATCTGAGAGCAAGGAACTAAGTACAAATTTAAGAGGTACATTTTGTTAACGCTTTGTATAAAATATTTAAAAACAACCTGTTTGATATCATTATATTTTATGGGTGTAAAGAGCAACACAGAGGAGGAAGAGATCCCAGATACATTACTGATGACATGTCAGCTTTATTCCATGCCATTACTTACTACTGGATGAAGAACTGTCAGCAGAAATGCACAGAGGTAAGCCTTTGCATTAGTATTTAGGGTTTCATACACTGAAAAAAAAAAAAAAAAAAAAAAGAAAATCTGTAAAATGGATGGTAAATTACTAGCAGCTGTTGTTACCAGAGTTTTACCGTAAAAAAATTCTGGTGATAATATAAAACTTTACAATGAATTGCATTTGTTTTTCCAATGCGGTACCATAAAACAACATTTTTTTATGCAGATCAGAGACAGTGAATCATAGACAAGGCAGAAAAAGCGTTTAGTTTAATGTGAAAGTCACCAGATGATGTTTACGGTAAAATTCTGGCAACAACAGTTTTTTTTCTTTTTTTTTACAGTCTAACTTAAAATAATGTATGGAAAACGTCTTCTTTCTGGGATACTTTGCAGAGAACACTTGGATTAGGTGTCTTTTGCCCCTTGCTGGCAATGGTGCAGAATGGACAGAGTAAAATAAAATAAAATTTCTAATTAGCACAGCTATTAGCAGCATGACGCTAACAGATAGTGAGCTGACTGCTTCGTAGTAACAACACTTTAAGCACTTGAATGATTAGAACGAGCCTGGTGATGGTGTATGGGCTTTAGAAATGTTTCCTGGTTTCATGTGTTTAGCAGTGAGACCAAGAGTTTCCATATTGTTAGAAGAGGACGGCCTCAGCATACGGATTAGATCTGAGGTAGAAACAACATTATAACATGTTTAAAAGCTTAAAAAAATATTCTGCATAATAGGGACCTTTAACATTGTAAAGATTTTAATTCCTAAACTGTATTTAGATCTTAATTTGATACTTTTGTGATTGTGTGTATCTCAAGTTTAGTATTTTTCAGGGGCAATGGTAAGGGTCTCTAAGCAAAAGCAGTGTTTATTGCCGTTATATGATAAAGAATCTCAAGTTTATTATTTTTCAGTATGGGCCATTGAGGTGTTAGCAGCATTAGAAGATTTTGTCCACAATATAAGGGCAGTAAAATGATGCTCTAGTGAATTTTTTGTTTAAGTCAAAAGCTGAGTCTGAATAAATGGCTCCTAATTCCCATTCCCAACTGTTCCTTAATCCCTGCAAACAAAGGGATGATGTCAACCTATAGAAGTTTTCATATGGAGTGAAGGAGGAAAAAAACTCCAGCTGTGGCACTGGTCCAAATTAGCGGCAGTCATACACAAAACCTTTGTCATGGCACCCGTCGGCTTCTCCAAACTGCTTCTAATAACGTCCCATAAGCCTTCATGTTGACATTAATCTGCACATTGTTCTATCCATACAAATATATCCCTAGTGTGAGTGTAAAATCCAATATAAGGCTACACAGTATTAGAGAAAAGAAAAACAGAATTCATTTTAAATTCTGTGATAAGAATAAGACATGAATCAACCCCATTGAGTTTAATAATAAAGAAATCTAAAATTAAAAGCTAGTGGATAATTTTTTGACAGGGTAAATGTCAGTCAAACCCAAAATGTTTATATTACATGGTTCTCAAACTGTGGAATGCGGGCTCCTTTTGGTGGTACTCAGGAGTCCTGAGCAGTCTTTATATAGTTATAGTCCTAGTTTAGATCTGGTTTAGTCCTGGTTTAGATCTTGTTTAATCATGATTTAATCCTGGTTCAGTCCTGGATTCTGGATTTGTCCTGGTTTAGAACTTTGTTAGTCCTCGATTAGTCTAGGTTTTGTCTCGGATCAGTCCTGGTTTAGTCTTGGTTTAGTACTGTGTTAGTCCCAGTTTAGTCCTGGTATTTGTTAGTTCTGGTTTAGACTTAGTTTAGTCCTGGTTTAGTCCTGGTTTAGACTTAATTTTGGACCTGGTTTAGACCCATGTTAGACCTGGTTTGTTTCTGGTTTAGACCCATATAAATCCTGGTTAAATGCTGGCTTAGTCCTGTTTTCGTTCTGGGTTAGTCCTGGCTTTCAACAGGTTTAGACCTGGCTTAAACCTGGTATAGATCTTGCATAATTCTAGTTTAGTGCTGGTGCGGTCCTGGCTTAGTCCTGGTTTAGACCTGGCTCAGTCCTGGCATAGACCTGGCTTAAATCTGCTTAGACTTTGCTTAATTCTAGTTTAGTTCTGGTTTAGTCAAGATTTAAGCTTATTTTCTCATTTCAGTCAATGGTTCTTGGAAAGTCCAGTATTGTCTGAGGTGGTCCTAGGTTTAAAAGGAGAATCACTGGTCAAGGATAGTTAATTGGTGATATTATGATCATGTTACATTTCCAGTATGTTGTGCTTTTCTAACCCAGTGTAGGACTTAGCTACTCTGTTTCAAACCCCATGTCGAGGTAACACTATCCTCCTCTTTCGAGTTTACTGACCCTTAAAAGTCACTTTCTTTCTTGTTGTATATCCAGGGCAGCTGGGAAATGCAGTCAGTGGACCCCTGCACTGACCCCCCCTCCCTCTTGGTCCTCTACAGTTCCCATAGCAGCCTGTAACCCGACCCACCCCCCTCCAGCTCATGCCCTGGGTCACCTGATCCCCCCGCTCACCTCACCTGCTCAGGTATCTCCTGCGAAGGGAGCACAGTCACGGCAGGAGGCAGCTCTCTGGGGAATAAGAGGGGAAACAATAGCAGACAAGTGTCGGAATAAGAGGTTAGCCGGAGATCAGGGAGGGGGGGATATGGTTTTGGACAGCCCACAGCGAGTCCTGGACGATGGCACCATGACCAAAACCCTCACAGACATCAGTACGTTAGGTTGATCGACAATTAAAGAGCGTGATGCGGGGTTTGCATGTCCTGTCTCATTTTTTGCACTTATTCTTTTCAGATGCGGTGGCGGACGCAGACTCTCGCCAGGCAGCAGTAAGTGGACGGGGTTATTATGGCTCTGGTGGGTCACTGGAGGCTTTTAGGCAATGTCTGTTATGTGTGGAATTCTTAAAATACTCTTAAATGCTGTGAAATGGGAAAATACTTTTAGATTAGTCATTATTCAGTCCTGGCCTAGTCTTATCCTTGTTTAATCCTAGTTTATCCTGTTCTTAGTCATTGGTATTGTCTTGCTGGTGTCCTCAGTTTTCCCCTAACTGACGTCAGACTGTTTCTCCTAACTGTCTTCTAGTTTAGTCTGACGTTTTCTTACTTTCAAGTTTTCACTTTAGGTTTAGTCCATTTTTAGCTCTCTATGGTCATGGATCAACCAATTTTGTCTCTTGGTTCACTTGTAATTGAGTTCAAAATAATTTCCGGTCTAGTCCTTAATGTTCTCTTGGTTAAGTAAGTAAAATATTATATATATAAGTATTATTTATTTAGCACCTTTCACAGATAAAGATCACAAAGTGCAGTAATATGAAATAGAAGAAAACATTTAAACCACAAATATAAAACAATATTAAAAACACAACAGTAAAACATAAAACCCAGTCAACTAAAAGGTTGTCTAAATAAAAGAGTCTTTAGCTGCTTTTTAAAGGAATGAACAGAGTCAGCCACATGGAGGGACAGGGGCAGAGCATTCCATAATCTGGGTTTAGTTTTTAAGTTTTGGGGACCTTAAGGAGGTTCTGGCCCAAATACCAAAGACTGTGGCAAGAAACACAAGGAGAGAAAAGGTCTGTGATGTATTGAGGAGCCTGTCTGTTCAATGCTCTGAAGTTTAAAACTAATACTTTAAAATAAATTCTAAATTTGACGGGAAGCCAGTGTAAAGAGGATAAAATCGGTGGGCCTTTCTGTTGGATCCTGGTAAAAGCCTTGCTGCAGCATTCTGTACCATTTGAAGATGATTGAGAGCAGATTTGTTAAAACAAGTAAAAAGTGAATTTCAATAGTCCAAAAGAGAAGAAATAAAAGCAAATCTGCATTTGACAACAATGCTCTAAGTTTTGAAATATTTTGAAAATGATAAAAGCAATTTTTTACCACTTGTCTCGAATGTCCATCCAGAGACATGGATTTGTCAAACAAAACACTAAGATTTCTAAGGCTTGACTGGACAGAGGAGCCCAGAGAACCAAGGTGTTGGTTTATCACTGGAATTTTCTAATCTGGAGCCATAATAAAAGTTTCTGTTTTATCAGCATTAAGCAGACAGTTTTGGGTTAGCCAATGTTTAATACAGGAAAGGCTGTAAGGTTGTGCCCTTAGTCTTGCATTTCACTCTTTTTGTCCTCTTCTTGGATGTAGTGTAGTGCTAATTTATTTATTGCTTATTTTACTTTCAGTGGTAATTTAGTTTGTGTTTCCCTGATTTAGTTCTGTCCTGTTTCATTGAGACCTTGTCTAACTTTAGTATAGTTTTGTTTAGTCCTTCTCTTGGTGTAGATTTGATAAAATGTATTTATGATTTAATATTGCTACATTTTAAGTTTAGGCCCAAGTTTGTTCCTGGTTTGATATTGGCTTTAATCTTGGTTTAGTCATATTGTTTCCTTCTTGTGTTGTACAAATTGCTTCAAATTCAACCATTATAGTCTTCAGAAAGTTTAGTTAGTTTTTCTTGTGCTTTTATTGCTGGTTTAGTTTAACTCCAAACCAGACTCTCAGTCATCCAGGGTAATTGCATTACAACAAAAGGTTTAAATCACAGTCATCTGGACTTTCTTTTTAATGTTACAAATGTTTCACCTCTTACCCAAGAGGCTTTCTCAATTCTGAAACTGAACTGGTAAGAGCTGGTTTATATTCTCCTAGGAAGGAGGAGTTTTAGACCTGGAACTAACTTCTATTGGTTCAGGAGACTAAATAGACTATGAAAGAGCCTGAAAGGTTTCGTTTTGTTAGGAGTCCTTTGTCCTCAGCTGGAGTGAGAGTGGTTAACCCTCCCCAGCCTGGTCAGCTCCTTCAGATGTAAATGACCTGAGTGAAACTGGTTTGTTTTGTTTGGGTTTCAGGAGACTGTTGTAAACAGATGGAAAATTGTATCTGAGACCACCATTTCTGTTTAAAAAAGGTTTATCTTTTTTGACAAAGATTGCTTCTTCCACCCTGCTGAGGTGTGTCCTGGAGGGGATTGGCCTTTGGTACTGCTGAGGTGTTATGAAGCCCAGATTGCTTTGATAGAGTGTTACTGGGTCTGATGTTTCTCATCCTCCTTTGGACAATACTCCACAGATTCTCTCTGGGGCTCAGGTGGGGAGAGTTTGCTGGTCACTCTGTCCCAGTATTACAATAGTCATCTGCTCAGTGTGTGGAACTTTAGGCAGTGTGGGCCAGACCCCAAGTTCTGCTGGATGATCAAATCAGAATCTCCATAAAACTTGTGAGCAGAAAGAAGTTTGCAGTCCTCTAAAACTTCACAGTAAAAATCTGTGTTGACTTTATACTTCAGGAAACACAGTGGGCTATTAACTTTCATTAGAAAAGATGCTGCTGACCTTGTCTCTGGTTCAGCCCTGACACAGTTGTAGATAAATGTTTTGATACATCTGTGTGTGGAGGCTTCAGATGCACCGACTCTAGCCTCAGTTCTCTTCCTGTGAACTTCCCCAAAGTTCAGCTCTGGGTTTTTCTGGACATTTGTCTCCAGGATGCAGCTGTCCATGCTGCTAGTACACACTTTCTACTCAAATTTTAATATGCAGCACATTTTGAGCAGCCAGCTTCTTCATCAGTAACCTTTTGTGGTCTGCTCTCCTTGCGAATGGGGTCAGTGACTGGACAACAGTCCACAGTCTTCTTTGGATTGTGTGGTCAACTGAACCAGATAAAAAGAGGAGACATTTAAAGGCTCAGGAAACCTTTACAAATGCTTCCAGTTCATTTAGAGTTTGAGTATGACACCAGCAGTTTACAATATTCAACTTTTTACACAATATTTATCTTTTCTAAATTACAGTTCAAGAGAGTTTTCACTAAGCCATAATGATCAAAATGATAAGAAAACAATGCTTGAAATGTTTCACTCTGTATATACCAAAACTATAAGTGTTATATTCCAATTTATTTTATTGCAACTGCAATCTGCGAAAAGCTGGCCCCTGTCCAGGGTGTACCCCGCCTAAGGCCCAAAGTTACTGGGATAGGATCCAGTCATCTGCGACCCCTAAGAGGAAGAAGATGAATGAATGCATTGCAACTGTTGTTGGCACATGTTGTAAAGTCTACTTTCTCTTGTCTCTCAACTCTGCCACAGGTACAGCACAGAGAATGTAAATTGTGTTATTCAGACCATTGACCAAACAACAATAATTAAACACTATTTGCAATGTAAAAATATACTGCAAGTTGTGCTGGTGTAGTCTTCAGCTGAGTTGAGTTGTCCTTGTTTTAGTTTTAGTCCTGCTTGACCTGGCAAAACCAGTCCTGGGTTTAGTCCTAATTTTGAAATGTTTCAAATGTCTTTGTAATAACTCTTGCTCACCTATTAGATTTGTTTCTTATAAAGGAACTATATTTTGCTATGTTATTTTTGTTAAAGTGAATATTGTTGACACAGCTACAGTGGAAAGCAACAGTATGTACCCCCTTAGCATTTTTCATTTATTGTTGCCTTACAACCTGGAATTTAAATGGATCATTGAGAGGTTTATGTCAGTCACTTTACATCACATCACAACAACTATGAAAATGCTAAATATTTTTTATTGTGAAGCAAACAAGAAATATAACAGGAAAACAGAAAACTTGAGTGTGCAAAAGTATGTACCCCCTTATAAAGAGGCCCCTAAATGAGACCCAGTGTTACTCACCCTCAGAGGTCACAGAAACAGTTAGATAAGGTCGATCTGACTGCATTTTCATTATGCCACAAAACACAATTTAATTCATCGTTACAACATGTAAAAGACAAGGAACCACACCAAACCTGCCTAAAGAGGACCATCTAAAACTCACAAACCAGGCAAGGAGTGCATTCATCAGAGAGGCAACAATAAGACCAAAGGTGACCCTGAAAGATCTGCAGAGCTCCACAGCAGAGACTGGTGTATCTGTCCCAGGACCACTCTGACCTATACACTCCACAGAGCTGGGCTGTGTGGAAGAGTGAACAGAAGATAGCACAAACCTGGCCCCTGACTGTGGCCCCTCTCTAAAGTGAAGCCTGGTGATGGCAGTGTCCTGCTGTGGGGATATTTGTCATTGGCAGGGACTGGGAAACTGCTCAGAACTGAAGGAATGAAGGATGGAGCTAAACACAGGACAATTCTGGAAGAAAACGACTCAAACTGTGCTGTACACTGCACCCAACCTGAAGGAGCTGTTTTTAGATGAAGAATGAACACAAACCCCAGTGATTTTATGAACCAAGCTCATAAACACTTATCCTAGAAAACCTGGAGCTGAAAGTCCTTCAGAAGGTGGTTCTGAGGTGGTTAACTGAGGGGGTACATACTTTTGTACACTCAATTTTTCTGGTTTTTTTTTTTTTTTTTTTTTTTTTTTTTTTTGTCATATTTTTAATTTGCTTCACCATAAAAGATATTTTGGATTTTTATGGTAGTTGTCATGTGATGTGAAGTGACTGACATAAACCTCTCAATGATCCATTTAAATTTCTGTTTGTAAAGCAACAATAAAGGAAAAAGGCTGAGGGAGATGAAAACTTTTGCAAGCCACTGTATAGTGTGTGTAGAATTGTGTATTCTGTATGTTTCTGTTTCTCGAGTGGCTTCTTGTTTTCTCATTAAAAGTCTTTGTCTTAACTTTAGAAATTGGTCACTAGATGCTTAGTCTGGTTTAGTATTACATAGTGAGGTCAGTGAGTAACCAAACGGGTCTCCAGGAAACCAATCAAGCCAGAATTTGACTAAGCTTTTCTTGTGGTTAATCAGAGAAGGCCATCAGATCTGGGGAGTTAGAGGGAGGGGCTCAAAGTTCAGTTTGTCAAAAAAGGGCATAAAAAATATTTTGGAAAATTAAAACATGCAAGTTGTTGTTGTTGCTTTCATCTGTCCATCAGCCTGAGTGTGATGAGACATGAGTCGGCGGCTCATATTGAATAAATGATGAGTCCCATATCATTTCCTCTGCGCAGGAGTCGAAGCACGAGTCGCCGGAGCAGCAGATCGAGGTGGTGTCAGTGACGGAGGAGGACCTGCCCACCGTAGAGACCCCCAACACACTCATCGTCAGTCCACTGGGCAGCTTCATCATCGACCACGACAAGAACCAGCCAGAGAAGAACCAACCAGAGAAGGACAAGCCTGAGGAGCCCCCGCCCACTGCCCCCAGCCCCAGCATGCCCATCACTAAAGTACAGCCTTTTCTCAACGGTAAGTGTCAAGTGAGAAGAAGTGATCTGGAATTAGGTTAGGGCCTCTTAAACAGTTCATTTTATTGAATATCTAAATGAGTATTTTTCACCCTGGTGGCAATGTGTGTGTATGCTTGCCTTACAATTAAAAGGTTTAGGGTTTTAGCATAGGTTCGGGTACAACAGCAGTAGTAGTAATTTAAGTACAATTTACGATTAGTGTTATTTTGACAGAGCTGCAAATTTGACATCTTTTGACAAAAAAATGTGCTTGTTTTACAATGAAAAAGATAATTCACATGAATCTGATTGGCTTACCTTTACTGTTCATCTTTTCTTCGTCCCAACAAACTTATTCCTGTCCCGACCATGTGTCTGATTACACCAATTACTAAAACAGAAAGGAATT
This sequence comes from Bostrychus sinensis, assembly GCA_020698575.1. NCBI lineage: Eukaryota > Metazoa > Chordata > Actinopteri > Gobiiformes > Eleotridae > Bostrychus > Bostrychus sinensis. Next base: position 34,768,476 of record CM036240.1, read on the forward strand.
TGTGCATTCAGATTCCCAAGAGCCTTAGAAAATACTTGTGTGATAATAAACTGTTTCAGAGGCAATACACAGTATTCCTGCGTTGTTGTTGCTTTAGTAAATTTTGATGAAACTGTTATAGCCATGTTGTGAGATTGATATAGAATACTGTGTGCTAGTATTACTGCATATTTACAACAAAAGTCATCTGGACTTGGTTTTCAGAGTTGAAAATGTTTTACCTTCACCCAAGAGGCTTTCTTAATTCTAAAATTGAACTGTTAAGAGAGCTTGGTTATATGCTCCTGGGAAGGAGGAGTTTTAGACCTGAAACTAAATTATGTTTGTTTAGAATAGTTGAAAGGCTTCAGCTGTTTATTTCAGAAGTCACTTGGATGTGAGGTGAAATGTCTTCAACTTTAAAAACCAAGTCCAGATGACTGCTTTTTAAACCTTTAGTTGTGATTCGCCTGGATGACAAAGAGTCTTCAGACATTTTTAGTTTTAAAAAAAATTTCCTCGGTAGTTCAATTTAAAAAGTGAAACACATATATTTATAGTTTCAGTACAGACAGAGTGACACATTTCAAGCCTTTTTTTCCATATAATTTTGATAATCACGGCTCGTAGTTACAGAAACCACAACTTCAATTATTCGCAAAATCAGAAATGGACATGAGACCAGTAAATAGAATGATTAAAACAGAAATGTTGGGGCTCTGAAAAGTATTTACAGTATGTATAAGTACTCAGTACTTGTTTGGGACATAGGTATTATAGAAGTCCAGCTCACTCTGATAGAGGCCTATTCTAATTTAATGGATAGTTTGAGCAAACTGAGTTGAGGCTGGCTCCAGAAAGTGGTTTGGTTTTAAGTCCACTAATCTTCCACTAATCTTATTCCGATTTAGAGACAATGAATTTGCTGTGTAAATGCCTCACATGTGCTTTTACATTGTACTTGAACACACCAAACCCACGGAGCATGTCAAGCCTGAGCATAGCTTGGACCAAGTGCACTTAAATTAATTAAATGAAATTGTGAAATGTAAAATATGTCTGGGTATGGTCCAGATTTCAGTGTAAGTGACAGCTCTAATGTCTTCCATTGTCTGGCAGCTAAGATACACCTGACTCTGTGTCACTGAAAGAACTATCACTTTGCTCTGATTTGGTAATATTTATTATTACTTATTATTTATTAAAAGTGATGACTACAGGTGGTGTTTTATTGTTCACAGCAGCAGAGAATCTAATTCTTTAAATAGTGCTATTTCTTTCAGATAGATTTAGTTAATCAGACAAAGATGTTTCTATACTTTTTCAGTACACTCAGGACTTTTTGTTGCTTGTAAAGATATGCTTCCATAAGTTCAGACGTCAGCCCAAATGTTGTGTTAAATACATTTGTTTCTGGAAAATAAACAGGACATAATTCCACCACAGAGTGTGACTGAGGAGTGAATAAATAATGCACCAAACTGTAAAGCGACTTTGAGTGTCTAGAAAAGCACAATATAATACTAATGCATTATTATTAATTCATTCTGTCATAAGATTTCATACATCAGACTGTGCCATTTAATATTAGGGAAGCCCAAAGGTCTTACTAGTATTAAAAAGGTATTAACTTTGATTGTGTCAAAATCAAGGCCTTAAAAGTATTAAATATTATGAGTAGGTATTACATTTTGTTCATCTTCGGTTTTAAAATTTGTCCAAACTTTAGGTTAATGTAAAACTAGTGTCATCACAATAACAAAGTATGTTTATTGAAGAAATGTTATCACTGAAATGCATGATTTATTTTTCACATTTTTTATGCAGCACTGGAGTTCTTTCAAAATAAAACCCTTGAGTTCCAGAGAGTAGTACTGATAATTCCTTAGTGTAAAATTCACAGATTATTGTTTTGTTATTGACAATACTGGCATGAAATTTCACTCTAAGTGGGATTAAAAAGTCTTAAGAAGGTATTTTTTTTCCCAAAACAAAAATCTGGAGCTACCCTGAATATGAACCTTTAACTCAAAGTGAATATACTAGAATTGTGCTTCAAATACACTGTAAAAAAAAATCTGTGAATTTTACGGTAAAAAATTGGCAGCTGTGGTTTCCAGAATTCTACTGTACAAATTACAAGAGGCCTGTATTTCATTTTACAGTATAATATTATCACAAATGTTGTTTTTACAGTTTTTGACTTGAGTTTTTATTATTATTTACTGTAAAATTTAAAGTTATTATCTCTAACTGTATATTTTACAGTTTGTGACTTACGTTTTAATCAACATTTACTGTAAAATTTAAAGTTGTTATTTTATAAAAAGGTGTTAAACTGTAAGAAAAACAGGACGCAATAGGCCCTTTTCACGATGACGTCAGACAACTTCCGTTTTGAGACGATGGGATGTATCTTCATTTCCAGTGCTGCTGCTCACCAGTATGGAATTTACTCGGAGTCTTAAAAATTTGCCAAATATAAGGCTACATAATGTACAGAGATTTGCTGATGAATTAAAGTAAAGATTAGTTTGTAGTTTTGGCAGTAGATGTGAAAAGTCTATTATTTTGTCACAGACTGATCACTACAGCAGAGTCAGTGTTCGAGCACAGAGCTTTACTAAATGAAAATATACTGTAGTACTATCCAGTGGTATTTCCTGATAAGCAGATTGTCAAATATTGAGATAAACTCAGATCATGACATGATCTAACACTGTTTTATTGCGCAGCTCTATCACTTAGCCATGTTGCTAATGCTATCTAGCTACATAACAAAGCACTCACTTCATAATTGTTGAAGAATTAATATCCTTTCGCAAATTTTGAACGTTTTGTGGGTAAATATTCATTTGAAAATCACTGTATATTGTGTAAACTTGTAAATGGCAATTTGAAAAAAGTCTGGGTGAATTTCTTATGGGAGAAGCGCGGCACCGGAAATGAAGATACAGCCCATCGTCTCAAAACGGAAGTTGTCTGACGTCATTGTGAAAAGGGTCTATTATTTTAACAGTGCTATATACATTACAAAAAAATACAAATACAAAAAATACAATTTTGCCTTATTTTTAATATTACACTTAATTACCGTAACCAAAACAGTATTTTACCGATATATCAATTACGGTCTTTTACTGTTGAGATTTTACAGATTTTTATCATGAAATCTACAGATATTTCTTACAGTGTAGAGTAGCACCCTAGAAATCCATAAATGTTCTAAATCTGTGTCTTGCCCTCCAGAGGACGACCTGAGGAAGACGGTGTGGGATCATGTGCAGGAACACCGTCTGAAGCTGATCATCGGTGCCATCGTGGTGGTGGTGCTCACTCTCTCTCTGGGCATCGGCCTCGGAGGTGAGTTCAGCAGCACCACACACCCCTCCTGTTAAAGTTTTATGAGGCTCTGTTATACAAGCTGCTCCACACAGCTCTGGCTCACTGACACACTGCACTTTCACAAAAACAACAGCTCTGGGCCGCTTCCAAAAAAAGTGACTGAGGACATTTAGCACACTCAGACTCTGGACGGGTGAAAACTGTGGACCTGTTGGCTGGCTTTAGGCAGGGCAGGTACTCTTTACTATTTTTACAGTCCAGTCCTGGGTCCAGTACTGCAAAGTTGTATTAGTTAACTTTCTGGTTACCCTTGGGTTCAGTTCAGTCCACTTTATTTCTACAGCACAATTTACAAACAAAGACAGTTTCCAAAGTGTTGCCCAAGATTATTAGATCTATTTACCCTTACCAGTTCACTTTAAAACAGTATAGTTCCCCACCGTTTTTGTCTCCTGTACCCCCTGGGCTTTTTGTCATACCATAAGTACTCCCTCACTCATACATGTTGTTGATTCTTTTTATTAGTACAAAGGCATTCTATACTTAAAGTAATTGTCCTGTATTTTTTTTTCTTTTAAACTTAAATTCATGATAAAAAAACAAAAAACAAAAAAAAAAAAAAACAGATTGAGATCGTTTTAAGATCTCCAGCCCTCATTAAATAAAGGCTTTTTATAACTTTCCAAACCAAGTGAGTGCCTGGACCTTGTTTTTCTTAAAAAAAAAATAAAATAAAATACATTTACTTATTTACTATATATTTTATCTTATCTCTCTTAAACATATACATATATACTCTATGCTTGGAAATACACTATTAACCTAAAAAATGTTTAAAAATAATATTTGTTATATTTTTTAGCAGTTTCACCTCCTTTTCATCAGTCAGTGTGACTTACAGTAGGTCAGGGTACTTTGTTTTTCATCAGGGTTTGTGTGGGGCCTTAAAAAGTCTATGTCTTAAATTTAAAAATCTAAAACTGGGGCCTTAAAAAGTCTTAAACTTGCAGAGATGCGGAGTACTGGGTCTATATGTTTAAACAGTTCTTAAATACGCCACATACATTTAATGTAACTACCTGCATTCACAGCTTATTCTAAAATGCCCACTTAAAATCTCAATTGCTTATTACCGAGCTAGCGAGCTCAGATTTTTTCTTATTAAGAAGAAAATGCTTTGCGACACTCACTGTTGTCAAAAGTCACAATTAAACAACTCAGCCATGTTTATAACTCAGCATTTTGTACACTGCAGGCTTATGGTCTTACTTTTAAAAATAATAATGATAATGCATTAGTCTTATATAGCTCTTTTCTAGTCACTCAAAGTTGCTTTACAATTTGGTGCATTATTCCTTCAGTCCTCAGTCACACTCGGTGGTGGTGAGCTACTTCTGTAGCCACAGCTGCCTTGGGGCAGAAAGCATGGCTGCTATTTTGCGCCTATGGCCTCTCCGACCACTACCAAACACAGTCACACTGACACATTCATACATAGGCAATGTGGGTGAAGTGTCTTGCGCAACTTACCGACTGAGCTACTGTGGCACAGTGGGGCCACTGCTGCCCCAACAGTGGTTTTAAAAAGGTCTAAAAAAGTCTTAAATTCAACTTGTTGAGCCATGCAGAGACCCTGTTTCATACATCTCATGTTTTATACTCTGAATACACTTTAATGAATTCAGATAAAAGGTACAGGACATTTTTGTGCATGCAACATAATCGGTATAAAAACTCTTTTATTCCTACATCAGTAAAATGTATCCACATAGAGATGGAAGGCAAACTGAGGCACAAATGACTTGATGAATACTTGTATTTTTGGTGACACTTCCTGCACTGTTGTAAATGTTGTAAATGTTTTGTTATGATATATGTTGCTGTTTTGATGGATTGGGGATTGGTGGTGTCTGTTTTTGTGTGGTGATTTGAGCAGCTTCCCTTGTTCCAGGACAAATTTCTCCCATGGGAGACTAATAAAGGAACTAACTAACAATAGTTCAATATGGAAAAGATTGCAAATATTCTCTCATCATCTTGGAAATAAATAAGGAAATAATTTTAAGTACCCCCTGCAAAGTGCCCCCGTGCCCCCTTACCCCGTATCCCGTACCTAGGGGTCCCCGTACCCCTGGCTGGGAAACATTGCTTTAAAACAATAAAAACTAGTAAAGTCAAATAAAAGTAATACACTAAAGAAAAGCAATAAATAAGTAAAAACAATAAAATAAAAAAACAACAATAAAACACACAGAGGCCCACACAGCTCACACCGAGTTAAAAGATGGAGAATAAAAGTGGTTCTTAAGACGAGACTTAAAACATTCCACTGTGAAACTTAAAATCAATTTTAAAATGAAGGAGGCGAGCATGGTGGTGATATGTTTGTGTTTTTAAATTTTCCTTTGAGGTAACGCTCTATGGAAACTGTCTGGTATAAGATAAAAAGACCATTTGACAAATCAGTGGTGGGAAACAGTTTGCTGGTGTGAAGGGGCAAACTCTCTCTCATCCTCTTTTTTCCCAATGGATCTGTCAAATAAAAGCCACAAGCCCAAAATATAGTAAAAAAAAAAAAAAAAAAAACTAGGTAACATTTATATGTATTTACACATGTGCACCAAAAATTGTATTTTGCCCAGAACCTCTTTAATTCTCTGCATTGTACTGAAATCTGTTCATTCATTTAGGCTATGATACTGAATTCATTGTAGTCCTGTCCCATTAATGACATTGCTGAGTCAAAAAAAAAGAAAAAAAAAAAAAAGAAAGAAAGAAAACATGGTTAACTCAGCAAGTTGGTAGCCTGCTTTGTGATAACTGCTATCATGAATGTACAAATTTTGGGTTTGATCTGGCCAGGTAAGAAAGTCCTATCTGGGAAAGGGAAGGAAGCAGCTGAAAGGAGCTTTTCTTTCTTTCTAGCCTTGTTTAAACCCTGCTTACTCCATTTTCACCTGTAATGTATAAAAGCCAGATGCACATACAGTTAGGTCCATAAGTATTTAGACACTGACACAAGTTTTGTTAAGTTTTTGTTCAAGATACAGTTGGCTGCTTAAAGTGCAGACTCTCAGCTGTAATTTGAGAGTATTCCTGTCCAAATTGAAGAAAAGGTTCAGGAATTAAAGCTCTTTAATGTGTAGCAGCCTCTTTTGCAGGGGCTCATAAGTAATTGGGCAGATGAACACTATTATGAGTTTAAAAAATGTTTATTTTTAATACTTTAGGGAAAATCCTTGGTAATGTCTGGAGCCCATGGACATCACCAAATACTGAATTACTTATTTTATGATACTTTGGCAGGCCTTTACTGCAGCTGTCTTCAGTCGTTGCTTGTTTGTGGGCCTTTCTGCCTTAAGTTTAGTCTTAGCTCGATCAGGCTGAGATCTGGTGTTGCAGAATATTTCACTTACAGTATTTGCCTTAAAAAAACTCATCAGTTGCATTTGCAGTGTGTTTTGGGTCACTGTCCATCTGTGCTGTGAAGTGCCGTCCAATCAACTTCATGGCATTTGTCTGAATCTGGGTATGGTACAGGTCTGAGTCTGGTACAGGTCTGAATCTGGTACAGGTCTGAGTCTGGTACAGGTCTGAGTCTGGTACAGGTCTGAGTCTGGTACAGGTCTGAGTCTGGTGCAGGTCTAAGTCTGGTACAGGTCTGAGTCTGGTTCAGGTCTGAGTCTGGTTCAGGTCTGAATCTGGTACAGGTCTGAATCTGGTTCAGGTCTGAATCTGGTACAGGTCTGAATCTGGTACAGGTCTGAGTATGGTTCAGGTCTGAGTCTGGTACAGGTCTGAATCTGGTACAGGTCTGAATCTGGTACAGGTCTGAATCTGGTACAGGTCTGAGTCTGGTACAGGTCTGAATCTGGTACAGGTCTGAGTCTGGTGGAGGTCTGAGTCTGGTACAGGTCTGAGTCTGGTGCAGGTCTGAGTCTGGTGGAGGTCTGAATCTGGTGCAGGTCTGAGTCTGGTACAGGTCTGAGTCTGGTACAGGTCTGAGTCTGGTACAGGTCTGAGTCTGGTACAGGTCTGAGTCTGGTGCAGGTCTGAGTCTGGTACAGGTCTGAGTTTGGTTCAGGTCTGAGTCTGGTACAGGTCTGAGTCTGGTACAGGTCTGAGTCTGGTACAGGTCTGAGTCTGGTTCAGGTCTGAGTCTGGTACAGGTCTGAGTCTGGTACAGGTCTGAGTCTGGTACAGGTCTGAGTTTGGTTCAGGTCTGAGTCTGGTTCAGGTCTGAGTCTGGTACAGGTCTGAGTCTGGTGGAGGTCTGAGTCCGGTACAGGTCTGAGTCTGGTACAGGTCTGAGTCTGGTACAGGTCTGAGTCTGGTACAGGTCTGAGTATGGTACAGGTCTGAGTCTGGTACAGGTCTGAGTATGGTACAGGTCTGAGTCTGGTACAGGTCTGAGTATGGTACAGGTCTGAGTCTGGTACAGGTCTGAGTATGGTACAGGTCTGAGTCTGGTACAGGTCTGAGTCTGGTACAGGTCTGAGTCTGGTACAGGTCTGAGTATGGTACAGGTCTGAGTCTGGTACAGGTCTGAGTATGGTTCAGGTCTGAGTCTGGTTCAGGTCTGAGTCTGGTTCAGGTCTGAGTATGGTACAGGTCTGAGTCTGGTACAGGTCTGAGTCTGGTTCAGGTCTGAGTCCGGTACAGGTCTGAGTCTGGTTCAGGTCTGAGTCTCGTACAGGTCTGAGTCTGGTGGAGGTCTGAGTCTTGTACAGGTCTGAGTCTGGTACAGGTCTGAGTCCGGTACAGGTCTGAGTCTGGTACAGGTCTGAGTCCGGTACAGGTCTGAGTATGGTACAGGTCTGAGTCTGGTACAGGTCTGAGTATGGTACAGGTCTGAGTCTGGTACAGGTCTGAGTATGGTACAGGTCTGAGTCTGGTACAGGTCTGAGTCTGGTACAGGTCTGAGTATGGTACAGGTCTGAGTCTGGTACAGGTCTGAGTCTGTTACAGGTCTGAGTCTGGTTCAGGTCTGAGTCTGGTACAGGTCTGAATCTGGTACAGGTCTGAGTCTGGTACAGGTCTGAGTCTTATCTGTCCACAGAATGCTGTTCCAGACCTGGGCTGCCTTCTTTAGATGTTTTTTGGCCAAGTCTAATGGTGAACCCTCTGTATTTTCTCTCACGAACACTTCTGGTTATAGTGGACCTAGACAGTGATAGACCTACTTTCTGGAGAGGGTTCTACTCTAAGGTGGATGTTGTGAAGGAGTTTTTCACATTTTTTTGATCCAGTCTAAGGAGGGTCTCGTTCACTTCCACTGAGATACTGTATGTTGTGATTTCACAGAAACAGCTTTCAAATACAAATGTAACACCTGGAATCAAGTCCAGACCTTTTACCTGCTCAGTTTATGATGGATTAATGAGGGAAAATAGGCCGTGCAGCTCAAGAAACAGCTTCTGAGGCAAATATCCAATTACTTTTGAGCCCCTGAAAAAGAGGCAGCTCCACATTACAGAGCTGTAATTCCTGAATCCTTTGTTCAATTTGGATGTGAATGCTCCCAAATTACAGCTGAGAGTCTGCACTGTAAGCACATATGAATTATATAACTGTGTTTTGAATATTATTTTTTTTATAAGAAGGCTAAAATAACAAAATGTCAATGTCCAAATACTTATGGACCTAACTGTAACACTCATCCAAGCACCATTGTTGCTTCACAGTAGTTGTGATGTTGAACAGGAGAGGCCATTATTTCAGTGTTAGAATTAGGTTAAGGTTGTTCTATCTCAGTAGTGGTCACGATGAATGGTCCAGGAGTGCATTATGTCGATGAGTTTGTCCCGCTGTGTCTAAGCTCTTATTTTCCACCTGCATGTGTCCACAGTGGGTCTAAGCTGTAAGGGGAAGTTTCGCTGCGGCACTTCGTCCAAATGTATCCACGGCTCCCTGCAGTGTGATGGGAAAAAGCAGTGTCCCCATGGAGAAGACGAGCTCAGCTGTGGTCTGTCCAACACACACACACACACACACACACACACACACACACACACACACACACACACACACACACACACACACACACACACACACACACACACACACACACACACACACACACACAAACTCAAAAATAAAGAATAGAAAAAAATATGTTTAAGAAAATGTCTTTTGCCACTTTGTTTTCATTTTCAGACAGAACAGATTGATTAAAAAGATAAAATTAACTTGAGCTGGAAATTCAGCTTAGTACAGATATATATTATTGAAGCTGTTTATGATCTAGATAGAATAAACAAAATTATAATCCTGGCCCAGTGTTGCTCAGTTTCCAATATAAAGTGGTATTTGCGGTTGCATATAATTTAGAAAGAACATGAACATGGTCTGATTGTTGACCTGTCTGTCCCTCAGTGCGTCTGAGTGGGAAGAACGCTGTGGTGCAGGTCCAGAAGAATGGAGTGTGGATGACCGTCTGTTCTGACGACTGGACCAACTGGCTCGGGGAGCTGGCCTGCAGGCAGCTGGGATACAACAGGTTCACTGCAGCACACTCGGGGCACTGCTAAGACAGAGACGCTCACTGCAGCAGAGAAGAGATCTTAAAATTAAGAATAAAGTTTGTCCAGATGCCTCCCTTTTCAGAATACACACATTAGTAGAGGTGGCTGGGCTAGTATAGTGATGAAGTAGTTTTACAAACCCAATTCCCCAAAAAATCTGAGGCACTGTGTAAAACAAACAAAACAAAAAAACTTCAGGACTTCCTACTAATGAGCAGTAATTATGGTTTATAATTCAGACCCCTCTTTTAGGGCTTTTCAAATGTATTTTTTACTCTTATTTTCTTATTTTCTTACTTATGTTAGGGTGATGAAATTTGACAAAGATGTTCATTATTAAATGTATTTTAGAATTGTCACAGTCGCAGTGTCACATCTGAAAAAAAAAAAGAAAATTTTTCAACTTTCAGGGCAAAAAACTCACATTCTTCCTCTTAAAGCTTTTTAGTTCACTGGGTCCAATTTTTAAAATATAAAACATGAACAAAAAACTTTTTTTTGTTTGTTTTTTGATCATTAACTCAGATCCTCATCATACATAACCAAATAGAATTTTTAAAATATATTTTTAACCCTCTAAAAGCCAGTTTGTGCACAAAATTTTATTATATTTGTATATAAAACATGCATTATTTACTATTTAAAGATGCAAAGTATGTTTTTGTTAGTGCAGGAATTACGCAGTGACAATAGGTCACTGATCAGTCCTAAAACTGATTTTGATACATTTTTACTTTTTTGCCATTACAAAAAAAAAAAAAAAAAAAGACAGAAAAACACAGAAAAAATCACGTTCTTCCTTTTAAAGCCCTAAAAGGGCTGGTCTATGTCAGTGTAATCTATTAGGAATTATAAGGGAATTATTTCCCACAATGCGATGAGTAAATGGTGGATCTGGTGGTGATTTTTTTGTTTTCGTACTTTTTAGCCTCTGACTGACAGAGTTACAGAGGAATTAACATGATTTAACATTTGTGTATTGCAATGAGATCAGAGTGAACATAAGTTATTTTAATGTAAGACTATGGGACCAAAAAGAGCTTAAGAGGAAGAAGAGAGAAGAGATTTTTGCTCAGACAGTTGAAAATATTTTTTTCCAATTGTGACACTGAAATTCTAAAATTCATTTATTAATGAACATCTTTGTCAAATATCATCACCCTAGTATAAGAAATGCCTAAATGAAAGCAAAAAATGCATTTGAAAACCCAAAAAGGAGCCATGATGGCTGAGGGTTAAAAGGAAGAACATGAGTTTTAGCCCTTTTTTGTGTGATTTTCTGCTCTTTTTTTTGTAATGGCACAAAAAGCAAAAATGTATCAAAATCAGTTTTAGGACTAAACAGTGATCTATCAAGGGCCAGTAATTCCTGCACTAAAAAAAACAAACAAAAAAACAACAACAACTTTGCATCCTTTAATAGTAAATAACATATTTTATTTATAAATATGTTGGAATTATGTAAAAGAAAATTGCATTTAGAGGGTTAAAAGTATAAAAATAAATTACCTTTTGTTATGTATGATAAGGACAAGAGGTGAATGATTAAAAAACAAAAGAAAAACTTTTTTTCTTTTGTTTAATATTTTTTAAATGTGACCCAGTGTCCTAAAAGGGAGGAAAGAGGAAGAGCGTGATTTTTTTTTTTTAAAGGAGGACCTGAGGGTTAAAGAGAAAATATAGTTGCTAATTAGTTGTAGAATATGGTCACACAGAATAAGAGATGAATAGGTGCTTTAAATTTCCACTAACTAGCATAGTTAATGGTTAATAGGTGGACCTTAAAATAATGTGTTACCACTCCTCTTCCTCTGTTTATTTCTTGTCTGTTATATTTAGCTATGTGGAGTCTACGTACGCCCCGGTGAACTCCATCGAAGCAGAGCTGCAGTACGTCCTGGTGTCCATAGACCCACCACACGGAGGCGTCATCAAACTGCACAACATGTCCATCCTCAGGTAAAAATATATGAAATACATTTACAACAGAAATAATGACAGTAAGAAAACATATTATATATTCTTATATCCACAATGCAAGATTCATGTCATAGAATAATTTCAGTTTCACTGTCACATTCAGAATACAGTTAAAGGAGAACATTTTACTTTGCTTGTTTTTTTTCACTGTTTTGGTTGCATTTTTCTTCACGGAGCTCCCCCTACATTAAATATTAAGGAGTCCAGCTGACCCCTGTGTGACCCCTTGCTTGGCTTGACTCATTTTCTCCTCCTCATATCCGTACAAAGGTTTCCTCTGCTTTTTAGCCACTCTGCCATGATAAAAATCTAAGAAATAAACCCTTTGCTGGCTTGTTGCTTGTTCTTACAAGGCTGTTGTTGTTGTGTTGTCGTTGTTTTGTTTTTTTTTTTTTTGTTTTTTTTGCCAAGACACACCAGGAGGAGGTGCAGGGAGCTTCATTCATTCTGCTACAACTCATTTAGTCACACAAACTGTTTAATTGAGGGGGAAAAAAGTTGCATTGCTCCCATTTAAAATAGAGCTTAGATCAGTCCAAACCTGACCCATTTACTGTAATTATAAGCCTGATTAAAACCCAACATGTTTAAGTGACCTTTTTATCTAAAGTTCCAAATTGTTTGATTGACAGCGTATGTGCTGCCTCGCACGGCTCACTGTCGCAGTCTAAAGCCTTATTCACATGGGGTTAGTATTACCTAGGGCACTCCAGTAATTTGTAATAATTGCAGAAGTCGCCTGTGATTTTGTAGGGCTGTAGGCGACCGAATTTATGCCCAGTACAGCAATTTAATCAACCAAAATTGACCAAAAGAAAAAGTAGAGGGACTTACAAGTCTTATACAAAAAAGTGACTTTACATTAATTAGGTGATACAATATTTACAAAAGATAAACGTAAAATACATTGTTATCTAAAAATAATCTAAGTTATATTAAATAAAATGAAAAATAAAAGTTATAAAGTAGTAAATTAGACTTGCTTTTTTGATGCAAAGTGCGGATGCAACTAATCGACCAATAGAATTTTAGTCGACTAAGACCTCACTGACTGATTTATCGACTAAGTGACCAAAGTAAAGCCAACACAGGGGTCCTCTGATAATACTAGTCCCATGCGAGTCTTTGACTCAGGCTGTTTTTTGGCAGATTGTTTGCTAATAACTGTAACAGATGTCTTTGAACTGAGTACTTTTTTTCTCCAATTAAAACACAACAAAAAGAGAAAAACTACAGTGAAGACCTGTGAGCACAACCCATCGTCATGGCAGCTTTGCATTTGGAGCAACGTGAGGCTCTTTTGGAAAGTTTGTACACTTTTCGATGAGTGAAATCTGGAAAGATGATAAAATGGATGACATGTCGTAGCATGTGGTAAAGAGTGTTTTTTTTTTCTTTTGTTAGTTCAGTAAAGCAATATAAAGGATAGTAACTTAAAAGACAAAAGAGAGGATAAAGTCTGTAAAATCAATCAGATTTGCGTCTTGGATAAGAGGTGAGACGTCTTCAACTTGAAAAACCAAGTCCAGATGACTGCTTTTTTACCTTTTGTTGCGATCTATAAAATCAAGTCAACTTTGGTTCTGGGGTAATGCTAATCCCATGCAAAAAGGGCTTTTTACTGTACATAGCCTAATTAAGTAGGTTACATAATCAAGATCCGGCCCAACCCAAGGTTAAAGCAGAACTCAGTAACTTTTTGACCTTATATAAACAGTTTGGGAGTCTGTGTGATGGTTAAATGAGTTGTTGTGGGGTAAATGAAGTGTGCAGCATCTCCCCCTGGTGTCTCGGGGCTGAAATTGGCATGTTCTAGACAAATTAATGAATGACACAATAATATACAAAGTAGTAACTCATATGATTCAACTTTTTTGTTGTTTTTTTTTCTTTTGCTGTTGCCCCAAATGTCCAGAGTAAACATCTAAAGTTATTGTTAATGTCCTCACAGTAAACCTCAGTGCAACTCAGGAAAAGTGGCCACACTTAAATGTTTGGGTGAGAGATGTGTGCTGGTGTGTTCATTCATAAAGTGCATGCACAGGTGTGGGTTTTTGAGTGAATATTTTACAGCATAAAAATATCCTGCAAGTTCATTTAAAAATCAGTGAGATCCATTTAAGTGCATTAAGGTTAAAGTTCTGTTTAGTAATGTCCTAGATGAGATAAATTCATGTGTAGTAGTAGGCAACCATTTTCAAATTTAAAGCAAGACACTACAGGTGAATGGATGAATAGGGAAATTATTGTGGAACTTTTTTTTACTGGCACCAACATGAGGAAAATAAATTACAGGTTTTATCTTATATAATGTTTTAAAATGGAAATTAGACTTTATCTACTTAAAAATGTGCATACATTTCCAAAAATAAAATCTGAATATTTGATAGAGCCAGGTTTTAAATTCTTGGTTAATTTTTTTGAAACATTAGATGGAGAGTTTTTACAGAAAGAAGCATGGATATCTTATTTTGTGTTTTAGTAAATCAGAAAATCTTGTCAATAGCCTTAAAAACCTTTTTTTTTCTGCCATGTTTTTAGGAATAAAATGCCCACTAAATCGGGCTAGGAGTAATATATCAACAAATCCCTTTGTAAAAGCCTTTAAATAATTGCTAAGTACAAGACTGGAAAACCTGGTGCTTGTATGTGTTACTGAAGTGGAGCTATCTGACTCAGTGTGAGAAAGAAAACATTTTGAGAAAACAGCTTTTGAAATTAGTAATCAGGTAGAAACAGACACAAGTTGACAAAATGTAATGAAATAAACAGTCTCCTATTCTGTTAAATCTTTTGAGGTTTACCTTGTTATGTTTCCACCTCAAAAACAGACCTGGAGTAGTATTATGTTTCATTCACGCATGTGTGAGTAATCCTGTATGCTAACCCCTATCCCTTCTCAAGAGCTGAAAACGCTTGGTCTCACAGCTCTACGTAGAAACGCAAAACCAGGAAGTGCTCCTGCGCATTTTTAAAGTCCATACACCGTCACCGGACTCATTCTGATCATTTCAGTGCTTAAGTTGTTGTCACAACGCAGCAGTAAGCAAATGTATCTGTCTGTTAGCATCATGTAGTGAATAGTAATGCTAAATAGCCATTTGATGCGCTGTTCATTCACCATTGTTGCCAGCAGGGGGCAACAGACACCTAGTCCAAGTGTTTTCTGCATAGTCAAAGTAACAGCTCTCCAAAAGAAGTTATAAAATGTGAAATTCTAATGCAAAGGTGTTCAAAACTATTTTAGAAAGCCTGAAAAAAGCATAATATGGGACCTTCACTGTGCAGATTGGGAATATTATTTATTTTGGTGTGAAAGCCTAAATACTGAAGGAGTAAGCCTGCCCAAAAACCTGCAGTGTCTTGCCTTAAGTCCATAAAAATATTTTATATATGTCAACTATGTTTGCAGTGTTTGCAATCTGTTGTATTGATCAATATAACTGTCATTCAAGTTTGCTTTTAAATGGTTCAGATAAGGCTTTTGTGGTGGTGTGTGCATCCTGAATGCTTAAAATCTTATCTTATTATTCACATTTAGCTGAATAAATAGTATGTAATGTGAACACTGTAATACATAACATAGTCACGCCAGTGCTCCACAGGAAGAAATAGGTCCAAAATCCATCTAGAATTGACTACATTTTTTATTTAATTAAAAAAAACAATTAAATAAGTTGTGGTTTTAATAGAGTCCTGTCTAAGACACATAATAATTCGTAAAACTTAAAAAAAAAAAAAAAATAGCCTACTTTCCAAAACTTCACCATTCTCAACAATCAATCCACCATCCACCCGTACATTTTGTCAAGACATTGTTTGGGGTGTGCCTCTCAGTGATCCTTTTAACCAACCGTCCTGTATTTGTGTGCGTCAGAATGTGGCTTCCGTCCAGTGTACACCTCTCGGATTGTAGGAGGGAACAAGTCGAAGCCGGGCCAGTTCCCGTGGCAGGTCAGCCTCCAGAGCAAAGGAGAACACCTGTGTGGAGGAAGCATCATCACACATGAGTGGATCCTCACAGCAGCGCACTGTGTCTACGGGTCAGTGACTGTCTCTGCTATTAAACAGTACAGGGGGTCAGTGGCAGGGTTAAACTACAACTAATAGATGTCTCTGAGGGGTGCGTACCTATGTTCCCCAACACTGGTACTGGGGAACATGGGTAACTCCACACTAACATAGAAATCATGGAAGATAAGTACTGGAGAATGTAGATACTTGCACATTGGGTGGCAGTAGAGCCGCTTGTCCACTGACCAGAAGGTTGGCGGTTCAAACCCCACTCCCACCGTTGCATACTGTTGTTGTGTCCTTGGGCAAGACACTTAACCCACCTTAGTCACACTGGTGTATGAATGGGTGAGTGGTTCCTTGATGTAAAGTGCTTTGAGTACCCATGAAGGTAGAAAAGTGCTATATAATTGTGACCATTTATTTTATTTACATTCTGGTAAGTCCTAATGTTCCATAACTGTAGCCCTAGGGGAACATAGATACTGGGGAACATACAGTTAGGTCCATAGGTATTTGAACACTGACACAAGTTTAGCTATTTTAGCCTTTTACCAAAACTATAGTATATAGTTATATATATTATTATATACAGTCATATGTAAACGTTTGGGCAGCCCTCTGAGGTTGCATACTAATTGACTCTGTCTTCACGAAAAAAGATCACAGAGGTATGCCATTCATTTTCTAGTGACATCTGAGTTCTAGGGTGTTTTCCTAACAACAGTTTTTAGTGTAGCAGTATTTAGATGTATGGAATTAAATGAAATATGAAAAAAATCTTTGTGCAAAGGTTTGGGCATTATTATAAGTTTGCTGATTTGAATGCATGTAACTTATCAAAATGGATGACTTGCAACACAAAACTTGTTAGATTAGTTAGTTAAGCCTTGAACTTCATAGACTGGTGCATTAATAATGAGAAAAGGTATTTAAGATGGTAATCAGGAAATGGAAGGACACAGGCAAAGTTGATGTTAAAGCCAGATGTGGCAGGCCCAGAAAAATACCAGAGAGACGTAGACAAGGAATGGTGAAAGGTTTGCTCTAATAAACCTTTAAAAAATAATTTTATAATAGAATCAATAATGCTCAATTTTTAAATAAACTAAAAACTATCTTGTATAAGCTGCTGTAGTATTCAATTTGATGGGAATGTAGCCAGTCTCTTGTGTAGTACTAGTTCTGTTCAGTGAAAATGCTTAAGGCTGGTGACAGCAAGGTCAGACAGTGAGGTAGCCGAGTTACAGCTAGTGTTTTATTTATGGGCCAAGGTTTAAATATTGATGATAATCCAGTGTGGGAACCCCCGAATGTCTGCTACAAATTAGGTCCCAGAAGGTGTGGTAATTGTTGGTCATGTGATTTCCAGTTATCTCGGTAAGCTCATGTGTTGCAGTGGGGTTAAATGACACAGCTTCATAGAAATGCAGAGTCATGTTTAAAGAGCTACTAAAGAGTGGGTCAGGTTTCAGTCTGCTTAGAGAAATGTTTCTAACTCTCCATTTACATCAATGAACTAAAATGGGAATGTAACCTGACAAACTACTACTGCTAAATAAGGCACAAACAGGGACTATACCTGGACTAAGACCAGGACTATGACTAGGGCTCAATCCAGGATTAACTATGCCAATAGCTGTCCTAAGCAGTAGTCTTTACATCAAATATAAGCCTCAACAAGAAAGGAATACATTTGACTAAATGAAACTTAATTCAGAAAACCCCATTAGTACCACCGGAGGTAGCTCCATAGTAGCCTATAAATGGAGGGTTGTTGGTTCAAATCAAATCAAAGCACTCAGAGGAGACGAGCAGCCAGCACTGCTTACCAACACAGAGTATGTAATGGACTCATAAAGCACTTTGAGAATCCTGACAGTTTTGGAAAGCATAATATAAATCTAACCCATTGTTATTATAATAGAAGAAGCCCATGCACCACTGATGTAGACTTGTTTAACCATAACCTGCTAAAGTTCAAACTGAGCATCAGAATGGTAAAGAAAAGGGAGTTTAAGTGACTTTGAACGTGGCATGGTTGTTGATGCCAAATGGGCTAGTTTTAGTATATCAGCTGATCTACTGTTACTTTACAGCAGTGATTCTCAACTGGTGGGTCGGGACCCAAAGTTGGGGTGCTGTACCATTTTGAGTGGGTTGTGGGCCTTTGCCAAAAATAAATAAATAAATAAATAAAAAAGTTAGTTATGTTAGTGTTACACTTAAGGTTGAAGTAAGCGCTGCTTAATTCTCTTCAAAGCACAAGGTCTTTCAGTATTTACTTCTGAAAAGGTCATCAAAAGAAAAGTACATTTTGTATACTTGAATCCTTTTGAATTTGACTTTTTTTATTTAATCTATTTTGTTTTTTAAATTTAAAGGCATCAATAGAATTTTGAAGAGAATAGCTTCCTCTCTAGCATCACCTCTTGCTTGTTAAATGTGTTATTTTTGTGTTGGTGTACTGTGTTCTAACACACTCCTGTTTGTATTGCAGCTTTGCAAACCCAGCCGACTGGGGAGTCTATGCTGGGATCACAGAGTTACCAGGCCATGGGGCTCAGTCTCTTGGAGTGCAGAGGATCGTGTACCACGCTCGGTATCGTGGGAAACTGGACTACGATATCGCCCTGATGAAGCTCAGCTCACCTCTAGTCTTTAATGGTATGCACTTAATACAGGAGATGCTACATTTAACATCACTGACTAACATTACTATTAGTATTAAATTTGTCCCATAGTTGACCTCAGACTACAAAGAAACTATGCTTTTGTTTTTGTCCTGTGGAGTTTGCCCCCTGCTGAGGACTGTTCTGTTCCTATACAGCAGGAGCAGGTTCACATTGTTTGCATGTTCCTGGTTTATGTTGGACTGAGAGCTGCCTTTTGTCACTGATTTGGTTGATTATTTTTAGCTTTATCTGTAAATTCAAGGCCATAAACGTGATTTGCCCTCTTCAGGATGGAGAAGAGTTTGTGCTCTCTTCTTCTTAGAGTGAGGGAAGGAAGGAACGTGAAATGGAGCACAACAGTGCCCGCCCCCCTCCAAAGTAAATTTCCCATTCATTTTCCCCATATACTTTTTCTTATATTAAGAGTTTAAAAGGTCGACGTAGACTAATCAGCTATGTGGTAACTCCTGACCATGTTACAATTAATGTAGTAAAAAATATATCTGAAACTTGTAATGCATTTCACAGATTATTCAAGTTTAAGATGATTTATTTGATTAAATTTGATTGCCCTGTGGTCATGAGATGCCACATACTGTAGCTCCATCAAGGTTTTAAACTCTTAATATACACATTTTTCAAAAAGTCTATGGGAAAATTTTAAAGAAAATGTACTTCCGGCACCAGATAAAGATGGGCACTGTTGCGCTCCATTCAGAGACCAAACAGTGCAGCATGTGTAGTAATGTGGTTGATATAACTAACTGTGATGAGGAAAGTGGGCCAAGAGGCAAAGTTCTCAATTTATCATTTTATCTATGTTCCCAAGAGGCCGATAAATGTTTTCTCTGCGTGGTGGCTGGATGCTTCGGCTGAGATGGGATGAAGAGATTGGTCACTTGAGAAAGGCTCAGTGTAGAGCTGCTGCTCCTTCACATTAACCTGAACATAAAAATGAGCAGGGGACTAAAAGCTGCATAAAATCCCATCACTGCCACTATCATGTAATAAGAATGATGATAGACGCTGATAGTAAAAGATAGAGAAGCAAATGATTGATTCTTTGGTTTGTGCAGGTTCAATGGAGCCCATCTGTTTGCCAAATTACGGGGAGCAGTTTGCAGAGGGAACCATGTGCTGGATCTCAGGATGGGGCGCCACCGAGAACGGAGGTCAGTTTACTGTTTTAACTAGTTAAAGTTAAGGGGCTATATTATACAAAATCGACTTTTCTAAGCTTCCTACCATGTTATAATGTTGTTCCCTCATCTAAAACATACCTGGAGTTTTCTTTCATTCGCACGTTTGAGCAATCCTCTATTCTCATACATTTAGTTTGTGAGAGTCCAAAATGGCTTGTTTGATTGGTGTCTGCCTTTCTCCATTTGACCACACCTCTCCCCCCTAACAATCCTATTTTTAAAATTGTTTAAAAAATTATTATTTATTAGATAGACATATATAACAAAACTTTGAACCAGACAATGGTGCCCTCTGGTGTACAGATCTTAATGATAATCTGATGAGGACAAGAAGATAGTACAGATTACTCAATGTGCATATTGAGGACAACATATAACAACATAACAACATATAACATATATGTGCATAATGACAACAAAAATAACAAAAAGAAAAAAGAAGCAAAACAAAAACAAGAATAAATAAGAACAGATATACAACAAAACAAAAGCAACAGTACAAAACATAGATATATAACATTGTGTCATTTTTGAGATGTTAGTGTTCAGAGTCAGGGGCAGGTCCTAACTCATGTATATGTTTGTATGTGTATACATTGGAGTAGCCAGGTGTATAACAGCGTAATCTCAGCTATACATAAATGGTATTTAGAAGTCATACTTTCATGCACATGTGCCTGCATGTAATTGCATGTGCGCGCATATGCACACATTCAAATTCATGCATTACAAACGATATCACTCCCTGTTAATGTACGTTTTCTGGTAGACCCGTGTTGCCTGAAATCTCCCAAAAGCACAGTATGTGCAGTCAAATCAATTCACACATATCATTGTAATAGTTTACTGTTCTAATACATTGCTGTTTATGTGCGAGTTTGGATATAATCCTTGAACTCTATTAGAAAACTCACAAAATTTGGTAATGAGTAACTAAATTTGTATTTGTATGTGTGAAATTTGCCTAACCCTATATCAAAATATATAGATTAACAATATGTTGAATGTTTCCTAGATTGTTTTCAAAATACAGAATTACACTGTTGGATCCTATTTACATTTTTTGTTGATTTTGCACAGTATATAATTTTCCAATCTAGCCCAAAAATTGATTGAATGTGTACAGTAATAGAATAGATGACTTGTTGATTCAAGTGCATTGTTACAAAATGTACACATGCCATTATTTCGTTGATAAATTTGGAATAAAGATTGTTCGGATATATATTGTGCAAAATTTTATAATGTACTTCCTTGATTTTATTGGATGCACAGTATTCAAATGGGAGGAGCCAGGGCCTTTGCCAGTTAATATATATAAAAAAAAATATTCCAATAACATCTCCCTCTTGGCAAGGTTTTTTTCCTTTGTTGTAGTGCTAGCCAGATGTGCCCCCACATGATCCTGTCCTGTTCAGGAAGCACTGCTACAGCTCATGCATCCCCCATAGCAACCAAACAAATTATGCAAACTCCACAGGCTTTTGCTGTGAAACAAAGCACTGAAGGAGTGGGACAGTAGGCGGGACAGCAGGGAGGGAGGGCTCTTAAAGTGACAGGGACCTAATCAGAGCATTTCTCACAAAGTCAAATAATGAGTTTCTTCAAATCAGTTTTTTTTTGTGTGTAATTATTGCGTTTTCTGACCAACATACCGTAAGATGCTGATTTAGATGTGTCCTATATTAATTTAAAAGACACACAAAAAGCATAATATCCCATTTACATTACATACATATGCACATACACATGCCCAACATAGGTACACCTGTTGTGATGCTTTTAAATGGATATGAACTAATGAAATGGACTTTAGTCATGCAGACATGTTCAAGACAGGTCTTCCCATCCATTCACTGTATATGCTATTTTCAAAGTTATCTAAATAAGCTTTCTTTGGTATTCTGATAAGATAGTAAGTTTCTCTTGAACATGTTCTGATGCCTTTAAGAAATTCAAATATTTTATCAGCCAATCGCATGCATGGCAGCAACTTATTCTATAGGAGTATACAGACAGGTGTATCTAATAATGTGTCCAGTAAGTGTATTTTGTCTTAAATGGTGTTGTGTGCAGGAGAGGCGAGTCTGGTGCTGCGGTCGGCCACAGTGCCCTTGATCTCCACTAAAGCCTGTACTCAGCCTGACGTGTACCCAGGACTCATCTCTGATTGGATGATCTGTGCGGGTTATCTGGAGGGAGGGGTCGACTCCTGTCAGGTAAAGGACAGTTGTCATTTCTGGTGAGAGAGAGCGGAGGCTGTGGTGGTCTTGCTTACAACCCTCCAGCTCTGACACTGCTGCAGTTTTACCTGGTGAAAAAGACAGGGACTAGGAACAGAAATGGGAATTGGTTTGGGAAAGGCCATTTATTTCTCAGTTGACCTGGGACCGCCTTGGTATGTCCTGTATGAGCTGGAGGAAGTGTCCAGGGAGAGGGAAGTGTTTAAACTAAAGATTGATGGATGTAACTTCATTAACAGTTGAAAGCCAGTTTTGCTGTTTTGGCTAAAAAGTTTAAATTTGTAACTTGTCTTTTTCAAGATTTCAGCACTTGTGTTTACTGCTCACATCATTACAAATGTGATATAATCTTTTATTGTTTCTCAGGGGGACAGCGGGGGTCCTTTGGCCTGTGACGAGTCCTCTGCGTGGAAGCTTGTCGGCGCCACCAGCTGGGGGATTGGCTGCGCCGACAGGAACCGACCGGGGGTGTACACTCGCATCACAAAGGCCCTTAGCTGGATACGCCAGGAGATGGAGGTCAGTTTCACCTGAATCACTTAACAAAGAATCTGTTTGAAATCTGATTAGCCCCTTCATATGGCAAAACCTGTACCGCCAACTTTTTTTTTAGAAATTCTACAATTACATTAGCAAAGTTCACAAACTCTTGAACTGCACCCAGTGACTGGAACCTGGAAAAATGAGGAGGGCAACACATGATTAAAACCTAAGATGAAAATTACGCTCCCACAAAAGTGAATGTGAATGTCAGGCCATGAATAAAAGCACAGAATGTAAAAAAAAAAAAAAACCTATACATCATCAAGCGGGGCAGTGTTCCATAGTAAGGCACACACGATTTAACTCATTTAAGTGCTGGACTTGATTCACTGCCTATATTTCAGCTGTAGTATATTAAACTGCAGGGATGATATTCCGCAGTCTCCAGCTACATTTCCCAGTTACACAGTGCTGACTGTATTTATTCTAAGCACCTGCACCTGCGCAGGTGAAGAGTTAAGGGCTGAGGAAAGCTTAGTTCGATCTGTTCCACACGTGTGAATGGAATACTGGAATACAATGATACTTTTGACATTCAAAATTTGACTATAGACTGTATTAAATGCCACACACAACAAACATGTTCACAATCTGACTCAGTAAAATTACTGAAAGGAGCAGAGTAATATATAAAAAAAATACATGTAGACTGTATAATAAACTGCCTGGCCAAAAAAAAAAGTCACCACCTGGAATTAACTAAGAGCCTGTGGGACTAAGAGCCTATGTGCCCAAAGAATGAGGCCAGCTGACTACGTGCATATACTATATGACCAGGTTACTCCATCAGTGGATTTTTTCTTCTCTGATGGCACTGGGCTTATTCCAAGATGACGACGCCAGGATTAATTGAGCTCAAAATCTGAAAGAGTGGTTCAGGGAGCATGCAACATCATTTTCAGACATGGATTGGCCACCACAGAGTCCAAAACTTAACCCCACTGAGAACCTTTGGGATGTGCTGGAGTGACTGCCTGCCCAAGTCACTCAGTGGTATTTTGCTGGACCCAGGCCTGACCAACTGCAGGGAGGCTCTTACCTATTTGCTTAGTTAAATCCAGGTGGGGACTCTTTTTTTGGCCAGGCAGTGTATATACAAGGTGTGATCCCCTCTTGCTTGTTTCCTCTCCTACTCTGACCAGATCAAACACAGTAGAAAGTACAACTACACATGTAACCACTGAAGAAGATGGTATGTATCAAAAACAATCCTCCTAGCTTTTTTCTTAACAAATTTGAATCAGCTTTAGTTTTTAGTTTTCAGAGGCTGTGCTCCTGGGAATGAACATCTGTGGTCATGTGTCACATACATACTTCTTTAAACCCCTTAATTGTACTATAAGTGTCAGTAATGCATTAATATATAATGTAAATCCAAATGTAGAGCCGTAGAAGGAAGAATTTTGTAGATGGGTGAAATGGGTTAATTATTAAAATGTTTTACTCATTTAATAGTAAAGTTTCATATAAAAGGCATCCCTTGAAATAAGACTTTCCTTCAAAATTATTCAAGTAATAACTCCAGTATATTACAAAATCTTCTTAATTACTAAATTGTTAATGTTTGTAATTTGTCTTTCAGAGAGATAATGCCATCTCGACCACCACTGCCAACTGACATCCTGCATTTATAGACACTTTTTATATTCAAACAGTAGGCAGAGACAAACTGCTTATTATCATGCTGTGCCTAAAAAGTCCTTTAAAATGAAGAAAGAAGAGAAAATGAAGAGCAGGGCCCAGAGTTAGGCATCGTTTATTCCAAAATAGAAAGCTCTAAGGCAAAACAGACAAGAGAAAAGTGAACAACTCTTTAAAAAGCAAGACAAGTGAGGATCTGAGCGTGGGCCCACCCAATGAGTTCGGACACCCCAAAATGATGAGGGCGTACCACATCAACCATTCAAGTCAACTTTACAAGAGATAGAAACAAGATTACTGCAACTATCCACAAACTGTGTACACATATTCCACCAGGGGGCGCCCTTTGTGCAGAAAAAGACATGTCTGATTTGTCAGGTCTCAGTAATGTGTGGGTTCCTCCTGAAGTAGTGGCACGCACTCGAGGGAAGTAACAGCGTGCAGACAGTCCACCGGGGGGCGCTGCGTTGAGTGATTGTGAGACCGGCAGAGTGCCTGTGGATTGTGCAACTGAGAAAGTGAAGTTTGTGAGCACCTGCTACTGTCCAGTGAAGAAGAGAAGGAGGAGGTGGTGCTATACACAATGCGGAAGTAACAATACACATGAAGTGTCGCTCAAAGTGATGCTCAGAGTTGTTCAGAGGGTTTAAATACAGGTTATCCACATGCTTTTGTTATCTGCAGGACATGGAGTAAGACATGAGATTTCATTTTCCTATCTAAAAAGATTATCTGATGATATGTTCTGGCAAAAAGTGTATAAGAGGGCATAAATAGCCAAAGATGCCAACAGCATTTTTTTTTTTAACAAACTGAACCTACATGCATTATAGTTGAAAACCCGCCAGAGAAAGTAAATGTTCATTTTATAGTTTTCATACTCAAGTGGCTACACAAAGACCTTGTGTAGTCCTTGCCGGTGGTTAAAAAAAAAAAAATCTTTACTAGCTCACAGAAAGAGAAGTATTGTTATTGAAACAATACACTTTTAAAGGAAGAATACTTAAGAACCAGCTAGTTAAGAAATTAAAAAGGCACATTGTCCAATAGCTCTTGCTGTACTTGTGAATTCAAGAAAAAAATATTGCATTTAACATGAGTGGAAAGTCCAGAAAAATGGGAATAAACCGTGAACATCTCGCAATCACCCGTCTATGGCTAAAGGTAAAGTACTTAAAAGTTTACTTCATATAGGATTTATTTATTCATTAATTCTTTCACTTATTCTTGTTAGGCGTCACGAGTACTGGAGCCTATCCCAGTAACTATGGGCCTTAGCGGCGTACACTGAGCTGATACAGAAACCATTCACTCTCACATTCATTCACAATGGGCAATTTAGAGCCACCAATTATATCCAATATAACACATAATTAATGCAGCTCTCTGTTTGCAGGGTTAACTAAATTAATGTGTCAACCCAAAAACACCACAATCACCGTGCCATAATTTGAAGCCTTTAACATGATTTCTCCTTGTCTCCTGTCTGCTTCTCCATACTGTGGTGCAGTTAACACACTGTGGACTGTGGATACAAACCAAACACTGTGAACAACCCTGAGCCACTTGAACTAGTTAGTGTCTTTGACCAATTCACCCTTTCTTTGTGCTTTTTTCTGGCAACATTTTTTTTTTTAGAAAACCACACCATAAGGCCTTGTATTAGTCTTGTAAGTTAAAACCAATTTAAATAGCAATTTTCATTAGCATTCAAATTCTGTTTTTTTTAGAAAACTTCACAGACCCTGGAAAACAGGGTCACTAGTTTTAATTATCAATCTGTACATAAATATTCCTTACAAAACAGGAGAACACAAAAATGAAACACTAAGTCATGTTTGTATATAAAAATAAGCATCTCTCCACGTTTTTTCTTTGTGTGGAGTCAGTCGTAAGAGTGCGCACATCTACTCAAACACAAGCATGCAAAAAGTGAGGACAAACCCTTACACAAACGACTTGAAGTGTTGGCATCCAAAATGAGACTCGACGGACGGGAGCGCGGCCAAAACAAGTCAGAACGGAGCATCTGTGTTTTCAACACTACTTTTTTTCTGCCGCTCCATTTCTTCTTTTCGAGCTTAAATATACAAAAAGTGCACTCGTCTACATCAACTAAATACTTAAAAAAACGGTTTCTGAAATGAAACTCCTGAAGTCCACAGCGCTCAGTGGAAGAGGCAGGTTTCCTTTGTGCTCTCTGTAAACCTACTGCGTGGGAGGAGTGTGCGGCCCCATTCAGACCCAGAGCCATAGTGTGTTTTCTTCAGATTGATCACAAGTGGCCAGCTCTGTCTGTTGACACCTAACATGGACACGAGTCTCCCATCAGCCATGAGCCCACATCTCTACCACGTGTTCAAGAGCTCTATCATAATATATCATACATACATCAATACAACATGATTTTTGATTTCTTAAAGCACAACTTGAATTTGAAGGTCTTGTTCAAATGTACAAAATGTTAAAAATGGGTATATTCCCATAAGCCCTGTACAAAATCTTTTTCTACAAGGCAACTACAAATCAAAAGTCCTCTAACAATGCAGTGCCATCAAATAATGGCATTTAATTAAAATATATGCTAATAAATGCAAAGATTCAAATAGATGAAAGGCTGGAAATGTGCACATACAACTGTGACATTAGAATGGCTCTGTTTCGTCCATCTACTCTGTAGTATTCTGAAATTTCACAAGGTTTTACAGCTGAAAATACTGTTTTAAGGACAGGCCAAACAGAAAATGTTTCAAAAATATTGATATAGATGTGGAGGTTCCTTCCTCTAGTCTCCGTCTGTGCTGAGCAGTCACATGACCAATAACAGTCCCATCTTTAAAGTGACCCCAGAGTGTTTCTAAACTACCTCAGTATGGCTGCCCATGTTGGACATTGGTTCAATCAGATGTTAAGGAGAAACTGGTGCAACCGTCTGTGGGACTTCATCTGAACAGAGGAGAGACCTGACAAACCAACAGGAGACAGCCTCATGTTTGGGTCCTCTCAGTCCTAACAGTACCACACTAATGTCCCAGGCTGCCCTGAGCTCACATGTAACTGGTGTGGCACTGAGTCTGGCAGCTTGTGATCGACTCGAGAACACGGTTTAACTCCAGGTCTGAACAGGGCCGGTGTGTGTCTTAGGACCGAGTGTAGACAGTCTGTTTAGTCCATCTGTTCCAGGCCCAGCCCGGCCATGTCATCGTCGTCCTCACTGTCCCCTGACTCGTCCTCGCTGTGGCCCCCCAGCATCACCTCCCTCACAGCCAGTGTGGCCCCATCTGACGTCAGGCTCTGGAGGCCCTCCACACTCATCGTCACCATGGTGCCTGCACACAGACACAATCACCAAGTCATGACAGGCCAATGAAGTCGGCTTTTATTATTCTATTTTTCTTTCTGGTAGTAATTGATATTGTCAGTCAGCCCCCCCCCCCCCCCCCAAATATTTGAAGGTACAGGTATTCATCTTCCAAGGTCTGTTTTTGTAAGAGAAGCAGGACATGACTGAGTATATGCGTTTCCATATCACCATGACATTATGAAAGAATATTGGGCTATAACAAGACTATTACATAATGGCAGCAATGAGATATTTCATTGGAGATCCTGATTTACATCTTGACCCTGGAACAGCAATACTCAGCTTCACTTGTAGAGACTCTCACTTTTAGGGAAACTTGTTCTCTTCATGAGTTCATCACCCATTGGATAACAGCCACACCATGTCACTGTAATGTGTAAATGCCTCAGGTTTGGTCTGATTTTATTGAAAGGTTGTGTTAATATGCTGCATACAGTCTATTTAAATGTATTTATTTTAATTTAAATGTATTTAAATAAATATTTATTTACAATAATTGTGTTTTTTTGGCAGGCAGAAACTGTGAAATTTAACAGATATGTTGAAGATCATCATAGGACTACTATTCTACCATCATCTACACACATCCAAATGCAGGATTAGTGTTACTGAACTCCTTAGTGTGGTGCGTACCGTCGGGCATGGTGACCTGCTGCGTGGGCCCACCCCCTGCAATAGAATCAGGCCAGAAGCGCTGCAGCGGTCTGTTCTGAGGGGTCTTCTTCTTGGTTTTGGGCGTCTCAGACGCACTAGCGTCCAGCATGGGCTGGAGGATCCGTCTTCGTGCATTTATGAACCTGGACAAGTTACCATGTAGTGATTTATTTTAAAAAAAAATATGAATTGGACCACATTGACCCAGGCTGAGACCATTCTCTAAACTAAATCAAATTTTACACAAAGATTCTTACCAGTTATTGACCTGCAGCAGTGTCAGATTTGTCTGAGTGGCAATCTGTTTCTTCTCATCTTCTGTGGGATACGGATGCTAGAAACAAAACAGCACACAGGTCAGTGTGGTTTCTGATGTACAGGTAGAAAAGCAGGTAACAGTGATAAACTCACGCCGATGTGCTGGAAGAGCCATGAGCGCATGACGTTGGTGGCGTGTTTGGGCAGAACACCACGTTTGTTCTTTGATGAGTTGTCGTCATGATTAAACAGGTTCATATCCTGGTGAAACTGCAACTGGAGCTAGAAAAATCATGTTTGTTTATGTCAACAACTGTGGCACATATTGAAAAATGCTCTCAACATAAAACTTAGACTTGAATCCTGAGTCTTTAAATGCTCACATGTAACATTGTGTCATTACTTCATTTTTAAGTGAAAGGGTCTGGCCAGCCTGGTCATCTAAGACCTTGACAGTAAAATTCTAAAGTGGTCCAGTGTGTGTTCTGTTGTGTTACCTGATTGTTTTGGACACGTATAGTTCCAGGGGAGAGGGCTTGTGTGACGACCTGCCCCTGAGGAGTGACCACTGTGACGGGCTGATACACTGTTCCTCCTGGACAAGACCCACGATACAAGAGTCAAGGGTTTCATTTCTTAATGCGCTCATTCTCAATTAAACGGAGAAACACCTACCTGCCACCACCTGAGTGGGGTTGACGGCTGTAACAGTAACGTTTCCCTGCTGGAGGGCTGAAGCTGGGACCATGATCTGTCCCTGGGGGCTGATGGTCCCCGACAGAGAGCTGGAGGTCTAAGGGACAACACACAACCAGAGTTAACACCAGGAGACACTGAACAGACTAAAAACTACCAGCCATATAAATATTTTACTTTCAGAAAGACATTTTTAATGTCCATAATAAACCTCATTGTACATTGTAATTCAGATCTAAGTCTGAAGAGCTGATGAGAGAGCTGGGTTTTATACTCCTTAGAGGGAGGAGTTTTAGTTCTGAAGCTAAAGTCTACTTGTCTAGAGTGGATGAAAGCCGCAATTTAGTTTTGCATCGATAGCAGTCATGTTACCTCTGCTGGAGTGGATGGGACAGTCCTCAAACCACTAAGCACCATCTTTAATGGACTAAAATAACTAAATATGGGCTAAACCACATAAAAAACAAGGGATAAAATACAGATTATTAAAGAAAAATGCATTACAAATTTAGGACAAAACGGAGACTAAACCAGGACTAAACCAGGACTAAACCAGGACTAAACCAGGACTAAACCAGGACTAAACCAGGACTAAACCAAGACAAAACTGTGGTCTAATAAGGTTTCTGCTGTATTCATTCCTGAGACTTGGCTGCTCTGGCTCTGCCTCTGCCTCTTTTTAGCAACAGTAAGAGACTGAGACTGAGAGTAAGCTAACATGGAGTAATAGACGTGTTAAGTGATATATTTTATTTTACAACGTTTAAATTGTCGTTGTTACGGAGTCCAAAGCATCACAAATCCTCTCGACTCCTGTCAATCAATGGCAGCCGGGGGGCACAGCTGAGGCACACATGGGCACATGAATCACGGTGAAGCGGAGCCGAGGCGGGAACACACACTAGTGCTACTCATTTATCCCTGTTCGCTCTACACTTTCCTGTCTTGTTTTTATTAGCAGAAAGCTAACGCTAATAAGCTAACTGCAGCCAACAGTTTGTTCCCTTCATCTGAGGTGCAGCCTAATATTCAGTGCAGCAGAGGGAGCTTTGTTTTTTCTCATTTTAATGTGTGATAACTGCAATATGACAAGTAATATAATTACAATGTGCCAACTATAATCAAAATAATAATCTTATGATGAGACCTTTACTTTTTGCCTTAGTGTAGGTTAACAATTGGTTTAGTTCTTATCAAGTTTCAATTCCTAGTTGTGAAATAAACGCATAGGATCCTAAAACTCACGAATAGGTCTCTGTATAATATCGATTTAGCCCTTGCTTTGTATTCTTTCATGTATCTCAATGTAGTCTAAATCAGTGGTTCTCAAACTGTGGTACAGGTGCCACTGGTGGTACGTAGGCTTCTTCTGGTGGCACTCGGGAGTAGGGCTGGGTACCATTTTACGTACAAATTTTTTTTATACCAGTACTTACGTACCTGTGGCGTGCTAATGCATCTTCTACAATCATAAAACAATAATACTGAATAAAAGACCCATTTTTGGAGCACAGTTCTTAGCAGTGAATAAAAAACAAGAGTAGTTCGTATGATTTATTCTGTGTTATTTGATTGCAAAGGAACATTAAACGTCTCACTAGGTATTGAATAAAAATGATTTTTTGATACCAGTAGTATTGTAACTTTTCTTTCAATACCACAAAGGTATCGTTTAACAGTACCTAGCCCTACTCAGTAGCAGTTCAAGTTTAATTCAGAGTTCAGTAGTGAAGTGTAGACCACAGCTTAGTCCTTGTGTGGACAATGTTAAGTCCTGGCTGGTTTAGTCCTGGTTTAGTCCTGGTTTAGTCCTGGTTTAGTCCTGGTTTAGTCCTGGTTTAGTCCTGGTTTAGTTCCAGCAAGCGGAGGGTAGCCGGTTCGAATCCCATCTGAAGCGCATACTGTCGTTGTGTCCCTGGGCAAGACACTTCACCCACCTTGCCTGTGTGAATGTGTTAGTGTGGCTGTGTTTGGTGGTGGTCGGAGGGGCCGTTGGCGCAGATTGGCAGCCACGCTTCCGTCAGTCTGCCCCAGGGCAGCTGTGGCTACAGAAGTAGCTCACCACCACCAAGTGTGACTGAGGAGTGAATGAATAATTGATCAATTGTAAAGCGTCTTTGAGTGTCCAAAAAAGCGCTATATAAATTCGATGAATTATTATTATTATTTTATTTCTTGATGCATTTTTCTGGGTTATTGCCAATTTTACTGGTTTGTTCTGGCTTTGTCCTGGTTTAGACCTGGGGTAGGCCTGGTTTAGTCTTGGTTAAGACCCAGTTTAGATCTGGGGTAGACCTGCTTTTGTCCTGTTTTAGTGGTCTTAGGGCCTGTTTACACAACAAAAAATGCAACAGTCATGCCGTCTGCGATACACATTTACAAGAAAACGCTGATGTGTGAAGAAAACTAAAGTAAACTGTAGTAACTGTATTAGTCCAGCAAACGCCACTGTGGGTCCTGCAAATGCTCTACACCACACAGTGCGTAAACAGCAGAGGAAATTCAGTTCCAGTCTATAACCTCCTTACTACTTCTAGAGTCATTCTCATAAAGTCTTCAGTAAAAGTAAATACTTACACAGATATTACTGACAGTTACTGGACTAAATATGAACGTATGGGACATAAAAGCCTTGTATATTGCAATCGCGGGTCAGCTGACTTGCGCCCGACAGACAGCCAATCACTATTCAGATTGGGGCTGTTGTGTCATCATCTTAAGTGAGTTTACACAAGAGCAGTGTGGCTATGAGTGGCTCCCACTGTGAGACCAACACACCTCCTCCAGCGTTTTCAAAAGACTGCGAATTCAGAAAACAGAAACCCTGTCCTCATGTAAACAAAAGGCCAAACCACAACCAAACAGCCCCTAAGTTTAGTCTGTACTACTTGAAAAACCAAACATCTTCTGAGGTGGTACTTGGTGTGAAGTTTGAGAACGACTGCTCTAAATCAAAAGAGACATTAAAATATCCCAGGTTGTGCCATTCTCCCACTTGTATAACATGTTATTGTGATATTGTACCTGTGTCTTGGTGGGGGAGAAGCTCTGGGCCTGTCCTGGGATGGGAGAGTAGGGGCTGCCTGGCTCTCCGCTCAGCAGCGTCTCACTGTTCATCTTGGTCTTGAGACAGGCAATGTACCTGCTGCAGAAGTCTTTACACAGATCGCTGACCTTCTCCAGCTCCAGCAGGTGGATACGCAGCACCTGGATCGCCTTCACCATCTGGACACAGAGGACCAATCAGTGTTGACACCAGGGTTACAAAAGTCTCAGCAATCCTCCCACTGCCCAAAGAAATCTCATGTATGTACAGCTTCAATCAAAAATATTCAAGATTTGAAGGATTTATCAATTAGAGATTTTTCCAGAAGATAAAAAGATCCTGGCATGTCCTGGAGTGCCCTTCTTTGGTCTCCAGATTGAAATCCTATTAAAAATCTTTGATGGGATTTTAAAAAGCCAGCTGTGGCACAGAGGCCATCAAACATCACTGAGCTAGAGCCTTTTGCTGGTTAAGAATGAGCAAAGATTCCAGTTGAGAGGTGTAAGAAGCTTGTCAACAATTACCAGAAATGTTCGTTGAGGTTATAGAAGTGAAAACACGCTCTACAAAGTACTGAAGCTAAGGGCTGAATAATACCGCCCATGGGCCTGTATTAACAGAGTAACATTCATTTGGACTTACATTAAGGCAAAATAACTCTCATATGAAGCAATAATTATTTTTTTTTTATTAATGAGTATTTGTAATTTATTCTCATTATCTTTTATTACATTTGCAGCAGAGTGTAAAGTGGCTGGGATAAGAATCAGCACCTCTAAGTCCCAGGCCACGGTTCTCGATTAGAAAAGGGTGGCTTGCCCTCTCAGGTCAAGGAAGAGTTCCTGTCTCACAACAAGGAGTTCAAGTATCTCTAGGTCTTGTTCCCAGGTGAGGAAAGGATGGGATGTGAGACTGACAGGAGGATGGTTGCTTCCTCAGAAATGCAGTCGATGTAACGATCTGTTGTGCTCGATTTACCGGTCGATCGACGTTCCTATTCTCACCTATGGTCATGAGCTTTGTGTCATGACCAAAAGATCCCAGATACAAGCGGCCAAAATTAGCTTCGTCTGTACTGTGGCTGTGTGCTTCCTTAGCTCGATTACCCTGGAAAGAGCTTGGAGTAGAACTGCTGCTCCTTCACATTGAGAGGAGTCAGGCGAGTGGGAAGTCTGAGCAATTCTGCTTAGACTGCTGCCCCTGCAAAATGATGGATGGAGCTTTCATTCACATCATTAAAATGTATTTAGAGGTGAGGGGGTTGAACATATCTGATTGCCACTGTACGTGATAGTGAGTGTGTTAAATGATTATAACTGATAGAGGATGTCATCTAGGCTTTATTATCAATAATTGTTAAATGCTTGCACAGTAAAATAAGGGCTGTTGGTCAACATTAAATAATGACCATTGATTTAAAAAAGTATTTTAATGCTGGCGATGGTTGATGTCTGCTTATACAGAGAAACCACCAAAAACTAAGAATTAAAGAGACGATGCGTGGTGGTATAGCTCAGTTGGTAGAGCTGTGGGCGCATGCAGGATGTTTAATCAGGCAGATAAGCACTCCAGAGGTCTAACCCTCAACTCAGAGCTAGTTTAGGAGTTTGATTTATGTCTAGGAATTGACAAACTGGACCAGGTTAGAAAGCAGAAGAGCCACAGTTAACTAAATAATTTCACAATTTCTTTCCAATAAGCTGATGCCAGGGGTCACTGGCTAAATTAGAGCGTCTCTGTGAAATACCACATTGTTCAAATCTTTTACCACTTAAACGCTGGTTCTCACCAGGCTGTCCAGCTCGGGGTCCTCGCTGAAGAAGGGCTTTCCCTCTTTCTCCTGATTCCTCACAAAGTTTTCGATGTCCACGTCGAAACTGGCTGACGTGATGCAGTCGGAGCTCAGTGTGGACTGCTCGCATTTCTCAAACAGCAGGGCCAGCAGAGGGAACAGCGGATGACTGCAAATGCACAGGGAAAGTCAGATGGAGAGTCAAAATCATTATCTTAGAATGCAATTTGTACACAACTAAATAATGGGATTCATAGTTAGGATATTGCTGCTCTAAGCTGAATTGCAGTGGCAAAAACGGAGTTTTATGCTAGCAAGGTTTAGGTCTATGAAGACTCTCATTCATCCAGGGTAATTGCATACAACATAATGTTTAAAAATCAGTCATCTGGACTTGGTTTTTAAAGTTTGCCAGATAGATTTAGTTGTAGTTACCGGTAGATGGAAGCTTTGTCTGCATCCATGGGAGTCTGTGGTTCTGTGTTGGGACTCTGGTCCTCAGACAGTGTTCCCTCCATGAACTTCTGATCTGAGTCACCGTCCACCTTCCCGCTGCCCTGCATCTGCACACAAAAACACACACACACTAAGCAAGAGTTTTCCAAAATGAACAGATTTGACAGTTTAAAATTTTTGTTCTACCACATTCTATATAAGCTTAAAAAATAAGTCAAACTGGAATTTTATGTCAAAAGATTCAACAGGACCTCTGTTGTCTATTGTTGAATATTTCTACATATAGCTTTGCGTATTACCACTAAACTATATTTTGATGTACTACTGCTAAGGTTAATAAACGCTTCAATATTAGTAAGAATATTTTGATTCTAAAGGTCACTCTGCGATTAGGTACATTGTGCATTTGCAAACGTGCACCATAATGAGCTGGTTACAAAGTTAGGAAACTCAAGGTTACAGGTGGGGGCTCCCTGCCGTTGCGTGGGACGCTCCTGAAGATAACGAAGATTACGCACCGCAGTAATGAGAACTCTGGCCTGGTCGAGGCACAGGAGTTTCTTGAAGAAAACATTTTAATGATATGCAGAGATCATCATACATTGTCATACATAGTATAAAAACTGTGATCACTCCTTTTTGGACGGCTTGGTCAGCCTCTCCCTTTCAGCGGGGCACAGCTGTTGTTACCTTACCTGTGTGATACTAAAATAAACCTTCTGACTTGATTATACTTCTGAATCATCGTCCTCTTTGATGCTTACACCCAAAATGAACAATCCTAATACTATGATGATTTTTATAAAAACAAAAAACAAACAAACAAACAAACAAAAAATCCCAAAAGGATAGAGAGTAGTAATATGAAAGCCAGTGGTCATATGAGGAACAGCCACAGGGTCAGAGTAAACACAGATAAAAGGAGGACACAACAGTCACATGAACCAGGTCTCAAGACAACTCCATTTATCCACCAAAAGAAAAAAAGACTAACCACTCTATACATGACTTTTAAAGAACATCACAGACTTTAAAAGAACATCTGACTGGTATCTGATCTGTAAGGCAGTCTTTTAACAGCTACTTTTATTTTGTCTCAAAGGTGTCTTTTTGAAATTTCACAAGACTACTACCATAAAAAATGACATAAGCCACCAAAATATTAAATAAATTATGAGAAGATCATCAATGCAATAAGGTTGACACCAATCATTCTAAAATGAAAATAATAACTATGCAGTATATGAAATACAATACCTTTATAAATATAATAATACAGCCTTTAGACTTTAAAGGTAGACACTTTAAATAATCTCTTTGGGTTTTCTGCCTCCCCCTGCACTCTTAACCTGTTTTACATATATATGATAATAATTTTACATATATTTATAATGATTTGATGATGATATAATGATCAAAAAGACATCAATATACAGTAAATGTATATAGTTGGGGGGGGCATACTGTCAAATATTCTCAAGGGTTATGCTGGAGCAAAACAAACAAAAAAGTCCCTGCTTATGTAGCTTTTAGTTCTCCGCCAGTCATTTTGCCTTTGTTCCTGGTATCAGAGTTAATAGAAAATTTGTATCATACAAGAAAAAAAAAAAAAAAGACACTATATTGCCCAGCCCTAAAAGTACAAAAGGTTCATGCAACGAGTAATGAGTAAATGTAACTCATTACTACCCACCTCTGCTTTTACTGACAACATCTGTTTATAAAGCCTTAATGCATAGTTAGCAACAGCATTTTTATTATGGCTTTGCAGTGTATAAATGCAGTCTTTTTTCCCTTCAGGTGCTGATCGACTGCAGTATAAAATTCAAAGCAGATAACATACTGAATTGCCTTCAGCCTGAAATGTGCTTTAAAACTCACTTTTCATCTCATCTTCCTGAACACACCTGTTACCTGACTCACCCCCCAGCTGATCACATGACCCTGTTCTGAAGCACATTCATTATTACTAGCCTCGCTGACTGGACTCCCGCTCACTGCCGTTAGCCCCATCTGCAAACATGTGACAACTACCCACAAAGGCTGAGCTTGAGCTAAAAATAAGGCTGGCCCGAGGTGGAACATTCTCATTAGTCAGAGATTGTTCTTGAATCACAACTCGCTCCAAAACTTGGCACCAGCAGAAAGACGTGTCTGTGGGAGATTTACATAAGAGCAGCAAGGCAGAAAGGAGGATCCAGCTACACTTAGATAGAGCACATACCTCAGATAGAGCACAGAGACATGGGAAGAAGAAATTACAAAGAACCAAAAATGTAACAAAAATGGTGAGAAAAGAAAAAAAATGCAAAAAAATAAAAAATAATAAAAATCCACCTAGACAATACAGGTTAAAGGTTGTTAAAATAAATTGAAAAATAATGGCTTAAATTTGTTGAACGTCATAATGCCTTATTAATTTTTTAATAAAGGCATTAATTTAATCAATTAGCAACTTTTGTGGAGTTCTAAAAAAAAGAAAAAAAAAAAAAAAAGGACAAACTCGTATTAGCGTATGTCTAAAATATCAAATTTGAAAAAATAAAAAAATCTTGCAGAAGTTTATCAGTGTTATCAACGTAATAATATAAAAAAGTAAAAAAAATTATGTTTTTAGGGTTGCAAAATATCGGTAAAGAATGCAATGTGTGATCACCTTTTTGAATATTTCAATAAAATTATATTTGATAATTTATTGTCTCCTTTGGTAGATCAGGATCCTTTGGTAGATCATGAATAAATGTATCAAGTAAAAAATGCAAAGCTCTGGACTGCCATTTATCACACTGAATCCCCAAAAATCTATATTTGGTTAAATCACCGTAAAATTTCTCATCAAAATGATTTAAAGCAACTTTTCTGAGCTTTCTACCATGTTATAATGTTGCTCCCTCATCAAAAACATACCTGGCGTTGTGTTTTGTTTCATTCATGCCTGTTTAAGAAATACTGTATTGTCTGGCACGGCCATTCTAAGGCCTCAAAATGCTTTATTCCACAAACCCCCGCTCACTCCAGGAAGCACAGACCGATCAACAAGCCGTCTACATCCAGTCTGCTCTCATTCATGTATCCAAAAAACTGTGTACAGCTCTTTTGCCACTGATTGCTCACAGATATTTTTCTTTTTGAAAGAAAATGGCATCATACAAAAAGTTTTAGGAGTTAAAAAGCTTTTTTTACCCCTCTGTTTGTGTTCAAAAGACAGCAACACTTTGATGCACTCTTCACCTGTTTCTTTATGGCACCAGTAAAGCACTTATTAAAAACGTTTTCTTTCAGTCACATGATGTTTTTAAAGGCTGTAAAACATAGAGTACTCTTCTTGAGGTGACCAAGATTGTTTAAAAATATGAATAAAAGCACAATATAACCCCTTTAATGTAATGTCACTAACTTTCAACTGCATCCTAGAAGTTGCCAGGACCAAGCTAAACACGCCATTACACAACTGATAATAAATATGAGAAGGCATTGGCCTTTTGACAAGCCCAGTAATCTGAGTCTTTAGGCATGGAACATCATCAGACTGACCTGCTGCTCTCCTTTCTGGTACTTGTCTATAGAGACCTGTGCTGCCATGGTTCACTGCAGACGCTGCAGAAGCTTGGGCATTATAGAGAGCGCTGCAGATGGCCCACCTGGAATACACACGAGGCAAAATAAAAACATCAGCACAGTGATATGGAAAACGTCATAATGAAAGCGGGCAGAAACAAGGTCAAAGCAGGTACTATGGTCTGCACCACTTAAAGGTTCAACAGAGCAACATAGTAACTGTCAGTAGTGAGCCTAGGGTTCAGAAGTCTCTTTTGGCTGCTCCCTTTCTTTTGAGGGTCATCATTTGCATGGTTACTTTGGCATGTTTTTACTTCTTGATGGCCCTCCTGACACAACCTGCACATGTGGTTAGCATCTGTAGGTAATTGAAGCCCTGATCTCATGCACCAAAAATAGTGGAACAAACTACTTCACCAACAGGGAGCCACACAAATGAAAAAAAGTTTGCATAGCTCCATAACATCTGTTATTTCATTTACGATCACTACTAGTATAAATAGTCTCAATTTATCTGAGATGAATTGGTGAAAATCACTCAAACACTGGTGTCATGATAAAAGTTGAAATGTTTTAAAAATAAACCACAGGCAAAACTATTGATAAATGAATGAACATCTATGTGCAAAAATGTGTAAGGCAAACGCTCATATTAATTTCTCATATAAATATTTCACCTTAGCATTTTAAATGGGGCTGTAACCTGTATATGTCTCAGTATTTGGAGACAACATGCACACTATAGAGTGACCCTATGTCTCTCTTTAATGGGGACTGTCCCAGTTTTAGGCTCCTTGTCTCAGGTCCCAACAAATATTTTTAAAAACACTAACATGTCCAACTTTTCAACAGACTAAGTCCCAGTTGTCCCCATTTTAACAAATAAGAATCTAAAAGAAATTCCACCACTTAACTTATTTACCATGTTATTGTTTTTATCAGTAAATTATCATCATATTCAATACTTCAGCCTTCATATACTTGAATTAGCTACATGACTAGGGTGACCAGACGTCCCTATTTAACTGGGACAGTCCCAGTTTGTCCCTTTAAAATTTAAAACTTAACTTTAAAATTTAGACCCTAGTGTTATGCACTTTAATGACATGACAAAAAATTGTATGGGTTTTAGAAGCTTTTTTGTCTCTTGGTGAGTTCAAATGCACTGTGATTAATGAAAAAAAATATGTGCCCCACTGTTTGGATCTGAAAATACAAGACAGAATATTTTAATGATCTCAGAAGCAGTTTTTTTTACTTGGTAAGGTCAAATGCACCATGATTGTTTTTTTTTTTTTTTTTAAAAAAAGGATAATGAAAACCTACTGATATGGACTTAAGTAAACATTTCAAGTAAACGCTTATGTTTTTCTATTAACATACATATTTCTGTTACTGTTATAGTATGATGTTGGCAAATCACTATGCTATTAACGTGAGTAGTAACAATTGGACTGAAGAGATTTATCGTAGTATTACAAACAGGTCTGTTGTAAATATTGTAAATATAATGTACTCTTTGGGATAATAATTTATAGTTTAAATCATTTTATATGCCTATTGTTGTGTATAAAGACAGAATTTGAGAGAGGAATAGAGGAGCTTTGATGTGTTGTAGTAACCGGGAGCTAATGTTTACACACCCACCACGATGGACGTAGCTTTAGCCTCGCGTTAGCTCCGTGTTAGCTTCACGGGGACATATAGAGACGGCAAAGGGACAGCGATAAAACCTCTAGGGAACATTTACCAGACTTGTATGCTGAATATTATTTTGCAATGTTTTATCCGACCTCATTTTATTCTAGCCGCTTTTGTTGATTTCACCAAAAAGCACAGCTAGGTTAACAAGCGGCTAACGCTAGCAACGCAGCTAACGGCGAAAAGTGTCTCTCGCGTTTGTGTGCTGCCTTAAACGCGACGCGCCATATTTAGCAAAAGCAACCGCTGCCAAAAAACACTGCTAACTTCGCTAGCCAGTTACAAAAAAAGATCCAGCAGCGGATTGATACGGCGCTACGATCTGGTTTGGTTCAATGGCTAGTAAAACAAACCACCCCGTTCCTTTGAATGAACACGCACCCAGAATCTCGGTGTAAATAAAACATCTTGTGTGACTGGATTATTATAAACATGAACAGCACTGTACAGGCCAGGAGCCGCTTTTATCAAAATCTTCCCACACCAGTCAATCAATCACAGGGGGACAGCTGCCCTGAGCCTCCCCTCCCTCCGCGCTCGCCGTCGGCCGGGCCTCGTTTCTCGCTCTCGCCCTTTTTGCTTTTCCAACAATCCTCTGCCCCCAAAACGCCGACATATTTTTGCTACCCCCCTCCCTCACTCAGCCCCTGCCTCGCATTAGAGATGTTTTTTTTTTTGTATATTCTTCTCCGTAGCGCTGCCGCTTCTTGTTTGCTTTCCCGTTCCCCCCCGAAAACAACCCTCCGCTGCCCTGCCTAGGTCCGCGCCGCTCGCCCCGGGGCATTTTCGCGTGCGGCCCAGATTGTTTGATTGATAGGGAACGGAAAAAGAGGGATTTTGAGTGACAGCTTACCTGAGTGCCAATCTTCGTCACACTGACAAGCGGCTGCAGCAATCGGGACCCGCAGTTGTCACGTTGCGTCATCGCGTAAGGGCACGCAGGGGCGCCGCGCTCATGAATGTGGATGAGGTGGGCGGAGTCATGACGTGCCTCCGTCCCTCAGCGCCCTGCTGGGACTGTGTTGTGTAAATGATATCCACACACTGCCCTCATTTTTCTATGAATATCTGCGCGGCGGCTGCTGTTGTTTCTTGCATACTGAGGCACAATATCAAGGCGAGGGATGGAATTCAAGCAGTTTATAATTCAGGACTGTACTGGAGCTAATTCTTATTTTACATGACCTTTCTGCCTGGGAGCTACTACTTTTTCAGGGTTTCTGCAGTGACTGAAAAAGTCTAAAAATGTCTGAAGTGTAAAAACCTGAATTTAAGGCCTTAAAAAGTCTTAAATTTGCAGAAATGTTGAGTTTTAGGTCTTAAATATTCTTAAACAGGTCCAGTGGCGTAGGGTGGTAATGGGCCCTTAAGTTTTGAAGCACATTTATTAAGTCTGTACATGCACATATTATACTTTAAGTTGTAAAAAGCACACTGAAGTCTGCTAATAGTTTAAAAAATAATAATAATGTCAGTGCCACAAAAAATAGATGTGCATTTTGTTTATAACTAAACTGTTTTAAGCATTAAGTACTTTTTGTGAAGGTTTTAATTAGATCATACAATTTTTACATTTTTAATCTTTTAAATGAGTCATGCCTGCTGTGTGATTTACAGCCCAGAATGAAGTGGGGCCCCTCTAATGTCCTGGGCCCCACTGCAGCTGCACTGTCTGCACTGCTTGATGTTACGCCCCTGAGCAGGTCTTAAATATGTATTACCATTACCAATATGAGAGCGCAGAACTTTTTTTACCAAGATGAAAATGCTTTGTGGCACTCACTGTCGTAAACAGTTGCAAATAAACGGTTTCAATAAAATACATTTTGTGGATTTGATTTTTTTTTTTTCATTTTTGTCTACTGCGTGCTAATAAAATACATTTTAATTTTCTTGAACAAGGGTCTTAAAAAGGTCTGAAAAAGAAATTCAAACTTGTTGAATTCAACTTTTTGAACCCTGCAGAAACCCTGTTTTTATAGGAATCCACACTTGACATTAACATTAGCCAACACTAGCCACTTTGTGTGGTTGGATTGTTTTTTTTTTTTTTTTGTTTTTTTTTAAACTACTCTAGCCCCAACTTTCTGCTGCTATGCTTATAAATCCTCATAATTTAAAACTAATGGTAAATCGAGACAAAATTAAACTCTTTAGAGGGTCCTAATTGAAAACATAAAAATAAAATAAATAAAATACAGCAAAAGCAAAAATATACAGGTTTTCTGAATCTAATAATAATAAATTGCTGTAAAAAAAAAAAAAAAACTTTTCAGTGGTCATTTACCCAAAAATTGTAAAAAAAAAAAAAAAAAAAGGCAGAAAAACTTTTGAGATTATTGTCTCATATACTACACATGAATCAGCATTTTAACATCTAAACTATGATTTACATTTTCACATACTACCAGTCTTCATTTTGCAAAAAAAGGGCCATAAGTGTTATTACTTATTCTGCTTATAATGAGCCAACCAATGCATTATTCTTGAACCTACAAACATTAAAATTCTATGACTTAGTGGACCTATACACTTTGAAAATTATGTTTAAAAAAAAAAACAACCTTTTGCCAAAAACATGTTCACAATCATCTCAGAGGAACTGAAATGTCTATAAAGAAAGTATTTAGAACAAATATGAAGAAATCCTCCAGCTAGACAGAGGAATTTAAATTATGTACTGCTCTCTTCCACCTTAAAAAACATTCTTAAGAGTGACTTTAAGCAGATATATGAAGTCTGAGCGTTAGCCTGTGTGTGGAAATATTTATCTTGTTTTCATTGTAATGTTTGGTTCTATTAAGAGCTGTCGCGCTGTTTAAATTAAGTATTAAGGATGGGCAAAAAACCTTACACCTTTCTGGTCTGTTTGTTTATGAGCAGAATGATCATTTATTTTTATGAACCTACGACACAATTAATCAATTATAAATGTTTCTGCAATCACTTTGTTATACTTGTCACCAAAATAAACTAGCAACTAAACTAAATAATTCCCAGCAGCCTTGTTTACCTCTTGTACAATACTTAGCCATTGTCTTAAGGGTCCAAATTATGACTTTTCAGTGTTTTTGAAATCATTTTGGACGCCTTTGCATGTCTTTGGACGATGGGAGGAAGCTGGAGTACCCACGGCAAATGCACTAACCACTCTGCCACCATGTCCCCTCTTAATATACAGTATATAAGATATCCTTGACAATGCTTAGATATTTATTTCGTGGAAGTGTGGAATTGAACATTTAATGGCAACCTTAAGGATATCCATGAAGACGTTCACACTGCACCGTCTTAATCCTCAATTCTGATTTGTTGCGTGGTTGTTCACATTAGTCTTGTTTGTGAACCGCCTCAGCCCTGAAGTGACCAGCACGTGCAGAAGAAGACGTGACAAAGCTAGGAGTGGTGGGGTTGTGATGTGAGGGGCTTCGAACCTTTAATGATAGTTAAAGAACTACATTTTTGAGCTTTTCACAGTTATAATGTTGTTTGCACCTCAAAAACATACCCGGAGTAGTATTTTGTTTCGTTCAGAAGTTTGAGAAAGCCTGTTTGCTGAGCCTATTCATTTCTCAAGAGCTGAAAACACTCGGTTTCACGGCTCTACGTAGACATGTGGAACCATAGAAAAATCCATACACCAGGCCTATTCAACTAGCGGCCCAGGGCCAAAATTGGCCCTACTGAAATTTTATCTGGCCCTTGGCAAATTTGTAAAAAACATATCAATATATAAAAAAATATCTAGTATATTCTCCCGATGTGCATTGGGCATGTAATGTATTTATATATTAAAAAAACAAACAAAAACAAAAAAAAAAGTTGTTAAAGATAAGTTAAAATGTTTGTTTTTGAGTAAAAAAAATATGGATATTTCTGGATATACTTTTGACTGCTACTATCACTCCAAATGAGGCTTGATTTTTATTTTTTTTACATAAGTGTGTCAGAGTTTTTTTTATTTGCATTTTACTCATGCACTTATGGTGGCTTTATTGTTCATTTGTGTTCAAGAAATGATAACATAAAGGAAAAGAAAAAGTGGATAGTTTATTTTCTATGTGTAATGTACATTAGAATTATTCATAATATTTAGCCTGTAATGTGTTGACAGTCTGTCCGGCCCTCACAAATCTTGTAATTTTCTAATTTGCCCCTGTAAATGAAGTTGAATAGCCCTGCCATACACTGTCACCAGACTAATTTTGATCATTTCGGCATTTAACCTGTCATCACAACAAAGCAGTCAGCTCATTTATCTATCTGTTCACTTCATGTTGCTAATAGCTGTGCTAAATAGCCATTTTATCTGACAGACATCTAATCCAAGTGTTTATGCAAAGTTAAAGTAACACCTCCCCAAAAGAAGACCTTTTCGGCATAAACATTATTTTAATATTAAACGTGAAATACTAATGCAAAGGTGTCCAAATCTTTTTTTTAAAAGCTTGAAAAAAAAAAAAAAAAAACATAATATGGGATCTTTAAACATTTTAATGGCAGCTCTAATAATACATGTCGGCAGCACGTTTTCTTTTTTAGCACACCTATTCTGTTTGTTGTATTAGTTCCTAACCTTTTCCTGTGTTCTTTGCTGTTACAGTACAAAATAACACTTGGGGAAAAAAATTCTAATCTAACGACACTATGTTCAAGTTTAATCTTATTCAAAAACCAGAATACAGTATATAGCATGGCATTTCATAGATTTATAATTTGTTTAGATATTGCCTTGATCGACTGTGTAAATAAATGGCGTTTTAAAATTCATATATGCAAATGTGTCTGTATGTGAGAAGAAGCACACAGCTCCCTGATTGGTTGGCTTGCGTCTCTCCAGAAGTGGGCCAGTGACATCATTAAAATAGAAACATGGACTCAGCTTTATTCTAACAAGGCCCCTGAGGCTGCTGCAAGAAGCGTTTGATGTTCGCTCATATTTTACATTCAATTAGAGGCAGAACAGGAAGAAGGAAGGGAGAAGAAAGGAGAGAGAAAAGTTATCACAAGAACAAGGCTGCTCTCAAATGTTTCTGTTCTATTTTTTAACTATTTTTTAAGCCATATTTTAA
Source organism: Bostrychus sinensis (assembly GCA_020698575.1). Taxonomy (NCBI): domain Eukaryota; kingdom Metazoa; phylum Chordata; class Actinopteri; order Gobiiformes; family Eleotridae; genus Bostrychus; species Bostrychus sinensis. The sequence continues at coordinate 34,813,219 of CM036240.1, forward strand.
GTGGGAAAAATATTTTACCATCGCACAGGTTTGTGGCTCATTTATATGGATCAGATGTGCTTTATATAGACCAGTGGTTCTCAAACTGTGGTAGGGGTATCACTAGTGGTACTCAGCAGTGTCTGAAATGTTTGAAGATGAAAACCATTAAAGTACAGACTGATTTAATTCAAGTTTAGTCCTGGTTTAATCCTGGGTTAAATCTTGATTTGTCCTGTTTTAGTCCTGCTCTAGTTGTTTAGGGCTGGTTTAGGCCCTGTTAAATCCTGGTTTAGACCCAATTTAGTCCTGGATTTAGTTCTGTGTGCAGGCCTTTTTGAAAAGAAGTTTAATTCCTGTCTGTATAGTCCCGGTTTAGTCCTACTTTTGTTCAGATTTAGGCTCAGTTTAGTTTTGGTTTTGTCCTGGGTTAAATCCTGATTTGTCCTGTTTTAGTCCTCCTGTAGTTGTTTATGGCTTAGAGCTGTTTTAAGCCCAATTTAGTCCTGGTTTAGACCCAGTTTAGTCGCAGATTTAGTCCTATGTACAAGTGTTTTTGCAAAGAAAATTTAGTCTCTGTCTGTATAGTGCAGGTTTACTCCTACTTTTGTTCTGGTTTGGGCTCAGTTCTGGTTTTGTCCTTGATTAAATTCTGATTTGTCCTGTTTTAGTCTTGGTCTAGCTGTTTAGGGCATAGGACTGGTTTAGGCCCTGTTTAGTCCCGGATTTAGTCCTGTGTACAAGTCTTTTTGAAAAGTTTTAGTTAGTTTAGTCCCTGTCATAGTTCTGGTTTAATCCAACTTTTGTTCTAGTTTTGGTCCACTTTAGACCTGGTTTTGTCCTGGATTTAATCCTGATTTATCCTGTTTTAGCCCTGCTCTAGTTGTTTAGGGCTTAGGACTGGTTTTGGCCCAGTTTAGTCCTGCAGTTAGTCCTGTGTGCAGGCCTTTTTGAAAGGTTTTGTCCCTGAATGTATAGTCCCGGTTTAGTTCCTACTTTTGTTCAGATTTAGGCTCAGTTTAGTTCTGGTTTTGTCCTGGGTTAAATCCTGATTTGTCCTGTTTTAGTCCTCCTTTAGTTGTTTATGGCTTAGAGCCGGTTTAGGCCCAGTTTAGTCCTGGATTTAGTCCTGTGTGCAGGCCTTTTTGAACAGAAGGTTAATCCCTGTGTTTATTCCTGATTTAGTCCTACTTTTATCATGGTTTTGGCCCAGTTTAGTCCCGGTATAACATTTGCTTTACACCCAGGTTAGTTCTGATTTATGCCAATTTTAGTTAGTTAAAGATTGTACCTGAAAAGCCAAATATTTTCTGTGGCAGTACTTGGGGTTAAAAGTTTCAGAATCATTGATAGACATTCCAGCATTTTTGATACAACTTAGCCTAAAAACTAAATGAACAAGTTGTTAAACCTGCTTTGAGTGAGTCATCCTGGGTTTAGTGTTAAGACTGGCTCAACTTAGATGGCACTTTGAAACAGACTGTTGCACACACAATAACCCCACAACTTTACTGTGTTACTTCTCAGTTATAAATCCTTCTAGCCTCTGCATTCTTAACTGCTGGATCCAGACACAAAGGTGAGTAATGGGAATGTTTTGAGCAGATTGTGGAAAGAAGAAAATGTGTTTTGACGTATTGTAATATTGTAACTTTGATTAGGTTATGGGGGACACAGGGGCAGAGCAGTTAATGTGCCTCCCAGCAAGGAGGTTGTGAGATCAATCCTAAGGCCGGCCGTCACATGATCACTCTGGGTTGGGTCTGCTTGTCCTCCTGAGTTACTGTGGGTTCTCTCTGGGTACTCCGACTTGGTCCCACTGTCCAAAGACACTCTAAATGACTAGTGAGTGAGTGGTTGTCTGTCTGTGTATGTCTCAGGGCTACAGTTTGGGGTATCCAGGGCCTATGTTCTTACTTTTTTAGAAATTAATATAATTTAGCCATTTGTTTTAGTAATGCTAATTAAAACAGAAAGAAATTTGCCTGAACTAGTGTAATCTGGGGAGCCAAAGTGTTTTGTCAGGACACACTTTTTACCATAACCTTAGTAAGCTGAGTAAGAGGCTGATGAAGAGGCTTTTTTTGAGAAAACCAACAAAGAATTCTCAGTCAAACTTGCTGTGCAGGTAGAGATTGGGGAGAGCTACAAAATACATTTTGATTTTGGTTCTACTGAGGTTCTATGCCAGAGAAATGAGAAAAAAATCTTTTTATTGCCGTTTTGAGCTTTTCAGGCTGAGATCAAGCGATTTTGTTTCCTATGAACTGAAGAGTAAGAGCCCATACTGCTAAAAGATGGTTGGAGACGCACTGAGCTACTTCTCAGGACTTCACAAAGCATTTTCAGACCAAAAATCAGACTTGAAGCAGGGTTGCCACAATAGCCTCTAATGAATCGATGAATAAATACATGATGCAGTAATCACTATTCTCCGTCACCTGCACCTCTATTTCATCAGCCAAAGACGAGATAGCTGGGGCATAAAAGTGCAAGAATTGGCTGATGGTATAAAAAAATGCAAAAAAATAAAAATAAAGAATCGGCCCAATATATCAGCCAACCTCTAATTACATTATAAGGTTAAGATAAAAAGTGTGTCCTAACAAAAAATTCTGACTCTCCAGAAAGTTCTCAAAAACCATAGAAGTCAAATCCAACATAATGGGCAGTTCAAAAATAGCGCAGACTAAAATGCAAGAACTTAGAAATATTGGATTGATTTTTTCCACTTTATGACTTTATTAACATTTCCCCACAGTTTAATTATTATACAATCCTTGGTACGCCATATGAGCAAAGCGCTATTCCCTTATTTCTGAAAGATATCTTGACACTTATTCTCGTAGATCATGTATGCTAGCTACTTTTTTACAGCCAAATAAAGATGGTCGTTTGGATACTGGTAGCTTGTTTGGCAAGCAGCACAACTATTTTTACTTTTTCCATTTTAAAAGACTGACAAGGGAGAAGAGCCTAGTTTTGTAGAGTTGCTTCATTAAATTTTAAATTCAGTCAACCACAAAATACATAGTTTGACACACTGCTTGTGAACTAAATATAGGATAACACAATATTTTTTGCACACAAAATAGATCCCCAGATATATTGATGAATTTGTCCCATTAAATTTATAGATTTATGAGGTCAATTCGTAGAGTCATTTGCTAGAAGGTGCAGTGCCTAGTGCCTGGGGGAGGGACGTCCCGATGAGGGCTGGGGCAGACGGTACTTGGCCATCTCCACGTCGTAGTCCACGAAGGTGAATGGCGTGTAGCTGTGGTGCTGGTTGTTCTTGTACGTGGTGTTGTCGAACGGCTCCTCAGGTTCCACTGGAGGAGCTGCGGTTTCTAAAGAAATAGGAAGAAAAAGTAAATTAAAAAATGGATGCAGAAGTTGTGGAAGTGAACTGTGCTGTTGTGTCAGCGTCATTTTTTTTCAATTAGACAAGAGATTAGCTTCTGAACAGGCTGTAGTCAGTGGTGGAAACTGAATTTGAAAAACTGCTTTTTAAATGGCATTTGTCTTATGCTAACATGTCACATTTCATTGTTTTCATCTATCTATTTACACCAGATGCCCTTTCTGTCGCAACCAGGGACATACTGTTATTGGAGTGGGCAATGTGGGTGAAGTGTCTTGCCCAGAGACACAACAACAGCATGTGCTTTGGGCAAGACATTAACTGCCAACACTCGTGGGCGAACACACAACTGTCACCAACATTTATTAAATTGCAGAGTAAATTCTAGATTAGATAAGTTGGATCCTTTCTAGATCCCTAAAGAAATTCAGAAACTTTACCTCTACTAAATAAAAAATCTTGAGTAAAAGCATTATATTTCTTCAAATGTTTACTCAAATTAAAGTAAAATGTAAATATTTTAAATGTACAAAAAAGTACAAAATGATACGTTACTCTACACCTCTGGTTTAGTTCTTGCTTAGATCTATTTTACTCCTTGGTTACGGCAATATTCCTCATATTATTCCTAATAATAGTCTATATGAGGTTTATACTATATCTATGAATATGTAACACATTTCAATAGTATATTTGTATCTATTTTCTTCCATTTCCTTGTTCATAGGTCTATGTTTGATTCTTCTTCTCCCTCCACCACTGCTTACACCAGACTGCAGAGGCTGGGTCCTTGTCAGTTACACACTGGATGCTAAGTAAAAAGGTGACAGCACATTTCCATAAGTTCACACGTGAACAAAGGCTGGTTTACAGCGAGACGCTTCCTTAACGGTAGCAGGCGTTTGGCCCCCAACCGAGACAGAGACGCCGCGGTGTGAAGAACGAGGGAGAGGAAACACCATCAGTCTCCACAACACTCTGTCACTACACAATTATCAGTTACATATTCACATTCACAAATATAAAATTAATCTTATGATGGTTTTAACTCTTTGTGGTGGTTAATAAAGAAAGGATGGAACAATTTAAATGTTTCAACAGAATCTGGTGAGTGTAAGAGATAAAAGTGTTGTCTTTGGTTTGGATCTGAGGTTGAATCAGGGTCTAGTCCTGTTTTTTTTTTGTTTTTTTTTGACAATTCATTGATAAAACAAAGTACTAATAATGATTAAAGGGTGAAATATTTACTGATAATAAAATCAAATAACTATGAAACACTCTGAATAATAACTTAAGGACGGGGGATTCTGTCTTGTACATTGTGTTTGCCCATTTCAGACAAATTCTGTATTGTAATGCACTTATATTGTTGCTGCTGCTTCATAAATAAGGTTAACTGCTTAGTATTATCTTTAATTCATTAGCTTTAATCTTTTAAAGCTGAACAATTATGAAAAACTAATTGTGCTATTTTTATATTTTTTATTGATTATTGCTAAAAAAAATGAATGTTATATTCAACTTTGCTTCACTCTCTGTCTGCTTGTCATAATCAACCCTGGCTGCAATGCTAGATTTGAGTGCATACTTTGATGATTTTTGGCTAAAAGTTACTGTATCAGATTGTATTGATATGAAGGTGTTGAATCTTATCAAATTGTTTCGCTCTAAGTCAGCCAATAGTAATCTTGAATCGGATCAAAACACCGCTAATAAATACTTATAGCATTGTTGCAAATATTTATCATTACACACCTAGTTTTATAATCTTGGAATATTTTTGCAAAATTAAAAGCCAAGTCCTGGGTTTAGGTCAATCAATTTTGTTGCTAATTTGCTAACAATATATTGAGTATTACAAAAATAGGTCTGGGCAGATCAGTCACTGTATTGTAATATCTTTTAATGCCAAAGCTGACACTAGTTCCAACACAAACCAGGTTCTGTCAAAACATGGCAATTCAAATTTTGTCAGTCCTTATTCTTTATATTTCATTTAGAAGACAGTGTTGTTTTTTTTAGTCCACAACTGATTAGCAAAAGGAAAAGTTGATCGTTCCTCTTTCAACCTGAAGAAACCCTTTGAGCATGCTCAGACAAGAAAGTTATTAACATCACCAGGAACCTTATACATGTACAAACTCTGACACAAGCAATCATTGTTCAAAGACAGAGATCTCACAGTGAAAAAGGAGGTTATTTCTACAGAAAAGAAAGTCATGAGGTAGGATGGGGTTGTTGTGTTGAAGCAGGATTCACCAGTTGGTCTCTAAAGTGTGCAGACAGGAACCAAAAGGCTTCAGGATCTGGAATTTATGGTTTTAGATGTAAACAAATGTAATTTCAGGCGTAATCCTGCTTCATGAGTTAAACCCAGGCTTTGTCATCGTCTCGTCCAGCCACGGCTTCACTGTAACATGTGCACTTTTAACATTAACCTTAACAGTAACATTACACGGCACAAGAAGAAGTCAATATATATTCTGAAATTTGAACAGCAGTAGAACATTAATGGACATACAAAGAGATTAAAAAAATAATGAAGCCAATTAAGGAAGTTAAGGTTGAAAACATATGGTAACTTGAGCTAAATGTATCTAAATTCATGTTTCATAAATTTGTTTTTTCTTTAATATGAGACTTGCAGTAAAACAGAGGATGCTAGGTCTACGTCTAAATTGTAAGAAAGACCTTGGCAAGCAAAACTACCACCATTTTGGTTTTGCCTCTAAATTTGCAAAGTATGGCAACTAGATTAGCACTAAATGAAAACCACACACTGATTGATAATTTGTGCTATTTATTATAATATTCTATACTATTACAAGATTGCACTTCCCTAATAAAAGAACAAACTGGTAAACTGTATCAATCTTATAAATTACTATCAGGTAAAAGGATTTAATGTGTAGTAAAACATGAAAATTCTTACTTGGCTATAGTGGCTATTAGTATTGAGCATGTAAGCCATAGCCATTAAAATGATAATAACGTAGTACTTTCAAATGTAGCAACTTGACAACAGTAAATAACCTCAGAGCAGGGCATACGACAGGGAGCCCCATCAAATTTGACTGGACCATCATCTATCCATAAAGAATTTAATAGCCACTGTACATACGCCATTTTGGCATAAGCCAGCAGTTGTAGTGGCAGATTTTTTTATACAGTGATTTTACCAGAAGCTGCTCATGTTTCTTTTTTTTTTTTTTTTTTTGCACAAAAGCCGACAGTAGCCATTATTGTAATTTTATTAAACCAGAAGCTGGTTATGTCTACTTTTCTTACTTACATTAAAAGCCAGCAGTTGCTCTGGCTGTACCTTTGTGTAAAATAAAAATACAATTGCCCTTTGTGTCAACATTTTGAACATCCAAGTAATAGTACACGGCAATGTCTGGCCCACAGGCCATAGCCTTCAGACAATTTAGCTAAGAAAATATAGTTATAGCCCTGCTTTAGTGTCTGGGTTTGCAGGACACTACTGACTGCATTTCTCTGCAATCTTCTGATTAGTGCACTCCCCCTGCTGGTATATGTATGTATGTGCATCTGTGAATGCTATTACTTCAGGAGGCAAATATTTCCAAAGGTATGATCATATTGACCTGAAATGATAGGAAAACAAAACAGAATGCAACAATAAAAACCTAAGTTTGAATTAATTTAGCCCAAGTGACCCAGCCTTCAAACCTTAAAAAGATGCCAAGGTGAATTTGGCAACTGCAAAGCATAGCAAGGGTTTAAAAACAAACTGGAAAACATAAAGGAACACAAGCGGGATGATATGCAGAAAGGCAAGACGGCACAAGCACCTGATTAACAGCAAGGTACATGAGAGCAGCCAAATCTAGAGCAGAAGCTGATGGCAGGGTACATGGGAGCAGCCAGAAGCTGATGGCAATTATGACAGATGCAGATATGACGGCACATGACAAGACCCAGGTCATGCAGGACAAGCTAATGCGTTAAAATTAAACATGTCTGAGGATGTGTTTTAGGGCTATTTCACACCTGAAGGTCTGGAAGTTTGTTTTGGGCAAGCAATTTTGCACTTCGTCTAGACTTGTTCATTTATAAAAGATAAGAAGATAAAGACACATTAAAGTGCCGTGGCAAGTAACTCAAAATTTCAAGTCTTAAGATAGAAGGATGCCTCAGAAGCAACTAAATACCTATCAAATCAGGCACAAATGGTGATAAAGCAATATAGTCCCTTCTATAGCCTACTTATTACAAGAGCAAAACTGAAAAGAAATCTCTTCTAAAAATATTAATATGAATATTAATATAAACATTTGTACTGCCAAGTTAATGACAAATTTTTGTCTTGGTAGATATTTAACACATCAAAACAGCAGTAACTTCTACCTTTAGAGTGAAACTTCAGCCTTAGTTCTCAGTACTCAGAAACATTTCAGGTGTGAAAGCGCCCCCAACAAGCTGTAAAAGTGGCGGCAGCATTAGTTAAATGAGTGGCGTGGGTTAACACCTCTGCACTCCACAAAGAGAACTGTTTCGTGCGAAGGGGTCTGTAAAAGGAGGTAGCATGTTGTTGTTTTTTTTTTTAAAGGGAGGAGTTTAGAGTGAATACCCTCAGACGCTTCGGCTGCAACCAGCTCCTCTTCAGTACTGGCCTCAACAGCTGGAGCAGAATCCACCAGCTCCTCAGCACTGGCCTCGGCAGTTGCACTAACAGGAATTTCGGTTGGTTCTACGGGAGATTCTACAGGTGATTCTGACTTAGCTTCTCCTGGGGCTGATGCAAGAGGTTCTACGACTTCCTGGGCCGATTCAACCACTTCCTGTGTAGATTCAACTACTTCCGGGGCTGCATCTACAACTTCTTGAGCAACATCTTGAGTTAATTGAACAACCTCTTCAGCAGGTTTCACAACTTCTTCAACTACAACTTCAGGGGCTGGTTCTGTTTCTGTAGCTGCTTCTGCTGCAGCCACTACTACGTCAGGGGCCGACTGGTCAACTTCAGGAGCTTCAACAACTTCTTCAGAAGATTGAACCATTACTGGGGCCTGTTCAACTACTTCAGCCGCTGCAACAACTTCCGGGGGTGATTCCGTAACTTCCTGGACTAACTTGGCATCATCTACAACTTCTGGGCTTTGTTTCACATCTTCTGAAGTAATTTCCACTTCTTCTGTGCTGGATACCTCTGATGTTGATGCTTCTAAAGTTTCAGCCAACCCTTCGCTTGGGACTTCTGCTTTCTCTTCACTGATGCAGGTATCTTCAGAAACTTTGGTTGCCAGTTCGGTAACAGCACCTTTTACCATTTCTGCTGGTTCACTTGCAGGTTCTTCTGCAGTGGCCAAAATCTCAGGGGCAGAATCCACCAATTCTTCTGGCGCACTTACTACTTTAACACTCTCCAAACTAGCTTTGGGTGCATCTTCCACCTTTGCATCCTTCATGTCAGTGACTTGAGTTTTGACATCGGGTTCCTCATCCTCTGAGTCGGAATCAGAGTCAGAATCAGAATCACTTGATGATGAGGAAGAGGATGCATCGACTGGAGTTCCACTGGATTCTGAGGAATCTGATATGACAGCGTTTTCTGAGGTAGTGGCTAATACTGGAGTGTCTTCTTCGGCTTTTGGTCCTGCTGCAGTTTCAGCTATGACTGGTTCCTGAGTAGGGGCTTCGGTTTGAGATTCGGAAGCTGTTTCTGGAATAACTGGAGCAGAATCAACCAGCTCCTCTGCACTTGCACTAACGGCAGGTTCAGAAAGTACTTCGGCAGATTCTACTGGTGTCTCTACAGTAGTAGGGGCTGTTTCTTCTGCGGCCAATTCAGCAACTTCAGCAGCTGCAACAACTGGTTCTGGAGTTTCTAAAGGAGGTTCAGGAGCAGTTGTTTCTGGAATCACCGAAGCAGAATCAACCAGCCCCTCAGCACTTGCACTAACAGATTGTACAGATGCCTCTGGTGAAGGAGACTTAGCTTCTTCTGCCAGTTCAGCAACTTCTGGAGCTGCAGCTCCAACTGGTTCTTGAGTTGGGGTTTCTGTTTGTGGTTCAGCTGCAGCTGTTTCCGAAATCACAGGAGCAGCATCTACCACCACCTCAGCACTTGCACCAACAGCAGGTTCAGTTGATTCTATTGGAGATTCAGCTGCTAGCGTAGCAGGTTTAGCTTCTTCTGGGACTGCTTCAACAACCTCTGAACTAACCTCAGCAACTTCTGAGGCTGCTACAGCAGTTGTTTCAGGGTTAGCTGTGGGTGAAGCTATGGTTTCTGTGGCTGCAACTAAAGGCTGTTGTGAGAAAACTCCAGGGTCTAAAAGTTTAACTGGAAAGGCAACTGAGGTCTTGTAGGAGAGGAGAGCTGCTCGCTCGTCTGGAGCCTCTGCTGCTGAAGAAACATTCGTAAAGTGTTAAGGCTGCACACACTGAAGAAATTCACATTTGTTCCAAGTGTTCTCTCAACAATAGATGACAAAGCTATTCAAACAGGACTGAAGAAGTCATAGTTTTTATTAATAAGACAGGAAACATTGTACAAAATGTAATATTATTTATAAACAGAATAGATGTGGGCTATTTATCTATTTTAAAGATTTCATTTTGGAATTTACCTTTATTTTACAGACTGTAATAAACCAGAAAAAAAAAAAAAGGAGAAAAACATTCTAATAATATGGATCAAACTGGCTCGGGATTCGAACTCCTGCCTCTTTGGTATGTGGTGTGCACTCGACCAAGAGAGTCACAAAAGCCATTTATTCAGTTTAGTAAAATTACTTCAGTCTCAGTCTCATTTTTGCTTAATTTATTCTTAAACATATTCCCGCAAACTGCCAGATCACAGAAACTGAAATGTACGCAGCAGTAACTTGGCGCTCTATGGCATTCTATCATATCACATTATGATTATTCAAAAAAATATTTTTACTTGGTTCAGTGACAAGTCCAAATGATGCCATCGAAATGTGTTCTTGTAGAATAGCTTTAATTAACATTTTATTAAAAAGTTTGTTGACCAGCGTTTACTGAACATGTCCTCAAATTTGTCTTGGTTTAGCTTCTACTACCACCTAGTGTTGAGAAAACACTTTGGACAAGCACAGAATACATTTAGCAATTTACAAATAATACAAAAAAATCCAATAAATTAAAACTTATCTTATGTTCTTATGATACTTTACCCAAATAGTTTTTTATTTTATTTTATTTTTTAAGATTTTAAACTTAAACTTGGTCAAAAGTCTGTTGCGGTGCTCCGGCTGTTCCAAAATGGCACCAAACAGGAGTAGATTATCATTATACTTAAAGATAATTTGTGAAAACAGGAACATGACAAATTATGAACATCAATTTCAACATGTAATAAGGTAGAATTAAACACAATAAATATGCATTATTAAACACTAAAAGGCTGGTGGGAAAATGGGGAAAAAGAGCACAATTTCCAATTAAATACGTAATATATTTAAAAACACTGAAATGCAAAAATCATTTATCCAATAAGCTGGGTAAAAATATGATATTAAAAGTTTTAATGACGAACTTTAGGATTCAAAATGAGAGAAAACAAATGAACACATGACATAATTGTAAACACTGAGATTGGACAAAAAATCTAAAAATTTATAGGATTGTTTTTGAATCTCCATGTGACTTCAGTGTGTGGGTCTTACTCTTGGCCCTGGCTGGTTCTTTAGCCCCGGTGCAGAGTCTTGCAACAGGACGACTCCTCAGAGAACACAGGCTCTCCAACTGGAGACACTGAGGGACACACAACACAACACTAGTCAATATTTAACTTTTTATAGATATTACATTTCTTGTTCCAAAAAAATGCAAAGTCTAATCTTCCCAGCTCATTTCTACTGCTACTATATTCAAACACCTTTAAATAAATATAAATATCACAATTTATATTCATCTATATATGTATAACAGCATTTTGGGTCCTCCCATTTGACGTAACTTTGAAGTAAAATGCAAGAAATATGAAAGAATAACAATTCATAATTTTGCAATTTTAAATACAGCTGTCACAAGACAGAACACAAAAATGAACATGTTAATAGTCTAGAGTATTTGACTAATACTGCTAATAAAATAAGGTTCCTTTTTCCATTTGGTCTTTGACTGACATTTTGAGCTTTTTTTGTTTTTTTTAAACATACAGCTATTTTTGTCTCCATCTTTCATCATTTGCATAACTGAAAAAGATTATGTTTTTACATTTTGTTTAATCAGTTTTCCAACAATGAATTTCAGGTTGAGTGAAAGCATGTATTGCAATGGTAAAAAGGGAAAACAAAATAGTAAAAGGTGCGATTTGTGTGTTATGAATCTTTTAAGAAAAACAATTAATAATGTAAAATATAAATATAAGCAATAAAAGTAAAAACATGTAAATAAATAATACATCTATTTAAAGACTTTACAGACAGGCACCTATTGTCAGTGTTCATAAAATTAAATTTGATGTTTAACAAAGTACGTGGTGACGTCAGGATAACCTTTAGCGATTAGACGTCCTAGTAATGTTGTAATAACTGGTTTATTTTGTGATTTTAATGATTTATTAAATGTATCTGTGACAACACTGAAATGAGAATAATTAACATAAATAATGACCCCACATGCTACTCTGTTTGAGGTTTGGGGCAACTTAAGTTCAGGAAGTGCGTGTCCTTTAAATTAAGCTTAGCATTACCGTTTCTTTACTTTAAATAATAGATTTTTAAAAAATGTTTCGACTACTTTACGTTCACTGTACTTGTTCCCATTTAATGCATATGTATGGAGCACAGTTTAAGCTGTATAAAGCTATTTCTGCGCTTATTACCTTGAGAGAAGCTAGTCGCCCTATCCGAAGCAGAGAGGTCGCCATCTTGAGTTCCTGTTGATATTATGGTCCGGTCGCAAACGAGGGGGGATTAAAGGTTCCCCCGAACATCAGGCACTGCCCTCCGTTTTTACATTTTTGTTTCACTGGCTGGCACTCTACTATTTTCTGATTAAAAACCTATCTAACTTTAACTTCTGAGTTTCACACATTATATTTAAGGAAGCCTTAAATATAGCATCGTGCCCCTCCGGTGGACTCAAGATGTTATTGCATTATAAAGCTTTGACGAAGAAACTAGGTAGTCTACTAAGTATAAGGAGTTTTATGTATTTCTTTATTTTTTTTTCATCAATATTTTACTATCGATAACTTGGAGAACTGAAGACTGACATGTATGCAGCTCAGATGGACTATTTAGCGCCCTCTGGTGGACTAAACATGCTACAGCCTAATAGCAAAATGTATACAAAAAGGTACCTTCAGGGCTTCGTTTGAGGGGGAACAAGAGGGAACATCCCAGGTAGTTCCCTCACTTCCCAAATTTGGACCAGGACCCTTTTTAACAGGGCCCCCAACATTTTGTATCCTGTTAAGGGAGCCTGTATAACCACTTTTGTGTCCCTTTAGTTAGATCAATAATAAAAAGTGAGACAGGACAACTGCATGGGCCCTTCAGTGGCTAAAGCAGACTCTCTCCTGGGAGGGTCTGGGAGGGGCTCCTGCTGGCAGAGGTATCTGTCCCCTCAGTCAGCCTCCTCTGGGTGGGGGGTGACTAAGGAGAATCTGCCCTCACGCTCATTCCACTGTGCTCACGCATCGCACCTCACTGGGCCATTGGCCAAAGACTTTTTATTAAAAACAATTGTCTGGTCACCATGAGCCCTCAGTATTATTAATACCCTTCTAATTAATAATATTTAAAATTGGTAATAGTAGTATTGCAGAATTATGGCTTAAATGGCAGATCCAGTACTATTGCTTTTTCTTCCCCTCATCCTAATTATACCTGCCAAGTCTGATGCACACACATACACACAAAACCCACGCACACACGCATACACTCTTATTGACCGTTGTCTTGATGTAACATCTTTGGTGTTCTAATATCTTTTGAATTGTCATATGCATTATGTTTTGTCTTTTTTCACCTCTATGTTGTCTTTCGCATCACTTAATAAAAAATAAAAAGTGTCTTTCATTTTTTTGAGCAGTGCATGCTTCAGTGGACAAACCTCCACAACGAGACAACTGGTTGATTCATTCAACTTCTACATAATCATCCTGTCAGTTATCAAAATCTGTAATGTTTTGTAAAGCCTACAGATCTGATAAAACATGGAAAACTCTGGTGGACTCAATAGATCATGCCATTATAGTTTAAATCCCCAGCCTATACCAAAAATACTGTTTTTATTCTTATGTAGGTTCAACTCTCTTGAGTTTCTTTAGTAATGAAATCAAACCGATTGTGTGGCATTTACAATTCAATTTTTCTTATGGGTTTAGTCAGTACGCTACAAAACGCCAACAAATCTGGGCAAAAATCTCTTGGTGAGATCACACATGACAAACTTCTGCCCACAATGTCAATGGCACCAAATAGGTTTTTATTAGAACAAGGGGATAATCAAAGGCCAGAATGAGATGGACCAAGAGGCACAGACAGGATCCATGATCTTAGCCCCAGCGAAACATTATTGGTTAACTTTTTATATTTTCTAAAAAATGACTTTTTTTCCCCTCATTTTAAAAATCCAGTCGTCCCCTTTAAGATTTTAGGTAACACGTTGCATGCTGGGAAAAGGGAATGTTAGGTATAATGGTCTTTAGGAAAGTATTACAGAGCAGACATTTCACAAGTCCAATAACAGTAAAGGCTTAGGCTTTTTCCCACAGATGAGGGCTGATGGGAAATGTAGTGTTCAGTCTTGTAGTGCAGAAGGTTTGTAGTTTCGAAGCAGAAATATCACAAGTCCAATAACAGTAAAGGCTTAGGCGTTTATGCAGATGAGGGCTGATGGGAAATGTAGTGTTCAGTCTTATAGTGCAGAGGGTTTAAAACCACAAACTTGCTGTAGCTTTGAGCTTATAAAGGTCAGTGGGTGAGTCTCTGGGGTTTTCATCACAAGGCTACATCCACAGTGTTTTGGAATTGACTGAAATATCTGACCGAGATAATTTCATTTCACAACAGCAGAGGCGTAATGAAATGTCTGAAGAACATGTTTTACTTCAACAGTATTATGCAATTTTTCAGGCTTTTTGAAATAGTTTTGGACACCTTAGTATTTCACATTTTATAACTTAAAACATCTTCTTTTGGGAAGCTGTTACTTTAAAAATGGATACTAAAATACTACTCCCGGTATGTTTCTGAGGTGGAAACAACATTATTATATGGTTAAAAACAAACAAACAAAAAAGTCCATTTAGCAGAATAGGAGACATTTAAACTTCACATCATATGGCACACATTCAGTCAAAATTAATAGACACATTTCAATCACCTCAAAACAAATGCATATTTATCTTGGTACAACAGACCAGTGGTTCTCAAACTGTGGTACGGGTTCCACTGGTGGTACATAGGCTTCTTCTGGTGGTACTCAGGAGTCTTTTGCAGTACAAGTCTTAATTTAGTTTAATTTACAGACAGTTTTATGCCTGTTTTAGCTCAGCTTTGGTTAGGGTTAGTCCTGTTTTAAACCTGATTTAGGCCTATTTAAGACCTAGACCTAGAGTAAAAGGTATACCATATTTTCAGGACTATAAGTTGCACTTTTTTTCAAAGTTTGGCTGGTCCTGTGACTTATAGTCTGGTGCGACTTGTACATCAAAATATATGAGTGACTGACATGAACCAAGGAGTAAACCTTACCATCTACAGCCACGAGAGGGTGCTCTAGGCTTGTGACAACTACTGTCAGGAGCTTGGTGAACTTGCTCACCGGTAACTTGCTTGTTATGTTCATTTAGCATTTTCAGCCTCCCAGGTTTGTTCCTTTTGCTATTGTGTAGCTGAATAACTGTTAATGTGTTAGGTTAACATACCGGACATTCAGCCTGTTGCTCTGTGTGCTACTGTGTAGTTGAATATCTCGCCTTTCCAGATTAAATGTCTGTTCTTGGTCTTGGATTTTGTGAAATACATTTTTAAATAAATGCAACTTTTATATATTTTTTTTTCAGGATGCATTTTTTGACAGATTGACTTACGGTACTTAATCCTTAACCTTCACTTAGAATAGCCCTATACATTTGTGTTTTAGTTATAGAACACAACCAAAGTTTTAGCAAAACCCCTGGATGTAGCCCTGGTAAACCCCAGATCTCTACAGTCCTTGTTTATGTTTGAGCTTGTTATTTTTATAGTTTTTGTAGTTCAACAGTCCTGCGTGTCTCTGTGCAGCTCCTCGTCATCGTCCTCATCGGCCTCGTCTCTCTCGTTCAGCTCCTCCCCGATCACGTCCAGTTTAGCGTCCTGTCCCTTTAAAAGCCCCTCCTCTTCCTCCTCGTGCCCCTCTTCTTCCTCCTCCTCGCCGTCATGGTGGTAACCGAGCCCCGCCGCCTGCAGGTGTAACCGCCGCTCCTCCACCAACAGAAGGCGCTCTCTGACGCCTTCTGCCGCTACTGCCGTGTCACTGGGGCTGCCGAAGAAATGCTCACTCCTGGAGAAAGAAAGCAGTCGAGTTGAGTTACATCAAAATACAATTCTTTTCCTCTTCTATACAAAAAATATCTTGTCCCTGTTGATTCAAGTTGGATTTCCAGGGAATGGAACAAATTAATATGTATTAAAGGGGCAATATTATGCTTTTATTTGTATTTTTAAACCAATGCTGGACACCTCTACAACAGCAGCACGTTTTACAACCTTTAAAAACATTATGTGGCTAAAAGAAAATGTTTCCAATTATTACTACTGCCACAAACTGTTACAGTTATTTCAACATAAACATAGAAAAATAATTTTTGTATGATGCCATTTTACTACGAAATGAAAAATACCTATGAGGTATCAGTGAAAACAGAGCTGTATACAGTTTTTTGGATTAACAAAAAAAAAAACTATGAACATGACTTATTAATCTTGTATGTCTGTAAGCTAAAGCATCACAGAAGCCTAAAGCATAATTAAATACAGTACTTAATCTATTATAATAAATCATATATTTAATGTCCCTGCTATGAATCACACATACAGTGGCAAGCAAAAGTATTCATACCCCTTAGCATTTTTCCTTTATTATTGCCTTACAACCTGGAATTTAAATGAATCATTGAGAGGTTTATGTCAGTCACTTTACATGACAACAACGATGAAACTGCAAAAAAAAAAAAAAAAAATGTATTGTGAAGCAAATTAGAAATATGAAAAACAGAAAACCTGAGTGTGCAAAAGTATGTACCCCCTTTTTAAAGAGGCCCCTAAATGAGACCCGGTGTTGCTCACCCTCAGAGGTCACAGTTGCAGTCAGCTTGGCCTGTTAATCATAGCATCTATGAAAGATGCTATGATTAACACAAACCTGGCCCCTGACTGTGGCCCCTCTCTAAAGTGAAGCCTGGTGATGGCGGTGTCCTGCTGTGGGGATATTTGTCATTGGCAGGGACTGGGAAACTGCTCTGAACTGAAGGAATGAAGGATGGAGCTAAACACAGGACAATTATTGAAGAAAACGATTCAAACTGTGCTGTACACTGCATCCAACCTGAAGGAGCTGGAGCTGTTTTTAGATGAAGAATGAACACAAATCCCAGTGATTTTATGAACCAAGCTCATAAACACTTATCCTAGAAAAGTTGAAGCTGAAAGTCCTTCAGAAGGAGGTTCTACAGAGAACTAACTGAGGGAGTACTTACTTTTGCACAGTCAAGTTTTCTGTTTTTCTGTCATATTTCTAATTTGCTTCACAATAATTTTTTTTTTGCATTTTCATAGCTGTTGTCATGTGATGTAAAGTGACTGACATGAACCTCTCAATGATCCATTTCAATTCCAGGTTGTAAGGCAACAATAAAGAAAAAATGATAAGGGGGTTACATACTTTTGCTTGCCACTGTAACTGATAACACTTGTTATTACCTACAGGTTATTGTTTTGTTAAAATAAAATAAAAACTATAAACTTTTTTTTAATGGTTACAGAGGATGAATTAAATCTTCAGGTACCGGTGTCGTAAACCAGGAGTTGTTAAAATACTGGTATCAAAAATATTTGAATGGTACCCAGTCCTAGTTCTGAAGCCTCAGAAACGCAGCACCAGAGAATACAGGAAGACTCAAACAGACCTGAATCAAACAAAACACAACTCCAGGTATGTTTTTGATGAGAAAACAATTAAAAGTTTTTTGTATAATATAGTCGCTTTTAACCACCTCTCATTTAAATGGAATAGACGGACCACTAGAATTAAAGAGCAGGTCTCTCATACTCTCACAAAACCTTCTTCTAGCCTGATGCAATTTGAAAAACAGCAACACAAGACTTATGACATCATCCACACCTAACGCCAAAAAGTGTTTTTTCTTGTTTACCTTATGGCTTGTTCATTAGTATAGGTCAGTTTCTAGTGCTGCATGAGGTACAAAGCATTTAGGGATGTCAAAATGTTAAATTTTACTGTCTTGATTATTGTGAGAGGAAATTTTGCAATTTTATATTATTTTTATGATTACTGACAATGCTGAAGGAAACACTGTATTTAGTCCATACAAAGTCTTGTTAAAAGACGCTAAAAAAAACAATCGAGCACAAGGCTAATCAGCATACACAAACAAACATGTAGCAAAGCACACTACGCTGTTCATTTTTGCCAATTTGCTGCCACTTGCTAAACAAGGGCAATACAGTTCATACAAATCCGTTCTCTGTGATTATCAGTGTTTTTCGCGTCTGCAGAGTCTCCACAGAGAGTATAGCTGCTCTGGAGTGTGGAGTTAGTTTAAATCAGCTTCTGTTTGGGTTTAGCTGAGTGTGCTCTTGTGATACCATGTAACAATGTGGCTGAGACGCAGTCAAAGTGTTTTTCTGGTGGATATAACTCGGAATTATCAGTTCCTTCTGCCATTTCCAGGTTATCAACTTACCGAATACGTTTAATATTGAAGCAAATGTGTTTCATCAAATTTTGATTTTTAAATGCCTTTGAATTTCTACCTTTGAATTTTCCTGATTTTTTTTTTTTGTCTCTGAATTTCAGTAACTGAAATTTCAGTATCTAATTTTCACTGTATTTTTCAGTCATCAAGGTTTGTAAAACTTGTTGAGTATTTGTAAGAGAATATAAATCTGACTGGTCTAGTACCGTATTTTCCGCACTATAGGGCGCTCTAGATTATAAAGCGCACTGTCATTGAATGATCTATTTTTGAACTTTTTTCACATATAAAGCGCTCCGGACTAAAAGGTGAAACAAAACAGTCAGATAAGTCAGTCAGTCAAACTTTATTCAACGCGTTCACCATAACCCCGAAACTTGTTCAGTTGTAACGCGTGAATAAAAAACACAATCTGAGACCGCTAAATCAAACGATAGTGTATTTACAATAACTCATAACTGTTCAGTTAACGTTATAACAAAATACAACACAATACACTCACTTTTTCAGATCATTCCTCGTCCACAAATCCCTCAAATTCTTCATCTTCAGTGTCCGAGTTAAACAGTTGATTACGGCAATATTATGGTGAAGCACAGTATGTATTACTCCATGATGCTCCTGACTACGGTAGCCGTAAATAAATTCATACATAAGGCGCTCTGGATTATAAGGCGCACTGTAGTTTTTTGAGAAGATTGAAGGCTTTTAAGTGCGCCCTATAGTGTGGAAAATACGGTACTTAAGGAGTTCTGAGTATGTTCATTACCCATCGGGGAAGACGACTGACATGGTGAGTCTGTCCAGGAGAGTTTTCCCTGAAGAGTCCACCTCATCCAGAGCTGTTGCATCCACACACACCTCCTGTAACACCTGCAACACACAGATATTCCCATTCATTAACATTCTTAAAACTGATTTTTAGAGAGATGTGAAATTTTAGAAACGACTTTTAGGAGCGTTAACATAAAAAAAAGAGTATCTATCTAAAATTTTGGGTTGTTAAATATCTCAAAAACAGGCTGAATGTGAGCGTGGTTCTCACCCTCTCAGCTGCGGTGTGGAAGTTCAGAGCCAGTTCTAGCCGGTGTTGCCTCTCGTCGGAGCTCACAGTGAACTGTTTCCACACTCGGTTCAGTCTGGGCAGAGTGTCTCCAGACGACCGAGTGGTGCAGCGGAGAGACTGACAGAGCACCACAGTGGCCTGAAGAAGCTGCCGGCCGTAGTCATATGTGCTCTGAGAGAGGTTAGGGGAAATAAGGCTTATTGTCATGTACTGAATATTTGTAGAGTTATTAGACATTTTCTAAAAGTCTGACCTGGGCGACGTCCACAAACTTCCGGTGTTTGTCCAACATGGTCCTGGTCTCCTGAGAGTCATCTCCCAGTCGAACGTGAGTCTTTAACAGAGCGTCCAGCAGCTCACCCAGCCACTCTACTGCCTGCAGTCACACAGCACAGTCACATGGTCTGTTTAATGTAAAAATGTAATGTATGTAGGCTATTGATAATTTAACTATAGCCAATTCTAAAAACTGAAGTCAAAACAAACAGTTACTAAGCTTTTCAGAGTTTTTATTAGTAATATTAGCCTGTGTTCTGCATTGTGTGCGTGAGAATACAGTGGGGAAATAGAGAAGCACATTCAGAGCAAGTGTGTGTTAGTTATAACCATATAAGAATATATATGCTCCTTCCAAGTCTTCCCAGACAACCATGGATTTAAAAACATTGCTCAGAATGACGCTACTGCCATTTGATTTATTTTTTGCAGGAAACTTAGTAGATGCAAGAGTCTTTTGAGCTTAGTGTAAATAGGATCTGCCCTTCTGACCGGCCAATTTAGCCGGTCATCACTCACACTATTTTTAGCCATGATCGTGATGGATGGCCAATCAATTGGAGCACCCTTAATCTATGAAATATCTTGTGTTTCTGACCTGTGAAGCGTCTTCTTCACATTTGAACAGTTGGACCATCTGCAGCATCTTCAGCCTCCTGACATCCACCATGTCTTCACACCTGAGGAAAGAAAAAAATCAGTTTTAAAACAGTGCTAGCACTTTGCATCACAATGCATTAGGCCAACAGCCATTGCAAGCTGAATAACTTTACAAATTATTTTACTGCTTTACTACTTGTTCTTTCTACTACATGGTTTAGGACTTTTCTTCCCATGAAAATTTCTAGTGTGACTGTACTGCATACATTTAATATAAAAGTTAGATTTGATTCAGTGTCTTCCTATGATGTTACCAGCAGTTTTGGTTTCATGTACATTTTAACATGACTGAAAATGTATAATACACTTAAAAAAAATGTTTTCTCATCAAAACAAAAATAGTGTTTTGGCCCAATTTGTTGTGCGAATCCTTAGGGTGATGTTTAAAAACATAATTTACCTGTGAAATGGTATTTTTATTGCAGGGGTGCACATTGTGAAGGTTGAAAGATCCTTCTATTAGGAAAATGAAGGCAAAGGTTTTGTCCGTTTTGTCTATACATTTTTTTCACTAGTCCCTTTTGGTTGAATCCTCCGTTGTTAAGTTGAACTGTAACCAGACCAGTGCTCACCTCTGTTTGCGGAGCTGCATCTCGTCCATGACAGACTGGATCTGCTGGACATTCCCCTGCTGTTCTTCAGATGTACTATCTGTTTCTTCTACAGGCCACGCTGTCTGTCCACACATCTGCTCCAGCAACAGCGCCCCCTTCTGACGCAAAGACGAGAGGCCCGACTCTGACACAACACAGGCATACAGCACTTTTTAACAGGGAAATAAAATGAAATGCAACCTTGATATTTACAAAGTTTCTGAAAATGCACTGTATTTTCGACAGTTTGGGATGTAAGCCCTGTGCACAGACTGTTCACTCACCGACTATCTGTAGTTTCTCCTCCAGCAGTTTGAGGTTCTGTTGGATGGCAGCTCCGTCGGCTGGAGCCACGTCTGCACAGAGCATGCCCAGAAGACCATCCAGCTGCTGGGACAGCTGTGGGGAGACAAGTATCACTTTGTTTTAATGCTACAATAACAGTTATAGAAAACTATCAAATTAGTTTATTGGAAAGTACACATCAGTGTCATGACTCCAGAACATTTGACCGTCTTGACTTTTCTTCAGGAGGTCTACATCAACAAGCCCAACAGCATGTATCCATAACTGCCTCACAGTCCATAGAGAATTATAACCTTTTTTGGACACATGTTTGTGTGCAATTGTTCAAGCTTTCACCATCTGTCTTCTCTGGTTAATCAACCAGTGTTGTTTTGTAACGTTGAGAATAAAATTTAGGCCTTTAACATGTATTAGTTCATATCTTCAGTTTAGTTTATTTATATAGCCCAATGTCACAACAACACTCACTCAAAGAGCTTTACAGAAGTAGACATAAAGAAACAAATAAACAAAAAGAAAGACTGTCCCAGTAGATCCCCTGTCCTTAGACCCTCCTTCTCAGTAAGCAGAAAAGGAAGAAACCTCAGGGAGAACCACATGAAGGAGGATACACTTCCAGTACAGGCAGGCTATAAATGTGTTCAAGGCACACATTACCTCCTGTACACTGGTATATAAGAGTACATATGTATCATTACCTCTTGTGTAGTGCTGTGGAAGCTGTGCGCGGCCTGTAGCACATTCTGCCTGCTCTCTAACTGAGCCGCCTGTCTGTAGCACACGTCACTGAGCTGCTGCTGTAGAGACTTGAGTTCAGCCACTTCCTCCTCTTCTCCAGCGTTGAGCAGGGCTGCGATCTGCTGGTTCAACTCCACATACACTGCAAACCACTCCTGTAAGAGACATCCATACGTACTGTCTGAGGGTCGGCCGCGGTCGAATACATGTTTTATTAACGCGCTGTTATTTACACTGTGCTGGCTCTCAATCTCCTCGTGCTTCTGCTGCAGAGCCTGTGCAGCCCGTATGGAGTCCCCGATGGCCTGGTGAGACTTTAACAGTTCAGAACCCGGGCCCTGGAGCCATGTCACTACCTGGAACACAATGAGAATTTATTGCAATGCATTCAACAAATTACTTGTTGAGTTATGCTTCAATATTGCTTTTTTTCCAGGATCTATATTCATTTATACAAGGTTAATATCAACATTAATAGTGATAATAATAATGATAATGACAATAATTTCAACACAAATAAACAATCAAACACAAAAAACAAAACAACATAGAAAGAAAAAACAAACAAAACAAACACACCTACACATCTCTATATAATATACATGTATGCATAATAATATACAGTTGCAAGAAAAAGGAGGTGAAGTCAACAATTCTTACTCGTAGGTCTTCTGAGAGCTCTTTTGTGCAAGGTATGGTTCACATCAAGCAATGCTTCTTCAGAATAGCAAACACAAAAGGGGGGTGTTTTTATTGGGCTGAATCTGCACTGTGAATGTTTACATAAATGTTCATTAAAAACATATTTTTTTGCAGCATTAGTTTAAGCAGACTGTATTTGTGTGTTGTAGTGACTTAGATGAAGATCAGATCATGCAGAAATCCAAGTAATTCCAAAGAGTTCACATACTGTTTCTTGCAACTGTATATACATCCCTAAATTGAAATATGTATACATCTCTATATAATTGCAACCCTCATAATCTATATTTATGATCTATTACAAATATTTTATCATATGCACCTAATCATCATAGGAGTATATAGAGGAATCCTGAGATTAATTTGAATACCTTTAAGACTATTTCAAGACCTTCCCAAAATATTTTAAGACCTCATCGCTACTTCAAGAAAACAGTTGTTCACATCATATAAGTTTTGCGTAGGGACGGGCCGATATGATTTTTTTCCCA
This sequence comes from Bostrychus sinensis, assembly GCA_020698575.1. Classification (NCBI taxonomy): domain Eukaryota; kingdom Metazoa; phylum Chordata; class Actinopteri; order Gobiiformes; family Eleotridae; genus Bostrychus; species Bostrychus sinensis. Next base: position 34,836,320 of record CM036240.1, read on the forward strand.
CCCGATATCTACCATACTCTTGTGGCCAATAGCCGATATTGGCCAAATCTACCTTTGTCTAAGTCTACGTGCACCTGTGTGAAATGGAGTGCCTCCCCTGCAGCGTTCAAGTGCTCTATGGCATCAGACGCACACAAACAAAAGAATATAATATCGGCTCTACGCATCATTTTAATAGTCATGGGAAGGAAAATTAAGTCTGTTAATGCATACTTTTTGCAGTCAAACTGTCTTTAGACAAAACTTTAAAACCAACAAAATTTAATACCTCATAAAATCGCGTTTAAGACTTTTTAATACTTTTTAATACTTTTTAAAGGCCTTTACCCAAAAAAAAAAAAAAAAAAAAAAAAAAAAAAAAAAAAAAAAAAAAAGAATCAGCACCTCCAAGTCCAAGGCCATGGTTCTCGACCAGAAAAGGGTGGCATGCCCTCTCCAGGTTGGGGGAGAGTTCCTGCCTCAAGTGGAGGAGTTTAAGTATGTTGGGGTCTTGTTCACGAGTGAGGGAAGGATGGAGCGTGAGATTGACAGGAGGATCGGTGCAGCGTCTGCAGTAATGCGGTCGTTGTATCGGTCTGTTGTGGTAAAGAAGGAGCTGAGCGGAAAGGCGAAGCTTTCGATTTACCGGTCGATCTACGTTCCTACTCTCACCTAAGGTCATGAGCTTTGGGTCATGACTGAAAGGACAAGATCCCGGATACAAGCGGCCGAAATGAGTTTCCTCCGCAGGGTGGCTGGGCGCTCCCTTAGAGATAAGGTGAGGAGCTCTGTCACACGGGAGGAGCTCGGAGTAGAGCCGCTGCTCCTCCACATCGAGAGGAGCCAGCTGAGGTGGCTCGGGCATCTGTTCCGGATGCCTCCCGGACGCCTCCCTGGGGAGGTGTTCCGGGCATGTCCCACCCGGAGGAGGCCCCAGGGAAGACCAAGGACACGCTGGAGGGACTATGTCTCACGGCTGGCCTGGGAACGCCTTGGGGTCCCCCCGGTAGAGCTGGAGGAAGTGTCTGTGGAGAGGGAAGTCTGGGCATCTCTGCTTAGACTGCTGCCCCCGCGACCCGGCCCCGGATAAAGCGGAAGAAGATGGATGGATGGATAATTTACCCAAAATTGATTTATCAACTTTTAATACTTTTTAAGACCCCTGGACACCCTGATCATAACCACAACTATACATCTTATGTTCATAATTTATATGTTACATTTAAATAGGGATGGCTGGGTTTACTCCGTAGTATTGATCTATGTTATATTTCATTTATAGGTATAGTTAAAACAGCAAAAAAGGTAATCCTCCAGCTAGGTACTCCTGACCAGGATCCTGGCTCAAGGGTCGAGCACTGGACCGCAGCTGTCCACTGCTCCTGACAGGTTGCCCTAACAGGTCAAATGCAGACAACAAATTTCCCTGTGGGGACAATAGAGTCTAAAGTCTTCCGGGTATAACTTATTAAATATATAAATATATCTATTTTATCTCTAATAATAAAAGTTTGTCTCTCCATTTCCACTATCTATTTCAGGGCTGTTATCCAGGAAATTTACATTAGGTGTAAGAGTCTTTCCATGTCTTTATCAGTTTAATTGCAGTCATTCTTAATATGTTAAATCGGAATTTAAGATACTTTTTTATGGCTACTAACCTGACAAGCCACACACAACCAAGCTGCCTTCCAACCAATCGTTATTTAAAAAGGGCTGGGTTTATGTGGTTCTCAGTTTCTCTGATTGGTTGTACGTTTTGCTATTGTGTTACTTCATTCTTTAAATATTGTTACTAACTCAAGAACCAGACTAATTATTGAAGAAAATGATCAAAAAAAAGCAAACAAAGCACACACTTAGTGACCCCAAGCACATATATCTATTGTGGGTGAAGATTTGATGCACATCGATGCACACTGGCAAATGTATAGTTCAGATCTATGCTGTAACTGGTTCAACCCCAGGCTCTAACCCTTAGTTCTCCACTCATCAAAATGTCAAAACAGAACATAAATCATGTTTGTCCTGAAGCACTGCAGCGTCTGACCTGGAAACACTCGATTTGAATGTGTTTGAATCAATCTGACCAGACAACATGTAACTAGGATTATCATAATACAGGCTGGGACACTGCAGTGGAGAGTTTTCCCAGTTTTCTGATTGGATTTATGGAATTATCAAGCCCTATAATCTCATCTGTCTGTCTGTCTGTCTGTCTGCATGTTCTTGTACAGTGTAAAACCGCTGACCCCTGACCTCCTGGGACGAGCACACACACACACTTGATTACACATGTGTAAATGGCAGGAGTATTATGGCGTCTGGAGCCACTGGGACTGATGGGTGAGTGCCTGTCTGGAAGATGAGCTCGGGGTGGAGATGGTGAAGGATTGTGGGTCAGGGCTGGAGGGGGGTTGGCCTAGTTCTGAAGTCCTACAAAGAACCACAGAGGTAATACAAGCAATGACCGTACAATGTGTAATGATGTGATGTTTGCATTAACATTGTTATATTTTAAAGTTTTTGAAATGTGGGTATGTCTTTTTATAGAAATCTTGAACAGACCATCAATGTTAAACTGATAGTATCATGATAATAGAATGACTGTGTAACACTAACACTGCAATATTCTAAAGAAAAAATGCCTATCCAGTTGTTTTTTGAAATAGGCAAAATTTATCCATGTTGGACGTTGCCTGACTTTTCCTATTTCTGTAGCCAGCTCGGTACATTTTCTCCTCCTTTCTCAGGCAACCAATAATTAAAGCCATGCAATTATATGGTTTTCCTCCATACAAATGCAAGAAAAGAAAGAAATAGTAAATCCATTCATTCATTCATCTTCTTCTGCTTATTGCCATTAAGGGTCGTGGCTGTCTATCCCAGCGACCATGGGCCATAGGTGGGGTACGCGCTGTCTGTCTGTCTGACCTAGAGTGGACATAACCCCAACTCATAACCTTTTTAAACTTTTAATGTTTGTTTTTAAAGCCATTAATGGACTTACATCTTCTTATTTATGTGAACTGTTAATTGCTATTGATGGGACTCAATTAAAAAAATTAATCTAGTTATTTACAGGCTTTGTAATTAATCAATCGCAATTAATCACATTTTTATCAAATAGCAATATTTATATGTCAGAAATAAAATATAGGAGCTTATTTGGATGTTCTGGCATATTTGAACTTGATCTCAAACTAACACTACGGTCAAACAGGGACAGTATTCAGTGTTTGTGCATTGACCTCTGCCTCCCGTGCACGTAGTGACATGTGGCGCACCTCCCTACTCTGTGTCTCCTCCTCTGTGCTTCGCGTGGACCTGTCCCCTTTCTCCTTTGCATCTGAACCCAACGGGCTGCTGTCTCCTGTGCATTAGCTGTGACAATGATCAGAGATACGATGAGCGGCGGCTTGAAGCAGTGCGTTTGAAAGTGAAAAAAGAGGAGTGAAGCCGAGCGCTGGATGTGCAGAGTGGGCTGGCCTTGGAGAAAATCCTGCAGTTACCTGTAGTCCACTCCTATAGGCACATTATACAACAGTTCACAGCTGAAATCCACTCACATTTGGTGTTTTGGTCAGTGTGGATGTCCAGCCCTGGTTACTGTGCGCCAGAAACTAGGTCACTAAGGAATGTTCCATGTTGTCACAGACAAGTGCGATTAATTGCGTTAATTTCTCTGCAATTAATTTATTGTGATTAACGCGTTAAAGTCCCAGCCCTACTAATTGCACAATTACCTCAGGACCAAATGCAAACAGTGAGGCGAGCGTTTGTTCGCTGTAGCCAGTCCGAGACTTTGGAACACTTTACCACTTGAGTTACAGACCATCACAGATTTGCCTTTGTTCAAAGCTAAGCTAAAAACTTACCTGTTTAGACTTGCTTTTAGTACCTAACTGCATTACGACACATGTATTATTCTATTTTATTTTGAAGATATTTTACTCTTGTTTTAAACTGTTATAGTTACCTTGTTCTTACTTGTCTCTATCCTTTTTATTATTGCACTTTGGTTCAGCTGTTGCTGTTGTAAAGTGCTACACAAATAAAGTTTTATGTCCATTTAGAGTGAAGCTGCTCAGCCTCAGACAAACATAGTCTGAGCAGGGAGCTTCATGTAGTTGCAAGTACGGTGTGCTCAGCTTCAGCTGCTCAAACCCGGCTCCTAGCGATCTGCGCAGTGGTGAGAGGAAAGCAAGTGAGTTTTGCTAAACTGTAGTTAAATGCTGAGACAACACTGGCTCAAGAGAGAGGCATGCCAAAAATCCGATGGGTGCACCACTGCAACCAGGGAAAATATTCAGTTGCACCCATTAAATTTTCAGTTGCACTCTGAAACCTTGCTGTAAAAGACAGAGTTAACAAAAGCTAACAAAGTTGATCTTCTTCTGTGTGTGGCGCTTTGTTTTCAGATTCACTACATCATATCTTTATGATGTGGTCTCACCTGCATGACCTTGGTGTGGTGTGTGGTTAGTCCTCTCACCTGCATGACCTTAGTGTGGATCTCGTCCAGCTGGCTCCTCTTGTTCCTCTGCCTGCACAGCTCCTGATAGCGTGTGTACTGTTCTCTGAGCGAGTCCAGCAGCTTCATCACCTGAGGCTGGGCCAGGAGCTCCTCCTCCATTGGACACCACGCCGTCCCTGGGGGTCAGAGGTCACACTATGAGGTGTCAGCAGTGACAGGTAAAAGCTTCTACAGAGTTAGACCCTCGCTCATTTCTCTACCACTGGGGTGCAAACTACCACAACCCTAACTTGGATTGGTTTCCGCCTGGTTTTATGTCACTCTTTAATCAATGGACAAGCTAAATAAGCAGAACACAGTTTTTAGGGGAAATGTGACAGTCACTACAGTATATTAACATGCAGGTTGAGAAAACCAAATTATTGCCTTACTCTTGGGACTACTGCTCCATGTATACTGATTCAGCTAGGAGAGACTTTCAACTCCAACTTTTTTTTAATTTCATTCATAATTTAAAAGAAAAAGCACAGACAATTCATGTTAGCAAAATGAAAAATGAATGAAAAGGAGCAGAAAGAGGAGTAATCTTATATTATGTGCCCCTTTTTAATAAGGGTGCTCCGATCAGGATTTTTGAGGCCGATCACCGATCAGCCTTTGCTGTGATCGGCCGATACCGATCGTGGCCTATACCGATCACGTGGTCTTCAATGTAGTAATGTAATGTATGCAGGCTATTATTAGTTCCACTTGAAAAATACTGTAGCCTTTGTAAATATAAAAGTACAACAAAATTCTACTTATTTTTGTTTTAGAAGAGGTTTTGTTGCATTATTGGTCTTTAATGTGTGCCCAGTGTCTGTGGCTTTGTTTGAATGCTCCGCTGATGTAAAAATCAGCTGTTCTTCTTAATTGGTGCCTTTAGTGCGAGTCCGCGGGTGCTGCGCCTGCGTAACGCGCAGCCAAACCAGGTTGAAACACAGTGGACTAAAGAGCAGAGAGCTCCTGCAGCCAGTTTTGACAACGTCTGAACGAAGAAAACGTGCACAAGAGAGCAGAGAAGACAACGATGAAAGGTGCTCCTCTCAGACTCACAGACACATGGGCTGCCTTTTTACTTTCTCTTTCCATTAGCAGCCACTTGGTGCAGTTTAAGCCACAAAACGCACAGTTTTCTCCGCGTAACAAGACACAGGCAGACTCTGAACTTTCTTAATGCTTTTAACGCACTGCTGCGCCTCGGTTCTGTCCCGTGCGCTCCAAGAGCAGGCGGGGACACAGCGGGGACACAAAGCAGCGCCTCCAGGGCAGGTTTGTTTTAGTTATAACCAGGGCTTAACTTAAAAACACTGCTAGAATAACGCTACTGCTGTTTAATCAAACCAGAGTTGCAGGACAGTAGATGTGAGAGCCTCGCGTGCTTGTTGTAATTTGATCAGCCCATTTTACCGATCACCAGTCACTCTATTTTTAGCCATGATCGGGCCGATTACCGATCGCGGCTGATTGATCGGAGCACCCTTACTTTTTAACATAAGGTTTGTAGCTTTTGCATTCTTACAAAGCTGTTTCTGTCTGAATTTACAGTATCATCTCTAGACATAGTTGGCATAACAATTCAAGCCTTTACAGTTCTTTTCATTACAAGATTTGAGCACTGTCACAGACCATCAGTTTAATTACCAATTTCATATTTACTTAATATAATCCATTCCATCACTTTGGTTTTGAATCAGTTTTTTTTTAACATTTCTGTGCCTTTCTGGCTGTAGTGACTCACTCTTTTTTCAAACCTTTTCTGAATATTTGTAGGTAATGTTTTGTTATTTGCTTTATACATAATTTGCCGCTTACTAAAATCACCTAAATCATTACATTTCAATACCTTAATTCAGTGATTAGAGACATACTCGCAATTTTTTTATGGACCTGAAATTGGTAGAGATATGTATGAGTGCTGGTACACTATGGTAATAATGGGTGGGCAGGTGTGTATATACTAGAAGGTGTGTATATAATGTAGTGCAGGAGTGTGTATATAATGCATGTAATGTAGTATATTGAATTTAACTTGTGTATATAATGTAGTGCAGGTGTATATATACTAGAACGTGTGTATATAATGTATGTAATGTAATATATTGAATTTAACTTCTGTGTGGCCCCAAAATCTGTATGGACGAAGCGGGTGCTGGTACACTTATGGTAATAATGGGTGGTCAAGATATATGTACTAAAAGGGGTTTTAGATATATTTTTATAGTATATAATAGATCAATGTTCAATGTGCTGTATTCTCCTATTTCCCTCAACCCTTGGGACAACGGATGGAAATTAGCATTCTTGCTAAAATCCGGTATGTTTACATTCATGCTATATATGCCTGTCTGTTCATTAACATGCATTGTCCCGTTTAAATAAATAAAATAAAAAAATAAAAAATGTTTTAGACCTGCAAAGACTGCCGTAAATACGTTTTGGGGCTTTGTGAGGTGCATATACCAAGTGAGGAGTGCATTTTTCTTTGTTAAGTTCCATTTCGTAAAGTAAAAGTGTTCCAGATAATATTTATTAGTAAACTATGGTTATCGATTACTGTATAAATTAGCTGAATCTGCATCTTTACAAAGAAGTTAGTCTGGTATCCCTTTGCTTAATTCTAAGGTATAATCACAGACGGAGTAACCAATCACAGAAATGAAGGGCGGGCTGTAAGCGGTGCACCGCAGTGCCCTAAACAAACATGGTGGATTCTGGCTGGTTTTGCCATAAAACACCAGAATACTGAACAGGGACAGCAGCAGAAGCCAGTTGTACAAAGACTTGTGGAAAAAGTGAGTTTGTTTGAATGTGGCTGTTAGGTCGGACGTCAATGGGATTTTACTGTTGTTAAAATGGAAACAAAATAAAGAAAAACAAAAGACACAGAGGACTGAACAACAAGGCGGACTTCAGCAGAACCAAAAGGTGACAAAGGAAAGCACTAAAGGCTGTTAATCAGGTCAGAGAATTTATTAAATTCACCCTGGTTCCGTATTTGTAAAACACACTGCAGAGGGGAAACATTTTACTGTAGCTGTGGAACCAGACTGTCCTGCTTTCAAGAAGAAAGTAGCAGATGTTGGCTGGCCAGATTAAAGTATTTCCCTTATTGACTGGAAGACCTGTTACTCTTTTACAGCAGACTAATCTCTTACCTATTACCTAATTGTGAACTATCCTTTTCAGTCAACTTTGTGTCTTGTATGATACTTTACAGCCTCCCCTGCCCCCAAACATACGGCTGTTTAATATTTAAGAATTGGCAATTGCTGCAGGGGAAAAAAGGAACAGAGCCAACTCTCCCTTTCTGTGTAGTGTATCTGTTCATTTTTGTCAACATAGAAGAAAGCCTCACCAGATTGGAGGTGTCAGTCTGAAAATTCTCTTTGGTAGTTAAAAACCAAGACCTCAGATGTATCCCCAATTTATTTACGGTGCTCATTTAACTACACAGCTGTCATTTAGTGACTTCTGACACCTTCCTCACCTCCTGGTCCTCCTCCTCCGCCCTCCGAGCCGTTGAACCTCCTCTGCTGCAGCTCCGACAGCAGCTCGTGACCTGAACAAACACAAACACACACACAGACAAGACAATCATGTGTTAGACTGCTGGGACTGTTTGAGAGGAGAGTGGAGGAGAGAGCAGAGTGGCACCGTGGACAAAGAGCCTCTTCACCTCACACTAACAAACATAATGCAGCACACAGCACCGGCAGGCTGCAGCTGAGAGGCCTCGAGTATCAAGGCTCTAATCTAATCATACTACTGGAAATCCCCTTAGATCTTAAACAGCTAAGAATCAGATGATAGGGCGGATCAATAAGGCCGATCTATTGTAGGTTTCAAGTTTACTAAATGTTGATTCTAGATGCTGCTACTGCACACAGCATACTAGCAGCACACAATACGTATACATTTTTCAGATCCTTTATAATTAAAACTCTTAAAGGCCCTTTAAAGTACTTGAGAATGTAAAAAAAGGTTTAAAAAAAAAAGATCCTCCCTTTTAAATATTCACATTTTATTTACTTTGGATGTCAGATTTATGCTTTGCTTCTCTTTTTCTGTCTCTATTAGCCGCCGCCAGTACGCTAGTGTATAACGATGTGCATGAAATTGGACTCAACCAATGAAAAAGGCCCTGATCTGAATGGGACCATCCTTTTTTGTTTTGAGCCTGTGATTGGTCAGAAAATTCTGTCCCCGCTCTAGTTCCAACTTCATAATAAAGCTCAGATGAGGTCTCAGAGTCTTGTTTTTTTTCCCGAGATTACTTCAAATATGCTGCTATGGACTGAATAATTAGTTTCCCTCAAATACAAGGGAATGAAATGCATCTTAAAGCATACATTTAAGTTTAATTTTTGTCATTTTTACAAGACATGAAATGTATGAGTAACTAGATCGCTCATTATGTATACAGTACAGGGACCGGCTTGCTTGCTTTATAAATTGCCGTTTAATAAATTTACTGTACATTTGCATAGTGATTTTAAGTGAAGTGTCTTGCCCAAGGACACAACGACAGTATGCAATGCTGGTAGCTGGGATCAAGCCGCCAACCTTCAAGTTAGGGAACAAACGGCTTTACCTATTGAGCGACTGCCGGCAAAAATAAATAAATAAATAAATAAATATTTATATTATGTATATTTGAAGCATATTCAGCAGCTAAAAGAAACCACATTTCTGACACTAAATAACAGATTTTATTTTTTCTGGTCCGATCAGTTTAATCCCATTCTGAATGGATTACCCTGTGTGTAAGAGGATTTTAAATCAGTGGTGTGAAGATGATATTTACCAGTCTGAAGGACAGTTTCAGGGTCAAACGATGGCAGCAGGTTACAGTCTGCAGATCTGAGAAAAAAACACATTTTAGTTACATATGTGTTAAGAAAATGCAACAAGAAATTATTACATACTTTTTCTAGTGGACTTTTGCGGTCCAAGTGCTAATTTAGTTTAATTTAGAGTCAGTTTTATTTTGTTTTAGTTCAGGTTTGGCCCTAGATTTGTCCTGATTTAGTGCTGAATTTGTTCTAGTTTAGACCTGGTTAAGCTCTAGTCAAGTTCTTGTTTAGCCATATTTTCCTACTTTAATCCCTGTTTTGTCCTTGGTTTAGATGTGGGCTGGTCAAAATTTATGCTCATCTTAATTTATAAAATGGTATTTGAAAAGTCCTATATATTCAGAGGTGGTACTTATTGTTGAACCACTATGTATAAATAGTATAGATAGTTTTAAATCTGTCTTTCACAGTTTTTCTTGAAGAGGGAAGAATGGGAAAAACACTGGCTGTGGACTTTGGGATTTGTGTCTGTGTCCATACTTGTCTTTGTCCACTGCGCTGCTCTTGTCTGCTTCATTGATGATGGAAAGCTCGTCCAAAAGAGAGGTTGACTCTTTTGTGAATTTCTCAAAAACCTAAGACCAAAAATTAGAGCTTCAATTATCCTGTATGTTACTTGGCCACTGTATTTAAAACATATAAGTGTAATGGTAAATACTGACCAGTCTCTTGCCGAGCCAGTCGTTGTGGTCATAGTCCAGAGTTCCCCCAAAATCGTCCGTGAGCTGACAGGGTTCAATGTAACGAGTCAGCTTATTGGCCGAAACCAGGATCACCTGACACAAAGCAAAGAAAGCAGACATTAGGGAAAGAAACATTACAAATAAACTGATTTATCATACCACTGAGAGCCACTAAATACAATTAAAACTACTCCCATACTGACAAAACATTTCCTTTTTTCAATTATTTTTTCCTGGATCACAGAGTGCTGTAGGCTAGCAACTTCAGTCCTGACACCCTGATACTGCTGGGATAGGCTGACACTTGTGGCTTCACAATGAATGAATAACTGAATTTTTATTTTTGTGTCTTGCATACAAAGATGCCCAGCCCTTACTTGGGCTTATACGACACCATCAACTAAACAAAAGACCAATTGCCAGACAGTAGGCGTAGTAGATGTAGACAAAAATATACTATCTTAACCACTTTATGTAAATAAACAAGACCGCAGTTTCTTCCAGGCTTTATTGAAATTAAACTTTATTTTTATTTCTTCTCATCATCAAATCCTTATTATTAACAAAACTGTTCTAACAACGTTGCAACCAATCAGTAATTATAAATGAAATATTGTAGTAATATTATAAATGAAAACAAAAATATTAGAGAAATTACAATAAGTCAATGGCCAGTAATTTAACTTTTGATTTAGTCAGTAATAATACTTCACAATAATCCTAATTAAATACAATTCACAATAGTTTGTGATAGGGTTTTCTTACAATTTTCATTAATAGAATGAGCTGCAGTCTTTTATTGAAACTACTTATCAAACTTAAATAGTCTTACTTAACTAAAACTTGTTTTTGTTTAGAGGAAACCAACTTATGACGCCAAACAAGTGAGCCAGATTCTCTACCATTATATCTTGGGATGGCACTCGCCACTGTTGTTTAAAATTGCATCACAGTTCATTTTATCTTCAAATGTATTACATCTTGACTCTTTTCCATTGGTTTTTACCAGTTCACAAAGTAGCAGGTGAAGAAGACTTCATCCAGACAGGTGAAAAATAATTGCCACTGCCACTAATCAAAGTCAGCTCACTATGGCCATGACCTGTAACTTCAAGAGGCTAACGTCACTGGCATAAATCTTTTTTTTTTTGTCGATTTTAGCCACCTTTAAACCACCTCTATACCATTATCTCCAGCATCTTTTTTTTTTAAGACGAGCAAACTGGGTCACAGCTGAGTCTCCAGTCTCAGTGCAGCCTCGCCAGTGGCTGCTAAATTAGGCACAATCGGCCTTTGTAATTAATGGCCAACCTCCATTTCTGTATCCCTGCGCACGCCATGTAAAATATCTCATTTAATTAATCGAGACCATGTTATTTTTTCAAACATTTTCATTCACAAAGCTTTATAGTGCAACCTAGTGAATTATTGAAAAATTCCTAGAACTTGAAGCTTCGTCCTTCCTCGTCCTTTTGTTCCTGAATTACTCTCAGTTCTAAATCCCATTATAGATCCCTTCCATTGTGTGATATGAGGCCTAAATAGGCGTCCCGTCCCCGGAGAGGACCTCTGTAACCTGAGCCCGATCACTGGGAAACCGTCTGAGTGCAGTTCATGTACAGTAGAAGTGTGTGTGTGTGTGTGTGTGTGTGTGTGTGTGTACTGAAGCAGATGGTTTCACTAACAGATCACTAGTCGCTCTGACCCAGATTTTGTTGGACTTACTACTGTTGCCATGGTTACGGGAGACATGGGGAGACCTTGAATTTCTGGGACTAGTCTTTTGTAGTCTCAGATAATGTAATTAGGGTTCTTCAGATACAACATGCTATGGTGAGAATCAAATTCCTGACCAGTGGAATTAGTTTATACAGAAAATGAAACTTGAGTGCACAAATACGGAAAATATACTGGCTCAGTCTGTTCACACTAATTTGATTTTAACACATCACATTTGCTGCATTTTCTAAAGGAACTGAATACACTCTTCTGATGTCCATCCTCAGTTTTAAAAGTCAGAAGGTCAACAGGGTAGGTCCACGTTTTGTCTCGAGAATTTTAAGACATTTGTAAGACTTTTTAGTTTTTATTCAAGATTATTGACAGGATTGCTAACAAAGGAAGCAATAAGTGTTTTACGGGATTCTATACCATTTTGAGATACCAAAAATACTAATATTCATCTAGTAGATTCTTTAACATTGTGACATATTTTGTGATTTGAGGCTCAATGGAAATAGCATTTACCCCTAAACTAGATAATCTTTGAGTTTGAGTCCAGGTCTGGGTACTATGTCTTTACTATTGTGCTCAGTGTTTCTAGTTTTGATCTTTTTTTTAAATTATTTTTTGCATTTTTAAGTATTTTTGTACATTGACACACTTTTCTTTGTTCAAAATGACTTTTACACAGTACAGTACAGTATATATTTGCTATAACAAAGAGAAGACTTGATTTAGATGTCACAATTTGACAATATAATTAACAAATTTGAATAACTGTCCATAAGATTTAAAAGGTCTTGATTTTGGCAACATCAAAGTTATGAACTTTTTAAGACCTTGGGACTTGTACATCTATCGGATTCGGTAATGTAGCCAAATTTGTACTAACATCTGTATTAGTCAAAAAGTCCAAGTGCAATATGCCAATAAACAAAAAATTCCTATTACAAAGCTGTCATGCGTTTGATGGATAATTTATTAGGTTGAGAAGCACTTTATTTCCCAAGTCTGTTCCAACTTGGGCAAGCAATCAAGCACTTTTTTAACCCCTACATCAGCCCATCCTTATTAAAATGTCATTATTTCACTAATGCAACAGTAATATGATTGTAGCTCATGCAACTACTGTTTTATTTAAACATTTTCTCACAAAAATAAGAGTGATGTTATCATACCAGAGCCTGTATACAAAACAATGTGTTCTTTGTTAGTGAGAAGCAAACCCAGTGAGAAAGTTGAACCTAAATCCCTCCAGGTTGTTACTGTCTCTTACTTGGGCTGACATCTGGAAAAGTGACAAGCTGCAACAAGGAGTTATAATTATTACTGACTCTGGGGCGAGTGAGATCACAAATGTTTTTATGTTTTTTTTTAATGTTCAGACATGTTCATAACTCAAAAAAGGGAATGAGTCTGCCTTTAGTATACAACTAATGTCAAAGCACTGTATAAGGTTAAATTTATGTGATACTTGAGATCCATGCATTAAGACCTTGGTTAGCAATGTTAGCTACATGTCAACAACAAAATGCAATGCTAATTCCAACACACAAATTGATTGCTAGCTTCAACTTGTCCTTAACCAATGAAAGGTGTCACAATTACCTCTTTCTCTACAATAAATGTCAACTAGCTACAGACTACCGCTCATGTCCATAGTGGGCCATGGTCCAGACTGGTCTACTCTTTATTTGCACAGGTGGTGGAAAACCAAACCAAAAGAACGAATTGTGAACAACACATACCACAAAGTACCACAAAGCTATCGCTGTTTGGTACCCAGCCCAACCTTTGCATTAGTATTTCACATTTTATAACTTAAAATAACATAAGTATGGAAAATGCTATAGCTTTCATTTTGCAGAGAATATTTGGATTAGGTGCCTGACTCCCCCAGCTGGCAACAGATAGCGAGAACAGATGGTGCATAAAATGGCTTATTAGCATGGCTATTAGCAAAATGACGCTAACAGATCTTCCATCAGCTCCTCCTGGTTTCACGTGTCTATAGACCATTCTCAGTCACGTGACTTGGTTTGCTGATGCTGCCATATTGGATGGCAAAAAGCCGGTATACCTGGCTAGCATTAAGCTCTTGTTCTTTGAAATTGAGTTCAGATTTACCAATTTCTACACCGGTTCAGTACTAACATTACGTGGTCAGTTTAGACAGCAATATTTAGAAAAATGTTCACTTGGTGCCAAGACCAATATGATATGCCAAAATGATGGTTTACCAGCCTTCATCACGCAACCCGATTTGGCATACCATGACATTTACAATTATCTAGTCAATCAATCAACAATGTCACTTTGATTGGGCACAATTAAAACCTTACCTGTTCTTACAGGCATATAATAATTTTGTGGCAGGATGGGTGATAGACCTTTAAGCATGGAAAGTGCTCCAAAACAATTATTGTTCATGTGTTGAAGCTGATGACAGACGCAGATTACTGAAAAGGCAACATAAATATGTAAATAAACCAGGCTTTCCGTGGGGATTTAAAAAGCCGTAAATTATAAATCAGAATGTAAGGCCCTAAAAAAAATCATAAATTTGCCGTTTAACCTCATTAAGTCCAGCAGCAACCAGATTCAGAAAGTAACTCTGCAAAAATATAATTTGCTGTTATTATTTTGTCAGTACAGACACGTTATACACGTTACACTATCATTAGAACAATATGAACATTAAGTTCATTTTATGCCTAAAATAGGGCATAGGTGTAATTACTGATGATTCCTCAGCATGGTCAAACCTAAAAACAAAGAATTATACCTTTAAACACTGGTTGTCTAGGCCCAAAACCAGTCCAATCCAGGATTAGTAATGCACAATCAGTATGTATGTGTCCACAAGTAAATAATTTCAATAATTTCATATTTCCATAAAGGTATTCCATGTTGTGAAAATAATTCTGTAATTGCTATATCCTCACTGAGAAATAAACACACACATAAAAAAAACTGAGTTGTTCTAAACAATGTATTTTCTTATTCTTCCCGGTTTAAATATTTGCTCATTGTCCATGAAAACATGTTTACCCTGCTAATAAACCTGAGCAAACAGTAAAGAACAAGGCTAACTGACTTCAGATCGGTTTTTACTTTATTGATGATTACAGCAGGAATGATTTTTACAAGACTTTTCTAAAGAATAAACTTGAAACAGGGCAACATTAGGACACTTTAAACTATTTCTGATGAGTAAAACAAATTTAATGTTGTTAGGCTAACAAACATGTTAGCATGACTGATTGAAATCAGGGCGTGACAATCGGCTTTTGCCATCAAACATGGCAGCTCCACAGAAATCATGTGATCAAATGACGCTGGTTGAGAAGGGTCTATATAAAGCAGAGAGATTGAGCGTTTTCAGCTCTTGGGAAGGGGGACAGCATCAGCATAGAGCAGTAGTTCCTAAACTGAGGTACGGATACCCCAAGGGTGACGCAAAAAGATGTAGGGGGTACACAAAATAATTTTGAAAACATGATTTGTGAATTATCCTGATTATATTTTGTGTGCCTTCTCACACAACTATGCATATCCTGAAGTGTTCAGGAAATGTTAGTTATATGTTTTTATTATGTTTTTAAATTCTCTGATGACTCGGCCATACTGAGCCTGCTGCACAAAGACGCAAGCCCAGCAGATTACTTCTCTGAAGTTAAACACTTTGTGCAATGGTGTGATAACAATCACCTGATTCTAAATGTAATTAAGACAAAAGAATTGGTCTTAGACCCAAGGTCCATTGGGGATCATAGCCCAGTGGTTATATCTAATACTCCTATTGAGCAGGTCCTCTCCTACAGGTATCTGGGGCTTCATATTGACAGCACTTTTAGATGGAAAACTCATGTTGATAGTTTGTGCTCTCGGCTCCAACAATGGCTGTATTTTCTACGTGGAAAAAAATAAAATCTCGATTTTTTTCATTTCTCAGACGATTTACGATTGGAACAGATTTTTTCTCTTGTTGGTATAAAAACGCTATTTAAATGTAGGTTTATTGTTTTTAGATTAGAGTATTGCATAGTATTTTTTTTATTATTTTAGCTGGGCTACAGCAAGGCAGAAGCAAAGAGCATTAGTCTAACAGTGACATAAAAGTATTTTAGTGTTAGCCCTCTCTGCTTCTAAAGACCAGGTCTATTATCATATACACCATTATAGACCATAGAGGCCTGTGAAAAGACACTAACTCCAGAGCATGTGGCTAATTAGCATACATAAACAAAGACACTAAGTCACTGCTGCTGCTGCTGCCTGCACATAGCACTGTGGTGTTCGTTTTGGCCAAACTGCTGCCACATCCAAACCGGGACATTACAGAGGTAAAATGACTTTCTCCTTTCTCTGTGATTATCAGTGTTTTTAGAGTCTGCAGAGTCTCCACAGTAACTATTTAAGCTGCTCTGGAGCTAGCAACAGCATTAGCCACAACACAGGAAACAATGCGGTGCTTGGAGGACACTAATTTCCGCTAAACTCGATTTTACAATTTGGCTATTTTTGACATCCAAAATTAAAAACGTGAATTAATCGAATTAATTAGATTTTTCGCCCAGCTCTAACTGTAAGAGATTTTATTTGATGTGTGCTGTGCTAAGTGCACATGAGTGGAGGGTACATGGCTGGGGATCAAATGTCTAAAGAGGTATAGGGCTGTTAAAAGTTTGGAAAACGCTGGCATTGAGGATTACTCAAACAAGTGAATAAAAAAAAATAGCACACCAGGTATGTTTTTGATGTGTTCATTAAACATTATAACATGGTTAAAAGCTCAAAAAAGATAATTTAGCAGAATAAGGGACCTTTAAATAAAACAGATAACTGTTGATACACTCTAATGTTTTCTAACCAGACTACACACATGTGGTCGATTAGTTGTCCGTCGTTAAAACCATCTTGATTATTCATAGCTTGCAATATTTTGTGGCTAATGCTAAAACCTCCATAGAAAATGTATTATGGTCTGTTGAGTTTGTGGCACCATTCTTTGGAACTCAGCTGTTCTATTTACAAACACTCTTTTTGTTCAGACAGAAAAACTTGAATCTACTGTATATGTTTCTAAGCAGACTTGCTGACATGGATTCAGAAACCTGAACCTCAGTGATTTTAACTCAGTTCAGTAAAGAGGCACTTGACTGGCTTTGTAGCACTGATGTTACATTTTTCCCACAATAAGCCTATTCTCCTGCTGCCCAAATGTGTGGTGCAGTTCAGGAAACATTTGTCTTTTCTCCCACATTCAGGAAACACTGGTGCATCTCTGCGCTCACAGCTGTCGGGGAGATTCCTGTCTGTCTGATGTGACTCATGAGGTGTGGACCATGCACAGTGGATGTCTGTGAGGGGAGTGTGTGGAGTTACAGCTGCTCCCCAAACACTCATCTGTTAGAGCTACACACAGGTCTCAGATAGCCTCTTATCAACAACTGTGTCATGACTGAGGATACTGGAATTCATCACAAGACTAGCAACATGTCATCACACTGTATGTTAAATCTGAAACCATTTTTGACCACTAAATAAGTTTGTGACTTGTGCTTTCTACTTACTACCAGAACAGGATTTTAAGCAAAGTTAGGAAAATAAAAAAACAGATTTTAGAAAGATGGACCTTTTTTCTCATTTTCTTACATCAGACCAAATTAACTCTTAGCTGTACACATAGCAGTAAAGGTCTCCGATTTTAGTTTTATTTTAGTCAATCAGACGTTTCTTGCACTTTAATGCAAATTTTTGACCAGGCACATGTCCAGATAAGCATGTTACTGAAGGAAACCAGCTTCCCCCAACCATCTCGCAGCAGTTTGGGCTCTTACTCTGCAGTTCATAGGAAACATCCAAAATCACTTTCTCTCAGCCTGAAAATGGCAATAAAGCAGCATAAACAATTATGTACTTTCAGTGATTCCAAATGCACTGGTCTGGATCTAATAAGTTGTCTTTTACGTTTTCTGTTGCATGTGCCTTCAGTAAACCTAGTCCAGCTCTACTCCAACTACTCCATTAACATTCAGCAGTAGCTCAACTACAATCACTAATAATTAGGTGCTGTTAGCTCAAAAACACAGGCATAAAATCTACTTTTAGAGGGATTTAGGTATGCGTTTCTATAGACTAAACACATTCAATGAAGCTTTAGAGAGTCAGCAACAAAACAAAGTTGATGAAGATATATATTTATGATATGCTAAATAAAGTTGAAAAAGTAGTTGGGAAGATGCAGACCAGAACTAAGATTTCCTCTGCTGTTTAGTCACTGTGCGGTATAGAGCAGTCGCGGCGTGTACAGTGCAGTTTGCTGGACAAATAGTTTTTGTGTGAATGCGAATCGAAGATGGCATGATTGTTGCATTTTCCTGGCCAGCACTGCTGTGTAAACAGCCCCTAAGCTAGACCAGATGTTAAAAAAGGAACAGAAATGTCACTTCTCCCAAAAAAATTATGTGCAAAAGTTTATTTTGCTTAGTTTTCCAGAAAGTATACTAATGCAAAAAAGCCTCTATGATGCAGTTAAAACCTAAAATTAAGAAGACAAAGGCAGGTGTTATTAAGCAAAAACCCCAGAGAAAATAATAAAAAAACAAGTATTCTTTTCTCTAAATTAAGAAACGGTTACAGAGGATAGGGTTAGTCTTGTGATTTGAGTGTGGTGTTGTTTTCACTGCCTGATAAACCAGTGCTTCAGTGGCTTTGCTCTTGACTCTGGATGACATTTGAGATTCTGTTAACCCAACTTAAATCAAAGATCTGAAGAGGTAGATTTGGTGAACCTGAAGCAACTACATTAGGTCTACTGCCAAGATAAGAGCTCAGTATTGCCCTTGTCCTTCAGGCTTACCTCAAATCCCAGTCGATCCTTCTCCTTCCAGAAGCAGAAGTGGGTGACCTTTTTGTCCCAGAATTCATCAGGCTTGACAACGCAGACCAGGGACACTTCAGCAGGGATCACGTTCTGGAATAACATCAGACAAGAGCCACGTTATCCACAATTATCATATTAAACAATGAAATCAAGTTTAAAGTCTACAGCTGGTCTTGCATTCATTTGTAGTTACTGTGCTGAGAGCGCTCACTGTCAAGTTCAGTTTGCATCAGCAAGGATACACTTCTATTTTCGTCATTGTCCTTTGATTGACTTATTTTACCATGCTCTATACAGTTGTGGCTGGACGACATGGCAAAAGGTCAATTCTCATTTTTTTTTTTTCAATTTTCAGACAATTTTCGATTTTAATTAATTTTTTTCTCCTGCTTTCAGACCTAAGAAGCAATGTAAATAAGATTATTACATAGTTATATGTTTATGCTAAATGTCTGTACAAAACAACAGTGTAGCAGCAGTAATGTGCATTACTCTAACAATAACATCAGAGAAGACACCAATGTCTTTTAATTTTAACCTTCTATTTCTCTAAAGACTAAGTGTATTTTATTTTATGCACCATACAAAGACATTGTTCAAAATTAAAGGTTAAATTAATTCAATTTATCGGCCAGCCCTATGATATAGGGTTATTTTGAACATCGTCCAAACTTAAAAACATATCACCTGGTCCTGGAGTAATAGTATAATTAATAGTACTAATAGTAACTAATAGTAATAGTAATAATTCTTATAACTGCCGTCTATGTTCTAGCATTTTAGATGAAGTCACATTCCAGTGTTTTTACCTGCAGCATGAGTACCACAGTCTTCACGATGTTCCACTGAGATCTGCGTCCATCCACGATGACAGTGAAGCCTCGAGCCTTACACTTCTCACTGAACAAGAAACAAAACATTTATATTTACATTAATAACTATTTATTTTTTCCCAGTCCATTACTATTTTTTCAGAAACTATGAATTAGTCAACTGCGTGCTTGTGTTACCTGGGGATGCTGAGCAGGTAGTCGAGCGTGGCACTGAGCTCCTCCATACTGGTCTGGTCGGAGCACAGAGGGATGGTCAGGATCAGACCACTGCGCCGGTCCTTACCCCCTTTCAGATAAAAAGATGAAGAAAATGTTACTTTTATTATAGAAATATCATCATTATTGAAAGAGCTGGAGATGTGCTTCACCTGAGAGGAAGGCCAGCTTCTTCTTGAGGACGGGGAGGATGGTGGTTGCTTCCATTGTAACGTTAGACATCTACAAATATATAAAAATCTGTGTTATGGTTCACACACTAACACCAGACAACAAAAGTCCAAGTCAAACCCATTTAAACCTGAAGCTAGGGCTGTACATTATATCAAAAAGATTATAGCCACCATCAAACTTTACAAAATTCATATCACAAAGACAGCAATAGACTGCAAAATGTTTTGGATTTTCTGTATGCCATAAATGATGAATTCTATACTCAAATGCTGTGCAGCCTTACTTACATTCTAGACCTGTCTCCACAATACTGCTGCCAGCCCCTGTGTTAGAGACATTACATACTGTCTAGAGCTATAGATCTGTATATTAAAACCATATGTGAAATGCATTGTGCGAGGAAATGTCAACGGAGACAATAACCTGCTGGGACCATGACATAAGTAAGACCAGGGTGTTGCCAAGCAGGACCAGAATTTTAGAAATACTGAGGTCCATCATGTTGACACCCACTTCAGTCCTGGTCTTAGTCATTTTTTTTCCAGATTAAGTCCTGTTTTTTGTTTTGTTTTTTTTAGACCTGGTTTTGTCCTTGTTTAGAGTAGATCTGGTTTAAGTTTATTTTTGGTTTGGACTTGTTTTTTCCTATTTTATGTTTAGTCCTGGGTTATTCCTAGTTTAGTCCTAGTTTATTAATTATTTCGTCCTGGTTTAGATCTGGGTTACACCTAGTTTAGTACTGTTTTTTCTTGGTTTGGACCTATTTTTTTCCTGAGTTTAGTTCTGGTTAAGACTTGGTTTAATCTTGGTTTAGTCCTGATTTTTTTCTGGTTTCATCTTGGTTTAGTCATGGTATAGTCCTGGTTTAGGCCTGGTTTAGTCCTAATTTGATACTGGTTTTGTCCTGGTTTAGTTCTGGCTTAGACTTGATTTAGTCCTGGTTTTATCTTTATTTACTCATGGTTTACTCATGGTTTAGACCTGGTTTAGACCTGGTTTAGACCTAGTCCTGGTTTAGGCATGTTTTAAACCTAGTTTTGTCCTGGTTTTGTAATCAAGTCATAATCAAAACCACTTCTTCAGAAATCTAAACCCTAATGTCTCAAGAACAACAATATGAAAATGATTAGTGCTCCGAAGTCACATCTTATTGCATTCCAACATTCTGGATTATTCTTATTCCCCCTCTACTATCACTCTCTGTCCCAGCATTTCACTCAAAAATATCTACTGAAAAAGCAGTCTTCCTTCTCCTGACCATAATAAATGAACCGCAAACCTCATGGAAGTGATGAAAACAAGGTCAAGCACAGTTCTGAGCATGACCTAGAACCACTACAAAAGACTGATGCGGCTACAATCATGCTTGACATTAGATAACCTTCATTAACTCTATGAGCAAATATTATTCTAGGGACATTTTCAGTGAAACCTTAAGAATGGGACTTCTACATACAACTTAAAATGTAGTGCAGGCTAAAAAGACATGCAAAAAGATGATGTTAGTGTAAATGTACAGTAAAGCTGAAAAGCATACAGTTCTTTTCAACTTATCTTCAAGTACTCAGCCCAGATCTGGTCATTTCTAGTCTTTTTCTCAGTATACATCTCATCCGTATTGATCTGTGGTCCCAACGCTGTGCTGCTCGGAGCCCTGGAGCCCTGGAGCCAGTCCCACTCTGCGGCCCTGACTGAGAATGCAGCAGGAGCAGAGACTGACTCCCCTTCGGCAGGCGTTCGGCTCGACTCGGCGGGGTTCGGCTCGGCCCACAGACACAATGACCTACATTTAAACGCGTGTCTTTCACCTCCATTGACCGCAGCATCCGCGCACCCGACCCCGCAGACGGGTCCCCAGATCAATACCTGGTCCGATAAGTGAATGTTATCGATCCATCAGCGCCTTTACCTTCAGACAGTCCGCATTGGAGCTCCTCAGTTCTGTTTCCCCCCCGTCGCTTTTTCTTCGCCAGCCGCTGCCTTATCCGCGACGTCCGGTTCGGCGGGAGATGTTTCCGCAGTTTTCCGGTACAAAAGCGCAGATTTGAATTAGTTCTCGGTGCTTTTTCGCAGCAGAACACACACAAAAAATAGTGGACTCCCCTGCTCTGCTTCTTTCCAGAGACTGTTTACTCGAGGGGAGATAGCAAACACAGCCGTTTCCGTGTAAGAGAAACGTAGTGGCGTAGCTAGCGTTAGCCCGGGTCATGTGACCCACTGTGAGCAAATGGCAGAGCGTACAGAAACAGTACTTCCGGTTTGGGTTGGAGAAGGACGTTATAGAAAAAAATAAATTCTAACCAAAACACTGGAATTACATTAAAGTAAACATTTGCTTTTATGAAGCTACAATCACAGTCAAACTCATAAAACCAAATAAATAAATAAACAAACAAATAAAATGTTCAAAGTGCCCTTAAAACTATAGTCGCGCTTATGATAATTTGCATGTGACCTATTGTCCTATCATGTAGCTACATGTTATTTTTATTTTTTAATTTTTGGGGGCTGCTACACGCTAATCACTTTTTATTTTTTCCGGGCTGCTACACATTCACCATTTTTCCTGGAATGCTACAAACTATTCACTTTTTTATCTGGGCTGCTACATGTTATTGGCTTTTTTTCCTGGGCTAAATAGTTGATGTTTGTAAGTTATTTATGAAGGCATGAAAGTGTAGGTTTCCATCAAAACCTACACTTTCAGCTGTCAATAGCTGCCTTAAAATAGTATTCATCGCCACGAATCAATTATATGAAAAATACTGAAGATCATGCTACATATAGACTTATGATGCTTAGAAGCCAAAACTGCTACTAAACAGTAAATATTTCATTGCAGATAAACTCGTTTTACCTACAACTTTTATGCCAACTGTAGCGTCTATTTTCTTTTGAAGAGCCCACAGTGTGTTTCTACCATAAGTGTGTAATCTCCTCCTGAAGATAAAGAGTCTCTGCTTCCTGCTGCAGCTCTTTTTCGTCTCTGTTTTAAGCTGAGTAGAGGTATTATTGGGGTATTGCTGCCCTCTACTGTTTAATAATCAATCTGCAACTATTGCTGCTTGGATTCAGTGCAATACTTTTAAATAGTATTTGTGACTTTTCTCTCACTTTTAAATAACATTGAAAGATAGAAAATAGAATGCTTGAATGTAAATGTGAGTAGAGGTAGTCAAAGTTACCGTCAGTAATTGTAGCAATAGCACAGATAGAGCATAAATGCATGTCTATTCTGTGCCAAGGAAACAATGCAGTTTAGTGAAGTGCGAACAATGCGAGTCTCTGTGGGCAGCGCTCAGTCCTTCGTAGTTGTCCAGCCCATAGGGAGGAGTAGTAGTACAGTTATATTGCCTGAGGGACAGAATACTTCCTCGGCTGGTCTGTGGAGCAGGACAGGGACAGCAGCATGTCACAAAAATAAAATAAAATACCACAACTTTTCTCTGGCACTCCTTTCAAAGCTATTTCATGTTTTATAACATTCTGGCCCTTGGTTTAACCCTTCACCTTAACAGTTGCTAACAAGTAAATTTGATTACTTCTGTTTTTTCTCACAAATAAATGGCCTCTTAATGTAGCATCACATTTTGGGCATGTAAAGTAAGTGTTCCTGAATTGCCATAGGCCCGTATTAAAATATGATTTATAGTTTATTTACATGAAAAAAAATAATTTGCAGAAGAGCCTTAATCATTTAACCACAGTCATGACCAGCCTAAAATACTGTTTCTTTGTTGTTTTGAATTCTATTACATATTCGTATCTATTATTCACTGTTTTCATTATCATCATTGCATTTACATGGAGTTATGTGATCATTTATAGTACCTTTATATATTTGGCTTTCAAAAACTAAAATAAACCTAAATCAGGATTAACCCAGGACGATAGCGAGGGATGGGACTCTAAAGAAGGGCAAAACAGGGATTAAACCAGGTTTAAACTGAGACTAAACCAGGACTAAACTAGGACTAAACTAGGGATAAAAGAAGGATTAATAGAAAATGCAATACTAAAGAAGGACAACACAGGAATAAACCAGTTCATAAACCATGTTTAAAACCAGAACTCATGAACCAGATCTAAAACTAGAACTATAAGCTAGATCTAAAACCAGAACTAAACCAGGTCTAAGCCAGAAATAAACTAGGTCTAAACCAGATCAAACCAGGACTAAACTAAGACTAAACCAGGACTATGCTGAGTCCAAACCAAGCCTAATCCAGATCCTGGGGGTACACAAGACTAAAAAGGTTGGGAAACACTGTTGTAACATACATTGTAGTAGAATAATAAAGTGTTGAAAACAATCCTTTATCTTAACTGTTCAAATAAATGATAAAAGCTAAGCCATAGCCCTTTCTGTTCCATTGTGTTTTTTCATTTTCAGATTTTTTGCTTTTCATAAGGTAAAGCATACCCTGTGAAGGTGGCCATCTACTTTTATCTTTCACAATCGGGTTTCTAGGCGACAGACCAAACATGAATACACACATGCCTCTGGACTGAGCTGTTACAGAAGGACAGATGATGAAACTGAGACGCCACCACATGCACCGGCCCTACAATGGTGTCCGCCGATTACACTCCACAAGTGCAATAAGAACGATATAGAGATCTTTACACATGTCTATTTCAGGTCTATCTTCAATATGATATCACTTCAAAGATGGCGACACAATGTGGATTAATTTTAGAGCGGCGGAAGCATGTGATTCAGAGACTGAGATAGAAAACACTTCATGGTTTGTCAAAGGCCAGGTGACATTGCAATGAGACCAGACAACAACAAAAAAGGGGATGAGAGTGTGTGTCACTAGTTCTGCCATCACATAAATGAGCTATGATGGATCTTTAACAAACTGGTGAGTAAGTAAGTTATGTCCAACCTTAAATTGTGGTAATCTTAGGGTTGGTGCAAACATTAACGTGCCAAAGATAAAAGAGCTATATTATGCTTTTATTCATCTTTTTTAACCAATTTTGCTCACCTCCAGAACAGCATTGCAGGTTTTACAACCTTCAAAAACATTGTGCGACAAAAAGACAATGTTTCCAACTGTTCCATGCAGCAGAGTGCAGCTCTGTTTTGCTTTTTTGAACAGAAAGAGGCTGTGAGGAATGCGTTTTGATAAATGAATGAGAGCAGACTGGATGTAGAGAGCTTGTTGTTGATTGGTCAGCGCTTCCTGGAGTGGGCAGGGGTTTGTAGGAAAGGTGGAGGTTTTTGGAACCAAGTGTTCTGAGGATTCAGAAAGGCCATGCCAGAGAATAGAGGATTACTCAAACAGGGGTGAATGAAACAAAACACAAGTCCAG
Organism: Bostrychus sinensis; assembly: GCA_020698575.1. Taxonomy (NCBI): domain Eukaryota; kingdom Metazoa; phylum Chordata; class Actinopteri; order Gobiiformes; family Eleotridae; genus Bostrychus; species Bostrychus sinensis. Next base: position 34,861,510 of record CM036240.1, read on the forward strand.
GTATGATTTTGCTGATGGAACATTATAACATGGTAGAACGCTCAAAAAAGCCAAATAATATAGGCCCTTTAAATATGAGATTCTAAAGAAAATAAAGCAATAATGTGAAGAAAAAAAACTTTATCAGCCCGGCTACTTTGGGCCTGAGGTTGTGCAGTACTTACAACAGATGGTTGACTCTTAATTATAATAACAGCTGAAATAACATTTTACGCATTTCTGCAACACATGACAGTTTTTTTTTTTTTTTTTTTTTTTTTGTAATTACATTTTTTTTTTTAAGTGAAATCTACAATTCATTTACATTAGAACATTTTCTTCCTCTGTGGCTTGGGAATAATTATTCTAATCGGTTTCACAGCTAATGTATGTAAATGTATGTTTGTAAATTCACCTGCTGAAAACCATCTTTTTAATGATGTCTTTGTCTTATTCTGCATACACTTGGTGAATTATACAAATTACAAAATTTTATGCCCTAAGTGCCCTAGGTAATCGTCCTAAATAACCCATCTGTAACTGTGCCAACTTGCTGACTGTATAAAACCAAATTTTGTTCGCAATAGAACAAAAATAACATATCAGGTGTTGAAGATGAAAGATTTTACTATTTCAAAAATCATAGTAGTTCAGTGGAATTTGATGGCAACTGTCTGTGCCACTCACAGTGTCAAGTTAAAACTGTATCATGCAAAGAAGAAGTCATACAGAATGTTAGCCTGGCTGCTCAGACAAACTCTTTTTCTGTTCTATACAAAGAAGTTAGTCGGGTACCCCTCCATCTAAGTTTTGTTTCTATGGGCAGAACAATGACAGGCGGAGTGACCAATCACTGGTGGCGTAAGCAGTGCAACGCTCACATGGAACCCAAATAAGCATGGCTGATTCTTGCCAGTTTTTCCATAAAAAAACAGAATACAGTGTATTATTACTGAACGGAGACAGCAGCAGAAGCCAAGAGTTGTGGAAAAAGTGGGTTTGTTTGAATATGGTTGTTAAGTCAGGTGTCAGCGGGACCTTTTACTGTTGTTAAAACAGAAACAAGAAAAAGACAAAATCCCAATGAGGACTGGACAACAGCGAGGACTTCACCAGAACCAAAGCACTAAACGCTGTTAATCGTGTTAGAGAAGTTATTAAATTCACTCTGTATAAGCCAGAAACATTATATATGTATATTTAATACATATATAATACAAGTATAATGTATATATGTATGTATATAATGTTTACGGCCAGCACTACCTTGGTTAGCTTCCACATTTGTAAGACGCGCTGCTGATAAACAGCTGTGATAGGACAGTTCCAAATCAACCAGAGTAAAATGCTTATCTCTGAGAAACACCTCAGTCTTCTCTTCTCTGTTCAAATGGCAAAGCTCTTATAAATGAAGGCAAAACTGAATTTTTTTCCATGGTCAGACCAATGAGAGCAGAGGCCGTATATTATTATTATTAAATCTTTATTTAACCAGGAAAATAGTCCATTAAGATTAAGAATCTCTTTTGCAAGGATGTCCTGGCTGTCCAAGAAAAGGCAGCAGTAGAGACAAAGTGCAAAGTACAGACAGGTAAAAGACATTCCACAGAAAATACAAAATCAACAATATTTACAAACACTAGAGAACATAAAATCTAAAAACATTGAGATTAACTACTAAAACAAATAAGATCCTGCACAGCTACATAATACAAGTACAGCTAGACTAAAAGCTCAGATATCATTTGTTTAAAACTTAAAAAGGGGATGAACGACCCCAACCTCATCCTGGCCTGCAGATCATTCCAGGACCAGGGCCCGAAATAGGACAGACTCCTCTTTCCTAACTCTGTCCGCACAAAAGGCACCTTAAACCTCAGCCAGCTGTTGGCTCTGAGACTGTGGGTGTTCTGGAAAGAAATGAACTTGGAGCTGATGTAAGAAGGCAACTTGCCCGAAATAGCCTTGTATATTAAAATATACCAGTGCTTCATCCTGCGAGTATATAATGAGGAAAGTCCAGCCAGTGAATATAAAGTACAGTGGTGAGTCCTAAAGGCTGAACCTATTATATACCTGAGAGCAGCGTGGTAAATGGGGTCCAATTTGGCCAAGGTCGTGGGACATGCAAATCTATAGACTGTGTCACCATAATCCAGCTGAGATAAAAATAAGCTAGTTACGAGACCACAGAAAAGCAAGATTTCAATCTATAGAAAAAGCTTAAAGTGAATTTCAGCTTTTTTTTGTCATGTATGCAATATAATGTTTAAAGTTGAAATCCTTGAAATCCAAATACCTAAATATTTATATTTGTCTACTACCTCAATAGTCGTGCTATCCAGTGTTTTAATGAGAGGCATAGTGGCCACTGAGCTCTGGGTAAACAACATGACTTTGGTTTCCTTTGCATTGAGGACTAATTTAGCATTGTGGAGAGCGTGCTGCAAGGAAATGAAATCAGCCTGAAGATTTGAGTAGACTGTCTCTAAAGAGGGAGCGGTGGAGTACAGAATTGTATCATCAGCATACATATGATACAACAAAGATTTTAGCTGATCACAGATATTGTTAATATAAAGCAATAAAAGTAAGGGTCCTAAAATAGATCCTTGTGGGACCCCCTTATTCAATGTGATCGCATCAGACAGAACAGAACCAAACCTAACAAATTGAACGCGATCACTTAAGTAGCTTTTAATCCAGCTGACCATGTTTGAGCTAAAACCCATGTTTTTCACAACATTAATTAGATGGCAATGGTCCACAGTATCAAAAGCCTTAGTTAGGTCAATAAATAAGGCTAAGCAGGCATTTTTATTTTCAAGGGCTGCTGTTGCATCATCTAAGACTTTCAGTGTGGCAGTGATAGTACTGTGCCTTTCTCTAAAGCCAGATTGCAGAGGGTTAAGAATAGTATGAGATTCAAGTAACTGTTTGAGCTGGACAGACATCAATGACTCAAACACCTTTGCAAGAACTGAAAGGTTTGAGATTGGTCTATAGTTGTTCATGTCTGTGGGATCACCTGATTTCAAAAAGGGAATGACAAAAGCCTGTTTCCATAAAGTTGGAAATCTATGTGAGGAAGTTAAAGATATCAGTCACTGGCTGTGCAATTATTGGGGCTGCTAATTTAAGAAAAAATGGATCCATGCCATCAGGCCCTGCAGACTTCTTAGAGTCTATTGTTTGCAAAATGTGCAAAACATCTGACATTAACAAAGGAGTAAAATTAAAACCAGAATTAGAGAAAGACAAGTCTGAATCAGATGAAGTTGTTGAAGGCCTGTGAGTATCTTGAGTATGGTCAAAGATGTGCCCAGAATTCCTGAAATGAACATTAAATAAGTTTGACATATCCTTTATGTCAGCAATAAAAGTGTTGTTGTACTTTAATTTTTTAGGGAGACTAAGAGCTGTCTTATTTTGCAGCTTTTTAATTATCTTCCAGAACTTCAAATGATCGTTGAAAATATCTGTAGTTAGGTTCAAGTAATAGTTGGCCTTAGATTTTCTAATACATAAAGAACTTTTATTTCTGAGTGCACGAAAGCACTGCCAATCGAGCGCAGACTTGGTTTTTCTGGCTAAGGACAAATGTTTAATGCGCTCGTGAAGCAATTCAGCCAATTCCTTTGTGAACCAAGGATTGTCCCTGTTTTTTATTCTCAGCTTTTTAAAAGGGACAATGCGCAGCTCAAAAGTCTGATATCATTAGAGCAGTCCAGACCAACCACATTTGACATAAAAAGACAAAGTTAGACTGAAGGTCCTGCCACCCACATTGAAGGTTCCGGCATTCCACGGAGCAAAGGGCCCTGACACATAAGTTATGGAGTTATGGACAGATCCTTCACTAACAGGTCACTATGGTACAGGTTTTACTAAAATATTATTCAGCAAACTGTCTGAGTCCGGACTCAAACCCAGGACACACGCTGCCTGCTCCACCAGCCCAGATACACTGGAGCACAGAATGCATACTTTATAAAGGTCTCCTGTTTTGCTATGTTGACTTTTTTGAGCTTTTGACCATGTTACAATGTGGTCTCCTCCTCACAAACAGACCTGGAGAAGTATTTTGTTTCATTCACACATGTTTGAGTAATCCTGTATGCTGAGGCGCCGCCCCTCTCAAGAGCTGAATACACTTGGTCTCACAGCTCTACATAGACACATGAAACCAGGAAGTCCTCCTTCGTGTTTCTAAAGCCCATACACCTTCACCGGACTTGTTCTGATCATTTCAGCGCTTATATTGCTTTCACTACGAAGCAGTAGGGCTGGGCGATATGGCTAAAAACTAAAATCTTGATATTTTTTTTATTTCTCAGCCGATTTACAATTTGAATCGATTTTTTTTTCTTGTTGGCATAAAAAGGCTATATAAATGTAGGGTTATTATTTTTAGATTAGAGTATTGCATAGTATTTTTTATTTTTTATTTTAGCTGGACTCAAGCAAGGCCAAGAACAACAGTGACATAAATGTATTTTAGTGTTAGCCCTCTCTGCTTCTAAAGACCAGGCCTATTATATTTATACACCATTATAGACCATAGAGGCCTGTGAAAAGACGCTAACTCCTGAGCATGTGGCTAATTAGCATACATAAACAAAGACTAAGTCACTGCTGCTGCTGCCTGCACATAGCACTGTGGTGTTCGTTTTGGCCAAACTGCTGCCACATCCAAACCGGGACATTACAGAGGTAAAATGACTCCTTTGTCTGTGATTATCACTGTTTTTAGAGTCTGCAGAGTCTCCACAGTAATTATTTAAGCTGCTCTGGAGCTAGCAGCAGCATTAGCCACAACACAGAAAACAGAGCGGTGCTTGGAGGACGCTAATTTCCGCTAAACTCGATTTTATGATTTGGCTATTTTTGACATCATCCAAAATTAGAAATGCGAATTAATTAAATTAATTCGATTTATCTCCCAGCCTTACGAAGCAGTAACCACATTTGTATCTGTTGGCTGTGCTAATTAGCCATGCTAATTACTAAAGCTCATTCCCCACCATTGACAGCAAAGGGAGTTCTGTGCGAAGTCAAATTAACAGCTCCCCAAAAGATGTTTTCTATACATATACATTAGTTTAAGTCATAAAACGGGAAATACTAATACAAGAGTGTCCAAAACTCTTTCAAAAAGCCTGAAAAAAGCAAAATATAAATTATAAAATATAAATTCTGCTGTGCTATCCTATACTGTACCTAGGGGGAACTTGATAAAAAAAAAATCTAATTAATTACAGGCTTTGTAATTAATTAATTGAGATAAATAGCATTTTTATCAAATAGAAATATTTATATGTCAGAAATAAAATGTAGGACCTTATTTGTATGTTCTGGTGTATTTGAACTTGATTTCAAACTAACACTAACACAAACAGGGGCAGTATTCAGCGTTTGTGCATTGACCTCTGCCTCCCGTGCACGTAGTGACAAGTAAGTCTTCTCCTCTGTGCTCTGCATGGAACTGTCCCCTCTCTCCTTCGCATCTGAACCAAGCAGACTGCTGTCTCTTGTGTTTGTCACTCAGCGTGTTTGAAAGTGAAAAAAAATGGAGTGAAGCCATGCGTTGGATGTGTGGAGGCGGACCGACCTCGACCCCACAGTTACTTGTAGTGCAGTCTGTAGGCACATTATCCACTAATCATAATTTACGTGTTAAAGTCCCAGCCTTAATCTATCGTCATCATATTAAAAGTCCTGGGGTAAACCCTAAAGTTTACTTCCTAACTGCTGCAGATTGCAAGAACCCGGAAATCCCCCAGCCCAGACTGTGATTCTGCAACAATGAAGTTACACTCAGAGTCCTTTAGAGGGCGCTTCTATTGAAACCTTACCTTCTGTTGCTTTAAATATAGCCTCATATCTTAGGCGGCTGCTGTTGGTATTTTCAGACTGTTAGCATGTGCACAAACTATTTTCCCAGTCATGCTCGGATGTGCAGGCTAATTTAAGAGTGTTTTATTTAGACAGATCAGATATTAGCGGTGTGTCTGTGGTCGTTTAGCAACCTGTAGTTCAGACGCTCACTGACGGGAAGTTTAGCTTGGAATGGGTGCGCCTGTAAATCAAAATATCACCTCAGCTCACGTCCCACTTAGATCAGCTCTCTCACATTATTGCTAGTTTATAAGTGAGGGCTGATGAGAAGACTTATGGAGCAATGTCTAATTCTTGTTCATGAACCAGTCTACTGCTGAAATCTGTCACCCAAATAGTTCTTAGCAAGAGTTGTTTTTTATTTAGTTGTCAATGACAGGTTATCTTAGCAAATTTTCTCATATTATTTGAGGAAAACTGTTCAACTATTAGTATATTGCTGTGATTCTCAATCTTTTCATACCAAGTACCACCTTGAAAAATACTTGGCTTTACAAGTACCAGCTTTAAAGGACAAAATTACCCTAAATCTGGACTAAACTAGTTCTAAAACAGGAGATAAAATATGGAGTAACCCAGTAAAAAATGCATTACTAAGGAAGGACAAAACCAGGCTTAAACCAAGACAAAAACAGAACTACACTAAACCATGGATTAATCTAGGACGAAACTAAGATTAAACCAGGACTAAACCATGTCTGAACCAGGCCTAAACCAGCAGTAAACCAGGACAAATCAAGTACTAAATAAGCAATAAAACTGGCTATAAATCAGACTTGAAGACTTCTCAGTGCCACCAGAAGAAGCCCCTGTTCCACCAGTGGTACCTGTAGCATAGTTTGAGAACCACTGTTTTGGGGCCATTACCTACATTTTAATGAATTTTAACAGACTGATAGTTACTTTCCTAAAAGCTGTTACTTTATATCTATATACATATATATATATACATTAAAAAATATGAATATTAGTTATTAGAAGTTTTTCTCAATCTTTTGACCATCTATACCACATGAAACAAAAACAGTCAGGAAGCTCATAGTCGTCTCTGTCAGGATCATTCCTCATTGTCTCTGTACTGTACCTTTGTTCTGTTCTGTTCTGGGGTCCAAACAGCTATGCTTTAAAGTGTTTCAATGAATGGTTCCGATGCCCATGACCATGAATCTTCATCCAGTAAATCTGGATCGGGGGCATTCCCACAGCAGCAAAGTTCCTTTTGCGCTGCCTTTCCAACATGCATCAATGTCCTTCAGTTTAATTTTGAACAGCCTAATGGGGTCCAGTAATAACAATTGAGTATTTTAAAATGGATTAACTTTATCATTGTCATTGGCTACAAAATGTACATTTTCATTATTGGCAATTATTATATTATTGGCTTTATTACATTTAAATAATCCAGATATATTACGTTATTGGCAGGTATTATGTTGTTGGTTCAAAAACATTATTACATTACTGGCTTTGTTACATTTAGCTAAAATTATGATGATGATTGGTATTACTTTATTGGCCATTACTTTATTATTGGTTGCTCCAGGCTGACTAATGAATGGACTTTTCATTGACTGGTCATCAGCTTTAAAAAAAAACCTGACTGAAGCAATGTGGCAATGTATTAAGAGTAAAATGGTGGCGGTGTCTGAACAAATCAAGGCTAAAAATAACACTGACCTCACCAACAGCTGACTAAATGCAAATGAGCACCCACACATGCTAACTAACACGAGATAGCACACATGGGAAACCCCTTTAAACAATCATCCCAGGATGAGACGTTATAGGTCAGGGGTCATAAACGCCACCCTGGACCTTCATCTCATTTATACAGCTGTTAGTGGAAGAGGAGGGGACATGTTTCTGTTTTATGTAAAGTGACCAGTAACAAATGCTTCTGTGGGGATGAGACTTGACAGTTTCAGTAGAGTTGTTGTGTTTATGTAACCAAGGACGGATGCACTGCAGTTGAGCAGGGGCCATTTGACTCCCTGCAAATGACCCAGAGCTTAGCGCATTAAATAAACATGAGGATAATTCAAAACAAAATTCGCAAAATAGCACTTAGTCACTTAATAAACAACATTAGTCTCAATCACCAATCAATGCAAAAAGTTTCACAATCAAACATTTTATGTACTAGTCCAGTGGTTCCCAAAGTGGGGTCCGGGGCCCCTGGGGGTCCGTGAAGGTACTGCAGGGGGGCCATGGGAGGCTGTCTATATTACGTACATAAAAAGAAATTGAGTTTGAAATGCACTGTTAAAAACAATGCTGCTAAAACTCAAGGCAACAGGATCCCTCAAGATTTTTGAGTTTTGGCGCTCAACTGGAAATCTCAAGTTTCAACAACTAATATTTTTTACTCATCAAATTTAACGTTCATACATCTTAAAACTTGAAATTTTAAGTTTTACTCTCTATCTTTATTTTTTCCAACTCATCTTACAGCCAACTGACTCCACTGTGCAGAACAAGTATTATTGATAATAATAAAAACTAAATATACTACATTTAACAAAAGAAACTTTTTCTGAACACTGTAAGTTGGCTGTAATATGAGTAAAAAAAAATAATGATAGAGAGAAAAACTTAAAAATTAGAACAGTTTTTAGACGTATGAACATCAAATTAAGTGAAAGTGTGGAAAACTTGAGATTTTGAGTTGGCTCCAAAAATCTTGAGGGATCCTTTGCCTTGAGTTATTGAGTTTTTGCAGCATTTTTTTTTTATTTGTTTAAAAATATAACTTTAAAACACTTTTTAGCCAATAGTCAGGGTCTTTAGTAATGTTTTTATAGAAATATATGGAGAAAAACATGAAAATAAAATTTGGGATGGAGGGAAGTTGTATTGTTGGGGGTCCGCGTGGGATTTTGGTAAATTTAAGGAGGGCCGTGACGCTCCTGACTTTGGGAATGGCTGGAGTAGACAATATTGTAACATTTAAAGTTACTGTAAGCAGCATGTGCTCGTACTGGTTTGAAAACAGTACTGCAGTCTAAATCTAAACAATGACCTTTTCTTTGATTGAAAGATCAGCAATGCAGTTTTAGAACCAAAACAAAAATGTAAACAAAAACAACTTAGCCATTATGTAAAATATATTTTTAATTGTGAATAAATCAGCTGCACCATTGTTATCAATAAAACTAATATTTGATGTAAAAATGTTGTCCTCATATCTGGGCACACATGTGGGTCATTTTTATGAAATATAAACAACATATACTGCTCATAGCACCTTTAATAAAAGTTCATTAATAATCATAATTTGTTATAATAATAGTAATAATAATAATGCATTCTTATATAGCACTTTTCTAGACATGCAATTTGGTGCATTCCTCAGTCACACTCAGTGGTGAAAGCGTGGTTGCCATTATGCCCCCCTGACTCATATTAACCACATAATATTTGTGACTGAAAATAATGATTTACTAACAGTACATGATGTAACTAAATGCAAACTATTTGTGTAAACATACCATGTGAAATTGAATTATAATTCTGAGTAAACCACGGTTCTCCAACAAGTAGCTAGCAGCAGTCCCCATAAGGGTGATTACTCCAATTAGTTGCCATCAGTTGTTAGTCAAACAGTTGTGCTCAGTTGAGCTTTGACTGCAGCTGAGAGGCTAAAAACTGTATTTTCATGAAGATTAGGAGACCGAATTTTGTTTCATGAATGTAAAATAAGTGTGTGTGTCAGATCTGTGGTGCAAGCCAGTCAGTTTCTGCATCCAGACAAACAAAATGCACTAAATATGTTGAGTTGTGGTCACTAAAACTAAATTCTTTGGAAATAAGTTGAAATAAGTTATCAGAATTGCATTTTGTAAAAGTAGCTCTCAAGGGAAAAGGTTGGAGACGTCGATTAGTGAAAACTATTAAAACCAAAATTAAAGCTGGGTCATCTTACATCAATATTATAATGATATGGTTATGGGTTAAAGAGATGTAATGAAAGTGTTATGGTTGTTTTGGCTCTTTTGGCTGTGCACATATTCCAGTGATGGTAGCATTTGGCAAAGCAGCCTCAAACAAGTACAAGGTAAAGTAATCATAGGGAAATTAATTCTCTGCATATTCCATCCTTCAGTGTCACTGGGGGAACCAGGAAGACCCTTCTCCAGATCATGAGTAACTAGCTGGGGGACTGACCTACTGTACATGTTTTAGAGCACCAAGAGAAAACCCAAACACGTGAGGCAATTGCGTTGACCTCTTTTCCACTGTGCCACCAAGTGTGATCAGTAGAATAACATGGACAACAAACCTTAGTTCAGAAACCAACAAGCCTTTATATAATGTACTGTAGCCACTGTTGCAGAGGAGATTTTTTGTGAGCACTTCAGTTGAGCTGCTGTGCTTCTTGCGTAACCAGTGCTGAATGCAGAGAGAATATAGGCAGTGAAGACAGTGCAATTGTCCAGGGGCTCTCTGAGATCTATTATACATTATATAAATGAATAAATTATGTATGACATGCTTCAAAATAAGAAAATAATACTTATTACCTCCAGGGCCCGCCCTTCCTATGGGCAAATTAAGAGGGCCACAAGGCTTATCAATTATTTACTTATTTGAAAGTAAACTAATTTGAAACTCTATTTGGTTAATATTTGTGCTAAGGTTCTATCTGAAAGTGGGGGCCAATGCAGTCAATGCAGGTGTTTTACCTCCTGTTTACCTGGGCCCCCTTTGCTGAGTTTGCAAGTCAAAAAATGTCTCAAAGTATCACTGTAAAAAAAAACAAAAAAAAAAAACTCAGGATCCCTCAAGATTTTTGAGTTTTGGAGCCAACTCAAAATCTCAAGTTTTCAACAACAAATCATTTTTTGTTTGCCTACTTTAATGTTTATATGTTTAAAAGCTTTCAATTTGAAGTTTTACTCTGTTTTTAATTCATCTTACAGCCAACTTACTCTCCATTGTTCAGAAAAAGTACTAATATTGATACAAATAAAAGCTAAATATACTATATTTAACAAAGAATAATACTTTTTTGAACAATGGATAATAAAAAATAAAGATTTTATATTTATTATTATTTATATATTTTACAATATCTAAACGTCAGGATCGGACAAATCCTTTCAGGCTCAGGAAAATTCTAAGCCTATAAAAGTACCCAAAACAGCAGCATCAACAACTAACACAGGCCTGCAAAACATTTCATTTTTATGCATGAAGCAGGTGTTTCAAACAATTTACACATCTAAAGCAGCAATTAGGCCTGAGCGAAACCATTTTAAATATATCTCAAAATGTAATAATAACACTACTGACAACTTGTCGGTAGTGTTCACAATCAGCTGCTCTTCTCCACCTGCATCCCAGAACATTGGATTTTTAAGAATTTTTGACATTTCTTTCCCCCTGCATTTCACCATTGATTATAATTCAGCAAGTTGTAAATAATTAGTCTACCTCTATTGCTGCTAGCAACTGCTGAGAGATGAGTTGTTTCCCCTGAAGCACAGTTGTCTTCGTTGTTATTTTCATCATTGTTAGTTTTTTTGAAAAAGCCAGTTCAGCTAGTTTTGAATTTTGATTAATCGCCTTTTGGCAGTTAGCTATTTTTGTTTTCTTCTTTTCTGGGCCCCACTTTCATGTTTGCGGGATGCAGGATTCATTTTGATCCTAATGCAGATTTATTTGAATCGCTTCTCATTGAGGCCCCCTGCTGGCCGAGGCCCTAGGCTGCAGCCTATGTAGCCTACTCCTATAAGACGGACTTGCGCGTGACTGTACGAAGTTTTTTTCTGCCATTTGGACACTCTTCCACAATAGAAATCGAGAAATAAAGCCATCTTTAGCTTGTTTTTTGACTCTAACCTGGCTCTAGACTAACAAGAATTGTTTTTGGCTGGAAACACTTTGTCTGCTTTTAATGTAAAAGTGAATAGTTCCCTCTCTAGCATTGTCACTTAATTGGTTTATCTTTTAATATGTTCTGTTGTTACATGTAAGAACTGACCTGTAGTTTATATAGAACAGTGGTTCCCAAGCTGGGGTCCGGGGCCCCCTGGGGGTTAGGGTACTACAGGGGGGCCCCAGAGGCTGTCTATATTTCAATTTCAATTTGAATTTATAATTTTTTTAAATTATTGTTATTTCAGACACATGGTTTTGGTTCATAAAAACAAATAAAACATACACAAATATAAAAAGTCAATGAAAATATTAAGTACCTAAAAACATTAAGTACATAAAAAACATTTGAAATTAATTACAGTTGTATACTTGTTTTAAAATATTACTTTAAAACAACTTTTAGTCAATAATCAGTGTTTTTGTAATGTTTTTATAAAAAAACATGGCAGAGTTTTTTGAATAGAGGGAAGTTTTAATTTTTCGGAAATTTAAGGGGGCCAGGACAGTCTTGACTTTGGGAATGGCTGATATAGAAGATTCCAGTCTCCAGTGACTCACCCATTCATTCATCCATCCATCCTCTCCAGGACAAACACTGGTGGCCCCCTCCTGTCTGTGTGAAACCAGAGCCGTGGACAGCTGAGGTAACAGGCGTCCAGAGGAGTGAGAGATGACCTGGGGGGGCCCAGGACGTATGGAGAGGAGGGAGGGGGCGACATATGGAGCAAAGGTCTGAGGTAAACACTATGGATTCTTAAGATGGCAAGGAAAGCATTACATAAGAAGAGTTTAAATAGTTATTGTTTTAAATGTAAAGATGTGCAGTCACTCAAACAATATTCATCTATAAAATTGGGTTAAATTAATAAAATAAAAGCATAATATAGCCCATTTGAGTAAGTCCTAAATTATTTTTTTGTCAGTTAGCTTGGTAAAATTAAGTCAATGTCTAAAACCTAAAACATTATAAATCATCCAACAGTTCTCAATGTACAATATGCTGTTGATTTTTTGGTATTTTTGCATACATCTCTATGGCTGTAGCTTAAAAAGAATTATTCAGTATTTTATATTGAAAACTTAATATCACAATATTTTATTTGATGATACTGTTTCAATATCAAAAACTGCTGTAATATTAGGACTGAAAATTATTGGTAACACTTTAGAATAACTCACAACTATTAAGCAGTAATAAATATGTAATTAACAATACTTAATAAATAAGCAGTTAAATGAACCACTGATGTTTTTACTAATGTACCCTGATGTACATGAGCTTATTACTACAATTATTATTACTATTAATACTATTACTTGACAACTTTTACTCATTTTAAAAGTAATGGTAGTAGTGGCAATGGTTTTACAGATTTGGAGCAGCCTAGTTTTCCCATTATGAGTATTTTATTAAAGGCAGACATTTTTAATAAAGTTATTACATTTGCATTCATGTTCGTAAAAAAGCAGCAGTAGATACGCCGCTGGATTTGACGCTACATAAGCCTCATTGTTTATTAGCTCATTAAGTTGGTTTGTACTGGATGCAGGCCTGCTTGTTTGTGGTAAAACCCCCCCCCAACTTTGGCACAAATGCGTTGCTAACTGTAGAAGCTGACACAGTTAGCCACCAAACTTGAGTCACAGGCCTCCTCTAAACCGGGGTGAGTGCGGTGGTAAGTGTGTGGGGGTGAACCAGGACACTGCCAGGGGCTGGGGAGAAGGGGGCCGTCAGTGGGTGTGGGTGTGTCGTCTCTACAAATAGCTGTCCTTAGAGCCGCTGCCTGTCACTAACCCCTCTCCCAGTCGCCCAGTTGGGTCTCAGCGCCTCGAGCGGATTCATCACCACACCACCACCACAAAGCCAAACCTTCCAGACCGGCAGCAGTCATGAGCAAGTCCTACTCCTCCTCAGCCCAGAGCGCCTCGTCCTACCGCCGGACCTTTGGATCGGGCGTGGGCTCCACTCCCATGTCGTCCCTGTTCTCCTCTCTGGGAGGGGGACGCAGCTCCGGCCACATGTCCACCAGGGTCTACGAGGTCAAGACCTCCGGCTCTCCGGTCTTCTCAGGCTACAGGTATGGGACAGATAACTACAGTAACTGGCCCTTAATTAAACTTAGACTTATTGGTAACACATTAGTACAATAACTCACACAATGTAGCAGTAGTTAAAGATTATTTCAAGGTTAATAATCAGTTAATTAATTGATTAGAAAGCATTACTTTTATTTATAAAAGGTTTATAAACACCATTGCGTTATAAACATTGTTATTACTGCTGAATTCTGGAGTCACAAGCTCATGTAATTCAATGTCAAATTATAATCTTTACAGTCAATCCAGTATTTATAAACTCTTACTACTTCAAATACATATTTATTAAGGCTTTATTACTGCTTAATAGTGGAGAGTTATTAGAAAGTTTTACTGACTTATTGTGGATCTAAATGTCCCATCGTGCAGTGGTTCCCAAACTGGGATATGGGTACCCCCAGTGGTACGCAAAAAAATGTAAGAGGTACACAAATCATTTAATCATATTTTATTATGTTTTGAAACTAGGATAAACATAGACATTCAGTCTGTGGGGCTTTCACAGGTTTCATTCTTTGAAAAAAAAAATTGAAATGGTGTTGCTCACTGAAAATGCTGATCATATTAATAAATAGTTCAATTTGCTGAGAAATAATTAACTGAAAGAGATTTCAAGTGTGAAAAGTTTGGAAATCCACCGATCTAGTGCAGGAGTCATCAACTATATTTGTCCAAGTAAAATAAAATCATTATTGTATCCTAAGTTATATATTTTTATTTCATATATTAATTCTGTGCTTGTGCATTAAGGGTTAAAAGGTTGCTGGTTTTACTTTATTTGTATTTATTTGTTGAATCACAGCGCTAAGTGCTATTTGCTGATGTGCAAGGCTTCCATTTACGCTCTCCTCTGTTGACGGCTGTTACTGAGACACCACAATTATGTATCGTTGTGGAGCGTAAGAGGCAAAGCAATGTCATTTTGTGACAAACAACCATAGATACAAAGAGCCTTTAGGGCAACAGAAGACATGTAAAACAAGAGCAAGTGTATTATCTTTTTTGATTGAAGGTAGGTTATGACACAATCTACTATCAGTCTGAGAGTAAATTATTGTTTGTAGAGTAAATGTATGTTCCTAAGTGCTAGCTTAGATGAACTAGTGAGCATCCATGGCTTACACCTAAAGCAGCCACTCCTAACACTCCCATAAAAATAATATAGGAAATGGATAAATTAATACATATCAAATTGGATCCGTCTGTTTTTTTTTTACTTGTCTTTCCAAATCATATTTTAGTGATATTATACAATTTTTGGCATCTAGTGGAGTATTATTAGCTATCATAAATCACTGTCCGCGCATACTCTTTAGAGCAATATTTGTTTACCATAGTGCATTCCTTGGCATTATTTTTCACATCCTTTATAGTAGGATTGCCTTTCAAACCTTATCTCATAAAGTTAATGTACTGTATAGTTGTAATTTAGATTTTTGTTTTTTATTGCTGACATGACTTGTTATCCATAGAATATTTGAGACTGAAAATTTGAAATTTGCTTACTGTGCCTCATGCAACTATGTACAAAATATGTGTGATAGAAGTAATTTTGTGTATCTATCAAAACCAGAACCAAAATATTACGATGATATCTTTATGGCTGAGTTGGAATAACTTACAAACATTAAACATGCAGCCAAAACAATGAATGAAACAACTGAGGGATATCAAGCTCAAAGAGTTCATATCAAAGTCTATAAAACATTTTTTTTGGTACATTGAAATACATGGAGCGTGCCAATGAAAATAGGAAGACAAAATTAGGACACAGGGCCGTTTCCAGCTTTGTGGGGGCCCTTTGCAAGATCCTGTTTGGGGGGTCCAATTACGCCTTAATTACGTCACGAAAAAACAAACAAACAAACAAACAAACAAACAAAAAAACAGATTATCATTTCACCTTATTTCTTATATCCTACTTTTATTTTTTAGCAAATAAGGAAAATTGACAGGAAATCTTAATTCTCTTCCACCACCCCCCAGTGGCTTCTGGGGCCCTATGTGCTTAGTCCACATATAGCAAGAAACGGCCCTGTTAGAACATAGTTTCAAAAATGTTAGTAATTAGACTGGGTTTGTTCCTGTATTTTTGCCATGCTAAAAAGGATTACAGTAAAGTCTGATTTTGTTTCACCAGGATGTCCTCTGGAGCTGGTATTGGCTCCTCCAGCGCCCTGAGGACCTTCTCTGGAGAGAAGCTGGACTTTAACCTGGCCGATGCCATGAACCAGGACTTCCTCAACACCAGGACCAACGAGAAGGCCGAGCTGCAGCACCTCAACGACCGCTTCGCCAGCTACATCGAGAAGGTGCGCTTCCTGGAGCAGCAGAATGCCGCCCTGACCGCCGAGGTGGAGAAGCTGAGGGGCCGCGAGGGGCCCGGGCGCGTGTCCGAGATGTACGAGGAAGAGATGAGGGAGCTGAGGAGGCAGATCGAGGCAATGGCCAATCAGAGAGCTCGGGTGGAGGTGGAGAGGGACAACCTGGCGGACGACCTGCAGAAACTCAAGCTCAGGTAGGAGCAGCTAAAAGCCTTTAGCAGTATTCAGGTAATGTAATGTGGAGGCCTTTCATCATGGATTGGTCTGTATGCTGCCACCGGGACATTCATAATCCAAAATAAATTGGTTCTGAACAGGAAACTTTTCAATATTCTTCCAAATTGGTCTGGATACCCACATAGGAACATGGTCCTGAGTTTTCCTAAATGCACCAGATGAAGACCTATAATTAGAAATTTTGTGTAATCTACAAGAAAGACATTTTACATCAGCCAGACACTCTGGCACCCTGCTCCCTTCTTCATTAGGTGTGGCCACAGTAAACTATTTGCACAGTTTTTGGGTAGGTTTTTACGCTGGATACCCTTCCTGTCGTAGCCAGCCACATACTGTGACTGGACAATGTGGGTTAAGTGTCTTGCCCAAGGACACAGTGACAGTATTCACTTCAAGCGAGGTTCGGACGGGCGAAAGCTTCACTCACTGCGCCACTATCGTCTCCTACACATGCTTACTACAACATATAATTGATCAACATATATTGTAGATATGCCAAGCTTTTTTGTGTTACTGCTAAAACAACTATTTGCTAGCTGCTACCTGTCTGGCAATGACGTCATCACTTTTTTTATATTGGCAGATTACTTCAATTTTGTTTTCACTCACAAAACATAAAAGCTTTTGGTACAACTATTTGTTTATTGGAAATCCCCAAAATCAAATGGCATTGCATCAGAGTAGGCTTATTAAGCTATTTCTTATGCTACTACCCAAAGATGGCTCATTAAAAATGCAGTATTTTGAAGCTTTAGTTTCATATGATCTCTTTGTTCGCTTTATTTAATTGGGGTTGCCACAGCAAACCAGTCGCTCAGTGATTTGGCAGGTGACTGGAGTAGGCAATGTGGGTGAAGTGTGTTGCCCAGGGATACAACAACAGAATTTGCTTTGGGCTAAATTCAAACTGCTGACCAACTGGTGGGTGAACACTTAACCCACTGCCCCACTGTCGCTCATTATAATTCCAGTTAATTATGTGTAAAAAAAAATGTATTCAGGTTCCCCTTGTTCCCGATCAGTAATTCTAGATACACCACATTTCCAACTCCTTAGTTTTCTGTGAGTCCATTTCAGTTGACAATGCCTGAGCAAGTTGGACATGATATCATTTAGCTGCAATATGAGTCATCAACATTTGCATAAAACATGTAGATATGTGCCTTTTGTTCAGCGGAATAGGTTTTATTCCTGGATCTCACCACAGCCCTTAGCTCTCAGCTGTATCCAAGAGCCTCTAGACAGAATGCATTAGTCAGACGCAGACAAGTGGGAGTGTTACCAAACGGTCTATTTGTATCCACCGGTCATGCTCTCTGCACTGAAGATTCACGTCACAGCCACAGCCAGCTCCACTAGTTCTAAATGAAACAGATAAAGACTGTTGGAGCAGCTTCTCAGAGCCGAGCCTCACGTCCACAGTCCCTTATAGACTCCAGTTTTCATATGTAACTTGTTGAAATGTCTGCGGTTGAGTGAAGATCAGCCAAAGCACCTGCTGCCACTTCAGGCTCAAAATATACACCACTCCAACTGACAGCTGCAGCGTACTCACACGGAGCGACTGGGAATATCAATAAGTGACTGAATTAAGTGTTTCTGAGCACTTGCTTATGAATTACATGGAGAATGGATACAGAAAGGAAGGTTTATTATGTCAAAGTCAAGTATAAGTGGTTTCAGGGGAGATATTTCAGTGGCAACAAATTTCTACCTCTTTTCCTGGAGTGTCCAAACTACAGCCCAGGAGTCAAATGCGGCCTACTCACCTTTTTTTTTTTTATTGGCCCTCAGGCTTTCTTCTCAGTTGGCCCAAATTGCCACAGGAAATACTTTTTACTACACAGTAAAAAGCTTCATATGACTGTTTCTTGTCTTGATGCAGTGAAAAGTGACTATCTGGGTTTTAAAGAAGGTGTCATTATATGCATATACAGTCATGTGCAAAAGTTTGGGCACCCCTCTGAGGTTGCATAATCATTTATTCTGTCTTCACAAAAAAGATCACAGAGGTATGTCATTCATTTTCTAGCGACATCAGAGCTCTAGGGTGTTTTAACAATAATTTTTAGCGTAACAGTATTTAGGTTAAATTAAATATGAAAAAAAAATCCATGCAAATATTTGGGAACCTTTATAAGTTTGCTGATTTGAATGCATGTAACTACTCACTGTATTTCTTGAGTCACTCCAAAAGAATAAGCCATACTATGTGCCAGTCCCAAGCCTTGATAAATGTATTGTTGAGTAAGGGCATCAAGTGAAATATGTCAAGTGGCCCTCCTATGCATATAGTTTTTAGTATGTGGCCCTCAGTGAACTCCCCTTTTCTTTACCTTAATATGAAGTCTATAAAAATGTGATATAATGCCATATAATCATATATTTTTGATTATTGTGTAACCCTATATTTAAAGGGTAACAGTGGTGCAGGAGGTTTAAATGGGTTGCACATTAATTAGAGGGTTGGCGGTTCGATTTCCCGTTCTGATCAAGTGTCATTGTGACTTTAGGCAAGGGATGTCCAAACTTTTTTCACAGAGAACTACATACTGAAAAAATATATGTAGAGGAGGGCCACTTGATGTATTTCACTTGATGCACATTTATCCAGGCTTGGGACTGGCGCATAGTATGGCTTATGACAGGTTCTTTAAAAGCCAGATTATCAAGAGTCACTTTTCACTTCATAGAGACAACAAGCAGTCATATGATACTTTTTACTGTGCAGTAAAAAGTATTATCTGTGGTAATTTGGGCCATCTGAGAAGGAAGCCTGAGGGCCAATAAAAAAAGGCCACATTTGGCCCCTGGACCGTAGTTTGGACACCCCTGGGCAAGATACCTCCCCCATAAAGGGAGCAGCCAAAAGAAAAAGAAAAAAAATTGTCACAAACTTGTTATGTTATGTCTGTGAAAAACTTTCTTTACTAAATATTAATAACAGTTTGCTCAAGGATGATGTTTTTTCTCAAAGTGATGCAATTATAGCTTTTAAATGTCTTTCCTGATCTTATGCTTCAGTCATTCTGGCAGCAGGGTGAGATGATACTAATAGTGGAAACAGTAAAAGCCCCAGCAGACATCTTTATTAGTGTTATGGCTTTGGCTCTGACAGAATGTGACATTAGGGCAACAGCTGCAGCACTCGCTCTCATGCAGAAAGTGAATGGCAAAGTAAAGTGAGGAGTGATAACTGCTGAATGTAACCAGTAATTAGTTGCAATAGAGGGATATCTCCATTCACATGTTTTAATCCTTGTCTCTCTTTCTGTGTGTGCAGACTGCAGGAGGAGATCCACCAGAAAGAAGAAGCTGAGAACAACCTGTCTGCCTTCAGAGCTGTACGTATATTTTATTCATTATTTCTTAGCATATATGTGTTAATAATATGTTACATGCTAATTTCTTTTCTTCTCAGGATGTAGACAGTGCCACTCTGGCCAGACTGGACCTGGAGAGACGTATCGAGAGCCTGCAGGAGGAGATCGCCTTCCTGAAGAAGATCCATGAGGAGGTCGGTAATGGAACTGTGTATTTCTAATTCAACACACGAGCCATGAAAAGACATGAGAGACACAAGGACTCACGTGTGTTTATAAAAAGAGTTTGACCTGTGATCACCTGGCAATTATCCAGGATGAACTCTTACCGTTACAGCAGCTGCCCTAAACAAAAACCCAACATTTGTCTCTTTATATAGCATTAGCACAAAGATGTGGGCCTAAGGCTGGCACAATACACAAGTGCACATTCACATAGTGTAGCCACCATTTTATTTTATTTTTTAAATTTTATTTTGATTTGTTTTATTTTTTTATTTTATTATTTTTACTTTTTTTTATTTTACAATGGAACCAGAATGAATGAAAATCCAGGAATCTCATAATACAAGCAAATACAAATAAATTAGACTGATGTCTTTATTCACATTGCTAGGGTTTGTTGTATCAGCATGGATCAACTGAATGCATCCTAACAGTCTGTACTAAGCCCTGGCTACTCTCCGGTTATGAAGCTGCCACACCCTGTGTGCAGTATGTGTGCAGGGGCCTGTGGTAACTGTATCTACACTAGTACTATGTCAGGAAATATTGTAATTTCAGACACGTCCAGGCAGTAGTAGTAGTAGTAGCTTTTCACATAGATATCTCAATACACCTCAGCCTTGAACTTATTACTGTCTAGAATATGTGACATTTTTATAACTGTCACCTCAAACTGGACAAATGCAGTGGGTTAGCTATACCTTCAATTTTATTCAATAAAATTTTTAATTTAATTTAATTATTAATAAAAAGTTTTAATAAGCATTTAAAGTACACTGAAATGGAAATACTAGTTTTTAGCAATCACTTTTTATTTATTTACTCAATTTACTTACTATTATTATACTATTTATTTTATTATGTATTTATTTTTATTTTTTTATTTTATTGACAATGCTTTTGACATGTTGTGGCTCAACAGTTCCTGTTATTGGTTTAAAATAGTAGTAGTCTGAAAAACTTTTAATGTATTTACTTTATTTACTTACTTAATTTTATTTATTTGTTTATTTAATTTTTTTATTTTATATGTTTTATTTCACTGTATTTTTTTTGGCAATGCTCATGACAGCACAGCAGTTCCTGTTTTTGTTTTAAAATAGTATTAGTCGGGAAAATGGTGTTGAGGGTAAAAAAAAATGAGGGTACAGGGTACAGAATGGGATTTTGTTAATATTTATATTTATAATCAAGCACATTATAGCACACATTAACACATAGTCTAATACTTTTTTTCTTACTTTCTCACATAATAAAAAGGCTGTTTATAGATATTAGTTCAGGCTGCAGCGTGCTAACCATTTATACATTGAGAAATATTTGCGGCTCATCAAAGTCCTTGCAGAGTTATGGACCCGGACACATGTCGCTCACTGGAGGTCCCTCTGTCATGTCGAACCCTGACCCTGGAGCTATGTGCGATCTGATTGGCTGGAGTGGGCTGTCAGCTGCAGGGCGTGCGAACAGATGCATGGGTATTTTTAACTTCTGAGCACAAGGCCAGGAGACAGCTGCAGAAAGTGACACATACCAGACTGGGACATACCCACTACTCACCTTCAGTGTCCAATGTAAAGGGCTATATATATTTATGTCAACTGTAGGGGCCATTATTGTCACCAGGGGGAGTAGAGAGCAGAACGCTTTTAGTTTGTTTAATGGGTGAGGTATAATTAGTACACCTTGGTTCACAGTATTCATGCAAACATTGTTCTGTGTTGTTGCAGGAGATCCGTGAGCTGCAGAACCAGATGCAGGACACTCAGATCCAGATCCAGATGGACATGTCCAAGCCAGACCTGACTGCTGCTCTGAGGGACATCCGCGTGCAGTATGAGGCCATTGCTGCCAAGAACATCGCCGAGGCTGAGGACTGGTACAAGTCTAAGGTACAGGATCTTGGGTTATGATCAAACCCAGTGGAAGTAGATCTGATGGTTGTTTCACTTTAAAAATGAGTATTTATTTATGTAAAGTCCCTTTTGACTGCTCCCTTTCCTTCAGACATTGCCAATTCCTTCTATGTCTGGAATCAAACTTCTACTTCTACATGTAGCTTTAAAGTGAAACTGACTTATGTGTTACATTTATAGCAGGGCTGCAACAACTAATCGGAATAATCGATTATGATCAAATACTGAAATAATCGTCAACTAATTTAGTAATTGATTAATGCTGTCTGCTGTATTCATTGACTGTGAAACATGTTATCTGCTGAGAGACCAAAACAGAGCAGTAAACCCACAGAAACAGTTAAACACGAAGTTCAGTTCAGTTCAGTTCAGTTTATTTGCCATTTGCCTTGAAAAAAGAACTACATCGCTCAAAGTGCACAGTCAACATTTAAACAAACAAAACATACAACAAAACACACCAAGCACAAGCCTTCAGTAAAACAACACATGGATACATCCTAATTAAAACCTAATAATTTTTAGGTTTTTTAGGTTCTTTTCTTTCACAGTGAGATTACCAAACCACACAGTAACAGAGCTGGTAAGAAGACTTTCAATACCACACCTGATAAAAGTTCAAAAGAAAAGTTTTGTTTTGAGTGAATTCCCTTAGTTTTTGTAAAAAGAAGAGACGCTGGCGAGCCTTTTTAGCAAAGTTACTGGTGTTTGACTGCCAGCTCAGATCTTTGGAGAGAGTAACACCCAAAAACTTACATTTATCAACCATTTGTACCTCAGAATCATAAATGACAATAGGCACATTATTCTTACTACGTCTAAAATCAATAACCAGTTCACAGGTTTTAGAAGTATTCAGAACAAGGTTGTTTTCTTCACTCCAGCGGACAACATTTTCTACTTCTGCTCTGTAATGTGATTCATCACTTGATCAGACCGATGACAGTGGTATTATCTGCATACTTGACGATCAGATTGTTAGAGTGAATAGCAGTACAGTCATACATGTACAAAGTAAAAAGCAGAGGACTTAAAACAACCTTGTGGAGAGCCTGTGCTCACACAGAGTTCATCAGAGACACAGCCATCAATTTTGACCTTCTGTGGTCTGCAAGGTTAAAAAGTTTAAAATCCATTTGCAAATGGCATCACCAAGTCCAAGAGTTTTCAATTTGTGAATGAGTTTCACAGGAACTGAGAGAGTTAAAAGCAGAAGTGTAGTCTATAAATAGAATTCTCGCATGAGATTTTCCTTTATTCAAATGTTCATAAACAGAGTTCAGAGCAAAACAAATGGCATCTTCCACGCTCCTGTTTTGTCTGTAAGCAAACTGGAGTGGGTCCACACACAGGAATCTGTCCTTTAATGTAGTCCAACAGCAGTCGCTCAAAGGATTTCATAAAAACAGAAGTCAGGGCCACTGGCCGATAGTCATTAAGACATGTCACAGGAGTCTTCTTAGGCACTGGAATTATGACAGACTTTTTAAGACTGTGTGGAACAGTACAGTACCTGAGTGACATGTACAGGTGAGTTAAGACAGGAGCGAGTTGCTCTGAACACAGTAAATCTTGCTAGTATACACTATATTGCCAAAAGTATTTGCTCGCCCACCCAATTAACTAAATTCAGGTGTTCCAATTACTTCCATGGCCACAGGTGTATAAAATCAAGCACGTAGGCTGCAGCATTGTGGTAAACTTTGAGGAAAAGTTTGGGGATGGCCACTTCCTGTTCCAACATGGCTGCACCAGTGCACAAAGCAAGGTCCATAAAGACATGGATGAGTGAGGTTTGGTGTGGAAGAACTTGACTGGGCTGCGCAGAGTCCTGACCTCAACCTGACAGAACACCTTTGGGATGAATTAGAGCGAAGACTGCGAGCCAGGCCTTCTCTTCAACATTAGTGTCTGACCTCACAAATGAGCTTCTGGAAGAATGGTCAAAAATTCCCATAAACACTTCTAAACCTTGGGGACTCTTCCCAGAAGAGTTATAGATGCAAAAGGTGGGCCAATGTCATATTAAACCCTATTGATTAAGAATGAATGGGTGTAAAGACAGGTGAGCAAATACTTTTGGAATTATAGTGTATATGTTGTATCTAAAAGTCATCAATTAGTATTTGAACCTTGGTCTAGTTCAAATTTTGTAAAAAAAATTAAGTGATTTTTTTGGTAGTATTATTACTTTTTTTTTTTTTTACAAGAACAATAAATCCCACATTTTTTAACCACTTGACATTCTTACAGCAGCACCACTTTATAATGCATTTACTCATGTTTCACCATCATACTATTAATCGATAAATAGCAAAAATAATAGACTGATTAATTGATGATTAATATAATTGTTAGTTGTAGCTCTAATTTATAGTTAATAATTTCAACAATGCACCTTTTAAAGAGTTTATCATTATTATACTATTGTGTATAAATTGTATCCATGAACAAAATGTATTTGCATGGCACAAAAGAATGCTTAAAGCAGTATTAAGTGCCACAGTTTCCTTGTGCAAGTCTGTCTGGATATGTTTTCATCTGACTCATCCCAACTTTGTCTTGTCTTGCTGTAGGTGTCTGACCTGAACCAGGCTGTGAACAAGAACAACGATGCCATGCGCCAGGCCAAACAGGAGAGCATGGAGTACAGACACCAGATCCAGTCCTACACATGTGAGATCGACTCTCTCAAGGGCACTGTGAGTATACAACCAGACACACCGCTGTCCATAAATATACAGAAAGAAATATCCACTGACCTGTACTGTCACTGCAGAACGAGTCCCTGCTGCGCCAGATGAGGGACATGGAGGACCGCATGGGCCGCGAGGCTTCCGGCTTCCAGGAGACCATCACCCGCCTGGAGGAGGACATCGCCAAGATGAAGGTACATGTTTAAAAGTCCATGTATCATTCTGTTTCCATTATGTATTCATAACAAGAAAAAAAAATAGAGATGCTGCAGTATATCACCTTCCCTTAGCAGCTTAAAAGACATCAGTCCATCACAGAACCATTTCTAGGCATTGGGGACCCTAGGCACGAGGGACAACTGAGGCCCTATATAAGCTCAATTTTTTTGCAAATCCCATCTCAAACCAAAAACAAGGTAACAAGAGGCATTTGATGAAGTTTTACTAAGCATTAATCCTGAATTGTGACCTTGTTTGCACAACAGACAGGTGAATATGTGAGACAGTATAAGGCAGGAGGGTCAGGGAGTTGTCCCCCAGGAAAATCTGAACAATATGTATGATTTCCTGTTTTCTGGTGCATTTGTGATGATAAACAATATTTTAGGCTGGCTACAATTTATGGTTTAACTTCTCTCCAGATAGAGCCCTTTTAGAGGAAATACAAGGCAGCGTCACTTCAGTGGTTTGTTTTCTGTCATGTCTAATGTACAGACAAATGTTCTTGGGGGCCCCCATTCAGCTGCCTGGACAATTGCCTACCCTGCCTACCCTATTGTGACAGCTCTGAGTCCATCAAATCCACAGTGGCCAGTCTCGTGCAAACCTTTGGCACAAATAGTATCTGTAACATTAGATTAAACTGCTTTGACTTCTCTGCATAGTGCAAAGATGGAGCTATGCAGGAAGTAACTCTTATAAAATCTCCTATAACTTTATAAATAGAGTTAGAAATTGTGCCTGATTCAAGGTTAGTCTAAGGATAGAGCATCACAAGTGGAGAGTAATAATAATACTGAGAGCAAACATAGGAATCTATTGATTAGCGATGCATTAGGTAATAGTGGTTGATGTTTAGATTTAGATTAGAGAGACATTTATTTCAAACATGCACACAACACAAATCACATTAAATATTTACCCAATGTAAAATGATTGGCAAACAATAAACAATTGACAAATAACCATGCATGGTTTGAAAATGTGTTTGCCAGGATGACATGGCCCGTCACCTGAGGGAGTACCAGGACCTGCTGAATGTGAAGATGGCTCTGGACATCGAGATCGCCACCTACAGGAAGCTGCTGGAGGGAGAGGAGAGCAGGTCAGTGTCAAATCCTGTTACATTATTTGTCATTACACACAATATTGTTTTATTATTGTCAACTAACTACTTTTTCATACTACTAATGGCCTTCTTATATCAATCAGGGAATTTGTGAATGAACAAATTTGCAAGAACCTTAGAAAAAATGTGTTTAGATTGAGTGATTATTTTTACAATTAAAAGTTTTGTTACTTCAGAAGTGATATACAGGTTTTTTTTTCATCTTTTGATTGTTAAATTTATTATTTGGGGTCACCACATCAAACCAGTCACACAATTTTGGCAGATTTTTACGCCAGATGCCCTTCTTGTCACAAAACAGCCACATACTGTGACTGGAGTAGTGACGGTGACTCTCCTTCAGTGTCGTCTCCATAAGGTTTCTACTTTTTTTTAGAGCCCCACCCCCCCAGCTGGGTTTTTTTGGGGGAGTTTTTCCTAAAGAGAAGGAGGATCTAACCCAGGACAGGGATGTCCTGGGTCTGTTTAGTTTAGTGTAGTTATTGTGTTAATGTTTGATTTTGTGTTTTGTCTGATTGTGTGTAAACTATTGTTGTGATACTGGGCTATATAAATATAATTGAATTGAAATTGCAGTTGAAGTGAGTAGGCAGTTCCTAATGATTTTCTAAAAAAAATTCAGTATAGTAAAAAAGGTTGAACAAGAAGGTCATTTATCATTTCTGAAAATGATTAAGCTCTTCAGAGTAAGGACAAAACGTCTTCCAAAAACAAACCTTTTTTTTTTAACTGATTTTTCCTGGATGATGGAGAACCTACACAGACATAGTCAGTATAAATTCCTAATAAACAGATAGAAGTGCATTCTGAACACAACCATTCACAAATTTGGTCTCTACATATTTATGTTTGATGCTGTTCTTTGTGTTTTATTGTAGGATCACAATGCCCATGCAGTCTGCCTACTCCTCCATTGGCTTCAGAGGTAAGAGAGAGTGGACTGTTTTGCATTGAAGTACCCTTCAAAATCTAAAAATGTCAAAACTTTACATAGAAAATATACTTTTAATAACACACAGAATGCCACAGTATTTAGATGCATATTAATAATAGTGACCACTCATGTAATGGGTGACCACAAAAGTCTAAATATAACCCATGCCTGTATATGGCAGCTGTCACATCCTGCAGTGACACATCATGGCCACAACGCGGGGCTATAGGACATGTTTAAATAGCCCTGGTTTTGACAGAAGCAATCATCTACTGATGTATGGACACTCCATTCCCTCCATCCATCTCTGACAATAATCCACTCAGACTGAGGCTGCTTATGCATAAACAATCATTCCAGATGATGAAGGAGGAGCAGCTGAATGTATTCACTCATATTTATTTTATTCATTTAATATGACATTACACAGGCACAGTTATGAAAGCTACAGATTTGTTTTATTACGCTTATTTTATATCATTTTATCATGATGTGTAGAGCTGACATTTGGTTTGACCTGGTGAAATTGATAATAGATTAAAAACATGGAACAGTGACATGAAACAGAACTGTATGATAAGATCAATTTAGTAACTTGATTAACCATCCCATTTGAACAAAATTTGAATATATTTTAAATAAGTAATAATAATAAATATAGACAGTCAGACAGTGGTAGAGCAATAAATAAATATAAGATATTTTATATATATATAAAAAAGGCCAGTCTATAAAAATGGCATTTAAGAAGTTATTTAAAGGTACTATGAGAAGTGTATTTTTTTAATACTTCATAAAAATTATACACATGTCCTCAGATATGATGTAAACCTGTTCATCATCATGCAGCTTTTAAACATTTGAACATTTTATTGGAATAGCCCTAAATCATCGAGTATATTTTGAGTAAGTTTACCTCTTACTATTTACTATGTATTATTTAAATGTATTGTATTTTATAATATGTAAAATATAGATGTAAAAGCTAGGGGTGTCCAAACTATTGCCATTTTATATTAGCTCACAGGCTACATTCTTTATTGGCCCAAAGTGGCAGTACTTTTCACCAAAAGGTTTAAAGCGCAGATAAAATGTTCATATTTGTGTGACCTGGACCTATAGAACTCTAGTATAAAAACTTTGCACAACACTTTTAATGGACAGGTGCGTAGCCTGATACACATCCCACACACTCTCTAAACTTCATTTTATTTATCTAGACTCAACTTAAAATTACTAAGAGAATGAATGAAGCTGTAGAGTCATCCAGACTGTTTGATATCTTCACTGCCTCTAAATGTTTTTTTTGTTTTTTTTTCCTGTCTGTCCACAGAGACCAGTCCTGAGTCCCAGCAGCAGCAGCAGCAGCAGCGCTCCTCAGAGGTCCACTCCAAGAAAACGGTGCTCATCAAGACCATCGAGACCCGCGACGGAGAGGTTTGTGCACACATATTTAACACACTTAAATACACACATCACGTTCCCCAGTCCCCCTGAGTCATGTCCATGTGGTGTGTCCTCATTCAGATGAAGTATTCTGTGAGCCAGGGCGCTAGTGCCCAGTCTGTAAGTCCCATACGTTTATCACAACTACTATTCACAGGAGTATTACAGGCTGAAGCATGATACCAGATGGGATGGAAATAAATATATATCCTCTTAAAATGATAGACTGGATTCAGTTATGTATATTCAGAGAGCAACTGCATACTATAAATAAACACTTCATTCCAGTCTAAATTCACTGGTTTCCTGCTAAAGTTCTGTAATTTTCCCAAACACTTTATCAAGCAGAAGGCTGCAACCTACCACTCCTGGCCCCATTGGGATCTCTTAAATTCAAGTTTTAGGTTAGGCTTAGATATTTCAAAATGGTTAATAAATGCACACTAACAATGTGGTATAGGCTAATGAAATTAGCAATGGTTAGTATTAGCTATGACAAACCTATCTTCAACCTGCACTCAATGTCACAAATGTAGGCTACGCCACAAAATCCTTATAATTGCCTCCCTTAAATGTAAATTATATGATTTATAGCTAAATTGTTTAATTAAATTAAAAATGTTTTTCTAAATAATGGTATTCTATATGGTATAGTACAGTGGTTCTCATTTTTTTTTTTACAATACCGCCTCATACAGTGCTCTCCAAGTACTATTTAATGATTTAATGAGCTAAAATATGCCTAAACCAGGAATAAACTAGATCTAAACCAGGACTAAAGATGGTCTAAACCAGGACCTAACCAGAACTTTAAGGTGAGACACTGCAGGTGAGCAGGATTTTTTTTTTAACTAACAGATATCAAAGTGAAACTTTTCCTGTAGATTACTGACACAAACAGGAAAAAATGTATTATAAGTTTTGAGTCATTTAATGTTTTAATATGAAAATGTGTCATTTTATGCATAAAAATGCACACATTTCTAAAAAAAACTGTATCTGAATATTGGACAGAGCCATATTTAAAACTTTTATTTCATTTTGTCGACATGTTACACAAAATATATTTTGGCTTTTTTTTTTGGAGTATAATGCCCAATAAGTCAGGTTAAGAATTATATATCAAGAAAACCTTCTGTAAGTACAAAACTGAAAATGTTATGTTTGTGGGTGTTACTGAAGTGGAGACTCAGACTAGTGGCAGTAGTAGTTGTAGTAGTTAGTAGCAGTTTTTTTTTGATACCAGTACTTAAATGATACCTGGTTTTCAATACCAGTACCTGAGTGATACTTTTTCTGGTGAACTATTTCATCTTCTACAATCAAAAAATACAATAATATTGAATAATAGACCCTTTTTTTCTTTAGCAAAATTCTTAGCAGTGAGTTAAAACCAGTAGTTTGTATGATTTATTCTGTGTTATTCATGTGATTGCAAAAGAACAATAAAGGTCTCACTAGGTAGTGAAACTTGGAATTGAATAAAACTATTTTCTCAATATCAATAACACTGTAACTTTTATTTCAGTACCACAAAGGTTTAACAGTAGCCAGCCCTACTCTGAGTGTGAGAAAAAGTCATTTGGAGAAAGCTTTTGAAATTATATTTTCAATAGAAATCTCTGGACAAAAGTGACTAAATCTGTAGTTTGGACATTTTCTTTATTTCAGTGTAACAGTGACATGTTAAAGTAGCAAATTTGACCAAAACCTCAAAAAATGCATTTGACCTGCAGTGCCTCCCCTTTATCAGGATTTAAAACAAGTACCATGAGTAGTAACTGTACTACCGTTTGAGAACCACAAGTGGAATTTCTAATAAATAAACATATTATATTTATTATTTATTTTTTTTTGTTTGAGGCCATAATAGTCTATGCAATAGTCTGTGCTAATCCCTGGTTTGGCTCAAAGTTTCCCCACTGACCAAATTTCACACCCAGCCCTTCACTGTCCTCCACCTCACACCTGCACAAATGATGGCACAAAACTACCTTAGATACAAGACTAGAAAGCACTGTTTGCCCTTGCACTACCGTCATATGTGAATAATAATGTTTTTGTCTTTTAGGTGGTCAGCGAGTCCACACAGCACCAGCAGGACATTATGTAAACAAAAACAACACAAGAGCTGCAGTACGTCGAAGAAACAGAAAAGCAATAAAAATGCATATTCCTCCCACGTTAATTTAAATACGGAGCCTACTGTCGAGCTGAACAAAGAGATGTGAGGGCAGAATAAATCCCCCTCCTTCCACAAAGCGAATGTATATTCACCATTTTGGCTTGTGTCCAGGTCATTTCAGCGAATTTAAATGGAAAACATAATGATGTAAGTGAATGCAACCAGTGTGTGTCGACTCAAAGGTGCAGAACCAGGCACAGTGTACGGTTTTTAAACTCTAGATTTAAATACAGGGCATTCCAGGAACATTTTTCATGACATCAAAATGTGTCTGTCATTCTCTTTTGGCTTTTAAACGGAACAAATATGTTTATGTATTTGTCAGGTGCTCACTGGAATGAAAGCAATGCTAATATTATTCACCGTTTCATTTTGTGCTATTGCCAAGTGTATACAACATGGCTGAAAAGGGTATCGTCGATACAGTATAAGGAATGTGAAATGTTGATTTAAAGATTGACAATGTACGCTAATGGAAACTCAGAGCTCACTGGCATGTTGTCATGTGTATGTTGTATGTAACAGGAAGATCATGCTACGCTGCTTCACTGTGCCTGAACTCAAATAAAGACATTTGATATAAAGTTTAAATGTGTCCATGTATTAACAGCTAAAGCAGCACTCATTCTGTGGCTTAGCTGGGGCTGATTTGAGGGGATAGTTGTTGACAGCAAATGTGCCCAGAATTCCCATTTGTAACCACCACCAAACACACAATCACATTAACACATTCATACAGGCAAGGTGGATGAAGTGTCTTGCCCAAGGACACAACTACAGTGTGAACTATATGTTAAAAGTGACAAATGTTGAACCTGATCATTTATATTAGTCACAAGTTCTATAAACTCGCTGTATGTACACTGTTAGAAAAGAAGGTCAATATTTGTACCCCTAGGGGTCCAATGGCTTGTCACTGGGGCAGTACCCTCAAAGGTCCAAATTTTGTACCCTTGATATAGGGCACAAATATGTACCTCATGCTTTGTAACTTATAGGGACCACTCATGTACCTTTTAGTGGCAATTCTGTACCTTAGTTAATTAACATAAGCATTAGCATAAAAAGTACCTTTTTAAAAATGTACAGTATTGTTCTTTTAAGGAACTACACAGTAAATTGTCTAGTGTTAAATTAACACTGTCAGTGAGCATATGGTCCTTATCTGTCTAATGTTAAATTTACTCTTTACTCTAGTGTTAATATTTCAGTGTTAAAATGAACACAGCACCATGACCCTGGTGAACAATGCCACACATGACCTGATGTCTTTGAGATAAAAAGGGCTGCATTCTAATGCACTCACTTCATCATTTAATGGGCAGTGGTCAAAAACTTCACTTGTTTGACTGCACTTCAAACCTAAATTTTAGCATTTTGCTTTTCTGTGGAAAAAAAAAAAAAAGCTAATATCAGTAAGTTAAAAAGGGTGTGTTTTTTTGTGAGCTAAAGTTAAATATAAACCTATCAGCTCTACTTAAGTTACAATATATAACATGGTCTTGGCCACATCTGTCATGGTGCAAACATGACTTCCCTCCAGCATTGACAAAGTTTTTTTAAAGAAAAAAAAAAAGTACATGGAGAATACATTTCCAGTTAACACAGGAGTCACCGTTTCTCTGAGTCATGGCTGCACCATGACTGATGTGGACAGGATCATGTTATAACTGAAGTTTAAGTACAAGCGGAAAGGTTTTTTTTTTTTTTAATCATGTTCTTCAAAAAATACTACATTCATTTAATTACATTGGTTTTAACAACAGATCAATCAGTGTTTAACATTTCCCCAGCAATGTGATGTTTCTTAAAATGACATTAATGAAGAAACTGTTTCAATCACTGCCTCAAAGACATCAGGTCATGTGTGGCATTGTTCACCAGTGTCATGGTGCTGTGTTCATTTTAACACTTGACTTTTTACTGTGTATAGCCATTGGACCCCTAAGGGTACAAATATTGACCTTCTTTTCTAACAGTGTAGCAACAGAGCTAAACTACTGCCTTTTTTAAAACAGTTTAATGAAGAAAAGTGCCCAGTTTAATAATCAGAAATAATCTACCAGCTGCAGCCTCTTGAGTATTATGTTAACGGCAAGATCATTTAGTTTTTTTTTTTTTTTTAGCGAAGCTAAACTTGTCAGGCCACCTAACATTTTAAAATTGAATTCGAAACAGAAATAGAAAGTTTATATAAAATTACTCCGCTGGGTGTTCTTCACAGTTTCACTGCTTCATCTTCAATAACTATACATTTGTTTCAGTGAAAGCACATTTGTAGAAAAATCTCCACCCCATTGTCAAGTCAAGCAACACAGTTTAATTTCCACGGAGCAGCATACAGACATGTGATCCAGCACGGTGTGCTTCCACTGGGATTTTTCACATAGTATCAATGCACCTTCCCATAACTTAGATCCAGTTTGTACCCAAATGGTACATTATTGTACCACTTGGATTGTACCCCTGCATGAGAGAAAAATGGTACAAATATGGACCTTTTCACCATTTGGAACATATATGTACCATCTCAGCCTAGAAAGGGTACATATCAGTATCTTATGGCTCAACTATGACCCCTTGAGGGTACAACACCAGTAGTTGTACCTTAGAGAACAGATATGTACCCCAACTGTACCCTTTTTTTCTGACAGTGTAGCCTACCACACCAAAAATCTGCATATTAATAATAGACATTTTGCCTGCCCTCTATCTCTATTAAATACTATAGAATGTGGTGATGTCATCTGTTTTGTAGAGAACCCACATTAGCATGGCTCAGTCATGCAGATGCTACACATAATGGTACATCTGGGCATCATCACTTTTAGTAATAGAACTAGCAAAATTGTGTGTATAGTTTTTTTTTTGTTTGTTTGTTTTGTTTTTCTCTAATGTATGGCTTTAAAACATTCACATTCACTTGGAGCTGTTCTCTTCAGACGTGGCCACAGTGACTCTTCTGCCTCCATCTAACTCTAGCCTCTGCATCCTCTTCTCTCACACAAACTAACTTCATGTCCTCTTTCATTACATCTATAGGCCTCCGGTTTCCTGTCAGCTCTAACCTCAGCCTCCTTCTACTCATATATTCTCTATCCTGATTCCCTCCTCTGTACATGTCCAGACCATCTCAATCTAGAAAATCTGACTTTATCCCCAAAAAACAAAACAAAAAAAAACTATCATGAGCTGTCCCTCTCATTCCCAATCCTATCCATCCTTGTCACTCCCAAAGAGAACCTCCAGCTCTGCCTCCTGTCTTTTCCTTCAGCCCACTGTCTACACTGCTGGTCTCACTTTTTATCACCCATCACCTCCTCCACATGGAGAGGAGCCAGTTGAGGCGGCTTGGGCATCTGTTCTGGATGCCTCTTGGACGCCTCCCTGGGGACATGTTCTGGGCAGGTGACACTAGGAGGAGATCCTGGGGAAGACCTAAGAGACGCTGGAGGGACTGTGTCTATCAGTTGGTTAAGGAATGCATTCCCTTTTGGAGAGTTGGAGGAAGGGTCTGGGGAGATGGAAGTCTGGGCATCTGTACATAGACTGCTGCCTCTGCAACCCAGTTCCAGTTCTTAGATGATGGATGAAAGAATGAATAATCTTAAAAGTTTACAAGGAAATAAAATGGTCCTTACTGTGTTTTAAGCCCATTAGTAACCTTTAAAAGCTTTATTTCCTGATAAAATGGTCTATAGTGCAGTGCCTAGATTCACTAAAGTAACTTCACAAGGCAAACTTTGTCCTCTCTTGCACTCATTTAATCTTCTTCCCTCGAAGTCGTAGGAGTTGAATGCTATTGAATTATCAGAACCACCCTGGTCTGCGGCGCAGAGAAAAGCCAACAATGGCCAGATAATGAGCCAGCCCTGGCCGCTCTTTGTTTTGTGGCAGAAAACGCAGATTAAGCTGAGCATTGAGAAATAATAGTATGTTCTGTGGGTGCGATGTGGACTTGCTGAACTGAAAATGTCAGGCCAGATAAAGAGAGGGGGTGTCTGAGGGGACCGAGAAGAAAGATGGCAGAGATACAAGGCAATAAATGAGAGAACAGAAGAGCCAGGGTGGTACAGCGAGGAACAACGAGGGAACAAACTGCAGGGGAAAGGTTATTTTGCAGACACAGGAAAAACAAAAAAGATTATGAGAAGATATGTGGGAAGAATCAAAAAGTTATTTAGCTTCTGTTACCAGAGCTTTAGGCTTTGTTATTGCAAATAGATGAGAGAAGATTTGTCGTCAGTGATTTGAGCTGGATAAAAAGAGGCTCAGGCAGAATGAAAATGGCATTACCATATGTCGTTACATACATTTACAAAAATTTGGGGCAACGGTGGTGGCAGTGGGTTAAGAATTCGCCCAGCAACCAGAGAGTTGCTGGTTCAAATCTCACCTGAAGCGCATACTGTTGTTGTGTCCGTGGGCACTTCACCCACATTGCCTACTCAGTTTGGCTGTATTTGGTGGTGGTCAGAGAGGCTGACAGCTTACTCCATCTTCATACTGCTTATCCCTTCAGGTCTGCTCAACCCTTTTGTCCATAACAAACATCATGAGCGTATCCATCAGAGGTTAATGGTTGACGTTTTTGTCATTTCATCTGAACTTTAGCCATAAATCTCACAAATTTGAGTGAGCTGCAAACTGGTCACCCAGATCGAGCCAGCAAGAACGACTGGAGGTGCTCAGGGAGAAAGAGTAGGTATCTCTGTTTAGACTGCTGCACCCTGTTTTTTTTTTTTTTTTTTTTTTTCCTGAAAGGATCTTTGCAAAAACAGGACAGATAACAGAGAGAAGAAACCAGATATCAGCCTCCCTGAGACACTTAGTCTTCCCCAGTGGCAATCTGCTAACTCACTACTCTCCAGTGAACTCCGCTGGCTGTGGTCAGTCAGATACGTACTGCACTCGCAATGTACTTGGTGTGAATTCAAGTTTGCAAGAATACTGCATCAGAGACGTACTGCACACGCAACACTTTCAGTATGACTCAGGCGTGAGTAATACTTAAGTAATTAAGTGGCAAATATCTGAGGACCAACTTCCACAGCATGATGACACAGAAAACATCTGCACAACAACAGTTCTCCTCAAATGAGGCTGAGCATTTAGCTTTGGGGCCCCCTGTGCATTTGCATAATCCACATAGGGCTGTAGCTAGAAACATCCCTTCCCAGGATTAACCATGAAGTTACCTTGCTAACCTTATAATCCAGCTTTATAGTGCAGGGCCTTGATCTGCAAAATGGACAAGCTTTGAAATATTTGTTGTATTTGTATAGACACTTCCAGGAGTAATGTATTTAGAAAAGTTGTGCACCCAGCCTGGTACCGATTAACCGCTCTATCACATTCATTTCTATAATGGAGCAAAATAAAAATATTAATTTAGACGTTAATGGACAACAGGAACAAATGTTTGTTGTTTATATATTTATTACAAATTACTCTGAACTGATATGACCCAGATCCAGTCCAGATGCTAAAGTGAACTTATTAAAGTAGGATTTGGTGATTGATTATTAAATCTGAGCAAACAGGGTTAATCTATTGTGGTCCAACACATTTCTGTTACTATTTTTCCAGCGTAACATGGAAATGAAGAAATGTAAGTTTTGTATTGTTTAGCTTATATGCTACATTAAATAAACATTCTAAATGTTGACACACTCTCTGATGTTCTCAAACCAGGCTCATGTGGTTGGTTATTCATCTTGATTATTCCTAATTTGCGATGTTTGGTGGCTAACGCTAATGCTTTCTTCAAAAATGTATTTTCTCACTGATAGATCTCAATGTGCCAAATCAGATAACATCTGCTCAGACTTCCTCTCAGTGATTAAAGGGGTGCCCCAAGGCTCTGTTTTGGGGCCACTCCATTTTTCAATCTATATTAACAATGTCGGGCAGGATCTTACTGATACACATCATCATTTCTATGCTGATGATATGGTCCTCTATTGTTTTGCCAAATCTCTTTCTGCCAGTGTCGCCATATTGCAAAATGCTTTTAATGTTGTACAGCACATCTTCTTACAATTAGACCTTTCTTTAAATGCAAATAAGACCAAGCTAATGCTTTTCACAAAGACAAAGGGTAAACCCCAAAATGTTCCTCAAATTTTCACTCTTGAAGGTACACAAATAGAATTGGTCAAATCATTTAAATATTTGGGTATTGTAATTGATGACACTCTTACTTTTAAAACACACGTTGAGCAATTAATTAAGAAATTAAGACTAAAAATTGGCTTTTATTTTAGGAATAAATTATGCGTTTCTTTTAATGCAAAAAAGAAACTTGTTGCAGCAACTTTTTTACCCATCTTGGACTACGGAGATCTTATTTACATGAATGCCCCAACCCAAGTATTGAAATCACTGGACTCGATTTACCATGCCTCTCTGCGAATCATCACAAACTGTAAAGTACGGACACACCACTGTGAACTGTACAAGCGTGTGGGCTGGGCAGCACTAGACATTCGCAGGCTGAGCCACTGGTACATGTTTATATACAAGGGCATCATGTGTCTGCTTCCACCATATCTCTGTGCTTATATTCACCAAAAAACAGGACAGTATTCTCTGCGAATCTCAAGACTCTGTGTTGCTCTCTGTACCAAGCGTCCGCACAGAGACTGGGAAAGTTGCATTTCAGTATTCTGCACCTTCAACATGGAACAGCTTACAAAAAGTCTGGAAATTAAAAGAACTGATCTCAATAACTCAGTTTAAATCTCTGCTGAAAGGTTTGGAGATGAAATGTATGGTTTGTAGATGTTTTTAGCTAACTCCTTATTATTATTGTTAATTGTGTGTCATGTATTGGGCTGTTGTTGACCTGTGCTGCTGTCTTGGTCAGGACTCCCTTGAAAAAGAAATTGTTAATCTCAACAGGACTGTCCTGGTTAAATAAAGGTTAAATTAAAAAAAAAAATTATTATCATCTCTAACTTCTGGTACCACGCTTTGTAATGCAAACATTTTGGTTACAAACACTAAAAGGGCCTATATAATGGTAACATCTGTAATTTTTTTTTACAGTGTATTAGGCCAGTGTTAGACTAGTGTTGGGGTTAATGGTCAATAATGTGCTGTACCTTAAGTTGTAGTCTATGTGTGATATGTAACAAACAACAGACAAGATATTGTAGAATCACAACGTTTATCATAGGACAGGTCCATATAAATCCATGCTTCAATAATAATAATAATAATAATAATAATAATAATAA
This sequence comes from Bostrychus sinensis, assembly GCA_020698575.1. NCBI lineage: Eukaryota > Metazoa > Chordata > Actinopteri > Gobiiformes > Eleotridae > Bostrychus > Bostrychus sinensis. Next base: position 34,899,236 of record CM036240.1, read on the forward strand.
TAATAATAATGACAGTTTTAACAGGGAAACATATAGGACCAATTTTAAAGTACATTACAATGAGCTAATGGAATAAAGGCTCAGAAAAAAGTGCATTCACCAACAAGCTGAAAACCTGACATACAGCAGTAACAAAATTATTCAAAATCAAAATTAAAAAAACAGCCTACAACATTAAAAGTACAGTAACAGCCATGGCGAAAACAATATTTGTACAATCCCAAAAGTATTTACAGCTTAATATCTACAGTTAAAGAGATGCACACAAAGAGCAGATGTTGGCAAATATGAAAAATCAAGAAAAATTGCACTAGAATAATCCACAGAAGGAAGCGATGGGACAGACAGAGCACACAGAGTCTACTGCTAACATCAGCAGGAGGTCAAAGGTCACGCAGTATAATACAAGACAGAAGAGAGATGGTTCAGACGCCTTTTCAAAGCCCTTTAAAGTCCTTAAAAGTCCTGATAACTGTAAACAGCAAAGAGTTTGTGTCCGTTCAGCAGTTCATGTGATCATTTGTGTTAAAAATGGTCACTATGGAGTGGCCTGTAAGAGTGGCAGCTGGAATGTAAGAATTGGCAGATAAAGGGATCAGAAAAAGAAGGAAGGACCTTATTTGGACAATAGCTAGTGATGCTAATAGACTGTAAATAGCTTGGCTCAGTAAACATTGTCACCACAGTCACAGTATAGAGCAAAAGTTAAAAGTATTTTTTTAACAGAGAAAATGTCAAAAGACTGTTTAGAGAAAAATAGAGAAAAGGTAACACTTTAGAATAAGGCACATCTATTAAGCAGTAATAAAGTATTAATAAATATGTTATTAAAACAATTTAATGAATTAACACTGACGTTTATAATTTTGCATTTACATGAGCTTATTACTAAAGAATTAAACATTAATAACAATGTTATAACTCAATGTAGTAACAACTCTTGTTATTAATTCTTTACTAACACTTAACTAATGCCTAGCAATGTGAGTTATTCTAAAGTGTCACCAGATAAAATGTTAAAATGATAGAGAGAAATGAAAATAATTTCTCCTGGTGCTGAGTTGAATAAGTAGCTATGTTTTGTAAAGAAAAAAATTCCATGACCAATAAATTAAATTGCAAAGTCATCCTTTCCTGATGGTGCAACACCTCAGTATAGTGGTTCTCAAACTGTGGTACAGGCACCACCGATGGTACGCAGCCTTCTTCTGGTGTCACTCAGGAGTCTTTTGTAGCATTTGTTTGTGGTTAACTTTAGATTAGAAACAGCTTTATTCCTCTAGTTTGTTTTTACATTTTAAGTATAGACCACTGCTTAGTCCTGGTTTAGTCCTGGTTTAGTCTGTATTAATAAACCTGTCATAAGTGGTTTAGACCTGGTTTAGTCCCAGTTTTATTCCTTAATAATCTGTGTTTATCCTTATTTTATATTTATGCCTGGTTCACACGGCAAGATAATTATGCCAATTTTTGACCCAATTCTCCCCTTCCGACAATCTTAAGAATGCCCCGATTATTGTAATGGCACTAAAAATAATCTGAAATCTAAACCTAAATAAACTGTCTGACCTGGGACCTGGAAATCTGTTTGTGTGTGGTGTGTTGTCTTTGCCGTGTGGCCGCACACCACACACTGTAGGCTCAAACCTGTTATAGCTTAGATTTTTTATTGCCATGTGTGGGGTCTCTCAGGTTTTGAAAAGCTTCCGACAATTTCAAGATCTTGCCGTGTGAACCAGGCATTAGGTTTAAACCTGTGTGAGCCAAGATCTAGGCCAGGTTTTTAGTTAAAATGGTACTTGGAAAGCCAAATATTTTCTGAGGTGGTACCTGATGTGAAGAAGTTTGAGAAGACCTGGCCCTAAGCAAGAGCAGAGTTACTGCTGCATGCACACTGCCTATAGTTGGACTCCTAGTTGGAATCCACCATGTTATGTAAGCAGCTAAGTTATTGTGTTTTACTATGAAGCTAATGTAAATACATCATGAACTCGAGTTCTTCTCCAGGGTTGACCATTTGTTTATGTAAACTTGGACAAAAGTGTAATGAACCATGTCTAAGCTGCATGTAAACGCAGTAAAGGATTAGCATCTATGTTGATGCTAATAGATCAAAACGAGTCTGGGGACAGCATGTGTGCTTTAGAAATGCACAAGAGTACTTCCTGGAGAAGGCGGGATTTTAACCTGTATACGCAGGGCCATGAGACTGAGCGTTTTCAGCTCTTGAGAATGGCAGTGCCTCAACAAACAGGATTACTGTAAAAATGTGTGAATAAAACAAAATACTACTCCAGGTGGAAGAGGAAACAACATTAAACCTTGGTTAAAGCTAAAAAAAAAGTTCATTTAGCATAATAGGGGACCTTTAGGGATTAATAAAGCAGTAATAAATATGTAATTAACAATCAGTTATTAAAGAATAATAAATCCTGAATTAACACTGATGTTTATAATTATGCACTGATTTCCAGGAGTTTATTACTAATAATTAAACATTAATAACAGTGTTTAGAAGTCAGTAATGTTTGTAAATGTAAGTAATGCTTACATGCTTAGTTGCTTAGTATTTATTAACTGGCTATTAATCCTTCACTAAACCTTAATTAATGCTTAATAGTGTGAGTTATTCTCAAGTGTTAACCATCATGGTTCTAAGATGGTTCTGTGACTCTGGAACGGAGATAAGTGTAGTTTCATTAACTGGAGTGACTGAAGCCTATCCCAGCAGCTATGGGCCTGAGGCGGGGCACACCCTGGAGAGTGGTCAGTGGTCAGTTAGTCGCCCGTCTGACACAGAGACATTATTACCAGCCTTTTTCACTTCAGTTATAATGTAGTATAATAGTTGAAACTTCCATCCCTAACCATTTATAAAACATGTAAAATGCTTAATATCTCGACTTAAGGTCCAGTGGTAAACATTAGGGGCCATCATTTGTAGAAACTCTCATGTTCTCAGTGTTCTGTACAAGAGTTCGATTTGATGGATTCACATTGGACCCAGACTGCTATCTGAAATCACATTATTCCAGCATTTGCTACATTCACAGGAGTATACCACCCCATTCCCCTCTCTGACCATCGTTTGGTACGACCCACACTTGCCACGGGGCCTTTAGAGCACTCATACACACAAATAAATGCTCTTTCAAACTGCACTTTTCTTCATCAGACTGCGTGGCAACGGAGCACAAAATAGGACGAGGAGTGGTCATTGTATGAAAGCACTTAGAAACATGTCAGCAACAGCGACCATATGATGATGTTTTGGAATGAAAAGATGTGCCCCTTCTACTAATAAGGTCCAATATGAGTGCAAATAAAATCACATGGTTGTATAGCCTCTTTCACACATGCAGTGTACTCTGGTAGGTATCTGTACAATTTAAACCACTGGATATCCAGGTGGCGACCTCTAGGTAAGCATCCATACGCAGGTGCCTGGTGTCTCTCCACTTCAGCAACATAGCATTCTGATGGGACAAGACCAGAAAGTTTCCATTTGTAACACAACTGTTCATATGTGCTGTCTAATTATTAAATCAAAAGGCAAATCAAGGGTTGGAGAGTTTGGGAAAAGATTGAGACCACCAGTTGCTCCTGACAGGTTGTCCCAGTGCTTGAGGGTGGGTTAAATTTACACAACAAATTTCCATATTTTTTTGACGTACTATTATTTTTGTGCATATACAAGTATGTTTACTTGCTGATTTACGTGTAGCACATGGCTTTACGTAGAGTGCATCAGGCTTTAGGTGGAGCCCATGAGGATTTACGTATAGCGCACCAGGATTTATGCACAGTGCACCTGGATTTATGTGAAGTGCACAAGGCTATAAGCGGAGCGCACAATGATTTACGTAGAGCGCACCAGGATTTACATAGACTGCATAAAGATTTACGTGGAGCACAGCAGCCTGTACACCAAGCTTTTTCTGGAGCGCACAAGGATTTACGTGGAGAGAACCAGGCTTTACATGGAGTAAAAAAATATATCCAAATAATGATTTCAATTTCAGTTCTCTGGTCTTTTCTTTTTTTAATCCAATAATGTCCATGATTTTATAGTCAAAAATACCGAATTTGCGTATTTCCTGTTCAAATACATGGACGAGATGCGAAGTGCGGCAGCGAGGAGCCGAGTCTCAGATTGCGCAGGTCCTTGCTAACTGCTCTGAGGCTTGTCATTGGCTGTTTCTGTCTCTCTTCACGTCTCCAATATAATGTTTTCAGACACTTCGATGTTTTCTAATTTTCTATAATCAGGCTAATATATTTAATATTTGTGTGTTACATACTTAGTTTTGCTGATTGCAAAAAAACACAGATAAAAAAAGCTTGAGTTAAGGCCGAGAGTACTCACTGAAGGGGGTGTACGAGAGCACACAGGTTCACGCTGCTGTCCCAAATGAAAGCCAAACATTGAAAATACATGGATCTTGAAACTTTCTCAAAACAGGACTACCAATCAAAACAGGATCTAATTATTAAAGGAAGACCAAAGCCGGAGCTTAAAGATCTGATTCAAATATAAGGTCAGAAAATAACTCGCTCTTTTCAACAAGGCGTGAATGGACCGAGATATGTCCATATTAATTAGCCGCTAATTTGAGCATTTAGCCTGTATTGTGAAGCTGCACTCCCCTTAATCCTGCGCGTTATTTTATGAATAAAATGGTGTTATCCAAATGCTGCTGCCTGGAGGAGAGTGGAAAAGTGTCTATAAATCCATCTTCAGTATGATCAGAGTCTGACCCAAGTTCAAACATCAGCTGCTGTCAAAGTGAAAATGATAGCTACATGTTTTTTCAAACAGAAATCAGACGCTTTGTACTTTTTTACATTTTACTCCAGAATAAATACACTGTAATATAGCCTATTTATTATTTTTTATTCATTTGTTCAGACCCCAGCAGAGGTAGAAGGTTAATTCTGTGGACCCCGAGTAATTTTAGTTGGATACCTCTGCTCTAATGTCAGTGTTTCACCAGCCATGAACCTCGCTGCACGTCACTGGAGTGCACGCCACTCAATTCGAGAGACACATGGCATTTGCGTCAGCAGCTGGCTTCCGTACCATTTTCTCACACAATCAAACATCTGATCGCTCTGGACGTAGCACTAGCACCATCCCAGGGTCATGTCCGGGTGTGAAAAGTGGGTCGAGGGTCGTGTACAAGATTTCAGGAGAGGGTCCGGCCAAGAAAAAACTAGCGGTTAGCAGCCCGGCATGTGTGAAAGAGGCACAACAGAAATCATAAACCAGCACGTAACCATACAAGTTTTTCCACGGATACATCCTTGCCCCATTTAAATCTCTCTATTTACTGATGCAAGCTGCCTTTTCATGGGTTATGCAAATAAACAATAACAATGTCTGTCATTTTTTGCAATAGTATCCTTGCTGTAACCTCCAAAATAAACTACGTTCAAAGAAAAACAGTCCCTCACTAAAGACTTCAAAAATCCCATATCCCACGCTGTTATTTTGAAACAGTATAGTCATGAGTGGAAAAATGACAGGACTTATCCCTACTGCATTGCAAAATTACATCAAACAAGTCAAAACAACTCGCAATATCAAAAACAAATGTCCAACAGTGGCATTTTAAATCCCTTACAGCAGATCCATCCTCTCCAGTGTCCTCTGAGGCTGTTATGAGGCCATTTTGCTGCTTTGCCTCCACGTCTTTTGTGCTCCATTGATCTGAGACATTTTGTTGCACTTTAAGAAGAGGTCGTCAAGTCTAAATAAAGAAAATCGCAGTAGAAGTCAGTGCACCAGCTCACAGACACTCAGAGATCCATTGGGGTTAATAGGCAGTTGATAAGGTTGGCACGGTAAGGTTAGGTCTGATCTCTGAGGAGGAGAGAGTTTTACAGTGGGGTCAGTGGGTACAGTAGGCTCAGATGCGAGCAGGGGGGCCACTTGGAGCTGTGAGGGGCACCTGGGAGCCACAGTCGTAGTCCAGTTCAGCCATTCGAGAGCGGCTGATGCGGGTGTGGGAGTAGGAGCGACGGTCCGACTGTCGGTCTCTGAAACTCCTGATGTAGCTCTGAAGAGAAAATAAGAGTTAGGTTAAGTGAGATATTAAACTTTAACATGATGTTAAACTTTACACTAGGCTAGCATTTGTTAATTATGATTGTCAACTTTACAAGCTGCTGTACAAAGAATGTGTTTTCTTATAGTTAAATAGTCAGCCCCCTACAGATATACTGCAATAGGTTTTATTGCATATAGTTGATAATAACTAACTTTGGTACAAATAAAGTAGTAAAACTTTCTATTGGGGCTGAAAAATAAAACAGAAAGGACAGTGCAGATGGCAGTGGCAGTATCTGAGACCACCATTTCTCTTCTTTGAACAGAGATAGTGGTCTCAGAAACAACCTTCCTTCTGTTTACAGCAGTCTTATAAAACCAAAACAAACAACAAACCAGTTTCACTCAGCTGACTCAGCCCAGAGGTGTTAATGACCCTCCCTCACTCCAGCTGAGGACAAAGGACTCTTAACAACCCAAAACCACTGAGGCTCTTTCAGACCCTCTGAACCAATAGAATCTAGTTTCAGATCAAAAACTCCCCCTTCCTAGGAACATATAAACCAGCTCTCTTACCAGTTCAATTTCAGAATTGAAAAAGCCTCTTAGATAAGAGGAGAAATGTTTTCAACTTTAAAAACAAAGTGAAAAACCAGATGACATTTTTTTTTACCCTTTTGTTGTGAATTAATTGGCCTGGATGAGTGACATGTCTTCACAGACATATTATTAAGGTAATTTAAAGTCAGCGGCTATTTCTCATTGACAACAAGGGAAGCTGAGCTTCCCCTAAAATTTCCTTAAATATATGGTCCAATATGCACCTCTGAATTTATAAAATTACATATTAAGACCCATCGATAAATGCTCCAAATTCGTCCCGCCCCTGGACGCTCAGCAAATCTGGGAGTCAATGGAACAGTGGGCAGGCCGTGACGCTGGCTGATCGATGATGATTGGTGGAACTGGTGGAAGATTTTTGACAGCAGTGAGCGCCTATAGCAGCCTGCTGTTCACCGACTTCACAGCATGAGATGAATTGGAGCAACAGAGGAGACAGATGTGAGCTGAAGGAGCCATGCAGAGTTTAAAGCAAAGTGATTTACTTTATTTTCACAGTTCGCACAGACTACACACAAAATAAAAAACAGTTATAGCGTTGTTGAGTTTGCATCATGTTTTAGTCTTGTTCGTTCATTCATTCATTATCATTGAAGGGAGATTAGCTGCTAGTTAGCCTGGGATTAAATGCTTTCAGATTCCCCTGTATCAAAGACCAGCAGCAACATAACAACTTAAAGTACCTACACTAGCTGAGGACACACTGCAAGATTTTTTGTCGGGCTGAGCCTGCAAATGTGTGGGGGGAACAGACCAGACCTCAGTAACAATCAATCAAACATGTTCAGATTTTTTATTTTTATTTTTTGCATAAATTCGACCAGGCATAGCCTGTCACTGTCAGCCAATCACAGGCTGCCACCTGTCTCTCATCCGATCACCTCTCAAGCCATTCACATATACACGCCCTTTCCCCTTAGTCATTCTGCTGTGCAGATATTAGCCGCAACCCAACTCCACCGCAGCAGCAGAACCATCAGCCTCCTCAGCCTCTCCTACTCCTCCGCTTAACCACCACCAGTGTCTAGGCCCCAGGGGTTAAAATTCCTCTAACTAAACTCTCAAACTCTCCCTTCATCGCATAACTAACGTCTCTACCTGCTGAGGTCTAAGTCATTCCTTCAATAAACCATGAAATGAAAAAGTAGTGTGTGTAGTGTGTACTGTGCAAAACCTTGATGCGTTTAGTTGTCTTCAGTTGGTTTGATATTCAGTCTTTAAGTGTTTGATGGCCAGTTTTTCTGAAATCTGCTGAAACCAGTCGGATAGTGTGCACTCCAAGTCTTTTCAAAATCTGTAATGAATGTGAAAGTTGTGTAGTGTGTCCCCAGCTTTAAAAACAAGTGTCTCTTTATGTTTGGAGTGTGATGTTATTGGAAGTGTTGGTGCTCCTCAGGATGACTTTCTCAGGTGACTCTTTTTGGTTTTCCCACATTTGATCATAACAAAGAATATGGCATGCAAGTAGTAGAAGCACTGTAGCTTAAAGCTGCTTCACTCACTGACTTTTTATAGAAAAGTTATAGTTAAAGTTTTTAGCTGTAGTTAGACAGGGGTAAAGTGGCCCCAAACTGTCACAAATGAAGTACCTTCTGACATAATTCTTTTACTGTTGGGAGGTCTGGCCTGTATGATGCAAGATTAGCCAACTTCTTCATATTTTTTTCTCTTTGTTTTGGTTAGTTCTTTGTAGAGAGTCACTTCTTGGCGCACATCATCATAAATAAAAACTATTTCTGTTCCTATTTCACCAAATTCAAACAAAATGATGCAAGTGCAAGTGCAAGATTGCATTTGTCCACCTACAGTATACAAACATGGACGGGCTAGTGTAGCAGAGCACTGACCGGTGAGAGCACGTCCCCGTCGAAACGTCTCTTGGGGTGGGGCTTGCGGTGGTAGCCTGGCTCGGTCTGTGGGGGCGGGGCTTTGGGAGGGTGGGGGTTATGGCTCTGGTGGTGCGGGTGGGACGTCCCGGGGTGGTGGTACTGCTGCTGCTGGCTCACAGGCTTGTGTTTGTGCTCCGATTTGTGGCTCTGGTGTTTCTTCTTCTTCTTGTTCTCCTTCTCCTTTTTGAGCCGCTCCTCTCGCTGTCGGATCTTCATGAGCTGGACCCTCCTCTGCTGTCGGTTCAGCACCACTGCACACCACAGATACGGAGAAAATTATCATAACAGACATTTAACAAAGGACAAACCAAAACAAGGATCTAGAGGAATGAGAAATTAAATTTTCCATATGCTCTGTTCCTTCAACTAAGCACATAACAAAAAAGGGACTGCTGTAGGAAGCACGCTCAACTTTCTTTTTCAGCACACGATTGCTAAATAATGCTCAAACAAATAAATCCATTTAAATACATGTATTAATAGATGATAATATGTTTCTGTAGGCCTACCATAGCTTTCATAGCCATACCATGTGTTACACTTTAGCTCACCACCTCTATTAAGCAGTAATAAAGCATTAATAAATATGTAATTAGCAATTGTTTAATAAATAAACAATGTATAGATCCTGAATTACCACAACATTTATAACTCAGTGGTGTTGTTTATAAATGTTGAAGTTATGCTTTGTAAATAACCAATTAACTGGTTACTAATCCTTAAATAATTCTTAACTAATGCTTTATTGTGTTACCCATGAGCTTATTACTAAAGAATTAAATCGTAATTACAATGTTTATAACTCAGTGGTGTTTATAAATGTTGAAGTAATGCTTTATAAATAATCAATAAACCTGTTACTAATCCTTAATTAATACTTACTAGTATCACTAGTGTGGGTTATTCTAAAGTGTTACCCGTGAGGGAAATACTTTAGAATAACTCACTACAATTAAGCAGTAATAAAACATTAATGAATATGTAATTAACTATAATAAAATAAAAAAAATCAAGGGTTTACAGATTCTAAATTAACACTGATTTTTATAATTTTGCACAGATTTACTAAACATTAATAACAGTGTTTATAATTCAATTGTGTTTATAAATGTTGAAGTTATGCTTTTTAAATACTCAACTGTTTACTCATCAGCTGTTTACTAACACTTAATAGTCTGTGTTATTCCAAAGTGTTACCCATTATAGGCTTATTACTAAAGAATTAAATAATTCATTAATTCAGTTATAACGTTTATAAGTCAAGGGTGTTTATAAATGTTGAAGTAATGCTTAATACAGAAACACTTTAGAATAGCTCACCACTATTGAGGAGTAATAAAGCATTAATAATAATAATAATAATAATAATAATAATAATAATAATAATAATAATAATAATAAATAATTACCAATATTACATAAGTAAAGCATTTACGGTCCTGAATTAACACTGAGGTTTATATTTTTGCACAGATTTGCATGAGCTTATTACATATTAATTAAACATTAACTCAATGGTTTTTATAAATGTTTATTTAATGCTTTGTGTGAATAATTATTTGTTTACTAATACTTAATAGTGTGAATTATTCTAACTTAGTCTGTAACAAGTGTTATCTGTTAGCCTTTTCAGTAAGTTTGTATCATGTCTACAAGTCTATACATTCTGTTCTCGAGGTTTCCTAAACTAAAATATCAGATACCACTTTAAAATAACTCACAACTATTGAGCAGTAATAAAGTGTTAATAATGAAATTAACAATAATTTAATACATAAATGGTTTATATATCTGAGTTACCTCATGCGTATCATTTTGCAAAGAGCATTAATAACAAAGTCAGTGGTGTTTATTAACTCTTGACACATTACACATTTCAAAAACTTTTTTTGCATTAAATCTTTTATACAACTGCAGCTGTAACCACATATATATTTTTGATAATTTATTAATATTTTTATTGCCTTTCTATTATCTGTTTTTTATTTGCAAAAACATAATATTATTAACATATTATCCAAAAATTAGGTGCCAAGTGGATTACTTGGGGTGTGGTTATTGGAACCCCATCAATAATTGATAACAGCATCGGTTTTGGTTGCATTTTTATTTTTGGAGCCATGGGAGGTTATTGAAAAAACATGTACTTTTTAACCTCAGGACCCATTTGAGCCCATTGACTCCTATTATAAGCACCATGCACATGCAGCTGAACCATGTGCAATTGTGTAGGCAGAGGACCAAAACTGCCAAATCACTCAATTAATATATTTATTATTATCATTATATTTATTATTAAATGCTCTCACTGACAATTATTTAAACAGGACAGCAAATGCAATATTTTAATTTTTTTTAGTGAATAAAATTTTAGTTAAATAAATAAAAAAAGACCTATAATAATATCTTTCTGTATTCATTTTTAAATTTGTTTTAATCTATTTTTGCTCTATTTTATTTTATTTTATTTTCCTCTTTTATTTATTCTCACATTTATTTATTGACTGATGCAATGCAAATGAAGGGGGCGTATCTTGGCAGTTTCATTGGTTGATCTGGGTGAGTGATCACTGCGTGGACTATCTGCAGAGTATCTGTTGCTTTGATTGTTTATGTCGAACACACCTTCTTCATTTGCATTTCGGTGACAGAAATCAAGAAATAAATAACTGATAACTGATAACTAAAAGGGAAAAAATGTATAATGCAAAGGTAAATTTAAGCATATGTCGAAATAAATACAGACAGAAAATATTTTAGGCATTTACTTATTTATTTTAACCAAAACTTACATTTGAGAGCATTTATTTATTACTTTTTTTATTGATTGATTTGGTTGTTGTTGTTTTGGTCCTCCTTACAGATGACATAGAGACTTCAACATAGCAGCCATTTTGTCACTTTTTACTGAGACAGCTGTATAACACTAGCCTTAGTTTAAATTCTACGACTGCACCTTTAAATCTAACCCTATTCAAACATAATTACCCCAGCAACCCCTCACACATCCTCACAAAGACTTCACCCTATGTCCAAAGGGTGCTCCGCAGTCGTGGTGGTGGTGAAGGGGGGGAGAAGGGGTGCAGCCATTACTAACCGGCCGGCAGGAGGAGGGTGGGTGGGGGTGGGGTGCTGTCATTAGACCTTCCCCTGCCAGATGGTCCCTGGTTACTGTCTGCCTTCACACTAAACCACCAACAATAGGCCTTCCTCACACTTTCCTCCCACTCTCCTCGCTTCAGAACGCGTCCGTGTAACCAGCCCAGCGATGGGCCACTACACAGGACACAAATGTAAAACTCACAGCAGAGACATGAGTTTTGGTTGTTTTTTTCTCTCTCCTTGTATTAGGTTGTCTTGTACTGTGGGAAGCTGTGAATGCAACAGGACCACACTTGCCCACTCACAATATGTCACGAGTCCGAGCAGCCCGGTACAGAACATGCAGAATGGAAAATATCAGTCTGCCGTCTGACTCAGAGAGGACATCGTCATCAAAATATGAGCTATTTATGGAAGATTGTACTTGAAATGATTTCACAGTAGCATTAAGTTAGCATATTCCAAGGCAGGGGTTGTTTATAAACCAGGTCTTTATAGTGTCTTTCAGAATAACTCACTACAAAACATTAGTTATGGGGGTTATTGTGCTTTTATTTATCTTTTTAAACCAATCTTGGTCACCTCTAGACCAGCACTGCATATTTACAACCTTTAAAAACATAATGTGATAAAAATAAAGTGTTTTTAATAAGTACTCTACTGGTGCCATAAAGAAACAGATGAAGAGACCAGCAGAGGGCAGCAGAGGGCAGAACTCTTACACTATTTTGATCAGAGCTATAGGGAAAAATATATTTTTTTTTATTTCTTTAAACTTTTTGTATGAAGCTATTTTGCTGAAAAAGGGGGGATTGGCAAAAACAGCTTTTTTTTTTTTTTTTTTTTTTTTGAGAATGAGAGCTTGAAAAGGGCTTGTTGATTGGTCAGTGCTTCCTGAAGTGGGCGGGGGCTTGTGGAACTGAGCGTTCTGAGGCCTCAGAAAGTCAGTGCCAGAGAATACAGGATTATTAAATTAGGAAATTAGTTTATATTGATTATTTACAAAACATTGAGATATAAACATTGTTATTAATACAAAATTCTTTAGTAATAAACCTATGGGAATTAATGCAAAATTATAAACATCAGACTGAATAAAATATTTAATTATATATTTTTTAAAATGTGTTAACTACATATTTATTAATGGTTCAATACTGCTTAATAGTGCTGAGCTATTGTAAAATGTTTCAGACTTTCTTTAAAGGAGCCATATTATGCTTTTTTCAGGCATAATTTTTTTGACATAATTTTGGACACCTTTGCATTAGTATTTCACATTTTATAACTTGTATATATAGTAATATATATATATGAAAAACATTTTCTGTTGGGGAGTTGTTGCTTTGACTTTGCAGAAAACACTTGGATTAGGTGTCTGACGCCCCCTGCTGGCAACAGTAGGTAAAGGACAGCTACACTGCCTGACCAAAAAAGAAAAAAAAAAAAAAGGTCACATGCTGTAATATTTTGTTGGGCTGCCTTAAGCTTTGATTACAGCATGCATTCGCTGTGGCATTGTTTCAATAAGCTTCTTGACTTTTATTTTGGTCAGGCAGTCTATTAGCAACATGACGCTAACAGATAGATAAATGATCATTCATAGTGACAGCAATTTAAGCACTGAAATTATCAGAACGTGTCCAGTGACGGTGTATGGGCTTTAGAAACGCACAGGAGCACTTCCTGATTTCATGTGTCTATGCAGAGCTGTGAGACCGAGAGTCTTCTTTTCTCTTATCAGTTTTTATGCATGATTCTACAGCACAACTCCACATAATTTAGCATAAGACTTTCTTTAATACCACCTAAAGATAATTAAAGAGGATTTACAAGAGCCACAGAGGTAATCCTGACCTTCTGCTTATCTCTAAATGGCAAAAAAACTGCAATTTATTTCACATCAAGACTTACTATTACTTTCCATACACATTTTTCCATTACCCGTAAGTCCATAATTATGAGAAGACCCAAAGTATGTCATTCATATGTGACCTGAATAAAAAATGTGTATTTCTCCACTTACTGTAAACTATTGACTGAACTGCCAACACAAAGGAGATGTCAGTATATGAATTTTAATACATTCAGTATTGTTCATTGTTATTCCACTGGGGCTGTTTTTTTTTTTTTTTTTTTTTAATTGCATGGCCCATGAAAAATCATTTTTCTTCAAAGTCAAAAGCCTAATAAAGGAGAGAGCTCCTTATTGTCCTCGGTCTTCTACTGCAGGGTTATTGTTTGTGGGAAAAAAATGAAAGTAAAGCCAGAACACTCGTTGGCACCAGTCCAATACATTAATCTGCTGAACAATAGCAGTCTATACAAGAAATGTGTGCTCTACAAAGACTGAACTATCCACTTGTTCAAGAGAACAAAAATGGTTATTGTGCATAAAAGATTAATTATTATACAAAACATGCACCTCTTTCTTTCAAAACACTATTTTCCTGGACATCTAAAGGCAGCTAGTGCAACTGTTCTGTATCAAACACACACTGGGCTGTTACTACATGGCTGCCACTCACAAACAACATATTTTTGTTTACAACACGGACAAAAAAAAGTTATGCGCTGCCATATGGCTAAGTGGTCGAGCTGCAGTGACTATACCAACTTGTTATTTTATTTATTTAAACAGAAAAGTCCCACTGAGAATGATGGTGGTAGGGGAAACCAGAGCACCCAGAGGAAACCTACACAGACACAGGAGGACATGGACACTCCACACAGAAAGGCAGCACATGGTCTGGAAATCGAACCCGAGACTTTCTTGCCGTGAGGCAGGAGTGCTAACCACCATGCAGCTCAAAGTCTGCCTCAGGGTCGTGGGTTTGAATCTGGACTCTGACAGTTTGTCCAGGGCCGGCCCAAGCCTTCATGGGGCCCTAGGCAGAATTTGACTTGGGGCCCACACCACATCCTCCCCCAGGAAATCTGAATGGAACACACAATATTTCCTGTATTCTAGTGCATTTTAACAGGTGTTCCAGCTGGGTAGACTATGTGTAAAATAATTGATTGCATTTGTAATATTATATTTAATTTAGTAATATAATAATACTAAATGGTAATATCCTTGTTTTCTATTAATATGCACAATTCTAAAAAGGGCAACCCATTGATGCCTTTAAGATTAAACTATTGGTCTTTTTCATGTCTGCTGCTGAAGTGTCAATATGCAGGTGTTTTGGGTGGTTTTATGGTTGCTACAAAGAGAAACCAATAAGAGAAAACTAACATCTCTAATCTCTACTTCTCTCTCTCTCTCTGTTCCCCTGAGCTGCTCCAGCACCTGCCCCTCCTCCTTCTGCTCCATCCTTGTCTGTCTGATCAAGACATGGGATTTAATTATAGAACTATTAAAAATAAAGAAACACCACTATAGACCTCCTCATAGGCAGTCACCTCACCCTCAGTATGGGTTAAAGCCTCCTGACTCACCCTCTGTGTGAGAGAAGCCCTCTCCGGTCACCTTCCACTGGATCAGGACTCCCAGCAGAGCCAGGACTGGCCACACCCCCAGGATCACCCAGGTGAACCAGCACTGGGGCTTCTTTGGAGCCACCTGCAAACACAGTGAGAGAGATTTACCACCAGTTTGTTGTAACGACAAATTTCTCATTAACTTATATGCAAAGGTGTGTATTACTTGTTAGTTGTGGATAGGCTCACTAAATATGAAGTGTGCTCTTGTTCTCCAAGACCTGGACTAAACCAGATCTATACTTCTCAATCAAGCCTACACTGAAAAAAGTATTTTGTTTACCAACTTAATTAAATTGCTTCAACTGTTAACACCTGATTGAATTAGGTTTATTCAAATTAGTAATATTAAACGTTTTGTCAGTGACTTTTTACATCAGATTTAATTGTAATTTGAATTTGATCCAAACTAAGTTACTTTAGTGCTACTTAATTTTTCAGCAAAAATCAACTCAACCATGACATTGAAGAACAATGCCACACATGACTTTATCTCTTTAAGATAAAAACTAATGTATTTTAATGCACTAACTCCTGTCATTCAATGGGCAGAGGTTAAAAATGTTATGTCTTTGAATGACACTTCAGTGAACATTGCATTTCTGCTGTAATAATAAAGAGTTTCATCAATAACTAAAACTAGTATCAAGAAGTTTGAAATAGTGTGTTTTTAGATATACAATCTATTTCCAGTTAATGCAGGAGTCATGCGTATCACTGTTCCTCAATGACTGATGTGGACTGGATCATGTTATATATTGCAGTTTAAGTACAGCTGAACAGTTTTTAAATTTAGCTCCAAGAAGTACACATTTCAAACTTCTTGATACTATTTTTAATTATTGACAACATTTTAAACCACTGCCCCTCAAAGCTGGGATTGAATGCATTAAAATACGGTGCTTTTTATCTTAAAGAGATGAGATCATGTGTGGCATTGTTCACAACAGTCTTCAATTGTGTCATGGTTAAGTTGATTTTTACAAAAAAAAAGTTGCACTAAAGTAGCTTATTGCACCCTGTTCCAAATTATTATGCAAATGATATTTTTCTCTGATTTTGCCAAATAGTCAACATAAATGACAGTCATCATAATTTTCAAGTCATCAACCTTTAGAGTACAATTCGAATGTTATTGAACAAACCTCCCAATGATAACACTAACTTAAAAAATAAAAACTTAAAATGCACTGTTACAAATTATTATGCACAACAGAGTTTCAACCCATGTTATTGTTGTAAAGAACTGAAAATGGTCATTTGTTTATTTTTTAATTAGAAGGATTAGCATATTACTGAAATCAAAAGCTATTTCAATCAAAACATCTTTACAGGTCAAGTTACATTTTAACATAGGTCTCCTTATTTGATAGGAGCTTCACAATTCTTGCATCCATTGAAGTTGTGAGATGGTGGAGAGTTTCTGCTTGAATTTCTTTGGAGGATGTCAGAAAAGCCTCCCAGAGCTGCTGTTTGGATGTGAACTGCCTCCCGCCCTCATAGATGTTTCACTTGAGGATGCTCCAAAGGTTCTCAATAGGGTTGAGGTCAGGGGAGGATGGGGGCCACACCATGAGTTTCTCTTCTTTTATGCCCATAGCAGCCAATGATGCAGAGGTATTCCTTGCAGCATTAGATGGAGCATTGTCATGCATGAAGATAATTTTTCTACGGAAAGCACGGTTCTTCTTTTTGTACCATGGAAGAAAGTGGCTCCACATACTTTACAGAGGTCATTTTCACACCTTCAGGGACCCTAAAGGGGCCGACCAGCTCTCTCCCCATGATTCTGGCCCAAAACATGACTCCGCCACCTCCTTGCTGACGCCGCAGCCTTGTTTGGACATGTTGGCCCACCACCAACCATCCACCGCTCCATCCACCTGGACCATCCAGGGTTGCACAGCATTCATCAGTGAACAGGACTGTTTGAAAATTAGTCTTCATGTATTTCTGGGCCCACTGGAGCCATTTCTGCTTGTGAGCATTGGTTAAGGGTGGTCAAATAGAAGGTTTATGCATAACTGCAAGCCTCCTCCTTTTTCACCCCTTACCCAAGTCCAAACAAAAATTCCATCACGTGACCACATGTAATGTGTCTTGTTATGTTATGTTTTGTTTGTATGTTAATGTTTGCTTTGCAAAACTGCATTTAACTTTGTGTGTGTGGCGGCGCTCATAGCAGCTGCGGCCCGGATGCTTGCTCCAAATGCAATTTCACTGTACTTTTTTGTGCATGTGACAAATAAACATATCTATCTATAATCTATCTCTGGAGGATCCTACCTTGATGTTCGCCGGACTCCAAAGGCACCAGCAGCTTCAAATACCTGTTTGCTGCTTTGTAATAGCATTTTAGCAGCTGCTCTCTTAATCCGATGTGTTTGTCTGGCAGAAACCTTCCTCATTGTGCGTTTATCTGCACGAATCCATGTGTGCTCTGAATCAGATACAAATCTCTTAATAGTACGGGGATCATGCTTAAGTTTTCGTGACATATCCAAGATTTTCATACCTTGTCCAAGGTATTCAACTATTTCACGCTTTTCGGCAATAGAGAGATCCTTTTTCTTTCCCATATTGCTTAAAAATGGTGGTCTGCTTAATAATGTGAAACGTCTTTCTTAAGTAGTTTTTCCTTTAATTGGACTTACCTGGCCCACTGATTGGCACAGGTGGCTGATATTGATTTCACTGACACAAAGAGCCCTGAGCCACAATACCATCCATGAGTTTCACTGGGGAACAAAAATTTTTACCTTTATGACACTTAAACACAATTTGCATAATAATTTGGAACGTAGTGGAGTTATTAAACAATCTGAAGAAAAGAGTCACTTTGACTTTTTTTATGTTAATTTGAATACACCTAATTTAATCAGGTGTTAAAAATGGAAGCAATTCAGTTACGTTAGTACAACAAAACACTTTTTTCAGTGTGTACTACACCGCATCTTGGACTGTAAAAGAGTCCTGAGTACCACGAGAAAGTGCCTGCGTACCACCAGAGTTACTCGTACCACAGATGAAGACACTGCACTCGATATGCACGACATGGCATCAGAACCATGTGACTGCAAAATATGCAGTTTGAAATTTCAGGCACACTGCAATCATTAAAGAAACTAACATACTTAGGTGTGAGTCTGAGACAGACCCTATAGAAGCCACAGTCTCTCACAGAACTTCAGAAGCCTCGACATCAAAGCCCCTCAGTCTAAATCCATATCTGGAATTCAGTCCATCTCCAAACAGGACTGCAGTGAGTTCCTACCCTCAGCCTCTCGTAGATGTAGTGCACCAGGGCGAACAACTCAATGAAGTAATCCACGGTCACGGTGATGATGGCAGACCCGAACGTGGCCGTGGACAAAGTGACAAAACAGCGCTGCCACTGGAGGGTGAGCACCGCGAAGAGGGTCCCGGAGCCCAGCAGGATCCCCAGAGGCACCCACACCGTCCTGGGGTGGTAGAACTCCTCCATCACCTGAAAGGAAGAGGGATCACAGGACAGTGAACACCAGGGTTGTATGTATGTTAGTCTATCACTAACATACATACAACCCATATACAAATAATCTATTACTATTTATACATTTGTTATATACAAATAGAGACCGCTGCAAAATGATGAGTTTCTCAGGTTTGATCTTTTATAACCTACCTTAATTTTTGTGACCTGCTGACATAACTTTGTTCACTTTTAAACAAAATGATGATGTTTGTACTAAAGAAAATTTATAAATCTGTCAGTACCTTTACATGGCACATCCTACTCTGATTAATGTCTATATTCAGATTAAGCTCATACTCTGAATGAGGTGTTTACGTGTGCTACTGGAAAAGGAATATTCATGTTTACATGTTAAAAGCATAGGGGCATAACATCAGGCAGTGCAGTCAGTGCAGCTGCACTGGAGCCCAGGACCTGAGGGGCCCCCACTGAGAGTCCTATGTTGGTGGCTTATGTTCAGTCTGAGTAGTACGCAGGAGGCATAACTCCATTTAAAAAACAAGCTTTTTATGATTAAAAAACATTTAAAAAATATGATATGCATAATTGCACAATTTTTACTTAATGCTTAACATTTAGTGGAACAAAAATAAACATCTCATATTTTATAGCACTGACATGTTTGAATATTTAAAATAATGTTTGAGAGATATAAAATGTAATGACAGTGGGAAATTTAAAACAGTAATACTCAGACAAAAGTAAATCCTGGAGTGTGGCGGTGAGAGACTGGAGGTAAAGCTAATGCTAACACTACTGTAGACTTGTGTACTATAGCATGCATTGTCCGCACTGGCCTGAAAAACAGATTTTTTATTATCTAAAAAAGCAATTGTGCACAAACATTCATTTTGAGTGCACAAACGTACACAAACGACGCACAAACAAACTGACATAGTCTTCACACAGGTCCACAGCGTCTCGGCGTCTTGCTCTCTACCAGTTTTTCACATTGCTTTGCCTTGATGGCCTGTGAGCTCATAAAGCAGAGTGAGATGTGTGAAGGAATTTAACAGACACTGGCCTGGAATGGTGGTCAGACTCCCAGAGAGGCTGGTTTCTCTCATTTTGGTCTTTTATTATTCCAGAGCTGTACAGTTTATTTATGTATCTGTCACATCCCAGCCCCTCAGTGCCATGTGAAACTAGCAGCAGTTACAGAGCTGTAATAATCTTCTTCTTTATGCAGTTTTAAAATACGTTTGATAAGCCATGAGAAGGTTTTGGCTTGAGAACCAGTGAGTGCAGAGTTAAAAGAAGTCTGTGATGTACAAGGGGGCCTGACCAGTGTAATGCTCTTTAGTTTGCACTAAAATATAAAAAAAAAAAAATCTGTTCATTGCCTTGATTGGAAGTGAAGTGTGTATAAAACTAGTTGAGTAATTAGTTGACAAGGCATATTCTGCAGATAAATAATACAAAATACAAATGTGCATGAAAATAATACAAGGCAAGTGAGAACAACTAAAGCAAAATTGTGATATGGTCCCTGAAAACCTGGGAAAATGGTTTCTTGAGTTGAGAAATGCACTTAAAGGCCTTGAGAAAATGTGACTTACATTCATCACCGGCAAAGGCTTCACTTAGAACAGTGATTCTCAAACCTTTCACAGCAAATACCACCTCAGAAAATATGTGGCTTTCAAGTCAGCTATTTGTCTTTAGTGGACTATAAATAAGAGATTACACTTCTAAATGGCAGTTCTGGATTTTAACTGCATAATTCAGTTTAATTATATTTATAGCCTGATAATACAGTTACCCTTAAACAGATTTACAGAAACAGATGTGAATAAAAAAAAAAAAAAAAACAATCAAACAGGCATATAAACTGACACAGGACATCCCCTATCCATGGTTAGACCCTCCTTCTATGTAAGGAAAAACAAAAACACAAAAAAAAAAAAAAAAAAAAAAAAACAGCTATGGGAAAAAGAAGAAACCTCATGGAGAACCACATGAAGGAGAGATGCACTCCCAGTAAAGACAAGCTGTGTCCAGGACTGATCGATCATTGAATATGCAGTGGTTGAAAACTTTACTGCTTTGAATGTCACTTTAGTGAACATTGCATTTCTGCTGCAATGCTAAACACAGATTTATCAATAATCACGAAATTTGAAATGATGAATGTATTTCTGGGAGCTAAAGAAAAGAAAAAAAAACAGCTGTGCTTAAACTACAATATATAACACGGTCCAGTTCATATCAGTCATGGTGCAAAAATGACTCTTAAAAAAAGTTGAAGTCATGTGTGTCACTGTTCCTCTCAGTCATGGTTACACTTGATCAGAACCATGTTATAACTGAAGTTTGAAAGTTTTTTACTTAATAATTTTCTTCAAAAGACACAATGTTCAATATTTTATCAAATTATTTTGTAACTACAGATCAATCAGGTTTTAGTATCACCCCAGCAATGCAAAGTTCAATAAAGTGACATTAAAGAAGTAACTGTTTCAGCCACTGTCCATTCAAATGAGGGAGTATGGATTAAAATGCAGTCCCTTTCTATCTTAAAGACAACAGAGCTGATATATTCAATATAGTATAAGTATTTTGTAATGATGAATATAAGATTGAAAATATACTGTTAACAGATTGTTCCAGACATATTGGGTAAAACGATGCTGTGATGTCATTTCTGACCCATAATGCCCTCTTCTTAGACACAGCAGATTATTTACACTGATGTGCCCCGCAGGTCAGAGCCTATGATAAATAATACATGCTGCTCACCACCAGAGAGGCCACTCCGAGCAGCAGGCCCAGCAGTAGCCCCACCATGAAGAGGCCCACGCTGCGGACCAGCATGGTGACCAGGCCACACAGCGTCCCGATGCCCAGGCCGATGCCCACCGACGCCTCCACGCTCAGCTGGGTGTCCATCACGCGCTCCTTATAACACAGCATGAAGATGACCACCGACCCGAACATGAGGCCAGTCAGGAAGAGGACGGCTTTGAAGCATCTGTAACCTGCGGAGGAGATCAGAGAGAGAGAGAGATGTGAGGGGAGAGGAGAGATTATCAGGGCCTGAGGTCACCACGGCAGAGCAGGGGATACTTCTGTTCATATTCTACAGCCTGTATAGAAATACACCTCACGACTTCATCATTATTTATAGCTTTTTAAAGGTCCCCTATTCTGCTAACTTGACTTTTTTTGGAGCTTTTAACCCCCAGGCCCTCCTTGAAAAAAATCACACTCACCTCTTAAAGCCCTTTTAGGTCACTGGTCTGGTGGGGATTTTTTTTTTTTTTTTTTTTTTGTGTGTATTTTTTAGCCTTTGACTGACAGGTTACAGAGGAATTAACATGATTTAACATTTCTGTATTGCAATGACAGTAGAGTGAAAATAAGTGATTGTAATGTAGGTCAATGGGACCAAAAAGAGCTTTAAGAGTAATAGTGAGTTTTTTTTTTATGTAGACAGTAGGATATTTAGTTTTAGTTAATTGTGATGCTGAAATTCTAAAATTACTGTATTTTCCACACTATAGGGCGCATTTAAAAGCCTTCAATCTTCTCAAAAAACGACTTATAATCCAGAGCGCCTTATATATGAATTTATTTATGGCTACCGTAGTCAGGAGCATCATGGAGTAATACATACTGTGCTTCACCATTGCCATAATCAACTGTTTAACTCGCACACTGAAGATGAAGAATTTGAGGGATTTGTGGACAAGGAATGATCTGAAAAAGTGAGTGTATTGTGTTGTATTTTGTTATAACGTTAACTGAACAGTTATGAGTTATTGTAAATACACTATCGTTTGATTTAGCGGTCTCAGATTGTGTTTTTTTTCACGCGTTACAACTGAACAAGTTTGGGAGTTATGGTGAACGTGTTGAATAAAGTTTGACTGACTGACTTATCTGACTGTTTTGTTTCACCTTTTAGTCCGGAGCGCTTTATATGTGAAAAAAGTTTGAAAATAGACCATTCAATGACAGTGCGCCTTATAATCCGGAGCACCCTATAGTGCGGAAAATACGTTAATTTAATAATGAACATCTTTGTCAACCATTGTCACTCTAGCATAAGAAATAATAAGAAGACATTTTCCACATATACATTATTTTAAGTTGTAAAACATGAAGTACTAATGCAAAGGTGTCTGACACTATTTCAAAAAGCCTTAAAAAATCCTATTAAAGGACCTTTAATATATTACTATTGTCATTTGCTGCTCCAAAATAAAAATAGGACAAGAAGAAAATATTACAATATTTGCTCAAAGTCCATCTCCAAGTTCAAAGTGAAAGGCTAAACCCAAAGGTGTGCTCAAAAGAACTGAACAACCGGTTAGTGGTCGATTTCCACCAGGCCTCCACCAAACTACTGTTGTGTCCTTGGGCAAGACACCTCACCTACCTTTCCTCAAGTGTCTGTGGCACTGGTGTATGAATGTGTTAATGTGATTGTGTGTTTGGTGGTGGTTTGAGAATGCAAAATGGCAGCCACGTGACCGAAGAGTGAATAAATGGTGCACTATTGTAAATTCTTTGAGAAGGAAAACACAATATAAATCTAAGTCATTATTATTATGAAGTTATTGTTTTTTTCATTCACCACAGGAATATGTACTACTACTAGAACCTCTACTACTCTTACTACTACATACTGAACCTATGCATATGTATTGTGTATATTAGGCCAAAGGCTGCTCAAGCACCCCTTTTCAGTCATCTGTTCCAAACTTTACAGAAGGCCTTGAGGAAAATAGGTGTTCTTGGTGTCATTCATATTTAATAATAGAATACATGTCATAATGAGATGTCACACTGCCAACAGCTCCCACAGCAGATGAGCGCCTGGGTAAACATCTGCCATGAATATAATCATCTTTTTATCTAAAGGTCATGTCATTTATCACACACCATCTGAACTCATGTTTACAAGTCCATTATTATCCCTCCATTCTCCACATCCACAGAGGCGGACGCATATTAAAGGTCCCCTATTCTGCTAAATTGAACCATGTTACAAAGTCATTTCCTCCTCAAAAACAGACCTGAAGTATTGCATGTTTGAGTAATCCTGTATGCTGAGGCGCTGCCCTTCTCACGAACTGAAAACACTGGGTCTCATGGCTCTACATAGACATGTGAAACTAGGAAGTGATCCTGTGCATTTCTAAAGCCCGTACACCATCATCGGACTCGTGGGCTCGACATACGGGAGGCAACACACGACAGCGGCCGGAGACAGGGCGAGTGTTGAGCTCAGTTCCAAAGCAAATTGCGTCTCTCCCACAGAATTAATTGGCTGTCAAATTGAAGGGAATTTTAGGTTTTAAACAATTGGAGAAAGAAAATTACGCAAATATAGCTTATATTGTCTTGTTGTCTGTGTTGTTGTTAATTTAATCTGGAAAAGCCTGTCACAGGGGTATTATTTTGTCCTCCATGTTGATCTAAGTGACTGAGAACCATCTGTCAGCTCATTGGTTCATTTTTAGCTCTCTAGAATCACAGGTCACAAGCACGAGGACAAGCTTGAGCGTGATATTTCACAAGAGCGAGTGTCACATGTTGAGACTTGCGATTGTCGCCTCCCATGTGTCGAGCCCATGACTCTGATCATTTCAGCACTTAGACATCATTATGAAGCAGTCAGCTGATTTTTTTATTTTTTTTTTATCCATAGGCATCATGTTGCTAATAGCTGTGCTACATATCCATTTTATGCTGTGTACATTCCTCTCCATTGCCAGCAGGGGCCGGCAGACACCTAATCCAAGTGTTCACGGCAAAGTCAAAATAACAGCTCCCCAAAAGAAGACGTTTTCCATACATATACGTTATTTTAAGTTACACAACTTAAACTAATAATGTAAAGGTGTCCAAAATGCTTTAGAAAAGGCTGATATGGGAGCTTTAGTGTTAGCATTATATAGGTGTGATAATCTGTTTTATGCATTCATTAATCTTCTGTTTATTTCTGAACTGAACTGGAGTCTATCCTTTTTACTTTTACTTTCTACGCCTCAGTACTTTGGAACCATGACTGTACGCACCACAGAGGTCACAGAGGTCCAGACCTCGGTATTTTTCTGTTGCTAGATTAAACTAGGTCTAAACCAGGACTAAACCAGGTCTAAATCAGGTCTAAACAAGGATTAAACCATAAAAAAATGCTTTAAATCAGGGCTTATTTAGGAAAAAGACAGGACCAAATGAAAACTAAATCAGGGGTAAACAAGGACTAAACCAGATCTAAACAAGGCTTAAACAAGGACTACACCAGAACTAAACAAGGCCTAAACAAAGACTAAACCAGGACTAAACAAGGCCTAAACAAAGACTAAACCAGGACTAAACAAGGCCTAAACAAAGACTAAACCAGGACTAAACTGGCCGTCAACACGGTGGACCTATTTCTAAAATCCTGTGTACGGCCCTTTTTGGAACTCTTTGCCACCTATCAAAAACATTTTTTTTACATTGTGCCTTTTTTTAAAAATTAGACTTAAAACAGTCTTATTCTCACAAGCTTTTAGTTGATTTTAATGTTATTTAAGTTTTAAATTTGTTTTTAGTTTTTTTTCTTTTTAACTTCTGTTTTATTCTTTTTGAAATGCACTGTTGCTGAGTTGTTTTTATATATTGTATTTTTGCACTGAAGCACATCAAGTCTGTGTGTATGAAATGTGCTTATTTTTAAATGTACGTATTATTATCAGTATTATTATCCCAGTAACTATGGGCCTTAGGCGGGGTACACCCTGGACAGTGACCAGTTAGCTGCAGGGCTGACACAGAAACACACACCCTCTCACATTCATTCACAATTTAATTTTTTAGAGTCACCAGTGCAACTAAGGAGGCTGGCAGGTTGGCGGATTAATCCCCTCTACCTGCATACTGCTGCTGTGTCCTTGGGCAAGACACTTCACCCTTCTGCCTATGTACGAATGTCTCAGTGTGATTGTGTTTTTGGGGGAGGTGTGAGAGGCCATCGGCACAGAATGGCAGCCACATCGCCGTCAGTCTGCCTCAGGGCAACTTTCAAAAGACAGCATCCTCTTTGCCCACATCCAGTATATTCTGCCAAGTTGTGACAAAGCTGAGAGTGACTCACAGACGTTATATTTGTCCACAACCTATTGTTCATGGGCTGTGTTAGCCACTGTGAGTCTGAATAACAATGATTAATATGTCAGACAGTTTGTCCAATGGAACTTGAGACAGATGTAACCCCATAACCTGACTGCCCAGATGGTCTGTTTCATGGAACCATCTGGAGCAAAGGATGTTTCTGTTCTCTCTGTTCACGACGAAGATGGACAGGATTAGGAATGAAGACATCCATATTGTTCCTGCTACACAATAAACAAAAAGACCAATTATTAAACCACTGAAAAAATGGCAGTTATTTTAAATCTCCCCAGCCGTTTAGTGTGTTTATAGTGTGTATGTGTGTTTATAGTGTGTATGTGTGTTTATAGTGTGTATGTGTGTTTATAGTGTGTATGTTTATAGTGTGTATGTGTGTAAGTGTTTATAGTGTGTATGTGTATGTGTGTTTATAGTGTGTATGTGTGAGTGTTTAGAGTGTGTATGTGTGTGAGTGTTTATAGTGTGTATGTGTATGTGTGTTTATAGTGTGTATGTGTGTTTATAGTGTGTATGTGTATGTGTGTTTATAGTGTGTATGTGTGTTTATAGTGTGTATGTGTGTGAGTGTTTATAGTGTGTATGTGTATGTATGTTTATAGTGTGTATGTGTGAGTGTTTAGAGTGTGTATGTGTGTGTGTTTATAGTGTGTATGTGTGTGAGTGTATATAGTGTGTATGTGTGGGTGTTTAGAGTGTGTATGTGTGTGTTTATAGTGTGTATGTGTGTTTATAGTGTGTATGTGTGTTTATAGTGTGTATGTGTGTGAGTGTTTATAGTGTGTATGTGTATGTGTGTTTATAGTGTGTATGTGTGTTTATAGTGTGTATGTGTGTAAGTGTTTATAGTGTGTATCTGTGTGAGTGTTTATAGTGTGTATGTGTGTGAGTGTTTATAGTGTGTATGTGTATGTGTGTTTATAGTGTGTATGTGTGTGAGTGTTTATAGTGTGTATGTGTGGGTGTTTAGAGTGTGTATGTGTGTGTTTATAGTGTGTATGTGTGTTTATAGTGTGTATGTGTGTTTATAGTGTGTATGTGTGTGAGTGTTTATAGTGTGTATGTGTATGTGTGTTTATAGTGTGTATGTGTGTTTATAGTGTGTATGTGTGTGAGTGTTTATAGTGTGTATCTGTGTGAGTGTTTATAGTGTGTATGTGTGTGAGTGTTTATAGTGTGTATGTGTATGTGTGTTTATAGTGTGTATGTGTGTTTATAGTGTGTATGTGTGTGAGTGTTTATAGTGTGTATGTGTGTAAGTGTTTATAGTGTGTATGTGTATGTGTGTTTATAGTGTGTATGTGTGAGTGTTTATAGTGTGTATCTGTGTGTGTGTTTATAGTGTGTATGTGTGTAAGTGTTTATAGTGTGTATGTGTGTGAGTGTTTATAGTGTGTATGTGTGTGAGTGTTTATAGTGTGTATGTGTGTGAGTGTTTATAGTGTGTATGTGTGTAAGTGTTTATAGTGTGTATGTGTATGTGTGTTTATAGTGTGTATGTGTGAGTGTTTATAGTGTGTATCTGTGTGTGTGTTTATAGTGTGTATGTGTGTAAGTGTTTATAGTGTGTATGTGTGTGAGTGTTTATAGTGTGTATGTGTGTGAGTGTTTATAGTGTGTATGTGTGTGAGTGTTTATAGTGTGTATGTGTGTGAGTGTTTATAGTGTGTATGTGTGTAAGTGTTTATAGTGTGTATGTGTGTGAGTGTTTATAGTGTGTATGTGTGTGAGTGTTTATAGTGTGTATGTGTGTGAGTGTTTATAGTGTGTATGTGTGTAAGTGTTTATAGTGTGTATGTGTGTGAGTGTTTATAGTGTGTATGTGTGTGAGTGTTTATAGTGTGTATGTGTGTGAGTGTTTATAGTGTGTATGTGTGTGAGTGTTTATAGTGTGTATGTGTGTGAGTGTTTATAGTGTGTATGTGTGTGAGTGTTTATAGTGTGTATGTGTGTGAGTGTTTATAGTGTGTATGTGTGTAAGTGTTTATAGTGTGTATGTGTGTGAGTGTTTATAGTGTGTATGTGTGTGAGTGTTTATAGTGTGTATGTGTGTGAGTGTTTATAGTGTGTATGTGTGTAAGTGTTTATAGTGTGTATGTGTGTGAGTGTTTATAGTGTGTATGTGTGTGAGTGTTTATAGTGTGTATGTGTGTGAGTGTTTATAGTGTGTATGTGTGTAAGTGTTTATAGTGTGTATGTGTGTGAGTGTTTATAGTGTGTATGTGTGTGAGTGTTTATAGTGTGTATGTGTGTGAGTGTTTATAGTGTGTATGTGTGTGAGTGTTTATAGTGTGTATGTGTATGTGTGTTTATAGTGTGTATGTGTGTTTATAGTGTGTATGTGTGTGAGTGTTTA
This sequence comes from Bostrychus sinensis, assembly GCA_020698575.1. Lineage (NCBI taxonomy): Eukaryota > Metazoa > Chordata > Actinopteri > Gobiiformes > Eleotridae > Bostrychus > Bostrychus sinensis. The sequence continues at coordinate 34,927,378 of CM036240.1, forward strand.
TAGTGTGTATGTGTGTAAGTGTTTATAGTGTGTATGTGTGTGAGTGTTTATAGTGTGTATCTGTGTGTGTGTTTATAGTGTGTATGTGTGTGAGTGTTTATAGTGTGTATGTGTGTAAGTGTTTATAGTGTGTATGTGTATGTGTGTTTATAGTGTGTATGTGTGAGTGTTTATAGTGTGTATCTGTGTGTGTGTTTATAGTGTGTATGTGTGTGTTTATAGTGTGTATGTGTGTGAGTGTTTATAGTGTGTATGTGTGTAAGTGTTTATAGTGTGTATGTGTGTGAGTGTTTATAGTGTGTATGTGTGAGTGTTTATAGTGTGTATGTGTGTAAGTGTTTATAGTGTGTATCTGTGTGAGTGTTTATAGTGTGTTTGTGTGTGAGTGTTTATAGTGTGTATGTGTGTGTGTTTATAGTGTGTATGTGTGTTTATAGTGTGTATGTGTGTGAGTGTTTATAGTGTGTATGTGTGTGAGTGTTTATAGTGTGTATGTGTGTGAGTGTTTATAGTGTGTATGTGTGTGAGTGTTTATAGTGTGTATGTGTGTGAGTGTTTATAGTGTGTATGTGTGTGAGTGTTTATAGTGTGTATGTGTGTGAGTGTTTATAGTGTGTATGTGTATGTGTTTATAGTGTGTATGTGTGTTTATAGTGTGTATGTGTGTGAGTGTTTATAGTGTGTATGTGTGTGAGTGTTTATAGTGTGTATGTGTGTGTGTTTATAGTGTGTATGTGTGTGAGTGTTTATAGTGTGTATGTGTGTGAGTGTTTATAGTGTGTATGTGTGTGAGTGTTTATAGTGTGTATGTGTGTGAGTGTTTATAGTGTGTATGTGTGTGAGTGTTTATAGTGTGTATGTGTGTGAGTGTTTATAGTGTGTATGTGTGTGAGTGTTTATAGTGTGTATGTGTGTGAGTGTTTATAGTGTGTATGTGTATGTGTGTTTATAGTGTGTATGTGTGTTTATAGTGTGTATGTGTGTGAGTGTTTATAGTGTGTATGTGTGTGAGTGTTTATAGTGTGTATGTGTGTGTGTTTATAGTGTGTATGTGTGTGTGTTTATAGTGTGTATGTGTGTGAGTGTTTATAGTGTGTATGTGTGTGAGTGTTTATAGTGTGTATGTGTGTGAGTGTTTATAGTGTGTATGTGTGTGAGTGTTTATAGTGTGTATGTGTGTGAGTGTTTATAGTGTGTATGTGTATGAGTGTTTATAGTGTGTATGTGTGTGAGTGTTTATAGTGTGTATGTGTATGAGTGTTTATAGTGTGTATGTGTGTGAGTGTTTATAGTGTGTATGTGTGTGAGTGTTTATAGTGTGTATGTGTGTGTGTTTATAGTGTGTATGTGTGTGTGTTTATAGTGTGTATGTGTGTGAGTGTTTATAGTGTGTATGTGTGTAAGTGTTTATAGTGTGTATGTGTGTGAGTGTTTATAGTGTGTATCTGTGTGTGTGTTTATAGTGTGTATGTGTGTGAGTGTTTATAGTGTGTATGTGTGTAAGTGTTTATAGTGTGTATGTGTATGTGTGTTTATAGTGTGTATGTGTGAGTGTTTATAGTGTGTATCTGTGTGTGTGTTTATAGTGTGTATGTGTGTGTTTATAGTGTGTATGTGTGTGAGTGTTTATAGTGTGTATGTGTGTAAGTGTTTATAGTGTGTATGTGTGTGAGTGTTTATAGTGTGTATGTGTGAGTGTTTATAGTGTGTATGTGTGTAAGTGTTTATAGTGTGTATCTGTGTGAGTGTTTATAGTGTGTATGTGTGTGTGTTTATAGTGTGTATGTGTGTTTATAGTGTGTATGTGTGTGAGTGTTTATAGTGTGTATGTGTGTGTTTATAGTGTGTATGTGTGTGAGTGTTTATAGTGTGTATGTGTGTGAGTGTTTATAGTGTGTATGTGTGTGAGTGTTTATAGTGTGTATGTGTGTGAGTGTTTATAGTGTGTATGTGTATGTCTGTTTATAGTGTGTATGTGTGTTTATAGTGTGTATGTGTGTGAGTGTTTATAGTGTGTATGTGTGTGAGTGTTTATAGTGTGTATGTGTGTGTGTTTATAGTGTGTATGTGTGTGTGTTTATAGTGTGTATGTGTGTGAGTGTTTATAGTGTGTATGTGTGTGAGTGTTTATAGTGTGTATGTGTGTGAGTGTTTATAGTGTGTATGTGTGTGAGTGTTTATAGTGTGTATGTGTGTGAGTGTTTATAGTGTGTATGTGTGTGAGTGTTTATAGTGTGTATGTGTGTGAGTGTTTATAGTGTGTATGTGTGTGAGTGTTTATAGTGTGTATGTGTATGTGTGTTTATAGTGTGTATGTGTGTTTATAGTGTGTATGTGTGTGAGTGTTTATAGTGTGTATGTGTGTGAGTGTTTATAGTGTGTATGTGTGTGTGTTTATAGTGTGTATGTGTGTGTGTTTATAGTGTGTATGTGTGTGAGTGTTTATAGTGTGTATGTGTGTGAGTGTTTATAGTGTGTATGTGTGAGTGTTTATAGTGTGTATCTGTGTGTGTGTTTATAGTGTGTATGTGTGTAAGTGTTTATAGTGTGTATGTGTGTGAGTGTTTATAGTGTGTATGTGTGTGAGTGTTTATAGTGTGTATGTGTGTGAGTGTTTATAGTGTGTATGTGTGTGAGTGTTTATAGTGTGTATGTGTGTGTGTTTATAGTGTGTATGTGTGTGTGTTTATAGTGTGTATGTGTGTGAGTGTTTATAGTGTGTATGTGTGTGTGTTTATAGTGTGTATGTGTGTGAGTGTTTATAGTGTGTATGTGTGTGAGTGTTTATAGTGTGTATGTGTGTGAGTGTTTATAGTGTGTATGTGTGTAAGTGTTTATAGTGTGTATGTGTGTGAGTGTTTATAGTGTGTATGTGTGTGAGTGTTTATAGTGTGTATGTGTGTGAGTGTTTATAGTGTGTATGTGTGTGAGTGTTTATAGTGTGTATGTGTGTGAGTGTTTATAGTGTGTATGTGTGTGAGTGTTTATAGTGTGTATGTGTGTGAGTGTTTATAGTGTGTATGTGTGTGAGTGTTTATAGTGTGTATGTGTGTGAGTGTTTATAGTGTGTATGTGTGTGAGTGTTTATAGTGTGTATGTGTATGAGTGTTTATAGTGTGTATGTGTGTGAGTGTTTATAGTGTGTATGTGTGTGAGTGTTTATAGTGTGTATGTGTGTGAGTGTTTATAGTGTGTATGTGTGTGAGTGTTTATAGTGTGTATGTGTATGAGTGTTTATAGTGTGTATCTGTGTGAGTGTTTATAGTGTGTATGTGTGTGAGTGTTTATAGTGTGTAAGCTGCTGGTTCCTCAGACCTCTCAGATCTCGAGGGACCGGGCCCTCAGATTGTTATCTCTGTGTAATCAGGCGTTTCAAATGGGTGCCCAACTATAGGGAGCCGTCACCTCCAGCGATGCCCGCTCCTCCCGATGACCTTACCTCATTTACTCCACACCTCTGCTGCAGCTCTCTCTACCCCTCTTCTCTCTCTCTCTTTCTCTATCTGCTGGCCTCTCTCTTTCATTCTGTGTTTTTCTCTCACCCCTTCTGCTACTCTCTTTACCCCTCCACTCTCTCGCTTTCTCTCTGTCTCTGCTGTTCTCTCTCTTTCCAGCTCACTTTCTCTCTTTTTCTGTCTTTCTCTCAGTCTCTTACTCTCTACCCTTCTGCACTCTTTCTCATTCTGTCTCTCTCTCCAGCTCCATCTGCAGGTCTCTCTCTCCCCAGCTCTGTCTCTCATTATTTCTGTCCCTCTCTCAGTCTCTCTCTCTACCCTTCTGCACTCTCTCTCTCCAGCTATCTCCCTCCAGCAATCTCTTTGGTTGTCTCTCTCTCCCTCTGGCTCTCACTCAGCCCTTCTGCACACTCTCTCTTTTTCTCTTTCCAGATCTTTTTCTCTCTCTTTCCACCCTCTCTCTGCCCCCCCTCTCTCTCTCCCCCTCTGCATTCTCTCTCTCTCTCTGTGTGTCCCCCTCTGCTCTCTCTCTCTACCCCTCTGCCCTCTCCCTCTCTCTGCTTTCTCTCTCTCTCTCTATCCCTTTCTGCTCTCCCTCTCTGCCCTCTCTCTCTCTCTCTACTCCTCTGCTCTCGGTCTCTCTATTTGTCTGCCCTCTCTCTCCTTCCTTCCCCTCTGCCCTATCTCTCTCTCTCTCCCTCTACCCCTCTGCACTCTCTCTCTCTTAGTCTCTCTTTCTCTCAGTCTGTTTCTGTCTCCTGTTGTCTCCCTCTCTCTGACTCTGTCTCTCCCCCTCTGCACCCTGTGTCTCTCTCAGCCTCCCATCCTTTCACTTGCCAGCTTTTCCTGTCAACGTCTCTGGTCCCCCTCTCTGCTCTCTCCTTAAGTCTCCCTCTCTCTCTCGCTCTTGTGGTTAGAGGCCTGTTTGTTTTGTGTATACTGTGTGTCTGAGTGGATTCAATCTGTGGAGAGAGTCCTACACATGGTTGTGTCAGAAAAACAATATTCTTCACACAGTTTCCTTCACAGCTCTATAGTCTGTGCTCCCAGAGGCTTTTATCTCAGCTCTGTCCAAAACCACAGACTGTTCACTGCAGTCCCAGCTCAACACAGGGACAAACACATTTACTCTTCCATTACAACAAGTGAGCAAAATCCATAACTGCTGGAGACAAAATGTACTGTAATAATGGTCTTCCATCTGATCAATACACAGTCAAAAAGGTTTAAACCAGGGGGTCCAAATTTGATGTGCACACCTTTTTTGTTAGGCCTAATTTGCCACAGATAAAATGTCTAAGCTCAAGGTTAAAAGCACAGGTCATGTTAGTATGAGGTGGATCTGGCATTAAAAGAAAGAAAAAATAAATAACTGGACCAAAACCAATTTGTTTTAGTCATAATATGTGCTGGTCCCAAGCCCAGGTTAAAGGTAGGGTTGATCAATGTGGGGTTGATAAATATGGGAAGACCCCTGAAGTTATAGCCTGGCCTGCCAAACAAACTCTTTTCCTATTCTATAGAAAGAAGTTAGTCTGGTACCTCTTGGCGTAAGTCTTGTTTCTGTTGGTGGAGTAACGAATCAGAAAAAACGAAGGGCGGGATGTAAGCGGTGCACTGACCTGTTTTCTGAACAAACATGGTGGATTCTTGCCGTTTTCATTTATTTATTTTTTCATGAAACACGTAGTACACATAATACAGCATATTATGAGCAGTTCTGTACTTATTTCTGAACAGGAACAGCAGCAGAAGCAGCCAATGTGGTCGTTACGTTGGACGTCAACATAACTTTACTGTTGTTAAAATCCCATAGACAACTGGAGAATAACTGTGGACTTTAGCTGAACCAACAGCTGACGGAGGAAAGTGCTAAATGCTGTTATTCAGGTCAGAGAAGTTATTAAATTAGCTCAGTAGCCTGCAAACATCAAGTAGGAGAGTCTGGCTCACCAGGCTACTGAAGTTAAGAGAGCAGCTGAATGGGACTTCTTTCATAAGCTGTCTGTGTCTCAGAATATCACATCTGTACAACAGTTGTAGTAAAGATATGGGTACAGTTTGTGGTTTTACTTCTTAGTCACTAACTGGGAGATGCAGGAAGCTTACTAGAGCCAGCCCATGGTAAGAACTTAAATGTAGATCCTGATGTGGAACAGATTTTTTTATGTGGGAAAATTAAAGAAAGGGGTGGCCCCTCCCCAGGAGAGCAAAACAGATGTAATTGACTGTATTCTGGTGCATTTTAGATTATATCATATTTTCAGCAGTATTTTTGGCTCCAGAGAACACTACAGGCTATAAGCTTTTGATAGGATATCTGAACTTATGTTTTATGTTGATGTTATAACATTAAACCTAAGATAGTGTAGGTAGAAAGACTTTGCACTCTTCCAAGCATGTCATATATTATTGCTTGTATTATTTCAATGTGAATATTTATAATCGTATCTTTGTGAATATGAGATCGATTGTCATCAAACAATGACTGATTTGAAACTTGAGAACCATAGAACACTTTTGTGGACTGTTCCTGTACTTTACTGTGATTTGCCAAACTCATGGCTGCATACGCTGACTGCTAAGTTCAGCAACGCTGTACTTCTGGATGTTTATTTATTTGTTTATTTATTTATAAGGACAATATACAAATTACATTATGCACAGGGCAAATATGCTTGTATCAGATTATAGCTTTCAAGCTAATTTCCATCTGTAGTCCTTGGTTACACAGAAAATAAAACATACATATACTAAAATATACAATTACATTGTTAATGTCAATGTTAAAGTGCATTCTTTCATAGTCTCATAGTTAAAGTGCATTCTTACAACAGGGGAGCGGTAGCTGTCTTTTAGTTTTTAGTGGTTACATATCTGATTTTGTAATAGCCAAGTCTTTAATTCCTTTGAAAAGGAGTAAAAGTTTGTTGAGGACACAATTTCATGAGGTATTTTGTTCCATCGTTTTGTAGCTTTGTATGAGAATGATGATTGAGCAAATGTTGTTTTACATCTGGGGATGCTACACCGCCCTCTGGTAGTGGATCTTCTAGTTTGTGTATCTGAGGTCAGATGGACATAGTTCTTAAGGGGAGGGGGGGGGGGGGGGCTGGCTGTGGATAATCTTGTACATCAGCTGAACGTCATGAAGGAAAAGAAAATTATCAAAGTTAAGTATGTCATATTTTTCTAGTATGTGACAATGATGATGTAGAGTCGTTTTTTTGTCAAGGATTTTGAGAGCCCTTTTGTCGAGTGTTTCCAGTGACTTTAAGGTTGTATTATTTGCTTGTGACCAACTGGATATGCAATAGGTGAAATGAGGAATAAGCCTTGTGTTTAGAAAACATTTGGCCGCCTCTAATGTTAATGAGTTTATTATATTTCTAAACGTGGCTAAATTGTATTTTAAGGTATTTGACATCTTTTTTAAATGTTTTTTGAAGCTAAGAGAAGAGTCTAATGTTATCCCTAAGTATTTGAACTCCGTCACATTTGAAATTGCGTCCCCATTTACAGTTATAATAGGATGGAGTACATTTTTGCACTTAATTTTGAATAACATTGCTACTGTTTTGTCTATGTTTAGAGTTAGGCAGGATTTTTTAAGCCAATTGGCACATTTCCCATTGCTACTGTTAATTTATCAGCAACCTCAGTCATATTTTTACCATGTGTATATATTATTGTGTCATCTGCATACATCTGTATTTCTACATTGTTACATACTGAAGGCAAGTCATTGATATAGAGTGTAAATAGGACTGGGCCCAAAGCTGAGCCTTGCGGCAGGCCTATATTACATGGCTTCGAAGTAGATATAATATTATTTATTTTAACACATTTTGCGCGGTCGGATAGATACGATTTTAACCAGTTCATAGTGTTAACTGACAGTCTGAATTGATCTAATTTTGTTTAGAGTGTTTCATGATTTACAGTATCAAAAGCTCTTCGTAGATCTAGGAAAATGGCTCCCACAACCCCCCCTGTGTCTAGACTTTGTTTTATGTTTTCTATTAGGTGGAAGCATGCAGTATCGGTTGACTGTACATAAAGCTGGCGATAAACTAGAAATGGCAAATTATAGACCTATTAGTATCCTCCCAATATTCTCCAAAATCATTGAAAAGGTAGTGGCTAAACAACTTGTAGAACATCTGGAATCAAATGCCTTGCTACAGCCTATGCAGTTTGGGTTTAGAAAGCACCAGGGACAACTACAGCATGTTTCAGTTGATTTGGAAAGTTATTTTGTTGTATTGAGGAATTTGTTAATTTTGTCAAGGGTTTTAGGAAATTGTCGTGAAGCTTTTTGATCATAGCAGAGTCTAGGCCATGCATGTCCTTACTTTTAGAGTTTGATAGCCCAGTCAATATTTTATTTATCTCTAATTCATTTGTGGGATTGAGGTTTAAGTTTGTATCTTCTATTTGCGGTCTTTTATTTGATTGTGTGGGTGTAAAGTTTAGGGCTAGTTCATTGATTGAGTTTATAAAATAGTCATTGAAATTATTTGCTATATCTAAACTGTCGCAAAGGATTTTACTCTTACATTTCATTTGCATTATTTCAGTTTTTTGATGATCTTTACCTATCAATTTGTTGATATTCTGCCAGAGTAATTTATGGTTTCCTCTTACTTCTCGAATAACATTCAGGAAAAAATTTGCCTTTTCCTTCCTAAGTTCTGAGGTTACTTTATTTCCGAGCCCTTTAAATACGAGTCTGTCTGTGTGCAAGCCTGTTTTTAAGTATTTTTTTAGTGCTACGTCTCTGGCCTTCATCTTTTGCCATAGTGCCTCACTGAACCATGGTAGGTTATGTTTTTCATTTGTTTTTGTTAATATTGTTTTAGTGTATTTAGAGATTGTTTCCTGTGTTGTACTTATCAGCTGTTTGGCCATCTCTTCACTGTCATTTCCCAGTACATTTTCATCACAGTTTATCCGTTTAAAATTATTATCTAAAGGTTCTAAGTATCTTTTTGGAATGATTGATATTTGTGTATGTTTTATGTCTTTGTTTTGGGTTTTAAATCTAGATTTCGGTAGTTTTCGTGCTACAAGAGTGAGGTTGTGGTCTGATATCCCAGTGACTAAATTATAATTTTAATTAATTTAATTTTTTATAATTATAATTTTGATAATGCGATCTGTTTTGTTGGTGAAAATTAAATCAATTAATGTCTGCGTGCTGCTAGTGATTCTAGTTGGTGTGCTGATTAACTGGGACAAATAATATTTGGTACTGAGCTCCTTAAGTTTCTTTCTATTATTTTTATCTAACCAGTTTATGTTGAAATCTCCCATTAGGTGTGGTTGAAGACATTTTATCTCTCATCCTCTGAGCTGAAGTTAATTCATAATAATATTAAAAAAGAAATAAAAATGCACTTGTGTACAATCATTTAGGTAAAATAGTGGACTGAGATAGCTGCACTTTCTGACCATTCTTTTCATTCTGAATTAATCTTTTCCCTCTCTGCTGAAGTTCCATTATCAAGGCAGCGATATGCCGATGGACTAACGCAATGAAATGGGTTTAAAGGAGAGAGGCATCAGACCCGCTTCATCTTGCTGTGGCAATATGAATGGCTATAGACTGACTTCTTTCTGTCCCACTGTTCCCCTCACTTCCGCCACCCCTCTCCCATCTCCCCCCAGCCCCCTTCCCTCCCTCCCTCCCTCCCTCCCTCTATCTCTCCCCCCAACTGTCCGTTAGTCTCCTCAGTCTAATCCATCTTGTCCCTCTAACAGCAGTCACTCTGTCCACAGCTCTGCTCTCTCTGTTGTGTTCTCTTCATGTCGGAGCTGACAGATAACCTTTCCCTCCCAGAGCTGGGGCTGGAGACTAGATTTTACAGCAGCCGTCCTCCAGGAACATCAATCACCTTCACAATAACTGCAGAGTGCTCCTTTCACATTCAAATATGACTGAGGATTCAGAGAGGGCAGTATAAAGTGCTGAAATGGAATTAGGATTTCCCTACTGTATTCAGGGCAGTAATATAATTTGATTTCTTAAAGGGGCCATATTATGCTTTATTCAGGCTTTCTGAAATAGTTTTGGACATCCTTGCATTAGTATTACACATTATAACTTAATGTATAATGTATATTTATGAAAAATGTGAAATACTTTGACTTTGCAGAAAATGTTTGGCTTAGGTGCCTGTTGCTTTAAGCCCCTGGTAGTCCCGCCCACTCTACTCCATCAGCTCCGTGCTCTTTGTAAACACTGTGAAGGGACCGCAGGGCTGAGGCCTTTCTCTTACAAAAAGCCATCTACAGACACTACTGCTCTTGAGGATTTGAGTTCAGAAATGAGAAGAGAATTTCTGAGTGAATTACTGTATGGTGTGATCGACACAGCATGTTATTATGGCTAATAAGCACTGCTATTAGCAACATGAAGCTAACCCATAGATAAATGTGCTGACTGTATCATAGTAGCCACAGTGTATCAGCTTTAAAAAGGCACAGGAGCACTTCCTGGAAAAGGCGGGGTTTTGTGTGTCTAGAAAGAAGGTTGAGACTGAGCGTTTCCAGCTCTTGAGAGGGTCAGTGCCTCAGCATACAGGATTACTCAAACAGGTATGAATGAAACAAAAAATACTACTCCAGGTATGTTTTTGAGGTGGAAACAACATCATAACATGGTTAAAATCTCAAAAAGGCATTGATCTTATCTCACAATGTGTGGCTGGAGTTTGTATCTTTGGCCCTATCTTGCAATGGTACAGAATCTTTGATAAAAAATGGATTAAATCAATAACACAGCACATTAATTGGTACAAGGTATTGCCCCAGTGAGGTTTCTCCACCAGTGAGGTTTTATTTTCCTTGGTGAAAGTTTGTATGTCTGTTAGCAAGATAACACTAAATGTATTCCACAAAGGCAATGGCCCTAGTGCTGTTCCTGCACAGTGCTAGAGAGACTATTTTGGTCTTGCCCCTTCATTCAGCCATTTTGGTTGGAGGTAGCAAAAATATTCTCGAAAACCCTGGGCTTTAGCACCAGCCGTTCGCTCACACTGCTGTGTTCTGAATGAGCTGGGTTCAGATGATGCCTACCTCCTAAAGATTTTGCTGGCATCGTCTAAAAAAGCCACAACAAAATGCTGGCTATGCAATTTTTTTTTTCAGATATGACTTCTGTTTACTGCTGTTAACTGAATATTTAGTTTTCCTCGAATACAAAAGAGCAAAGTCAGGGAGTACATTATTAATAGTGTTACAAAAAAGGCAGAAAGAACAGAAACTTGCATGAAACAAATAGCCCCTCGGACTGTAGAGGGCGCTGTCACCGCTCTGCCTGCTGTATTCCACTGGGAGACAATAATGCAGAGCCTGGACACACAGTATGAATATGGATACAGTGCTCGAGTGAGTCTCCATCTGTTAAAATGGTAGACATCTGCACAGACTTATCATACATCAATATCATCTAAGAACCTACACAGCAGCTTGTTCCACACCACAGAAACACATTACCATGGTGTTAACGGGAGGGCAAGAGCTACTCCAGCTCACCTCAAGTGGTTTGTAAACAACCTATGGGTAAATATGAACAAATAAAACAGCAAAAAGAATTGATTCAATGCAGTGCCTCACAGATTTCACTCTGTCCAGTCAGATTATTCACCTGGGTTGGTTTGTATGTCTGCTAAAAAAATCAAATGGTCAAATTTTGATGAAATGTTCAGTAATGGGCCAAATGATAACGTTTTTGGGCTCTGGAACACCACCCTGGAGCTGGGAATGTTTTCGAGTATTCTGTAACAGTGTGAAATAGACCCTTTTATTTGGAAACAATGTAGCTGCATTTAAATAATTTTTTTTCTATAGAAGAATTAGCATTATCCCTAAATATTGGAAATTTTAAATATAGTTTTGACGACTGGCAACCTATCCCTCCCCGCACTCACACACCTGCACAAAAGATCCATGCCCCAGCCCAGTTACATCATCAGTACTGAGGACAACAGGATGCTGCATCATCATGGACCGCTGTTTGTTGGCAAGACGCACAAAATTGCTAACATTTTTAAATCAGTTCAGTAAAAACAGTAAGCGAATTGCAGCATGATATGCAAGGCTCCGAAACTACAGTTTGGTGAGCGCCAAGGTCAGTGGCGTTTTTTACCACTTTTAAATATGGTGTTTATTCCCTTTTTTACTGTCAAAAGAACATTGGCGTATGTGACAAGGCGGGTTGTTATGTGCATGCATGAGCAACAGAGCCATGCCCTGGCCCACCTCCTTCAACTGTGCCAGTGTCCTGAAGCATACTGCGCCTGGGCACAGATGGGAGCACTTACATCAGCCAAACATATCTCGCTTTAGGGGTATTCTGGGCCTGGGCACAATTTGGTTGGCGCTGACCTGGTCTAAGTGCACCGGACATGTGTGTGATGTCAGTGCCTGGTTAGAAAACATTTGCTGAGGTACCTGAGCTGTGCTTCTGAATTTATGTTATGTTGAACAAGGAGCTACAGAAATGTGTCAACCCACAATGTATGCTCAGATTTAATCCATTAGTCTCTGCAAATCTTATTTTAATAAACTTTTGTGAATAGAACTGATAATCAGATGTGGGTGCTTAACTTGAAGTACATTTATAAATATATAAACAACAAACATAAACAACAACCATTTATTGCAAAAATAAGTGGAAAAAAATACTTCTCTTGTTACTTTTTTGATTATGTCTCTTGTAGAAGGTTTTAGGCAAGGGACAATATTCAAATTTTATGTCACGAGTATACTGGCCACAATAATCATGACTAACAATATTATCAAGGATAATTACTTGCAATGATGTGAGAACCCCTTTTAGTCAAAGTTCAGAATACACAAAGAGGCATTCACCAGCACTCAGTACTGCACAGGCACAACAACAAATACACATTTTAGACCAGCGAAAACACATGGGCCCCGCCGCCGCTTGTGTGTTGTTATTTTGAATAACATGATGGCCCAAACTGATAAAACACAAACACAGAATTTTAAAGTGAAAGCTGGATTGTCATAACTTATAATACATTTATGGGGCTTCATGAGACACATTTGCCAAGTGGGAAATACCTTTTTTCAATGCACTCAATTTGGTTGACTTACATTTTGTGTTACATAAAGTGTTACTGTTTTATGGAAATTATGAATTATGAATCAAATTAGCCACACTTATAAGCATTTAGTGTAACTACTCTGTTCTGCTCATAAAAGGAATCCATGCTTCATATTGATGTCCACAAAAAATGTATTTTCTTCTTAGAGTCGTAGAACACTGTGAAAACTAAAAACAAGACAAAAAGGCTATGTTTCAAACACAAATTCATAACCACATTAATCATACAGGACCTTTTAGTCACACATTTTTAAATAACGAGGTGCATCAGGGCTTTAACATTACAGAATAATCTTTCCTAAGCACCTGGTTGACCAGTAGTAGAATAAATAGAAAAAGCAGAAATATGTATATTTAGCACCATTCTTTATATTACTTCACATACACATCCGGTTTGAACAGTCACATGACTTACAAAGGTCATTTTCTCTTAAACATGGGCAATTTAACCTATAAAATAAACATAATACACTATAATGCCATGTTACGTATCATTATGAATAGCTTTGTAATTATTAAATAGATGCAAACTCCAACCACAAGGGGTTAGTAGAAGAAACAAATTAGTTTTAGGGAATTCTTCACTATTGTAAAATATTAAGCTCAATTGAAAGAGCATTTACCCCTGAACTAGCAGATCCAGGTTTAGGCACTATATCTTTACAATTGTGCGATTGGTGGATGTCTGTCTCTGGTTATAACATTGCATTCACTAACTGTCTACATTCCATTGTGTATGAACAGACTGTGGCAGGTAAAACCTAAAAGTTTCAAAACTTTTGCAGCTCTAGATATTCATTTATTCATCAGTATACAATTCTTGCAAAACCAGGACTTATGAAGTTCTACATCTAAAGCCAGACCCTCTGTTACCAAGGGCAGTGGGGCTGTGAAAATCTAGCTTTAAATTAACATCATCATCAGGAAACAAAGCGGCCGAGTCAAGCGCCGGGAGCCAACACTAAGCTCTTTTCCTTCTAAATTATTTATCGATTACTCATTCTCCACTAACGACTTTACATTCAGCCTCATTAGAATATGCTTACTGCTGTTACATAACGCCACTTCGCTTGGGTTTAAAGAATCTCGATCTGATTCTGAAAGTTGTAGAAACACCAGGGGTCCACTGCTTATCCAGCAATATTTTTTTTTTACTGCAAAGAAACCAATATGTTTTAGTCAGAGTGGAACGTGGCTTGTCTGTGAAAGTGCTTTTTGTTTGAATTATGAAGACTGTAATTATGAAAGGAGTGTTCAAATTGCATAGAGAAATTACAGGACAGAGATTGTAACGTGAAAAGCTGGCTGGAAAATGATTATTGAGCCACACAAACAAAACAGCAGCCGTCTGTAGCTCTAATCGATCAATAGTGAGACAGGGAGAAGGCTATAATCATGTACACAGGGCTTTTAAGGCTTTGCTGATCATGTGTAAAGTGCTTCTAAGAGTGGAAAATGTCCCCTGCCTTCCACCGTAGAGTTAGAGTGAATGCACTGCAGAATATACACCGTTTTTATACCTAAAAGTAAACTGCAGTACTGCTGTGACTATGAACAGGCCTTGCCTTCTCATACTTTCTGGAGCGGCTCAATAATATCAACGTTTTGGTCTAAAACATTTCATATGCTATCAGAGGTTTGTCAAACACAACTATAAATCCTCACCCAGTCCTTGGATTGTTTGGTGTTGCTCCAGTCACTGCTAATCTCTTGAATAATTATAAAACTGTAATAAAATGTGTTTTAGCCAGAAGAGTTATTTTATAGAACAGGAAACACAAAAATGCTCCAACTTATTTTAACTTGTTATTAGATGCAATACATCTATTCACATGTAAATAGATGGTTATAGATAGTGATAAAGCTTGAGCCTACAGGAGACTCCTGTAGGGAGTAGTTTTGAACACAGACAGTATAAAAGTTTTCTAATGATGTTACACTGGGCTCACAACTTGCTCTGTGACACTGTCTGCTGTGAGTCCATTTGCAAATGCAATAAAACCCACATAGATAGCCTTTGAGAGTTCTATGACAACCTCAGGATCTTCTCTTTTTGCAGATGGTAACCTATTAGTTTTTGCTGGGATGGTGACTTTTGACTTTTGGTGTCTCAAAGAAGGAGTAGAGTATACTGTATCCTGGAGTCTTGTTCACAGTGATGGAAGGATAGAGCGGGGGGTTGACAGAGTGTTGACAGTAATGTGGTCAAAACACCAGTCTGTCTTGGAGGAAATGGAGCTAAGCTGAAAGGCAAAGCTTTCAATTTATAACAATACCATCGGCTGAAAATGTGTGGCTGTGAACTCCTACAGACACTGACAAGCACAAGGCCGAGCTGCTGCTTCTCTGCATGGAGAGGAGGCTTAGGCATCCATTTCAGAGCCTCCTGGGCATCTTACTGACAAAGGATTCCAAAAAAGTCCCATCAACTGGAGGCCCTGGGAAGTACTTATACAGGGGTTGTTCTAGACCACTTCTAACTGGGGGGGGGGGGGCAGCCTTTTTGCTAGGGCAGACATGAGACATTTTAATGTAAATCGACTGGAACTTATTTTAAGAACAACAGTCATCATCTTTGTAAACATGATAAACATATCTTCCCCTAAACCTTGAAACAAATTTATAATATAATGAGTGAAATAATATGTGAGTTCCAGAAGACAAATAGGACACTTCAGAGGGGTGGCCACTAGGGGGCACAGACTCACAGTTACAGGGGCACTGGTCATTCTGGCCACCCCTTAGAACCGCCTCTGGACCTATATAAACGGGAGGAACTATAGTTCTGAAATGTTTAGGTTTTTAAGGATATCTTAGTATCGCAGCTAGTTTGTGCTTTACTTTCTGTTTGTTCAAATACAAACAAGCAATATTTTTGAACAACAGCGCTGGAGTAAAATAAAATGTGGATTGAAATAAAATGTTTGAATAACACTAGATACAAACGCATTTTTCATGGCGTATTAATTAATAAATTGTTTGCTAATCTTAGCTGACCTTAGCTTATACAGATGATAGCTTTCTCACGTAACATTAAGGCAAAAATAGCGGTAATAATCCAGTCTGTTTTATTAATTAATGTCATAAACAGTACACAGATTACAGATAATTTTTATCCACCCTATACATACTAAAATATGATAAAAGGTAGGGTTTTATTACAGAAGTTCATGGCCACTTCACTTAGGCCAGACTCGGCTTTAAAATTCAAGCACATTTGATTGACTGCAACTGAGGTCTGGTCCAGTCTCTGCGATGCCGATTCGAGCCTTTAAACCTCCAATTCTCACAGATTTCCATTTCAACTCTCGACAACTAATGTTGACTGGTACAGGCTCAGCACAACTGCGAATCGTGGTTAAATCAGGCAAAAATGGAAACTGTCTGCAGGAATTCAGCGTGAATTCTAGCATTTCTGCTTAGACTGAAAAGCAGATAAGAAATCAGACTGGAAAACAGCTCCTGACTTACCAAAGAAGCAGTAGATAATCCCGAAGAGGCAGCACATGGAGCAGACCACCGAGGGCACGATCTCGTACTTCCTCTCAATCTCCTGCTCACACTTCAGCCCCAGCTCGGACAGGCCCAGGTTGGACAGCCCCAGCAGGTGACTGGTGGAGGGCATCTTCACTGTGTCGTGTCCCGCTCCAACCACTTCTTCAGGAAACACAAACTGGGAAAGGGGGCCGTGGGACGTCCAGATCAGAGAGCTGCTGCTGGAGCCATGGAGAACAGTCCACCTGCAGACAGGAAAACACAAGACTTACTTCCAGTGATCGGCTTGGGACCAGCCAAAGGAGTACACTGGCTATATTTCTCGATAAAGTTTTCAAAAATAAAAGTAACAGGAAGTATGGGGAGAGGATGGGTGGGTGGGGGGGGTAATGTAGTTAACGTGTGGAGTGGGCATGAATGAGAGTGAAAATTTCAGAGTGATTATTGATTGCTGTTTGAGTGCGGGGCCGCGCTGACCGAGCAGAAAGCTATCATTCTGAAACAGCTCTCTCCACCGACGCCAACGCTGCATCATAAATCACACAGCCATTATACATTCAGACAAACACTAAAGAGGGGGCAAAGCAGTTGCCCCTACAAATTCGGAAAGAACATTGTTGGTGCCTTGGAAACACTTCAATACAATAACCATATAACGTGATGCTTTAGCTTTAGGGATGATTTTAAAGGGGATATATTCTGCAAAATCTCATTTTTTTCTAGCTTTCTTCCATGTTTTAATGTTGTTCCCTCATCAAAAACATACAATGGCATTTTAAGGTCACATTGAAAAAATTTTAAAAATACGGCACTAAGAGAATAAAGTTGTAAAATACAGACCCTTCCAGGAATGACATGTTTAAAAAAAAAGTTGTGCACACAGCCTGGTACCGAGATTAACCTTTTATCCCATTCATTTTTACAAGGGAGGGAAAAACATTAATTTAGACATTTTTGGGCAGAAAAAACAAATGTTTGCTGTTTATAAATCAATTAAAAATTACTTTGAATAAATATAATCCAGGTCAGAGTGTCAGTACCAGCTGCTTAAGTAAACATATAAAAGAAGGATTTGTGGTGATGGATTAATTATGAATTAAATCTGAGCATACAATGTCAAACTATTGTGGTCCACCACATTTCTGTTACTATTTGTCCTGCAGTGAAACATTGAAATTAAGAAATGTAAATTGCGTAGCCTTTAGCTTATGCTAATTATAGATGCTATTTGCTATATTAAATAAAATAGTTAAATGTTAACATACTCGCTAATGTTATTAAATTATGCTCTGATATTACTCACATGAGGTCGAGTGGTTGTCAATTGCCAGTCTTGATTATTCCTAATTTGCAATGTTTGGTGGCTAGCACTAATTGCTCCATTAAAAATGTCTCTTTAACTTCCGATATTAGTCTTTGGAACACAAACATTCTGTTTGCAAACACAAGAAGGGTCTATTGAGATTAAAATCATAATTTTATGAGAATAATGTTGTAATATTTCAAGACTAAAGTCATAATATTTTGAGAATAAAGTTGCAGCCAAAAAAGTCATATTACAAGAACATCAAAATGTTACAACAGTAAAGTCGAAATATTACTCGAAGTTGAAATATTTAGCTAATGAACTTAGCCTGTCTGTGCTGCGGTCTCATTTCACCATGGGAAATTTGGAGCATTTTTGAGATTATACTTTAATTTAAGCTTCATGCATGGTGAAATACTGAGCCTTTTGGCCCATTATCACCATTATCATTAGTAAGGACCTTGAAGTGACTTTTTTAAAATAACGACTTTAATTTCAAAATATTTTGACTTCATTCTCGAAATATTATGACTTTATTCTCGTGAGATTTCAGCTATATTCTCATATAATTATGACTTTTTTTTGGCTACAACTTAATTCTTGCAATTTTATGACTTTATTCTCATAGTGCCCATTTTTTAATTTTTTCCATGTGCCCCTAATGTGCCACTGTAAAAACCTACCTGGAGTTGTGTTTTGTTTCATTCACGCCTGTTTAGGTAATCCTGAGAGAGGCACTGAGTTTCGGAGGCCTCAGAACGCTCGGTTCTACAAATCCCCGCCCACTCCAAGAAGCACTGACCAATCAACAAGCCCTCTAGAGCCTGTCTGCTCTCGTTTATTAATCTAAACCAGGAAGTGCTCCTGTGTGAACACTATCACCTGACTTGTTCAGATCATTTTAACGCTTAAACCACCGTTACTAAAAGCCATGCTAATTAGCCATTTTATGCTCTGTCCACTGTTGCCAGCAGGGGGTAAAAGACACCTAATGCAAGCTTTCTCTGCCAAAGTAACAGCTCCCTAAAGAAGACATTTTCCATATACATTATTTTAAGTTATAAAAGTGAAATACCAATGCAAAAGAGTACAAAATTATATCAAAAATCCTGAAAAAAGCACAACATGGGACCTTTAAGAAAATGCTGGCAGCACAGGAGCCCTTTCACATTACACACGAACTAGACCTTGGTCTTGACACAGCCATTCGCCTACACTTTAATTCACAAAAAGAAAATTGCGTTTTAAAAGACTCTGTGAACCAGGAAGGCTATCATTTGACCATGCACTTAGGTTTAGTTAGACTCTGAAACTAAAACTTGCTGCTCTTGTCACTCTTGACTCAGACTTTTCGATAAAACCTCTTGGGTACTATTGATCATGTTTTGGTCTCAGTCTTTACTTGGCTCACTCCAGTCTCTGCTACTCTGCTATCGACTCCAGCACTCCTGTACTATCATCCACACTTACAATACTGGACACTCCTATAACAGCAGTGATTTTTTTCCGCAGAACAGAAGAGTAGTTTATGCAGCACAAGCTGAATCTGAGGAAAAATCAATCCACAGAAACATAAGGGGAAAAACTGAGACGTATGGCTATTTATTCAAGCTGTGATTACTTACTATGGTGCATGTAATTATGATTATATTCATGTAATTAGAGTTAATGACTTCCATTTGTAAGAGCTGCCTCGGGGACAATGCTCTATTAAACTGCTCATAGATATACACAAGTAATTAGAGTTTCTAGAGCCACTGCTTTCTGCCTGTTGTTTGTTTACTGGGGAAAGTGTGGGTTGATATGAGTTATCCAAGTCCTAAAAAAAAAAAAAAGAAAAAAAAAAAAAGAAGTTTGTAAGGCTAAAATAAGCAGCTCAGTCCAATTGGCTGTGCTACATGAAAGATAAGGGGAGCTAGTTGGGAGCTAGTTTTTTGGTCTGACTGTAATGATGCCTTTTACTGGCGAGCATCACTTTTGTTTACAAAACCAACAATGAGGAAAGAGGATGAATATATAACTAAAACAGTACGGTAATAAGAGTTTGTGGTGAAATATGTCTCTGATGTTGTCTCTGACAGTGTTTGGTGAGTTAGTTCACTTAGTGCACATTTTATATTTGAAGTGTACGCCATTCAGTGGTGCTGTATCCAACTCGTTCACTTCACATCACAGTAAATGTGTTACATGCTAGTTATATGCTGACCTAGAGGAAAAAGCCTGCATTCATTTCCATTGATGTGCAGTAACTTTGCTAAACAACAACTCATTGTTACATCCCAGTCTGTTGTAAAACTAATATAAGAGACTCGTTACCGTTTCTATTTTGGGTCAGCACTATTTTCCCAAGTACTTATGTTCCTCTGTACATGTGTTCTTCGGTTCCTCGGTACCTATGTTTCCCAGCACCTATAATCCCCAGTGCTTATGTTCCCCGGTGCCTATGTTCCCAGGTACCTATGTTCCATGCTACCTATGTTCCCCAGTACTTATGTTCCTCTGTACCTATATTCCTGGTACCTATGTTCCTTGGTACCTATTTTCTCCAGTCCATAGAAACTAGGGAACATAGGAACACACCCTTTCTACTTACCCCTAGATAGGCAGGCACGTCAGTATTATGGCTCATTATTATAAGTTATATTTGTTTGGCATGGACTTCAGATATGTCCCGCTCCCTGAAAAGTGTGCAATTTGTCAAACAGGAGAATGTTACTTTAATTTATTTATTTATTTGCTTGGAAGGCTTTAATACAGTAGAGATGTGACAGGATATCATTGGGCAGGGAGAGACAATCATGGCCCTGTTCAAAGCCCAGATGAATGGTGAGGTTCAGGAAGGTCATCAGGAGTAAAAACCTCTCAAAGTACCCATGCAAATTATTAGCTGTGGTGATCCCCGAGAGATAAGGCAGCAGCTGAAAAACAACTTTTATTATGAGAAACATTTTATACAGCAGGGGTTGGCAAGTTTGATTGCAGTTCGGCCAAATATTTTTTGAGCCACCAGGTGGTGGGCCACATGAATGGACATACAGTTCTCTGTCATGGTTCCTTGGCTATTTAGTGGCTGGAGGTAACTAAAACCATGAAACCATCACAGAGAGCTGTATGCTTGCAAATAAAGACTTAGAGCAGCCCCATTTACCCAGAGTGCCATGGGGTTAAATGCTATCAAGTAATAGCAAACTAAAACCATGACAGAGAGCTGTATGCTTGCAAATAGAGTCTTACAGCGGCCCCATTCTTTGATAGCTCCATGGAAATAAATGATGTCAGGTAATAACAATTAATAAAAGAGGATATCATCTAAAGAGTGACATGGGCCAACATTTCTGGCCAAGGGCCAAGTTTGGCCTGTGGACAAGGGGTTGTCGATCCATGTTATACAGTGTTGATGAATGATAAAAGTGTCCATACATTGCTTCTTTAACCTCAGAACACTTGTCATGCAGCATGTCCAGCAAGACCCATTGACTTTCTTTGTGAAGTGGGTCTGGATCCTCTCTCACTGAAGTCACATCATTCCTATCGGGCCAATAATAACCCTTTATCTAAAATGAGGCGGACTTGTTGCAATACTTTCTGATTGGATGGGTCTGATTGGTTAAATGTCCATCCAAATACATTTAACCTGTGTCCTTATAAAAATCAAGCTTGAATCAATTTGAGCCAGGCTTATGCTTTAGAAAAATAATATATTTGACTGAGGCTATACCACATTTTAATGGCCAATGTGTGTCTTTCTAAATTATACCTGATTTTATTAAAAGATTAGAAGACCAGAGGCTGTGTATCTCATCTGATCAGAGGAATTAAAGACTGTCAGGGGTGCACTAAGAGCATGTAACTCATAAAGCACAGTCACCTGGATCTATTTGCTCAGCGTCAACTCCTTATCTCTCTCCCTCCATGTATCCTGTTCACGAACTGTCTTCTTGTAAGGCTGACAAATGCTCAGGGCTGACAGCACAAGCCTGCATGTTACAGTTATTACCCACTCACATGCTTAAATACAACAGTAGAAAAGTAAGTCTGGGTAGTCTGAGTAATTTTTACTGGGCGGCGGGGGTGGACACAGTGGGGTATGTAATTACTCCGCTGTTAGCAACACTAAGCCAAGCCTAATACTTTGCAGTCTTCTTTTCCTTTCGGCTGCTCCCTTCAGGAGTCGCCGCAGTGAATCTTCTGCTTCCATTTAATCCTATCCTTAGCATCCACTTCTCTTACACCAACTAACTTCATGTTCACTTTCACTACATCCATGAATCTCCTCTTTGGTCCTCCTCTGTCATCAGCATGTGTTTAAAGCTCCCTTATTCTGTTAAATTGGCTTTGGAGCTTTAAACCTAATTCTGTTTCCACCTCAAAAACATACCTGGAGTTTGTTTCATTCACATGTTTGAGTGATCCTGTTGAGTCTGTTCTCTTCTCAAGAGCTGAAAACGCTTGGTCTCACTGCTCTACGTAGACATGTGTAACCAGGAAGTGCGCTTTTCTAAAGCCCATTCACTGTTACCACACTCATTTTGATCATTTCAGTGCTTAAACCACCGTCACTACGAAGCAGTCAGCTCATTTAACTATCTGTTAGCCTCATGTTGCTAATAGTCATGCTAAACAGCCATTTTATGCTCTGTCCATTCCCCACTGTTGCCAGCAGGTGGCGACAGACACCAATCCAAGCATTCTCTGTAAAGTCAAAGTAACAGCTCTCAAGAAGAAGATGTTTTCCACACATAAACATTATTTTAAGTTGTAAAACTTGAAATACTAATCCAAAGGTGTGATAAATTGTTTTAAAAAGCCTGAAAAAAGCATAATATGGGACCTTTAAATCAGGGGTTCACAAACTTTTTGGGGCAGGGACCCTTTACAGGAGAGAAAAAAACTCAACGTTACTTATGTGGTGCATCACAATCATCAGGAGTTTTATGTCCTAAAACCAAATGTAAATGAGGGTAATTCACGCAGAATGTTGTATTCTATTGCCGTAGTGGTTCTTATTAACATTTTTAATATTTACAATTATATACTATCAATAATGATTATAAATGATTATCAATTAATTAAAATTTTTTTTCGCAGACCCCCAACCTATGGTCCAGTTTGAGAATGGTGACTTCAAGTATAAGACCACTTTCCATTAAAGATCATGTCCAGGTGAGAAAAGTGAGGGTGAGGCCACTTGTTCAAATAAAGTGCTCCTGAAGATAAGTTATCACAATACTGACAAACAGCCTAAAGTATATTTTTCTTATTACCAAATAAAAAAAAAATTAAAAATGTATTTTTTGTCCTCATTTAGTCCAGCAGTTAATTCACTGGGTGGCACGGGTCGTGTCTGTATGGGACAGTTTGGTACAGGTAACAAAAACATCCTTGTTTCCATTACTATTACATTGGGGTCAACATGACTGAAGTCTGTTATGGAAACACTGACATACATCACACAAGTGCAACAAAAGTTGTGAGAAAGAAAAAAATGAGAAAGAAAAAAAAACATAGCAAGAGCCATACTAAACTGGAAACAGGTGTTGCTAATATACACTAGCTTTGTTTTTAGAAATAGTCATCACAACATTTCCACATCTTCTCTTGGGATACGACTGTTTATCACAACAACAAGACCTGTTTGATTAAAATACTCTTTTTTTTCCCTTATATTTCTTGTCTCTAACTTTCACTTGAATGAGGACTATCAACCAATCAGCTCGCAGCAGTGTGTAGCTCCACCTTTTCCAAAGTGATCCAAAGCAGACCCAGAGCTGGACCTGTTTGCTGAGAGGTGCCAAAAGTAGCAAGGTTTGGTGCGCTTTCTGGGGACGCTCCGGGAAGAGAAAACAGCCCCAAACCGAGCCCCCCTGCTCCACAGTGAAAATGAGCCTTTAGACTTGGTTTAGTCTTGATTTAGACCTGGTTTAGTCTTTTCTAATTTAGCCCCAGATGCATGATGTTTAGTAGGAGGCTATAGGCAAGGCTATTAAGTGAATAAAAGTAACATCCTTAAACTCAGAAGAATCCAGCCTATAATGATTATTTCTCATTTTCCCTAAGGCTACAAAGAAGGACATAAAAACGACCAATCCATTTTTCCATCATTCATCACAATGCACCTGTCCCCTGTCTGCAGCCTGAATGTTCCAGAACCATCAATAATCTGCTGTATGGGTTTATGAAGTGATCAAAGCCAGTGTTAGAGGTGTCAGAGAGTAGCTGAAGGCAGTCTGTCTCAGATAAGAGAACACGTTAGGCACACCAGCAGATCACAGAGACTACAGCTGCTGCAGAAATAATCAGTTAGAAATTAATGCACAGCCAAAACTGAAGCACTATCAGTGAGTAATTAAAAGATCAGAGTATGAAGTACCTCATTCTTAGTGCTTTAACATCACAAGGATCATAAATGCTAGCCTGATGGCCAACTGTCATGATTCTCCACACTATAAACTTCCTCTCAAACACACTGTCTTGCTTCTTTGCAGTAAAAAAAAAAAAAAAAAAAAAAAAAAAAAAAAAAAAAAAAAAAAACTGCAGGGCTGTCCATAATGATCCACTGATGCTCAGCAACAATAGGGATTTCATCACAAATTATACATTTATTTATTTATTTATTCATTCTAGCACACTTTTAATGCAATGTAAAGTCTTTCTCCCCTCCCTATTTACTTGGAAAAATGATTTAGAAAGCATTACCTTCATATTTTTGTATTTAGTATTTATCTAGCTTTAATTAGAGAAATGTAAAGAATGATGTACTATAAGGACTAATCATGCTTAGTCTTTACATTTTGTTTACCAAACACTGCATCAAAATTACATACAGTAATATGTAGTGTCTTTTTCATTAAAGGGAACATATTAAGCAAAATCGATATTTCTGAGCTTTCTCCCATGTTATAAAGCTGTTCCCTCCTACCTTACCTGCTCAAATAATCCTGTATTCTCTAGCATGGCCATTCTGAGGTCCCAGAATGCTTGGTTCCACAAAACCCCTCCCACTCCAGGAAGCACTGACCAATCAACAATCTCTCTACGTCCAGTCTGCTCTCATTCATGTATCCAAAAAACAGTGTACAGCTCTGTTTCCAGTGATTCCTCACAGACATTTTTAATTTTGTAGTGAAATGGTATGAGACAAAACGTTTAAGGAAGTAAAAAGCTCCCCCCCCCCCCTAACCTGTTTCTTTATATCAGTAGATGAGTAATTACTGGAAACAACTGCTTTATGTTTTTAAAGGTTGTAAAAATAAAATATGCAATGCTGTTCTAGGGGTGACCAAGATTGGTTTAAAGATATAAATAAAAGAATAACAGGGCCTTTTCAAAATCTACATTTTTCACAGATTAAATACAATTTGATCTAGGCCACTTTTGAGACCAGTGTAAACACAGCCAATGATAAACTCTACAGAGGTCACAACAAATTGCCAAGAGCAACTGTGAGCTAATATATAGAGCACATATATATTGATTGCTATGGTGACACACATATATCAGCATTTATGTCAATAAACTGCTTTAGCTGCAGGACTGTGTGTAAGACTTTACTTATAACTACATTTTACACACCAGTATTTTTAATAATCACACACAAAAATGACATGAGGCCATATGATTACACTTTAGGATTTGCCTGTACAGTAGTTTGAAATACAAGGGGTCATAATATTAATTGTTCATGTTGTCCCATTGGATCTGTTACCTCAGCCTGTCTCTGTCCCAGGTCAGTGCAGTTGTCATGTCACATCACGGCTGACACGCTTCACACACGTCAGCTTTACTTCTCCGGAGCACAATAATATTCCACCTACATGTTACAGTATATGTCGTTGCTTTATCACACATATAAATACATTGGTTATTCAGTGTTGTAGGTGTTATCTCGCAATTTCATTAAAAAAAACATTGCACCCCAGTTATGTTGTATCTTCTTGTGTTATATAGGAAGCAGCCATAAACAGTCACTTCATATTCAAGCATCATTTTGAGAAATATCCATGCAATATTACAATACACCACAATAGTAGTCAGTTGTTAGAATACAGGTAGCTTCACTTTAGTGTGGATGGTCTGTGTGGTTACCCGCTGAGGTTAATCAGGTTTATTACTGGTCTGGGGTTGTTCTAATTAAAACAAATCTTGGCTTTAGCTTGTGCTGGGTTGGGTCCTGGTTTAAGAATTAGAAACTTAACTATAGCAAATTAAAAAAACATTATGGGCATGATATACTAAGAAAGGTGGTTAAATGTGTGTGCAGTGTACAATTTGTGCCAATCCCAAGCCTGGATGAATAAAGAGGGTTGTGTAAGGAAGGGCATCAGGCATAAAACCTATACTAATCAAGACTGAGAAGCAACAGACTAAGCAGAAGTCAAATTCATTTCAATCTGCATGCTAGGCTTTAATAAATGAAGACAGTGATGAATATTGATGCAGTATTAAAAACTGTGGCTGATAAATGAACAGTGTGAGCCAGATAAAGCTAATTAAATACTGATTTAAACAATATTGAATTCCAGCACTAACTCTGGGACTATCATATTTGCTCTTTCTCAACTCTGCCTTTTTTCCATATGGTTGTAACGTATGACCCCATAAAATGCAGTTTGAGGTAAACCACTTTTATTTTGATTTTTCATGCCATATTTTAATGTTAAAGCATATTTGTGTCACACCACTTTTGCAACCCAAAACCAAAACATGTTGGTTCCAATCCCAGTGCTTTCCAGCTTTATAAACAATAGTTAAATCAGATACATGTATCACAATAATAATCTACAGTACGTGGTTTCCTAACTGTCCAGACGATGCATAATCAGACCATTAGGTTTGCTTACTTTTCTTTTGGTCTTTTAAAATATAGTTCAGGCTTTTTGAAATAGTTTTAGACACCTTTGCACTTAAAATAATGTGTATGTATAGAAAACATTGTCTCTTAGGAAGCTGTTACATCAAGTTTAGACCAAAAAGCTGCAGCAACGTGGAACAACAGCGTCAAGTCAGAAACGCAGCGTAAGTTGAGATGCCAAACAGCCATTTTACAAGGACAACATGCGGAAGTTTAATGCATGGGGCTCAGTGGCCACAGCTTTTTGTTCAGGCGGGTGAAAGTCAACAGGCGGTTCATGGGCCAGATCTGGCTCGCTACAGCTTTTCATCTGGTCCACAGAGTTTTAATTCAGCACAAACATCAGGTGCCAAGGATTTTTTGTGTGTGTTGTAGCCTGCCTTCCGTCATAAATGATGATAAACTCACTTTCATTTGACTTTTATAAATCTTTCTGCTCGTTATCTACAAGGGTTACTGTATTTTCCGCACTATAGGGCGCTCCGGATAATGAGGCGCACTGTCATTGAATGGTCTATTTTTTAACTTTTTTCACACATAAAGCGCTCCGGTCTAAACGGCGAAACAAAACAATCAGATAAGTCAGTCAGTCAAACTTTATTCAACGCGTTCACCATAACTCCCAAACTTGTTCAGTTGTAACGCGTGAATAAAAAACACAATCTGAGACCGCTAAATCAAACGATAGTGTATTTACAATAACTCATAACTGTTCAGTTAACGTTATAACAAAATAACATGAATAACACAATACACTCACTTTTTCAGTTCATTCTTCGTCCACAAATCCCTCAAATTCTTCATCTTCAGTGTTCGAGTTAAACAGTTGGGCGATTACGGCATCCAGCATGCTCGGATCCCTCTTGTCATTATAATCTCATTATAAATTATATATCTCGTCGAATAAATTCATATATAAGGTGCTCTTGATTATAAGGCGCGCTGTCGTTTTTTTGAGAAGACTGAAGGCTTTTAAGTGCGCCCTATAGCGCAGAAAATACGGTAATTTGACTTTGCAACTAGCGCTTGGAACAGGTGCACATGGGATTACTCAAACATGTGTGAATGAAACAAAGTACTACTCCAGGTATGTTTTTGAGGCAGAAACAACGTTATAACATAGTTAAAAGCTGAGAAAAAAGTAGATTTTTCAGAATAGGGGAGCTAAATCTGAGCAATCCCTAAACTATGACAAAAAGACCTACAATGAATGAATTCAGAGTTACAAGCAAAATACGGCAAATCTACTTTTTTCTACAAATATTTTCCTAATGAACTCACAATCCTGATGGAAAAAGAGAATTCTGAACAAGCTTAATGCTGGAAAGTGACTCACTAATAACTGGACCAACGGTGAAACCAGATTAGCAAAGCCCTAGTGTCTTTGGTGCTGTTGAGTCATTACGCTCAGAGAATTAAACACATTAAGTCGGATTACAACAGGCTTCCATTATGTATTTAATGACAAGTTGGACGTCCTGAGAGAGAAGAGTCAAACACGTGTAATATGTGTTTGTCGTCACTCTGTAAATAAACTAAAATATCCTTAGATTTCTTCATTTTCTATTCATCATTTTAAAAATGCTTTGAAAAACAACCTCATATTCCGACTGCAAACCTGAATTACTGCACCACTGCCACAGTCACACCTCCTTCCATCCAATTTCAAACAAGAAAATATGATAATGTCTTGCAAATCGAGTCAAAACCACCTAAATAATAGGCTATTTCCTGTCTGTAATGGTCGGTCTTGTTGGATTTTGCAGCTTAGTAAAACTACAGGCTGCAAGAAAAATAAAATGAAAAATGAGAATATGACCACATGCTTTTGGCCTGAATTTTTAAGCGTCCATATTTTGCTGTTAGCCCAGAGCACGCAGGGACAAAAGGTGGCCGCTTGTTGAGAAATTATAAAAAAAGAAAGTGTGAGAAGCCGAGAAATGCTGAAATTATCTCAAGGCGCAGAAAGAGTTTGGTCTGAACAGGACATGAATGAGAAAGAGAGATAAGGGAAGAATTGGAATAGCACTTTCTGTACAAGTTTAAAGGTCAAGTCAACTCTGATTTGTGCTTCTTATGTCAGTACGGGACAGTTTTATATGGGTTATCCCAAAACAGGCTGGTGTTTCCATTACTCCAGGTCCAAAAAGCCGGCATCTGTTACTTAATCCATTTGTACTACTGAAGACACTTTCAGCCACTAGGGGTCAGTATTCAGTCTTTTTTTGGCTATAACTTCCACTGTATTTGAGAAAATTGAATTATTTTTTGTGACAAACCTTAATTTGACATACAACTTGGAAATACAACTTAAATTAGAGCGATATGGTTAACACTTTTAATAGTCATGTTATTGCAGCAGGTAATTTGTTTATTAATGTGTATGAACTCACTAATCATAAGAATTTTGATTTTAACCCCAATAATAATATCACCACTAATAGAAGCAGTAGCATCTCTTTTAAACAAACAACAAGCTCAGAAGTATTTAATCACTTAATTCATTTGAACACTAAAAAGTCTCCTGGTGCGGATAATCTTAATTTAAATTTGTTGAGTTTTAGTGCTCCTGTAATCTCATCACCACTTGCTCATATTTTTAACTTGACTTTTTTATCTAGCAATATTCCCTCAGTTTGGAAAGGTCACAGGTCCTTCCATTACATAAAGGTGAGGACACAAGTGACCTTAACAACTATTGTCCTATTTCTAAATTACCTGGTCTGTGTAAGATTCTTGAGTCTATAGCAAACTGTCAGTTACACTGTTTTTCAGAAACAAATAACATTTTGGATCCACAACAGTCAGGTTTCAGGCCAGGCCACAGCACTATTACTGCTGCCACTGCTGTGGTTGATGACATTATTCATGCTCTGGATAACAAGCAGCATTCTGTTGCACTCTTTGTCGACCTGTCCAAAGCTTTCGACACCGTTGACCAACGCATTCTTCTGAGCAAACTTAGTTCTTTGGATTTTGATCAAACAACTTTAAACTGGTTTACTTAATATTTTTCAAACAGATCTCAATCAGTAATCGCTGATGGACTCACCTCACCTCTTTTAACTGCTGAAATGGGTGTTCCCCAAGGCTCAATACTGGGCCCATTACTTTTTACTTTGTATTTTAATAAAATTGTCCCCCCATCCCCCAGTTGTACCACCCATTTTTATGCGGATGATACAATTCTGTATTCAATTGCACCCACTGCAGACCAGGCCTTCTCTCAACCACAAACTGCTTTTAACAGTTTACAAACCTTCTTAACTAACTTAAAACTAGTACTAAACTCCAATAAGACCAAATGAATGCATTCCACCACAGCACACTCCATAGATTCTTGCACACTAAATGGTAACATTATAGAACTGGTTTGTCAGTATAAATATCTTTGCATCTGGATAGACGATAAACTATCCTTCAAAAATCATATCCAAAACCTCTCACAGAAAATAAAATTACAAGTTGGTTTTCTTTACCGTAACCAATCCTGCTTTTCATATGATAATAGAAAAACAATCATCCCTTCCACAGTTCTTGCTACTCTGAATTATGGAGACATTATCTACACCTACGCAGCTGGTAACACCCTCAAACAACTTGATTCCATTTATCACAGTGCACTCCGTTTCATTACCTCTGACAATTACCGTACGCACCACTGTGATATATATAGAAAAGTTCACACTTATATTTTTATTTACAAAGTCATCCTTTTCAAAGTTCCTTCATATCTCACTTCTTTAATCCAATTCAAGTCTCACCACTACTGCACCAGGTCTCAGGAGAAACTGACATTATCAGTTCTGCACATACACACAGAGTTGGAAAAGACTGGGTTTTGGTGCTGTGCCCCTCATTTATGGAATACTCTCACAAAGCTGTTCAATTTAGACAGTGTCATCCCTTCAGAAAAGTTTAAAACACTTGTGACCTCTATTTTCTCTAACTTATGTCTAAGTGTTGTCTATTGTGTTTTGGCTTGTATGGTGTGTATGTCTTTTAAATATATGTGTATTTTATCTGCTTTGTACTCAGGACTCTTTTGTAAATGAAATTTCAATCTCAATGAGACTTCCTGACAAAATAAAAAAAAAAAAAAAAAAATCCAATATTTTATGTTTTTAATTACCAGTTAAATATGCAAAATCCAAGATATGTAAAAACACACTCAAAATGGCCTATTTTCCACATAAAAAGTGATTGTGAGCTGGATTTCCTTTAACCTGTCATCACAGTTTTGGACATGTCAAACATTACAGTAACAACATTGATTCATTTTTCATTTTTGTGTAGCATCAGATTTTATTTTTTATCCCTTATGTACTCTTAGTGGCTGTTTTTGCCCCATTGACTTCCATTATACCACTTCATTCATAAGTTTGTGCAAAAATACTTTACTTACTTACTAAAAAATACTTTTTAACTCACAAGTACATTTAAAAGTGAGAACCTTTATACTTTTACTTAAGTAGAAATTTTAAGGTGATACTTTTACGTTTACTTGAGTACATTTTTGCTCCTTTATCTGTACTTTCACTTAGTAAAGAAATACTAGAGTACTTTTTACACCACTGTCTCTTTTATTTCAGGTGTCCTGCCTCTCATTTTCACCTGAGAAAGAATTCTCTATCGTCCAATCAACACGCAGCTTTGTGTAACTCCACCTTTTCCAAAGTGATCCAAGTTGGACCCAGAGCGCACCAGGCCTTGCTGTCCAATTCCCCAGAAATTATAAGTTGCACCTTTCTTCATTACTGCTATATCTAATCACATTATGCCTTAAGCAAGAAAATAAATACTTGGACATACAGTGGGCATCCTGCTGCAACAGAGAAACACAGTTAAGTGCCAGTTCAGTGCAGGGTTAGGTTTGTTTTCGCAGTTCATAAAAGGCTGGAGGAAGCTGAAGGGTGCTAACACGTGCTAATGTCAAGACTCATTCACTTCACCAACACGTAAATCAATACAGAACCCTCTGACCTGGTCATGACCTTTAATGGCCTGGTCTCTGAGGCACGCAATGATAAAGGGTCACTGAAGGAACAAATGTTTACTTTTACTGTCTCTGTTTGTTTTGTTTTTTGTTTGTTTGTTGTTGTTTTTTTTACCATTGTGTGATATAAAGGCTTTGTGTCTCAATGGATACAGCATTTACCCCTGAACTAGAGGAAGTCTATCTTTGACAACATGAGGACCCATTGAGAGTGAGGTGAAGCATTTCAGTAAATAAAGACACTTTAGGGGATCCACAGGTCTCTGTCCCGTGTGCTGCCGCAGGGAACGTCCACAGTAATGTTGCCTAGAGACGGCTGCAGTTTTACTCAGTCACAATATCGGATATTTATGTTTTTTAACCAAACATAAGAAATACTACATTTTATAATTTTAAAGTAATTACATTGGTCCACAAGCAAAATGCTTCTGGAACAAAAGTAGTGAAATTTTTCTTGGTTTAGGTCACTAATAAAGAAAAAGTAAGTCAGAAGTACAGATTGGCTATAGTTTGCAAGAAACAGTATTGGGTCAAAATAGAAAATTTATGCAAAATAAGGCAAAAACTGTAGTTTATCAGAAGGTACAGTGTCTACAAGCAACCAGTTCTATCTGAAAGCTGCACTTTCCAATACATTCATTTTAATATGTCTAGAGTTTTGACATAAAATGTTTTGTTTTTATTTGCAGAAATCTCTCTCTTGGAAGTGGACAAAATGCATGCATGTAGAGAAATTAAATATTTTCAAAATATAAATATAATTTTTAAGCAAAATATCTTGAATACATTAGCTAAGCAGCACAGTTATCAATTGATTTTCAGTTCATCTTATCAAAATAAATTAGATTTAGCCACTTTTACCTCGGAAGCAGATCAAGTCCAAAAATTTGTAGACCAGTGTTACTTTTCAGCTATAGAAGATCCATGAAAATGTTCTGTGTTTGTTTATGGAGTCTGTTGCATTAGATCGTAACAATATTCAGTAATGTATTTAAACCACTTTTTAAAACTTTTCTCCCTAATTTTAATGTTAATTCACAGGTTTCTGGCCTTGGTTTGGCTTTGTCTTGGTCTCAACTCAGTCTCGAACCTCAAAAGTGTCATCCTTGTCTTGGTCTTGGTTCACTCTGCTCTAAACATGAGGCTAAATATGACTCTGTGAATATTCCATAACAGGACGTTGCATATCCTTAAAACAACACTTTGGATATTGTCATTCATGAGAGCGGGTTCCAAACTTTTTTGTCTCCTGTACCCCTCTGGTCCATTTGTCATAGCAGAAGTACCCCCTCACTCTTCTGTGTTGATTATTCTTCAAAAAGTGGTCATAAAAAACATCAGCGTGTATTAATATTTCATTTACTTTGGATACAAATTCTCAAACTCAAATTCAAGATAAAAAAAATAAATAATTTTCCTACCTAAAAATATGAAATACAAATAAAACATTACATTACACATTTTACTAAATATATTTATGTTCAGAATTAAAAAAAAGTAAATACTACTACTGAATTAATAATAACAAATAATAATTCTACATAATACTACAAAAAATCATTTGAAGAACTCCCCTTTGAAAGAAGCTATTAAACCTTAATATATGTAACAAAATATAATATTAAAAAAAAATGTTTTTTGACAGTTTTAGCAGTCAGTGAGTAAAATGATAAACAATCGCTATACTTGCAGTTTTAGCGTCTCATAACCAATGACACTTGGACTGTATGTACGGAAGTGGATTAGAGCCGCTGTAAAAAAAAAAAAAAAAATTTTGAGGGTTGAATTCTGAGATTAAAGTCAGAATTCTGAGAATAAAGTCAGAATTCTAAGATTAAAGTCAGATTTCTGTGAAAAAAGTCAGAATTCTTAAAAAAAAGTCAGAATTTTGAGAATAAAGTCAGAATTCTGAGATTAAAGTCAGAATTCTGTGAAAAAAGTCAGAATTCTGAGAGAAAAATCAGAATTTTGAGAATAAAGTCAGAATTCTGAGATTAAAGTCAGAATTCTGGGAAAAAAGTCAGAATTCTGAGAGAAAAATCAGAATTTTGAGAATAAAATCAGAATTCTGAGAAAAAAAGTCAGAATCCTGAGAAAAAAAATCAGAATCCTGACAATAAAGTCAGAATTCTGAGATTATTATACATGTTTTTTTACAGTGGCCCTAATCCTCCTCCGTAGGTATGTACTTTATAGCTCTGAATATATTTTTACATTTATAAAGTGTCCTCCCTAATTATAAAAACATTTATTTTAGTTTTGCAGTGAGTTAGCAGGTTGTCATTTCAGATTTTATCCCACGCCGCCTCAGACGCCTCCACAACTTCAAGATGACAGAAGAAGAAAGGGTCAGAGTTAGTTAGAGGCAAACAGGAACACAACATCGTATTATGTAACGATGTCACGTCCTGTCTGTTGCTATAACGACCACAGAGACCCTTTAAAATGAGGGAGAATCAGGGGAGGTGGGGGTGGCCTGTCTCCATGGGAATGTACCAGCCCATAGCCAATCGGAGCAGGCTTCTTTACGGCTCCTGGCACTGAACCGTCCTGACCTTTGACCCTTTTTTGAGCCGGCACTTCTTTACAATGCTACGATATACGAGCACTGGAGCACAGCTAACAGCAGTGAACGTCAAGTGGCGCTGAAAGAAAAGCAAAGCATTCAATAAAAATAAAATAGATGGATTAATTCTGCACCACTGCGGAATAGGGCCAACACTATAAACTCTAGAGGTCAGTCAAAAAATTGTTAGTTTTCTTGGACTCTTTACCATACAGCATTTACTCCTGAACTAGAAGAAGAAGATGACTATATCTAGGATTATATCTTTACTATTACCCTGAACTTTGGATTTTCACACTCTCCACGTTACTAAACTGACTTTCTGGAGTTTTATTCATTTCATTTCATTTATTTATTTGCTCATGAACATATACATGCTATGGAATAGGGCTACACAATATATCGCAAAATTATTGTTATCGCAATATCAGCAAGCGCAATATCTGTATCGCAAAAATCTAAATATATAGCATTAACGCTGTGGTCTTCCATCTGACAGAGATTTACACTGAAGAATGATTTTCCTCCAGAGCCTTAAAAGAACATGTGTTGTGACCAAATAAAAATGTTTAAAAAGTCCAGTTTTAGTGGTAATTTGAATTAATTTAGTCACAGCTTAGCCTTGTTTTATTCCTGGTTTAGTCTGTGTTAAGTTTTAATTTTATCGCTGTTTTGACTTGTAAATACAAGAACTTAAATTTTTGTGAAATGTAGCGAATTTAACTTACTATGTGCGAAAAGTAGGCTCAATTTTTAAATATCGCAATAATATCATTATCGCAATTTTCAACATAGTTATCGAATATTGCATGTTTTCTCCATAGCGTGCAGCCCTACTATGGAACACAAATATATTCATACGACAGAAGTAAAATTCACTGGAAAACCATCATTCATGATATAAGGGAAGAATCTTCTTCAGAAAGGCAGCCAACTTACAAATGCTTTTTGTTTTTTCAGACTTAAGTAACAACATAAGGTTATACATTGATAGGCGCTTTAAATCAAAATCAACCAATAAGAAGCTGGACATGGACACATACTGCAACAAAGCCGGAGTGAACTCACGCATTGACTTGACTGGCGTTTATTTGTTACAGAGGTGATACAGGACACGTAAGCTTAGTAGATGAAATAGGCCTGTTGCTCAAAATGCCATCACATTTTTCTGTATTATATTGAACTCTGGTTAAACTGGTGAAGATTTAAACATTCAAATGTGAACTCCTGAGCACTGCTGTTTGTTAGGTTGCTTGTCTTTGTACTACTTGGTCTACTTGTGTGTCGTTCATTTATTCCAGTGGTTCCCAAAGTGGGGTCCGGGGCCCCTGGGGGTCCGTGAAGGTACTGCAGGGGGGTCCTGAGAGGCTGTCTATATTACGTACATAAAAAGAAATTGAGTTTGAAATGCACTGTTAAAAAACAATGCTGCTAAAACTCAAGGCAACAGGATCCCTCAAGATTTTTGAGTTTTGGTGCTCAACTGAAAATCTCAAGTTTCAACAACTAATATTTTTTTACTCACCAAATTTAACGTTCATACATCTTAAAACTTGAAATTTTAAGTTTTACTCACTATCTTTATTTTTTCCAACTCATCTTACAGCGAACTGACTCCACTGTGCAGAACAAGTATTATTGATAATAATAAAAACTAAATATACTACATTTAACAAAATAACTTTTTTCTGAACACTGTAAGTTGGCTGTAATATGAGTAAAAAAAAACGATAGAGAGAAAAACTTAAAAATTAGAAAAGTTTTTAGACATATGAACATCAAACTAAGTGAAAGTGTGGAAAACTTGAGATTTTGAGTTGGCCCCAAAAATCTTGAGGGATCCTTTGCCTTGAGTTATTGAGTTTTTGCAGCATTTTTTTTTTTTTACAGTGTATTTGTTTAAAAATATAACTTTAAAACACTTTTTAGCCAATAGTCAGTGTCTTTAGTAATGTTTTTATAGAAATATATGGAGAAAAACATGAAAATAAAATTTGGGATGGAGGGAAGTTGTATTGTTGGGGGTCCGCGTGGGATTTTAGTAAATTTAAGGAGGGCCCTGACGCTCCTGACTTTGGGAATGGCTGATTTATTCGATAGCGCTATTTGCTCCATTTTTCACGAGTTTAGTGCATGGATCTATGGTTCTAGTTTCCAGTTGTTATTCAGATTCTCAGGGATGTTGGTGTGATTAGTGGTTCATCACTGACTCTGTTTTATATGAACACACTCACAACCGGCTTCATGATACTGCTTATCTAAAGACGCTCATGTTTGGTTTTGTCTATCCAGGTAGTAGACACTTACACGGGATAAGTTCAACCAGCTTTGTAGTACAGGGCCCCCAAAATTCTGACTTAATCTGACTCAAACCTAATCCTATCCACCCTCCTCATGAACAAAGAGAACAGAAACATTTTCAACTCTGCTTCTGTCTTTTCCTCCAATCATTTTTGTTTATTCTATGTTATTTCAAATCTTTTCTCGTGTTTACTTTTTGCAGTAATTTGTTTAGTTTATGCTTAGGATTGAGGATTTTTGTAGTATTTCTTTTCTATTGGGTGAGACCATGGGCACCTAGGGGATATAATGTGCACAGTGCAGGTGGACCAGCATGCACCTGGGTGGGCCTATGTTTTGTTTTGTTTTTACCAGGCATTTGTCACATTTGCTTGTTGTTTGCCTGCCAAAATTAAATAAATAAACCTAAACTGCACTGCTTGTTATGGAGAATGACTTTTGTGCTGTGTAAAAAAAACAAAACAAAACAAAAAAACATGGTGCATCTTACTAATTATTAGAATTATGTTAGTCTACTCTCTTATGCACACACTGCCCTGGACAGCCCCAGTAACACACAGTGATTTATAGCGTCTGAATTGTTAAACATTCTGCTGCTGCTTCATAGTAAGACTTTAATTTAGTCCACTGTCTGCATGTGTCTGCTGCCTTCTCCATAACAATTAACCTTCTTAAATTGGCTTCTTGGAGATGTTTTACATTCTGTTTACATCCCCCTACATGTCCCGTTATTAAAGCTGTATTTCAAAGTCACCTTTTAGTCGTGTTACAAGATGTTCTCCATTGAACGCTAATTGAATTCTGACTTTGTACAAAATGTTGCTTGACTCCAATCTCATTTGAAGGCCATGCATCAAGTTTATTTTTATATTTAAAGAAAGTTGGTGGTAGCGTTTGTTTGGTAATTTTGGTTTTAACTGACTACCTTTAAAATAATCCTCACTTCTAAGGCTCTACATTTAGATTTGCATTATATATTAATAATTTATTGATGCATGCAGTGCAATTAAGAGGTTTTTACTACAGGTGTTTATTCACAAGAGGAGCTCAGCCTCTGCCTAAGTCTCAAACAGAAGCTTTTTAAAGTATGTGAACATGAAGCTAGGAGGATGTTATTTGGTACACAACATCTTTAAGGTCTCTACTGTTCAAATGTGTAGTTGTAATTTGGTTTGGTTAGAGCAGGAGAGGAAATGTGAGCAATAACAATAGTGACCACTGGGATCACAGCTTGTTCATAGCTCTCCATATTCTAACATAGTCATGTATTGTATTATATGTATGTTCCTTCTCTTTGCAGGAGATTAACCCTGAGTCAAATTGTAAACATGTTTGTTGTGTTTGACACAGTGCACCAGCTTGTATTTAAGCATATTTTATTACAAGTCTTTGATAAAGTTTATTGTTACCTTTCAAAGGGAAAAGTATCAGACCTTTCCATTGATACATATGAGGAACATAAAAAACTGAGGGTTTCTTTGACCTTTACTCTTTACCTGCACATTTCCTCCAGTCTACAGGCTACAGCTGTGTAAAACAAATACACACACCACAGTTTAACTGTATAATAATGCCCAAAATTCAAAATACTCACTACAGAAGCACTATAGGGCGGCAGTAGCTCAGTTGGTAGAGCCGCTTGTCTAATAACCAGAAGGTTGGCGGTTCAAACCCCACTCCCACTGTTGCATACTGTCGTTGTGTCCTTGGGCAAGACACCTAACCCACCTTGCCTCCGGTGTCTGCGCACACTGGTGTATGAATGTGAATGTGAGTGTGAATGGGTGAACGGTTCCTTGATGTAAAGCGCTTTGAGTTCCCATGAAGGTAGAAAAGCGCTATATAAAAATGTGACCTTTATATTTTCAATACAGAAAGTTACTGGATGAAGTCCAGGACTTATATTGTGACATTTCAGGCTGAAATTGGATAACATATTTAAAATCTAAATATGTAAAATTAAATTATATTTATTTATTGAGGTCAAAGCATGACTTTATAGGCCATTATATAGAGACAAGGCCCGATTGTGCTAAAAGTTGTGTGCTATTGTTATTAAATAAAAAATTAGGACTTATATTACTTAAAATTATATTTTCATACCTTCTTTCAGACAGCTAAAACACTTTTGGTAATTCCTATGCTCAAATATAATAAGAAATTGCTGACCAAATACCTGAACAGTGTTGATATTCAATATACAACATGTGATCCTAAAGGTAGCTACTGTGACCTAAAACATAAACATGGCATAAAACTCAGCTTTCCAAATAAAAAAAAAAAAGATATATAGAAACAATAATTGATTGTGTTATTGGGGCACTAATGGTATATGGTTTTGATATATTAAAGTTCAGAAAAAAATTTGGGCTCAAATGGGTTAATTAAGGAATTAATTTATATATTTATTTGGCAGGAACAATGTAGTCGAACATAGTCACAATACAAAAGTGGTGCAGTGCATATAGAGTTTATAGCTAATGCTAATTTTCAACTCCTTAAGAGTAAGCATCAGGTAGAACACATTTAGTAATAGTAGTAGTTGTGATGGTAGTAGCAGTGGTAATAGTAACAGCAGCAGCAGAATTACAGTACTAGCTTTAATAATAGTAGTAGTTGTAATCGTAGTAGTAGTAGTAGTAGTAGTAGTAGTAGTAGTGGCCACAGGCGTTGTCATAATATAATGCAGAAGGAGCAACAGCAGCAGTAGTAACTGAAGAAGTAGTAGTAGTAGTAGTAGTAGCAGGAGTGTAGTAGTAGCAGTATAAGTATGCATGTGCAAGCAACAGTAGTAACAGGTAATGGCTGTAGTAGAACCAGTAGGCATAGTTACAGTATAATGTAGCAGTAGTAGCAGGAGTAGTGGCATATTGTTAAATGTATTGGCAGCAAAAGCAGTAATTGTAGTAGCAGTAGTAGTAGTAGTACTAGCCATGGCATCAGAAGCAATAGTAGTAATAGTAATAAGCAGTAGTAGTAGTAATAGTAGCAGTAGTACTGGTACTAGTAGCAGTAAATGTAGTATATGTAATTTTAAGACGTTAATTCATTGTATGCATGATCTGAAAGTTGTTTTTGAAACTGTCTAATGCAGAGTTGTTTTACAGATCACAGTAGTTTACTACAGATGGAACCTTGGTTAGAAGTAAATTAAAGGAAATGAAATGGTACTGCAACAGGGATCAGGCTGACATTAGTTCCTCTGAGGCAGAACTTGAGTTTGTGTGTTTGAGTGTGCAGATGTTGCTCAGACAGACAGGCGGAGAGTTCAAACTCAGGTCACACTGTTTTAAATGCGGCAGGCAAACCACCGAGCTGGGCTTTATACAGAATACTAATCCATATAAAGATCAAGTTGGTTCTAGCAATAATGACTTAATAACGTTCATGTTCAAAATGTGGCACTGTTACAGCAGACATGAGCACTAGGAGACTTTCAGCTGATGCGTTTTCCTGACCTTCTGTGTAAACTGTAGACTGTTGTACTACTATAGGCACATTTGCAGTATAACAGGGATCAGGCCGGTTTGGAGGTGTTTCCACTTCCCAAAACTGTGTCCCCAGAAAGTGTACCAAACTGTACTCCAGCTCTGGGCCCACTTTGGAAAAAGGTAGATCTACGCTCTGATGTGAGTTGATTGGACGAGAGAGAATCCACACACAGGCAAAAACAACAAGCCAACGGACAGAAGAGAGAGAACGAGCTAAATGTTGTGGTGACTTTTTTGAAAAATAAAGCTAACATGTACAAGCAACATTTCATTTATAGTTCAGATTGGTTTAAACACAAGTTAAACTCATGTTGTTATATGTTCAGTAGTTAAAATGTGTTAAAGTGGAGCAGAGAAATTAATTTAATCCACAAAAAGCTGGCGGTAAACCTGAGGAAGTCTCCTGTTTACTGAAGCTAATACAGCTTTAGCTCCAGCCTCACACAGACACACCAGCCTCACACAGACACACACACCAGCCTCACACAGACACACACCAGCCTCACACAGACACACACCAGCCTCACACAGACACACACCAGCCTCACACAGACACACACCAGCCTCACACAGACACACACCAGCCTCACACAGACACACACACCAGCCTCACACAGACACACACCAGCCTCACACAGACACACACCAGCCTCACACAGACACACACCAGCCTCACACAGACACACACCAGCCTCACACAGACACACACACCAGCCTCACACAGACACACACCAGCCTCACACAGACACACACCAGCCTCACACAGACACACACCAACCTCACAGAGACACACACCAGCCTCACACAGACACACACACCAGCCTCACACAGACACACACACCAGCCTCACACAGACACACACACCAGCCTCACACAGACACCCACCAGCCTCACACAGACACACACACCAGCCTCACACAGACACACACCAGCCTCACACAGACACACACCAGCCTCACACAGACACACACCAGCCTCACACAGACACACACCAACCTCACAGAGACACACACCAGCCTCACACAGACACACACACCAGCCTCACACAGACACACACACCAGCCTCACACAGACACACACCAGCCTCACAGAGACACACACCAGCCTCACACAGACACACACACCAGCCTCACACAGACACACACACCAGCCTCACACAGACACACACACCAGCCTCACACAGACACACACCAGCCTCACACAGACACACACCAGTCTCACACAGACACACACCAGCCTCACACAGACACACACCAACCTCACACAGACACACACCAGCCTCACACAGAGACACACACCAGCCTCACACAGACACACACCAGCCTCACACAGACACACACACCAGCCTCACACAGACACACACCAGCCTCACACAGACACACACACCAGCCTCACACAGACACACACCAGCCTCACACAGACACACACCAGCCTCACACAGACACACACACCAGCCTCACACAGACACACACACCAGCCTCACACAGACACACACACCAGCCTCACACAGACACACACACCAGCCTCACACAGACACACACCAGCCTCACACAGACACACACCAGCCTCACACAGACACACACACCAGCCTCACACAGACACACACCAGCCTCACACAGACACACACCAGCCTCACACAGACACACACCAGCCTCACACAGACACACACACCAGCCTCACACACCAGCCTCACACAGACACACCAACCTCACACAGACACACACCAGCCTCACACAGACACACACCAGCCTCACACAGACACACACCAGCCTCACACAGACACACACCAGCCTCACACAGACACACACCAGGATTTATGTGCGTCTTTTTATTAAATATTCTGCCTTCATGTTTTAAAAGTCCTCTTCATACATTAATTTTTATCTCATTTATTAACACAACTTTTGTTGCGGTTGTGTTTCTGGAGCAAACGGTCTCCTGGACCCAGAATCATGGAAACACAAGTAGATTTTGCGGCTGCCTGTGCCAAACCATTCTGAACTCACACAACCTGTGCAGTTCTGTCCAATGGAAGCTTATTAGTACCTTATTTCTATTAGTAATAGCAGTGCATGTCTATGAAATTGTAGTAGTCTGTAGTAGACTCCAAAGCCTTGTCTCACTATGGAAAATGTACAGAATCTGGAAAGGGACACTGTGACCCAAACTCCATTAGATCAAGATGTGTCTAACAAATTACAGATGAGCTATACACTGCAGTGCTGCTCAACTGGTGGTAAGGAACCCAAAAGTGGGTTGCTTTAAAGCTTATTTGTCCTATATTCTTCACAGTATAGAACAACAAGTGCAGTAGTGTATAAACTTCAAAATGTGTGTGTCTAACTTCCAGCACAGTCCCACAAAACTAAACAAAAGTGCATAAGTTCAGTTAACCCTAAATGAACCTTGCACAGGTGGTGGTGTTTCTTTTGACACTGCAAAGCAACTCTTTGTTATGCAGCTAATGAAAGATATTTTCAGATTTTTATTATTTTTTTTCCAGGATACACTCTGCTGATTTATATTGTTTTTCTCCTCTTCCCATGACAGCACCTGTGACTCCAGACTGATGATGAAGCATGTCCCAAAAACATGAGCAGCCCTGGCGCATCAGAAGAGCTGGCTGTACTGCCCTTCTCTGAGTTGTGTTTGTGTGTTTCCCTCTGCAGCAGACAGCAGGAGGTGACGGGTCACATCTGAACACCTCTGACTCTGAGATGATGTGATCCTGCTCTGAGCTATTGTTGTAGAATTGTTGTCTTTAACCCCAGCTCTGACAGTGGGCTGCTGCACGTTTATCATCCTTAAACGTTAAGAAGTGTCTAGAGTCTATAAAAATTTAAAGATCTTGACTTCATCCAAATCTAGACTGTTGTATTTTATGGCAAGAAAAAAATTGCACCATTTTTTTTTTTTTTTTTTCGAAGATCTCAGTTTGGGTGACGGGTTTGAACCATGTTTGGGTTGTAGTAGTAGTATAACTTTAATTAGTATAAAATAGTATAATTTAATTGTACAAATACACATAATATAATATAATACAAATATGTTGTGCTTATGCACTTTTGCTCTTATTTAATATTATTTTGAAGAAATACAGTACTTTTGCTTCAGTAAAATCTGGAAGAATGGGTAAAGCAAATAAGATGTGTAATGTGCAAACACGTGAGGCAAAAAAATATGGAATTATCTTTGAAATGTGTTAACTAGAGGCACTTAGAGAACGTAGACCTTCACCAAAACCTTCCAGTTCAACCTAAAAAAACCAACAGTGTTCCAGATTCACACCAAAAAACAATCATTTGCGTTTTCAGCAAGCTCAAAATCCACTGGTAACATTAACAGTTTCATTACTAACAGACAAAATTAATCTTTTAGTCATGTTTTGGAATCCTTAAAAACATTCCTGGATCTGGACATCAGCCCATTACTGAACTTTACAGTAAAATGTCAAAAATTGAATTTTACTTTTTTAATTATCTTGCTAACCAACCAGCCAACCAACCAACAAAGAAAACAAACAAAAAAAAGCAAACCAATGCTAGTGGGAAAAAATAAATCATAAGTTGAAAGTTGTACAAAAAAATATGGCTGTAAAAAAGATCCAACCCATATGTGAATCTAATAATGTACCTACATTTCTCACTCATTACTGACTGACCAGTCTGGGCCACAGGGGTCATGCAGTGGGAGACCTTACTGACCTTACTCGTGTTGGGACTAATTGGATTAATGGACTGCAAATCTTTCCAAGAGACTTTCTTCTATTATTGTAGCAAAAATCTTTAAGCGCGCGTAAATAGATTTGTCTGTAACAAGATGTGTGTATCAAGGTTTGTGTGTGCATATTAAGATTTGTGCGTGCATAATTAGATTTGTGCATGCACATTACAAATTGTGCATGCATAACACAATTTGTGTGTGCATAATATTTGTAAAATAATTTCTCTGTAAAGGTAAAAGGGCTAAAAGTTCTTACGGACAAAGCTCTAATTACACACAAATCTTTTTCTGCCATGTCACATCTATGTGTCTGTGTTTTTATCTCTGTCTTTTACCCATAATTGTGGATCGGCCGACACACACCAGTAGATGGCAGTAGTAGATGGTTTGCTTTGGTTCTGAAGGTGTGCAGGAACATTATGTAAAAGATTCACAAATTGAAACACAGACACAAAGATCAGGCATGGCAAGACTTTAGTAAAAAGATTTGTGTGTAATTAGAGGTTTGTGTGTAACACTTAGAACTTTTAGCACTGTTGCGTTTACAGATAGGTAATTTTACACATACCCAAATCTTATTACACATACGCAAATCATATTATGCACACACAAATTGTATTACACACACACAAATTGCATTATGCATATGCAAATTGTATTCTGCACACATAAATCATATTACACGCACATAAATCATATTCCGCACACACAAATTGTATCACACATGTATGAATCATTTTACACACAAAGGGCCATATTTACTAAGACGGGTGCTAAACTGCGAGTGCAGTGAGAAAATATGCGGCCGCTATTAATGTTCGTGTTGCGCTTGAATTACTAAGACAAACTGCGTGGCCGGTGACAGGTGCAAACAGATGGGGCGGAGCTATTTAAACGGAATCATGCGTGTTGTTTTGCGTCATGGAAGGTGCGGAAGTGGAACACAAATGGAAGCAAAAATTTAACAAAGAGCTGAAAGTGCTGGTGAATAATTTTTTCATCCGTTATGGCAAATAGATCTGCACGCGTGGCAAACACTCTAACCCTACGTATTTGTTCATTTCTTCTCCTTCGTCTCACACGAATCACAGCAGCCATATCTGTGCAAAAGATTAGCACGTCCTTCTCCAACGTGCTAAATTTATACGCTATTTTCGCACGCAAAGTCATGGTGAGCCTTGATAAATAATATTGCGGGCGGTAAATGAATGAATTTGCATTTTCTCCGCCTTCCATTTTGTGCACTCTGGAGTGAACGCCTCAGTTTACAGATTCATTAGGTCATAGGAAC
Source organism: Bostrychus sinensis (assembly GCA_020698575.1). Taxonomy (NCBI): domain Eukaryota; kingdom Metazoa; phylum Chordata; class Actinopteri; order Gobiiformes; family Eleotridae; genus Bostrychus; species Bostrychus sinensis. The sequence goes on from CM036240.1 coordinate 34,971,989, forward strand.
AAAATCTGCATTGCGTTCGCTCTGCTCCTGTAGGACACGCAAATCTCAACTGCGTCTGGGTTAGCTCCAATTTTAGCGCATCTTATTCAGTTAGCGTGCACGCAAACCTTTGATGAATCTGGCCCAAATTGTATTACACACACAAAAATTGTATTATGCACACATAAATAGTATTATGCAAACACAAATTGTATTGCGCACGTACAAATCGTATTATGCATACACAATTGTAAAACCCACACACAAATTGTAATACATACACACAAATCGTAATACGCACACAAATTGTAATACACACACACACAAATTTAATTACACACAAACAAATTGGAATACTCACACAAATCTTAATATGCACACACAAAATATGATACACACACATCTTTTTACAGACAAATTTATTTATACATACAAGTCTTTTTGCTACAATAATAGCCCCATATCTTCCTACTACTAGAATTGTTTAGTAGTTAAATCTAAAATATTGTTGTGTGCCTGTACCATCCAAACAAAAATGCTTACATTGTTTTCATATCATTGCAGCTCCACTGGATACTGCACGCTCATAAATTCTCAGAGAAGTAAATGATAAGCCTGGCCCAGTCTCCCACTGCTTTGTACTGCAGAGACATGTTAGAACATTGCTATCTCCGCCTCCCAAACCCACTGTGAGACAAATGACATTCTCTAATCTTCAGTTTAAAGTAAAAATGCTACGAATACATTTGTGTATGAGGTGTGTGCGGCAATATTTCAGCGACAGACCTACGACTGAGAGCCACTGAAATGAAAACACGCTGCTCTCCGGGGTCGAGGCAGCGAGAAAGAGAAAATCCTGACAACAAGCGTTTATAGTGAAAAATCTAGGTCTGACCTGACAAATCTAAAGATCATTTTTGATGCAGAAGTCTACGGCAGCTGAAAAGGACAAACTTCAAAAACATTTAGCTGGAGCCTCGACTCCACAGGGGCTCGAACATGTCAGGGATTTTGAGGATTTTGTACCGAAATATGCAGAGTTAACCTCCACCTTCTCAAGTGAGCTCTGCTGGTGTTGTGACAATGTTTGTAACCGTGACAAAACAGCGTCCCGTACCTGCATACTTTTGTTTACAGATAGCCTATTCACACAAGTTCCTTTTTATTTATAATGTGAAAAATGTATCTAGGCAGCAGGAGTAGTATAAGTATTGCTAATAGAGGTAGTTGAGATGGTAGTAGTAGAGGTAATAGTAATCATAGTAGCAGTGTTACAGTACTAGCATTAATAATAGTAATAGTTGTCTGTGCAGAGTCTCACTTGTCCAGGGTAATTGTATAGTAGTAGTTGTAATAGTAGTAGTAGCAGTAGTAGCAGGAGTACTAGTAGTAGTGGCGGCAGACAGTATAGCAGCAGTATAGTTAGTTAGTAGTAGTAGTTATAGTAGGTGTAAAGGTGGTAGCAGGAGCAGTAGTAGTAGTAGAAGTAGTAGTAGTAGAATGACTACTGGTAGCATACTTATAGTGTAGTGTAGAAGCAGCAGCAGCAGTGCAGTAGTAGTAGTTGCAGTATTAGTACATTTTGCATCTGCAAGCAGCAGTACAGTAGTAGTAGTAGTAGTAGTAGTAGTAGTAGAAGTAGTAGTAGTAGCCATGGCATCAGGAGCAATAGTAGAAATAGTAGTAGTAGTAGTAGTAGCAGTAGTGCTGATGGTAGTAGTAGAAGTGGTCGGAGGCGTAGTTATATTATGCTGTAGTAGTAGTACCAGCAGCAGTATAGTAGTAGTAGTAGCAGTACATTTTGCATGTGCAACTGCAAAAAAAGTGATTTGTACTGAGGTAAAACATGCATTCAATACTTTTCACTTTTACTCACTTATTAATCATTTTGTTGACTAATTTTAGACTACTTCACCTTGGATAATATTATTTTAAAGTAACAGTACATTTACTTGAGTAATTCTTCAACTTCTGTAAATTTTTTAATATTTAGTATCCCTTGTTCATGGTCATTTAGTCATGACATATTAAAAATAAAGCCATAAGCCGTTTTTGCCTCAACATGACTATAAATAAAGGATGTTTAAATGTGACCACAATTGAAGGGACTTTAAGAATATTGCTAAATTTATCTATTGTTAATTATGTATTAGGGAATTAACATTGAAGTCAAATTTATACTCATACTTGTAACATTCTTGCACCAAACTCTAGCTAGCATAAGTGTTGCCAGATTGGGCTGGGATCCACCCAATTGGGCTTCTTTTGAACACCTTGGGCTGGAAAAAAAATAGCATGGGGCTGGTTTCTAAAATTTGGGCTGCTTTTCACAACATTTGGTGGGTTTTTAGAGAATATTTATAAACTGCCCTGTTTGTGTATTTTAGTGCTGCTGTGTTCTTTCTTACGTATAACAGTTTTAACATTGAGTGGTTGTGATTTATGCTTTTTGTTGTGTTTGTTGGGCAGGTTTTAAGTTCTGTTTGAGCTGGAAACTGTCAGTGAGATCTGGCAACCCTGTCCTGCACTTTCCAGACAAACAAGTAATCCAGTAAATCTGTACTGATTTACATAATTCTACACAAACAACTATTATGGAAACCACCACTAACCTGTCTCTTGGCTACACATTTTTTGCTTAATTGATCGGCCTAGTTAGCATGTGCTAGCTAGCAATGTAACGGTGTGTGTTTAGGACCTATACTTTACTATGTACACATCAAGAAACATGTGAGAATATTGATGATTTATTATTATTTAAGGAGATTGTAGGTTCGAGCCCCGGGCCAACCAACACACCATCACCATGACCCTAGTGAATGAATGTGAGAGTGAATGGTTGTCTGTGTTCGTCTCTGTGTCAGCCCTGCGACAAGCTGGCCCCTGTCCAGAGTGTACCCTGCCAAAGTTACTGGGATAGGCTCCAGTCACCCGTGACCCCTAACGGGAATAAGCGGAAGAAAATGGATGGATGGAGTTCATGGTCACGGCGGCGTGATTGAATGACGTGGTGGCTTTGCAGAGTTGGGGTTAAAAAAACCTTTCACTTAGAGAGATGCTTACAATTACCCCTGACAGAGAAGGGTTTAAGCTTTATGTCAGTTTTTATTTCACATCGATAAGCCCAGTAATCACAGAGGTTTTGTCCGTTAAAGTCTTACAGCCATTTAAGGCACACATTAAATATGAAAAATAAATAGATGCGCGTCTAATTAATACTTTATCGCGGGGTGATTTCAGAATGTGTCCCTGATATTTTACTGTAAAAATTGTCAGAGAAGGAATATTTACTTGCCACTTTCACTTTTCACTTTGTAAATGTTCAAATGTGATAGAATTACTCCTATTTGAAACCTTTTAACATCTGACAAAAGCCATTAGTTCACAATTTATTGATACAGTGAATATATAATGAACTGCAGCAAGGTCAAGGTCTGTATTTACCTTTATCACCTCTGTTCAAATGGCTCCTAAAGGCATTGAGCTTTATAACAAATCACTGATTAGTTTATATGTTGTTTATAAGAACATGTTTTCACTTTTGAAGCACTCAGAAACCTTTGTTAAGCATGTTTGATTTTCTCATGTCAAAAAATTTAAATTTTATTTCCGATTTGGTGTTTTTTGTGTATTCTAGGCTGTGGGGTGTTCTAATAGCACAGCAAACAAAAAGTAATAACAATTTGCTCAAATAGATAAAGTTGTCCTAAATAAAATTATGTATAATATTCATATGTTTCTCAGCTCTAAAGGTGATATATGAGGGTAGATTCAAAAACACTGAAAAACTGCAAAAATAGACTTAGACTCCAGAGGGTTAAAGGCAAATACAAAAGCTATATCTAAAAAAACGTGTCCCTTTTATTAAACCACATTAATCAAACAGCTCTGGCGCTACTTATCGATTCCTTAAATGCACAACTGTCTGCAGGAAAAAGATTGCAGAAGATATTGATTTCTGAATGTAGCACACTGCACTTATCTCATCAGATTATGAGGTTATGGTTTAATATAATGTCATTTTCCCCCTTTTTTTACTCTCTGTGTGAGAGAACTGGGCCTGAGCTGGTGGATGTGGTTCAGTAGGTTAGCGCTCGCTGGAGAATTAACCTGTTAAATGGAGGTGAAAGGTTCCTAATTCCACTAAAGGAATTAGAATATCAGCAGTGAGCCTCTACGGTCAGCACACATGACCTTTTGACCTCACTATATAAATTCTATTACACTTTTTTTACTGCTAACTTTTGCATCTAAATATTGCGGATACGTATTGGCCGGTCTAGTAACCCAAAATGTATGAGTTTTGTGACTTGTAAGCGTGCATGTGTGTTTGTGCTTCAACAAACTACAGCAGTGGTTCTCAAACTGTGGCACGGGTACTACTGGTGGTACGTGTGCCCCTCAGGAGGTGGAAGTTTATATCATTGCTTAGTCCTGGTTTAGACCTAATTTAGATCTGGTTTAGTCTTGGTTTAGACCTGATTTAGATCTGGTTTAGTCTTGGTTTAGACCTAGTTTAGCTCTGGTTTTGACTTGGTTTAGCCCTGATTTAGACCTGTCCTGGTTAAGTCTTGGTTCAGACATGGTTTAGACCTGGTTTAGACCTGGTTAAGTCTTGGTTTTGACTTAACCAGGTTTAGCTGTGGTTTAGACCTGGTTTTGACCTGGTTTAGACCTGATTTTGATCTGATTTAGACTTGGTTTAAGTCCAGATCTAGACTTGGTTTAGACCCAATTAAGACTTGTTTTAATACTGGCATTGACATTGTTTAGACCTGATTTAGACCTGTCCTGGTTAAGTCTTGGTTCAGACATGGTTTAGACCTGGTTTAGACCCGGTTTAGACCTGATTTAGACCTGTCCTGGTTAAGTCTTGGTTCAGACATGGTTTAGACCTGGTTTAGACCCGGTTTAGACCTGATTTAGACCTGTCCTGGTTAAGTCTTGGTTCAGACATGGTTTAGACCTGGTTTAGACCCGGTTTAGACCTGATTTAGACCTGTCCTGGTTAAGTCTTGGTTCAGACATGGTTTAGACCTGGTTTAGACCCGGTTTAGACCTGATTTAGACCTGTCCTGGTTAAGTCTTGGTTCAGACATGGTTTAGACCTGGTTTAGACCTGGTTAAGTCTTGGTTTTGACTTAACCAGGTTTAGCTGTGGTTTAGACCTGGTTTTGACCTGGTTTAGACCTGATTTTGATCTGATTTAGACTTGGTTTAAGTCCAGATCTAGACTTGGTTTAGACCCAATTAAGACTTGTTTTAATACTGGCATTGACATTGTTTAAACCTGATTTAGACCTGTCCTGGTTAAGTCTTGCTTCAGACATGGTTTAGACCTGGTTTAGACTCGGTTAAGTCCTGGTTTAGACATAGTTTAGACCTGGTTTAGACTCGGTTAAGTCCTGGTTTAAAAATGGTTTAGACCTGGTTTAGACTCGGTTAAGTCCTGGTTTAGACATAGTTTAGACTTGGTTTAGTTCTGGTTAAGTCCTGGTTTAAAAATGGTTTAGACCTGGTTTAGCTCTGGTTAAGTCCTGGTTTGAACATGGTTGAATCCTGGTACTGGTTCTGACTTGGTTACATCCTGGTTTAGACTTGGTTTAGCTTTGGTTTAGACCTGGTTAAGTCCTGGTTTAAACGTGGTTCAGCCTTGGTTTAGACCTAGTTAAGTCCTGGTTTAGACCTGGTTTAGTGCTTCATCTTGTACGACCTAAATGTGTTGGGCTGCTGCAGAGAAAGTCTCTTTGCAAATGTTTCTGTAATATCTTGCTTGGCTGATTCTCTGCTTGTTTCTTCCTCTCTGCTCGTTGCTCATGCAGCTCTGGAGAAGCAGAAGACAAGTCAGGGCTGGATTTGTGGCAGCATTAACCCTGACATTTGTAAACATGGTGTATCTGGCCTTTCTCTGGAGAAGAACCTCTTAAGAGTAACACAACCAGTGTCAAAACAAACCGAGCTGCTACAGAGAGTGCACTGAGCCGTTTACACTTTTGGGAAACTTGAGTATTGTTTTTATATTTATTAAGATCTGTTAACAGCAGTAGTAGTACATAGTTACTGTAGTAGCAGTATTACTTTTTGGTAATTTTGCTTTAAAATGCCCAGTATAGTAGTAATGGCAGTAATAGCAGTGGTAGCATGTGCAGTGGTAGTGGCAGCAGGCACAGTTATAGTAGTGTATTAATAGCAGTATGTAGTAGTAGTAGTAGTAACAGTTGGGTATCTGAGGTCAGGTGCCGCAGAATTTAAAATATTAACAGTTTTGTGGAAGACTGTCGGGCAAATTACATAGATCAGTGTTTCCCAACCAGGGGTACGGGGACCCTTAGGGGTACGCAAGGACGTTTGCTGGAATTTTTTCATATTTAACAATTGAAAGTAGTAAAAAAAAAGCAAGCTCAAGTGTCTCATTGACTGATTAAAAGAAGGTGAAACTGCTAAAAAATAAATATTTGAATATTATATTGATTTAGAGGGGAGTTCTTCAAATGATGACGATTATTTTTGATATTTAAATTATATTCTTTCTATTTATTAATATTTCATTTGATTATTTCAATGAAATTATTAATTTAATGCTATCTTAATATTGATTATTAATGCAATAGAAATGTATTTATTTCTTCATTTTAAAGGCAATTGTTTAAACATTTCCTTCAGATTTCCAAAGCTAAAAAATAAAAATAAATAAATGCCAGGGAATTAGCATTTACAATAAAGTAAGTATAAAATGCCTCTGTACTAATAAACACAGATGTTTTCTATGAGTGAGGGCGGTACTCACAGTATGAGAAAAAGCCCAGGGGGTACACAAGGTTTCCCACCTCTTTATATTAAGTCTATGTGGGTTACATTTTAAATTTCAGGTTGTGATTTTTTTGATTAATTTTATTTTTTTATTTAAATATTTAGCCACTTATACAGATAACTGTCAATATTTTGCAACCTTTATTATTTTTGTTTTATAAAAATAAAGGTGTTAAAAATATTCCAGTAAACACATTATATAACTTCTTAGTGTCTACAAATTACATATTTATAAGGTATTTATATTATTATATACTGTAGCATCAGTAGTATATACTTTTCTATGTATTTAGGTCTATTGGGGAAAAAAGTTTTATAGTTAAGTTTTAGACTATGGAGAACAAAATTTGACTATGGTGGGTCGCTGCAGTCTTCTGAATTAATGGGTTGGAAACCAATGATGTTTATGGCATGCCGTCCAGCTCCAGTTAATGTATGTACACTGTAACAGGACTGTGGACTCAGGGACACAAGTACTACTGCTATGGAGCTATATTTGTTTCAATAAAATGAATTGATGCAAAACTAAAAATGAATTGATGCAACAATAAATGTATTGATGCAACTAGAATGATTCATTCAAAATACCTAATTTGTGACTTGACCAGCCGGAGCTTAATCATGGCGTCGAATCATGGCAGGACGTCAGCCTCTCCACAGTAACCTGAGCTAACATGAATAGCATAACACTTAAGGCCAAAGCACACTGTTTCCAGCAAAAGAAATAAATCATTGTAGTTGCATAAATACATGTATTGTTGCATCAATTCATTTTATTGAAACAAATATAGCTCCATATATTGCTACTTAAACAAGCCATTTTCACACATACATTATCCTCCTGATTTTCACCTGACCTGATCTGGATTGGCTGCATGTGTTTCACTGTCCACTCTATTTCACGGTTGGTTGTGTATAACCTCAGATCATCTGCAGGAGAATTGCCAACTTCACACTGTGCACAAGGATTTTCTGACTGGAGTCATAACTCACTCCTACACATTCTACAAACCCCTGGTGCTCAATAAAACCTCTGGACTATCTCCTGACATATAAACATGAATCACATGATGTATATTCATGTAAGTTCTATGCACATATGCAGGCCAGGGGTCAGTTAAAACACCTAAAGCCGTGGTGCTACAATGCTGGAAAAAAGAAATGCATTGTTAACTATTTGTCAATCATCTATGACATATGTGTATATATAGGCACCTGTGTAACAGATTTTGCAGTTTTAACCTATGTTCCTTTGTCAAACGGATGACTGCTAGTGTGGAACACACAATACCTAACTTAATACATAACCCAGGGGTCTGCAACCTTCAGGATCCAAATAACTTATTGTTTAAAATGTTTGAATTTGAATCTGCAACCAATGCACAAAAGTGGCTTAACCTGTAACTGGAATTTAGGTGGTCTTTTCAAGAAGGAGGACCGGAGGGTGTGTTCCACCCAACTATAGGGGGATTCCCCCAACTATAGGGGAACACACTTCTCAGTCTCCCTGGGAAAGTCTATTCCAGAGTACTGGAGAGGAGAATTTGGAGGACAGTCGAACCTCGGATTCAGGAGGAACAATGCAGTTTTTGTCCTGGTCGTGGAACAGTGGACCAGCTCTACTACCCTCTATCAGGTGCTTGAGGGTTCATGGGAGTTCGCCCAACCAGTCCACATGTGTTTTGTGGATCTGGAGAAGGCGTTTGACCGTGTCACTTATAGCGTCCTGTGGGGGTACTCTGGGAGTATGGGGTCTGAGGCCCTCTGCTAAGGGCTGTCCAGTCCCTGTACAACTGGAGCAGGAGCTTGGTTCGCATTGCCGGTTGTAAGTCGGACCTGTTCCCAGTGCATGTTGGACTCCGGCAGGGCTGCCCTTTGTTGCTGGTTCTGTTCATTATTTTTATGGACAGAATTTCTGGGCGCAGCCAAGGGCCGGAGGGAGTCAGGTTTGGGAACCACAGGATTTCATCTCTGCTTTTTGTGGATGATGTTGTCCTGTTGGCTTCATCAAACCAGGACCTTCAGTGTGCACTGGGGCGGTTTGCAGCCGAGTGTGAAGTGGCTGGGATGAGAATCAACACCACTAAAAGCCTTGATACACCAAGGTGACTCCCAGACTGCCACCGAAAAGATGGAGCGACAGCTCGTCTCTTCTCGTCTCCTCTCGTTCCCTCCCGTTTCCTCACATCGCATGACCTTTTTCCCTCTTCATACACCGAAGCGACAACCGACCTAAAGACCGTGTCTTGCACTTGATGTAATTACCCCCCCCAAAGTGCCAGATGGCGCTAGCCAGTGAACAAAGATAATCGGAAGTGACACAATGTTTGCGGAGTACATATGCATGTAGCGCGCCTTGGTCTGCCACTGTTCTCAAGCTTGTTTGAACATTTGAGAAGAGTGATAATGGCCGGTTTGGACACTGTTTTGTGTGGATTAGGTGCTGCTGCTCTGTTACTTAAAGAAGATAACTTTACGCACGGAATTGCGAAAAATGCAAAAATGGTGACATGGATGGTGGTCATTATAGTTGCAAACTAACAAAAAACTGATTATCTCGCTTAAAGAATTGCTTCTATTAATTCTTCTACTTGAATAGTTTAAATTTAGAGAGCTGAGCGATGATTAGATAAGAGATTGAGGAAGTACAATGAGAGAGACCAGTCTTCCTGGTTGAATTGATGCATTAGCTTTAATTCAATACATTGCAAAATGTATGTTTTTATCAAGGCTGGGCGATATGGCCAAAATAAACAGATTCATTTAAAAATTTAAAAATCTGTTAATTTAAGATTTTTTTTTCTCTTGCTGTCTGACCTATTTAAATGCAGGCTGTAGGGTTTGTTTAGCATTTGCAAGCTTCCCACAGTCAGTATTTAAGCTGCAGTGGGCACTAGCAGCAGCATTAGCAACAATACTGCATACAGTACAGTGCTTGGAGGACAATATTTCTGCTAAATACAATACGATAGCACATTGCAATTTGACATTGCTCAAAACTAAAAATTTAAAATATTGATTTATCGCCCAGTCCAAACATATCATTTGCTCATATAAAGAAATTAGATAAAATACAACTGACATTGTAGATTTTCAAAAGGGGCACAAATCAGTGTACAGTGCACAATATATCTATCCTGTATATTGTAGACAGGAGTGAGTGCGTATTTGTCCAGTCACATGTACTCACAATGAATACTGCAAATGAATGCTAATGTACTTCCTCAATATTCAGTACCCTCTTTCCTAAATCCAGTCCATTCATATTTTTCACTCCGTGTACCGTCTCTCTGCCGCGGCCTTGGTCTCCTGGACACAGCCGTAACCATAGCAACCATTCACACACACTTAATGGAAATGCCACCACTGCATCTTTATTTAACCAGACACTTCTCTGAGGATTGTGAATAAAAGGTGTTTGTACTGCAAATATTTCCCAGGCCAGTGTACTGAGGAGCTAAGAAGACTGTGCAAACACATAGGCTACAAGCTTTAGAAGAAGTATACGTTTTTTCTATTCTATTTTCAATTACGTTCAGGCAAATTTTTCCTCCTTTTGTGCTCCAAGGACTTCATTGATTTTGCCATTAAGCTCCAGTGACACTTTTATGTTCCGGCTGTCTCTCTCTTTACTGGAACAATGTATGTGGAACTGTAAGAACAGCAATAAAATGGTGCAAAGTAATGAAAGGGATGATAAAAGGGAATTATGTTTGATAACTCTTGCCTAGTTTCCACTGGAGAGATATGGTACAGGTAAGTTTTGATCACTAAAATGGGAGATAATCCTTGGTCCTCTATGTGGAGTTAATAACAGTTAATATAGTACATTATCTAGGGATGTTAACTTGTTCATTTACAACTCTCCAAAATGAAAATTGGAACTCAGAAAGTGGAGGTAAAGAAGTAGGAGATGTTATTGTGAACTTTATAAGAAGATAAGCTGCTAAAGCACAGTAACGGATATGAAGTCTACTAGCAACGCCAATCCCAGAGACAATTACTAATAACTTGGTAACATTTACTATTGTAAATGTTTATTAAGCAGTTGAATTCTGGCTGTACAGTAAGTGCACTAGCTGTGGATTCTGACTTCATGTGCTGGTATCAGATACAAGTGTCCATTTGTAAAATCCCTGTTTACATCAGTTTGATCCATGTCTGGGGTTCAAATGTCATATTTTAAGTGCATTGCTAAACATTTAGTATGAGGACATTCAATAAGCACATTCAGCTCCTTTAAAATTACGTAATAACCAGTTTTACTCCACGTCAAATCTTCATGGAAAAAACATAAACATAAAACCAACTAACAATCAAAATATGTCCAGATCTGTATGGAAACTGTTTAGCTGCACATATGCAACTGATACACTCCAATCAAAAGCATTTAAAAGTTACTACATAAAAAAAACAGCTTTAGAAATCATTATGGAAATATGCAAATGAAGGGCCGTCTCTATGAAAAGATTTGCAAAAACATTTCCTGCTCTGACATTGGAACATTTGTGTAATTTTTAATTATTATTCTGCACAACATCTTGTGATTGCATGGCCTCAGCCAGTCTGTGTGAATGTGTGATGTAGATCTGTATTGAAGCAGTGAACCAAGTCATTTGTCCTCTGTGCTCTAATGAGCAGCTTTGAGCTGTGACCCTCACATTCGCACATACTATTACACCAGGGGGGCCCCCTTAGGAAGCATGTCATTATGTAGCAGTTAGCATTCTCACTTTACACATATGGGCATTTTAATGAGCTGAACAGCACTAATATCTGCAGTGCATTTACACAGTTTAACATGCTTCTATTTAAAGCTTGCATCAATATACTGCCATTCCAAATGTTTAAGTTTTTAGTTTTCATAGTGCCATAAGTAGAGGTCAGAGCACATAGTCTGGAGGCAAGAACAACACTGTACTGTAACCTATGGAGTGGGTTTTTATTATTTAGTGACAACCTACCTACAGTAGATTTGTGTATATGTATGGATAACGTCTTCTTTTGGGGAGCTGTTTAGGCGTCTCTCGCCCCCAGTTGGTATGGACTAAGCATAAAATGGCTAATTAGCATGGCTCTTAGCAACATGATGCTAATAGATAGATAAGCGTTGAAATGATCAAAATGAGTCCGGTGAGGGTGTATGGGCTTTAGAAACACACAGGACGCACCTGTCTATGTAGAGCTGTGAGACCGAGCGTTTTCAGCTCTTGAGAAGGGGACAGCCTCAGCATACAGGATTATTCAAACATGCATGATCATAAGAAAATACAACTCCAGATATGTTTTTGAGGTGCAAACAACATTATAATGGTTAAAACCTCATACAAGTTGATTTAGAATAAAAGTCGACCTTTAAGGTGAACTGACCAAAACTTTCTCTTTCTGTTCAGATGAGTGTTTTACTTCTGATAAAGGTAATACTGATATTCTTAATATTAATTTTTCGACTCCAAACATACATTAACCTCTTGTTTCTGTTCACCTGTCGGGATGACACAGGTTTTTACCAGGGCATCACAAATGTTTCGTAACTGAGAACTATCATAATAAAAAAATATACCATTGTATATAGTGCGGTTGCAGTTTCTAATAAAAATAAAAAATAAAAAAAAATCAGAAATGTGGGAACATAGGGCCGAATTTTGAACAACAACAAAAAACAATCTAGAAATGTGAGAACATAGGGCTTTAGTAACATAGGGCCTATTTAAAAAAAAAAAAAAAAAAAAAAAAAAAAAACTTTACAAAGTGGGAACATAGGGCTGTGGAAACATGAGAAGTTAGAAAAAAAGAGATTTCAAATACTAGCCTTATTGCATGCCTAAGTATTGATAGTTCTGTGTTGATATGAGACACTGTATGACTGTATGTATATGGTACAGTGTATTTACTGGTGCTCTTGTCTCTCCTCTGCCTGTATGTGCTTGTACCATAGCCTGCAGTACGTGTGCATGTATGTTGGCAGTCCCTGAGCACTGATCCCTCTAAGCCCTGGCCATGACTGTGGTCTGAAGGTGAAGTGACAGCACTAAAGAGGATTGGACCAGATTACACCTGTGTGTGTGTCTTCAGATGGGCCGTCTCTGTACCGCTTCCCAACATCACTCTTCTCAGAGCCAAACGCTAAATTGTCACCACTCCTGTATATAATATGTATTCTGACTTCATTCTGTCTATATTTTTAAATGCATTTTTAAATACACTGTTCCATTAAGGTAAGATAAGATGTAAGAACACTTAGATCTGACACATTTAACATGAAAAGGCACAGTGACAAAAGAAGAAAGTGGTTATATGTTTGAATGTGTGACAGGCTGCAAGTTTCTGCTGACAAAGGCAAGAATTCAGATTTTAAACTCATTTCCGCCCAGACTCATAAATTATATCAGTGTCTGTCTTTTTTTCCTTCTGGTTTTTCTCATCTGCAAATGATCTGTGTATAGAGATTCACATATTCAACCCTCTCTCCGTTTACCCAGGCTTGGGATTGGCACAAAAGGTACACTGGCTGGGCCCCTTATGTCTGGATTAAGTTATGTCAATACCTGTTATTTAATGATTGAAACAGTGGTGCAGGAGGTTAAGTGAGTTGCCCACTAGCCAGAGGGTTGGTGGGTTGATTCCTGGGAAAGACACTTCACCCACGTTGCATACTCATGTTATGTTACAGAGGTTTTTAGGACAGAGTAAATAAAAAATAAAACATATAATAAAATAACATTTAAATTACACTTTAAATTGAAGAATTAAATAAAATTCAAATTAAAAGAGCAATTGTTAAAATATTTACTAAATCACAATTTAATTGTCCATTTAAAACTCAACTTAAAGCAGAACTCAGTAACTTTTTTTTACCTTATATAAACTGTTTCGAAGTCTGTGTGATGGTTAAATTAGTTGTGGGGTAAATGAATCTCCCCCCTGGTGTCTCTGGGCTGAAACTGACACTTGCAACAGTGAGCACCACCGACCCGGAGTCACAGAAGTCTCAAGTCTCATGAGAAAGCGGCATATTCCAGTTAGCAAAACAACAAGCTAGCAGTGGCTTTCTTTTTAAATTTCCGTGGTTCCAGAGCGGCCAAATGGAAGAAAAAAATCTGTACAGATACATGGAAAGGAAAACAAAAGTAAAGACGAGCGAGGGCTCACACAGGAGTCAACTGAGATTGTGAGTGTTTACAATAGTGCTTTACTCCGAACTGTAGGGGGAGCGTTATAGAGGAAAATAAGGCAAAAAGAGCGAGTTACTGAGTTCTGCTTTAAATGATTAAACAGTTAATAATTTTGAAATTAATATTAAAGTTACTAAAGTGATTTGCAATTACTCTTTTAAAAGAGAAATAGTCAAATTTATAATTTCAATTAATACTTTCATAATCCTCACTGAATTAATAAATAAATATGGAAATAGATTTATTAATCCCATAAAGAAATAGTTAATAATGGGGAAATGTATACCTTATTACAGTGGTTCCCAAAGTGGGGTCCGGGGCCCCCTGGGGGTCCGTGAAGGTACTAAAAGGGGGCCCCCAGAGGCAGCTCAATTTCAAGTTTTTATTTGCTATTATTATTATTATATTATTATTATTTGAGACACATGGTTTTGGTTCATAAAAACAAATAACATACAAAAATATAAAAAGTCAATGAAAATATTAAGTACCTAAAAACATTAAGTACATAAAAACATTTGAAATTAATTACAGTTGTATACTTGTTTTAAAATATTACTTTAAAACAACTTTTAATAATTTTAATAATCAGTGTTTTTGTAATGTTTTTATAAAAAAAAAAAAAACATATGGAAAAAAACACAGCAGAGTCTTTTTAATAGAGGGAAGTTTTATCATTGGGGTTCCGCAAGGGATTTTTGGAAATTTAAGGGGCCACGACCGTCTTGACTCTGGCAATGGCTGCCTGATTATATGATTTGCTGCTTGAGCAATGTGCATGCTCATTTTATTCAGGAAATGTCACATTTACAGTCAGTTTGATGATATGTCAATATTGTTGTGTAAATTTGTTTCTCAAAATGTAGCTAAGTTCAGCACATCCAAAATGTCCAGTCCAAAAAGTGTTACAATCACAGTGTTCTCTATAAATAAATAATGTTGTCATAGAAGTTTAACATAGAATTCAACCTTGCACTTATTTGTACCATATTTAGAAAAAACTATCATTCTAATAACATTTACAATGCTATGATAATGCAACTTACTAAATATGCTTTATGCTGTGTTAATTTTAGTAGGTATTGTGCAGTGTCATCTCAACATCTACTCATTCCATCTGACTGCCTGATAATCGTTTCCATTCTGTCCGCCAGCCTGCTCCATCTGCCGTCTCCCACAGTCAGCAAACGCAACATAAGGCTTCGAACCAAAGTCGGGCCAAACGTGGAGCCTTGGGGTTTGCCTTTTACACTAAATCCACAATAGTACTGCCAAAAGCATGCGGAACATGGGCTTATGAATATTAAAATATTAGAAAATATTAAAAAATGAGTGGCAATAATTTTTTAACTTGGCCCACACTGGAGAACTTCAGATGTTTATTTTTGTCATCCATATGGGATAAAAGTAGAGAGTAGGGAGTTGACACACACCAAAAAATCTTACATAAGGTGCAGGTGTTGGAAAACAAATCAAAAAAGAAAAACATTGCACACACAAAGGTACAGCTATAACACAAATTACAACTAGGCAATAAAAAGGTATAAAATAAATGCATAAACATGTTTAAGAGGGAAAACTATAACTTTATATATGTACAGTAAATCCCAAAATTATTCATTCCCCTGGCACATTCTGACTTAGAGTTTCTTTCATTCATTCAGCAAGTTTTTTTTTTTTTTTACTGTAAATGACACAGGCTTCTCCCAAAAGATAATAAGACAATATACATGAGGTATCATTGTGGAAAAAAAATATTTCTCAGCTTTTTACATTTGAACAAAAAGTGGCATATTGGTTGAATGAAAGTAACTTTAAGTCAGAATTTGCTAGGGGTATGAATAATTTCGGGCTTCACGGTAATGAATCATTACTGCAACTTGTATTAGCTTAGCTTTCTTTGCTTACCATGCTTAATTAATCTCATTTAGCATGCATCTCAATTACATGCATATGCGGAATCAAATTACCGATCAATAGTTCCTACCTGAGGATTATTAAATTAAATGTACCAGAGTAACATTTTACACCAGAAATCCAAATTAAAGTGGAACTCTGAAACTCTGCTCATTTTTTCGCTCTTTTGCCTTATTTTCCTCTAAAGAGCTCCCCCTACAGTTCGGAGTAAAGCACTATCATAAATACTTTTTTTTTTTTTTTTTTTTTTATTACCCAAGACAACACAAATTAACAATACATAAGTAAACTATCATAAATACTCACATGCTGATCTGACTCCTGTGTGACCTCGCGCTCATCTTTACTTTTGTTTTCCCCTCCTTGTATCTGTACAAAGTTTTTTCTTCCATTTGGTCGCTCTGGAATGACGAAAATCAAGAAATAAAGCCATCGCTAGTTCGTTGTTTTGCTAACTGGGATGTGCGACTTTCTTTCAAGACTCGAGACTTCGACAGCACTCATTGTTGCAAGTGTCAGTTTCAGCCCATAAACACCAGAGGGAGATGCTGCACGCTTCATTTACCCCACAACAACTCATTTAACCATCACACGACTCCCAAACTGTTTATATAAGGTCAAAAAGTTACTGAGTTCTGCTTTAAACTTCCATAAATCAGATTTACAATAGTTAAAGCCATAGTTACTTGGAGAGGCTCCAGTTACCCATAACACCTAATGGGAATAAGTGGAAGAGTGGAATTCATCTTATCTAAGTGTTTTTAGTGCATACATTCTTGTAAATATAGTTGCTGTTTTTTTTTTGTTTGTTTGTTTTGTTGTTTTTTTTACCTGAAGCATGTATTTGGGCAAACTATTGCTATGTGCTTTATGACTACTATAGGAAAACAAAGAATTCAGTGACTTTTAATTTGTAGCCTTTAGCTTACAGTATGTAGTGCTATTTGCTCCTAAAAATAAAATGGCTAAGTTTGTGCTATTGTCCTCCACCCAGGCACTAACAATCCACATATGTAGTACTGGTCTACAGCAAAATGCTTCTGGAACAAAAGTAGTGAAATTTTTCTTGTATTAGGTCACTAACAAAGAAAAAGTAAGTCAGAAGTACAGATTGGCTATAGTTTCCAAGAAACAGTATTGGGTCAAAATAGGAAATTTATGCAAAATAAGGCAAAAACAGTAGTTTATCATAAGGTACAGTGTGTCTACAAGCAACCAGTTCTATCTGAAAGCTGCACTTTCCAATACATTCATTTTAATATGTCTAGAGTTTTGACATAAAATGTTTTGTTTTTATTTGCAGAAATCTCTCTCTTGGAAGTGAACAAAATACATGCATGTAGAGAAATTAAGTATTTTCAAAATATAAATGCCTAAATCTATTGTATAAACAGATGCGATTTTGATGTGAAACAATATCATTAAATATCTTGACTACATTAGCTAACCAGCACAGTTACCAATTGATTTTCAGTTCATCTTATCAAAATTAATGAGATTTAGCCACTTTTATCTCGGAAGCAGATCGAGTCCCAAATTTTGTAGACCAGTGTAGTTGGTCACTGATGTTCTGGACATTCCACACAATATCCCACCCAAAACCATTTTGTTTATTTGTTGTAGCAATGTGGCTATTGTTATTTCATCCATTACAATGTACTGCTGCCTAACTTTCCAAATGCAGTCACAGCTTTTGTTATTGATGGACTCTAAAGGCTCTGTAGGCCTCTGACATTTACATTAGCAACAGAACTTTCCACTGGAGGTTCACTGTCTTCTAAACACTTCTCTAAAGACTCCATACATTACCCCCCCTCCTCTGTAAACACTGCTCCTCTCTCGTCTCCGCTCACATTCTGCCTGTGGGTCTCTCTGTAGACCTGTCCTGAATCTGATCCATATTCAGCCGGAGCAGCGTTACGGGAATCTCCCTGGTGGTTCCTCTAAATCCTGGATGAGGTCAGGCCTGGACTCATCTTCATTACAGACGCCTCATTAGTGAAGCCGAGTAAACAACAAGCACTGGATAAGCCATGAAATAAGACAATGTGAAAAGATTGGGCATGGACACACATGGTTTTAAATGACCTAGAAAAGTGGTAGTTGTACCCCTGGTGGTATGTGGACTTCTTGAGGTGGTACTTAGGAATCTGTTGCAGTTCAAGTCCTTAGTCCTTTAGTTTAATTTACAGACAGTTGGCTTTCCATTGCAGACATTTCCCAATCCAGGTTACAGGACTAGAGTTTAGACTTTTTACCTGAGCTCCAGGGCCGATATTTCCTCGCACTATCCTCCAGGCGGGTCAGAACTTGATTGTGTCCCTTTTATTTAGACTGTATATTAGACAGGAACAGTGAGCCGTGCTCTCTTTTACGCAGCGCACATGAAGTTCCTAGCAGCAGCAGAGCGAGTGCTTCGTGCAGCAGACTGAACAATAGAGAAGAGAAACAGTATGGAGGAGCCTGAATCCAAAGGAATAAAGCTTTTTATTAAAATAGTATTTAATAAACAGATTATTAAATGAATTACCAATGAGAGAGCTTGTTACAATGCTTTGCTTTTTATTTTACTTTAGTTTAGCCAGGAGGACCAGGAAAATCATGGAAAAGCTAAAAGGAGAGGCTAATCAGAGTAGGGCTTGATTATTTTGAAAATCAATTAATCTGTCGTTTTGTTTTTTGATTAATCAATTAAAAATCAGATAGTCAAGACTGAGTGAATGTGTGATTTATTTTTTTATTTTTTATTTTTTTGCAAAATTTTACCCAGGTGAAGCTACAAGAGTGCCACTAGAGGGCTTTTGGATGCAGAATACATACAAAGACATTTTTTCATCAAAAACACAAAATGTAATCTTTTATTGTTTTGTTGGATTTACTGCACTGTCTTGATAATAAAACCTCCACAATCAGCACATTGTATGTTTCAAAATCTGTATATACTCCAGTGAGCAAATAACTGATTACTAAATTAGCTGATGATTATTCAATAATTGATTATCGTAGCCCTAAACTAATACGTTTTGCAAATACATTTAGAAAACGGTTTCCTAAACAGATTAATGAATAACACTATTAATTCTTCTTCTTAGTAATCCATTTAATAAATGCCCTTTTAAAAACTTTTGTAAAAAAGCTTTATTCCTTTGTGCATGGCGTTCAGCGTCCTCCATAAACCAGTGGGTGTGTGAATGCGTGCACATAGCCAGTGTGCGCTGTCTATGAATGAGTGCGAAGCAGATGAGATTACCTGAGTAGCGTGAGGTGGCTAGTTAGCTACAGGCTCAAATGTGCAGTGCTAATAATGTTCCAGCAGTTGCATTAACAGAGTAGTTTGTTGTGTGCCCTGCTGCTTAAGTAAAAAAAGATGACGGAGGTTAACCCTGGAGAGAATTACAGATCTCCCCTGTGTCCTCCAACCACCGTCAGGAGACTAAAGCAGAGAAGGTTAACACACGTTTTTAGCTATAGCACACAGCACATACACTGTCAATCAAACATGAAAACGTCAGTTAGAACGTGCACAGGCTCAAGTCGGGCTCATAATCACAGTTAAAGCTTCAGGTCCAGGTCGGGTTTGCAGAGCGTGTGCACAGGTTCCTGGGGTCAGGTTGGACTTTTTGGGCTGATCTAAGCTCTAGAGAGGGCATGGCATTGCACAGATTTCTTCATCTATACACAAATCACCTTTCTCGCTTTTAATTTCTCTTTAATGTTTCCATCTATTTGTAATTAAGCTGCTCTGAAACTGATTAGCTGCTCAATACTACTTCGAACTCTGAACAACCGTTATTGAACCAGTGATGCTCTGGTTAATTTCTCATTAAATCACTTACAACCCAGTGTCAGTTGTGTAACAGAAGTATAAGTATTTGTATCGTTTTATATTACCACAGAGGAATAAAACATGTTGTGCACAGACTGTCCTCTGAATTGTTGTTACAGCTCCATTAGTACACAGACATGATAGAGACATACTGCCCCAAGCCTTTACACAATAAGTTAGCTCTGACTTTACATTCAGTGCATAAAGTGCTGTGGTCGTTAAACAGATGAATAAAAGACAGATCGAAGCTGCAGAGCCGTGGTGCGTTTAAGTGCAAGTTGTTTGTGTACAGAACAATGTATGAGCTAAAGGGAACGTCAGCCCAAAGTGGTATAACAGGATTAACAATGACCCTCCTCTCTATTCTCAGTTAGAACATAGCATAATAATACAATGTCTCCACAACGAGAAAGAATGCATTTAAAGGGAACAATGCAAGCGTTTTAGAATCAGTGTAATGGCTAAATGAGTTGTTGCAGGGTGAATAAAGCTCAATGAAGAAACAAGAAATGGAGCACACGCCCAGTGTCCCTGAAGTCTCAGGTCTCACAAGAAAGCAGCAACAGTTTGCCGATGGCTTTATTTCTTGCGTGATGGTCATGGCAGAAGGGCCACAAGGCAGAGGAAACCTCAACATGAGTCAACTGGACTTGAGACCAGCAGTTAGTACGTAGGTAGGATATACTTTTGTCCCTGTAGGAAAAATTGTTCTCTCCGCTGACGTGACTCGAGGAAAACATATAAAAGCACCGAAAGCTATTTTTTTAGTCAATGTGCGCATCAACTCAGCGTACAAGAAGGGCATTCATTTTTTATCCTAAAAGGTGAGAGAGAAAAACTGCAGTTAGCTACCACTAGCTTAAGGCAATGTAATTTAAATATGTTTGCTGCAAATACATGTGTATTTAAACAGCTAACCGTTACCACTGCTCACCCTCCCCAGGGAGAGGGACTTGTTTATTGGCACAAATACATATTATTTTATTTCTGAGTCAGTTTTCTCTGATGAGATTCCGTAGAAACACAGCTCTAACCTGAGTAAGCAGTGGCTTTAGCCGACGCTCAGTGGAGTTAGGGTTAAACCAGAGTTCAGTTTTCCAAGTCAGCTTTGCCCTCCAGGTGTGACATCACTGTGAAAACTAGAAATTATCATTTGGGTAAAGTTTTGAAGCTCTTAGGCCTATCCTGTGCACAGTACTATTATTTAGATTGTCATTTATCGTCATCATGATAAATACCAAAATATATTGTGACACATGATTTCAGAAGCTGCTATGACATTTTCAAATTTTAAACATTGTAATTGTTCTCATAAATATTTACCTCTAATTGTACTCAGCTAATTATGGTATAAAGCATTATGACTTGATTTCACGTCTCCATCTGTGGAAGGACTTTTTCAGAATGCTCCCAGCACTGCACCCTGTCTTATCTTTGATGTATTAATAATCAGCCTCGCTCAGACATGTGCCCCGTGGATGTTTTTGTCTGGAGTTAACCGCTCTTACGTAACCGGCCGACATCACAACATCATGTCCGACACCCCTGGATCAGCCTCTGTTACCTGGGACTTATCAAAGCGGGCGCGTGTAGTGTGAAGACAGACTGTAAATAATAGATGATAAGCAGTTTGTGTTTGAGGAGCTGAAAGCGTTCCTTCCTGGAGCCCTTGTTTGTTTGGCCTAATTGCTTTCTCTGGCGCTTCAGATGAGATTTTCAGAGTTTTGCCGGGCACAGATCGGAAGCGGGCCAAGAGGAGACAAGGGGTTTTTGACTTGTGGCCAGACTTCTCATCCACTCAGAGATGGGAACTTTGGAATAGGGCCTAGATATGGGCATGGCTTTGGAGAAAAGACAAATGTAATCCAGCCACAAGACGTAACCAGCCAGAGTACTCTTTGTGTCAGTTCCAAGGCAGGGTAAATACAGAGGGTTCAGTCAGAAAGGGCATCTGGCATAAAAAAAATTATGCCAAATCAATATTCGCATCACTGCACACTACAGGAGGAGACTATTTCCTGCAACCCCAGAAAGGAAAAGTCAAAAGGAAAGAGGACAGAACAGAAAAACATGTTTTAATGTTGTATTGGGAATCTTCTGCAAATTACAGGGACTCAGGAGGTCGAGTTCGTTGTATAACTGGAAGGTTGGCAGTTCAATTCCCACTCTCCCCAGTTCATACTGTTGTTGTATCCTTGTGCAAGAAACTTACAGACAACAATATAATAATAATGGATTAGATTTTAATTATGCTTTTCATGCTTCTTCACTCAGTCACACATGAGCTACTTCTGTAGCCACAGCTGCCCCGGGGCAGACTGACAGAGCATGGTAACCATTCTGCACCTACGGCCTCTCTGACCACCGCCCATCACAAAGCCACACTAAAGGCTCATTTATACTCTATGTTAGATACACATTCGGATATGGACGGAACGCTCTGTCCGTCTTCTGCGTTCATTCTGTCATACGTTGGTCCATTTCCACGGAGATTGCGGATACTGATAAACGAAGCAGTACATGTGGTGGGGCGCTAGTGAACGCAGCTCAACCGTCACAGCAGAAGAACTGGCTGAACTTTTTAAGGAGTGACTAAAGTTTCTTAGTCATGGTGTATTCAAAAACTGAACAGACCACTTCTATTTTCGTCTCATTTTCTTAGCTCCTTTTTCAATAAATGTGGTGTAAAATCCTCCATCAGTGATGTTCCTTTTCTTCCATCTTGGTAAAATCTATAATTGTCAGTGATCACTCCCTACTGCTTTTTTAACATAACACACACATTGACATAGAAAACAGTTGGAAGCAGAAATGCTGTGATGCAACAATGCTTGGAACAGACGGCTGCGTTTATGTATGAAATGAGAGTATAAATGAGCCTTAACACATTTATACAGGCAATGTGGGTAAAGTGCCCAAGGACACAACAATAGTATACAATGCTGGTAGCAGGTATTGAATTACAAACCATCCAGTTAGTGGGTAAATATCTCTACCGACAATGGACAATGGATACCTGTCTGTGACTTTTGAAAATGCTTTGGAGCAGGTTTT
Organism: Bostrychus sinensis; assembly: GCA_020698575.1. NCBI lineage: Eukaryota > Metazoa > Chordata > Actinopteri > Gobiiformes > Eleotridae > Bostrychus > Bostrychus sinensis. Next base: position 34,994,750 of record CM036240.1, read on the forward strand.
AGTTTAAAAACTCCTGGTCCCTCCAACTGTGGAAACTTTTCTGATTGGTTGCTGAATAGGGGTGTAACAATGCATTTTTGCAACAATACAATATGTATTGATTAGAATTGTTTTTGATCCAATTCAGCAACTTCGCTATGACACAATCAATACAGCATCCATCCAAAAAAAACAAAAAAACAAAACAAAAACAAAAAAACAGTTAAATATTACATTTCTCAAAACATAAAAGTTACATCCAAAAAGAAGTATCTGGTTTTATTTTAACATATGAACGATATAAACTATATAACGATATAAACTACATAGAAAATGATTCGATACAAGGTAATGTGTATCGATATAGTTGCATCGTATGAATAAAAAAGCGATACATCGACATGAACGATTACACCCCTATTGTTGAAGCAAAATAGTACTGAATTATTACAGAAGCCAACCAGGGCCTCATTAGAATGTATAGATAGGCAACCAGCCACATACTGTGACTGAAGTATGTGAGTGAAGTGACTTGCCCAGGAACACAACGGCAGTATGTACTTAGAGCAAGGGTCAAACACATTCTGAGAACCACTGTGCTCTGGGACATTAATTTTGTGGTGATGATTACTTGCCATACCTTCACGGAGCCAGAATGTCTCTTATAATTTGCAGTGTGACAGAAGCCCTGATAATATCCAATAATAGTCCAAGCTCTTCTCCACTGACCCCTATTTGAACTCTAAGTTATATATCATCAACACCAATTGTCCTTTCGCATTAACCGCACACATTTATAACTTTAGTATTGAAAGCAACAGATAGAGAAGACACTAAACACTAAACAATATTCTGTCTTTTTGTAATATCATGAGGTTGTATTTGTATATTTAACAAAAGACATTAAAGTACTGGTCTGCCACACTCAGCTCAGTGCCTATAATTACTGCTCCTGTGAACGAGCAGAGTGCTAGTTATGAGGATGCTATTATTGTACTCTGAACAAGGAGACAAGGAAGTAGGAAAGGAAGGATCAATGGAAGGCTGTGAGTGGTGCACCACAGAAACCTGCAAGAAGGTCCCCTATGGAGGACAGCTTCTGCAAATGGGGACAAAATTATTGAGGTTTTTTTTTGTTTTTTTTTTTTTTACTCATTCATCTCATTCCGCTTAATCCTGGAGACTGGAGCCTGTCCCAGCAACTATGGGTCAGGCCTTAGGAGGGGTACACCCTGGACAATGATCAGGTCAGATAGTCACAGGACTGATACACAGGCAACTATTCACTCTCACATAAATTCAGGGGCAGTTTAGAGTCACCAGTTCACCACTGTACAAAGATAACTGTCTAAATAATTAGCACAAAAAAAGCTAAAATGTATCTGCAGCATGACTGGACAACAAATCTTCCCATGACTTGGGTTTAAATGCCAAGCAAAGGCAAGCAAAATGAACAAATTTAGCTGCAAAAAAAAGTTGCAAAAACCCCAAAAACTCAAGGCAACAGGATCCCTCAAGATTTTTTAGTTTTGTGGCAAACTCACAATCTCAATTTTCAACAATGAATATTTTTGTTCACCTAATTTGATGTTCATATGTCTAAAAACTTAAAAAAATTAAGTTTAAACTCATCTTACAACCAACTTGCTATCCATTGTTCAGTTAATGAGTGACCACAACCTGAAACGCACAACACATGATACGGAATAAGAGAATAGTGGGCACTTGGTTTAATGTGAGGCGGTTTGGAGCTTCTTGGGGATGAGCTCTCGGGCATCGAACGTGGTTAACCCCTCCTGTACTCGACAGGTGGACTGAAGAAAAGCAAAGAAGAGGCGAGGGGTGGGAGAGTGGGCCACGTAAACGAGAAGAGCAATGAATCAGACTGAATGTTAGTGTGAGACAGGAAGAGGCAGGTTTCATGTGTGGTCCTCCCTAACTTTAGATAAGTATATGTTATTATTATTGATACAAATAAAAACTAAATATACTAAATTTAACAAAAGAATAATACTTTTTCTGAACAATGGATAGTAAGTTGGCTGTAAGATGAGTATAATGATAGCAATGATAGTCAGTAAAACTTAAAATGGAAAAGTTTTAGACATATGAACATCAAATTAAGTGAACAAAAAATATTAGTTGCGGAAAACTTGAGATTTTGAGTAGGCCCCAAAACTGAAAAATCTTGAATCTGTTGCCTTGGGTTTTTGAATTTTCTCAGTATTTTTATTTATTTATTTATTTATTTACATTGCGGTAAACAGGCATATTCCAAGAAGAAGATTACATTTTATGTCTTTGTTAAAAACAGAGCGAGCATTTAATAGCAACAGCTGTTTAACATAGAATTAAACATAAAGGTAAAAACATTTTAGTTGTGAAGTCTAAAGGCTCATTTATTCTTCCATTTCATATGTAAATAAATCTGTACGTTCCAAGCGTTGTTGACGTCACAGCATTTAGACTTCCAACCCGTTTTCTATGTCAGCGCCTGTGTTATTTTAAATAATCAGTAGGAGCAATCACCAACTGTCAAAGATTTTACCAAGACGGAAGAAAAAGAGCAACAATGACGACAAAACATGGTGGCGCTTTTTGCATTTATTAAAAAAGAGGGAAGAAAATTAGGCAAAAATATTGAGAATTGATGAAAATTGAAAAATAAAGTCATGGGTAGGTTGTTGTTTTGACTGTGCCACTTTCTCGTGAGACCCGGTTGGTTCTCCCATTCTTACAAGGCTTTTTTTTTTTTTTTTTGCCCAGAGACACCAGGGGTAGATGCAGAGTTCTTTATTCACTCCTAAACAACTCATTTAACCATCAGACTGGCTCAGAAACCATTTATTTAAGGTTAAACGGTTAAAAAGATGGAAAAACAAACAGTTAGACCTCTCTCTCTCGAGTCTTTAATTGAGTAAGTGCTTCATAAAAGATGATTTCAAACAGCTCATCTGGAAACACTTGTATGACTTTATTGTTTTTGTAGCAGGCATCTGTCTCCCACCACAGAACAGTACTCCATGTTTACCCATAACAAACTGTACAATATAGTTCAATTGTACCTTTTTAGTACTGCTTAAGTGACTGATAACATGATTTTGATTGGCCTTTGAGCTGAGACAGAAAGACTCTCATGGCCATTGCTGCTCATCACATACTCAAGCAAACAACAAGAAAACGTAACAGATCAACACAGCTTTCCACTCGCCCTACAGAGGGCCATGGGGTGGCTGCGTCAGGACCTTAATCTGTCTGTAGCACTGTCAGATGTGCATCATATGGAGTGAGAACCAAAACGTTGTTAGTGACATTTTGGGCAAAATCACTGAGCTTTTTTTACTACACAAAGATCACAGTGATATCGCTAAATGCTAATCAATTATTGACCATACACCAAACAGCTACATTATCTCAGAACACAGGATTCTTATCGGAATAGTCATATACTCGAGCCAAAAAGGCATATGTGATTATTTTTCAATTTTTTTAAATGTGTAAAAATACAGTACAAAGGCTACTTTTATAGTGGGAAAAATGTTGCGTAGGATGACTTGTATCTGTCCTTTTTGCTCCTTCTGTAAAAATAGTACAATGTCACTAACGTCCTTCTAGTTCTAAGCCCTCAACAGGAAAAACCTGGGTTTTGTGATGGAGATATTTCACTTTTGAAAGGCCATGCAGAGTAAAACAACAGGCTTTAAAACATCTCACACAGTGATGCTCAAACATCTTACACCAAGTACCACCTCATAAAATATTTCTAAGTCTTTCCAAGACTTTCCAAGTACAATCTTTAGTGGACTACAATGAGCCTAAATCTGGACTAAACCAGGACTAACACACAACTAAAACCACATCTAGGACTAAACCAGATTTAACCCATGTCTAAACCAGATCTAAACCAAATCTAAACTAGGACTAAACCAGAACTAAACCAGATCTAAACTATAACTAAAGCTGATATAAACTACGACTAAACCGGGACTAAACTAGGACTAAGCCAGATCGGACCCATAACTAAACCAGATCTAAACTAGGACTAAACCAAGACTAAACTAGGACTAAACAAGATCTAAACTAGGACTAAACCAGATTTAAACTAGGACTAAACTAGATCTAAACCAAATTTAAACTAGGACTAAACCAGAACTAAACTAGATCTAACTTAGGATTAAAACAGATCTAAACTAGGTCTACACCAGATGTAAACTAGGTCTAAACTAGGACTAAACAAATATTGAACCATGACTTAACCAAGGTCTAAACCAAGATGCGGCCACTAACACAGGACTAAAACAGAAATCAAACTGGCTACAAATTAAACTAAACCAGGGCTTGACCTGATAAAGACTACCGAGTACCACCACAAGAATCCCACGTTCCACTAGTTGTACCTGTCCCACAGTTTGAGAACCACTGCCCTAACACACAAGCCACAACTAAACCTTGCTTGCAGTGAACATTTCAACTGCATCTCGTTTATTATTGCTGTAATCCATGTTTTAACTCATTATAATAAGGCTACATAGGCTAACAGGTTAATCCATGTAAATCTAATGTTAACAAAAGTATCAGATACTGCTGATTATGATGACATATTTTGCCTCTGAACAAAATTATTTCACATCCAACATCCAAAACCTCTCAGGACCATGCCTCTCAAAGCCATAGCCTACATATTGCGCGACCAGAACACGTGACCCGCCGCTCATCAGTCCGAGCCCCGGTGTTTACACGCTGTTCGGGCCAATTACGCAGACGGGGATCAAATTCAGACTTTAATCCATTAAATTATTCATAATCGCCAATCATCCAGCATCAACAAGCATCCATCCTCGTGCCACCGATACCCTCCGACACGTGGAAGTACCCTGCGTGGCAGTGAACAAGTGCCCAGCGCGCGTTCTCCAGCCAAAACAATAGCGGAACAATGAAACAATAGCGGAGCGGACTGTCATGGGTCATTTACGCGTTCAAATGGCAAGAATTACGCAAAACTGGTACATTTTACGCATCGTTTTGCGCTCCAATTTCTCATTGTTAAATAAGAAACCGCAAAACAGACATAAAATTGGTGTATGCATTATGATAAATAAGGAAAGATTTGTAACTTACCTTAGAACTGCGACATTTTTTGGACGTCGTTAAGCGTTTTGCGCCGTATCTTGCTCCATATATAGTCGCGCTTTTGTTTGCTTGAGGAACGTGGTCATTTCAGTCCAAAAATCTCAACTCCAAACAAACCCAGAGCGTGCGTAATGCCCGATTTCTTCCCCGTTTCCCGTCTAAAATCCTTCCTTACGTCCCGATTGAAGCTTCCTTGTCGCTCATCTAATATTAAAGAGCGTTAATGGTGCGTAAAAAAGCGTACGGGAAATTGAGACGCGAGCCTTATTCCATCATGTTTACATCGCGTCTTTTTCTTCTTCCTCTCCTCCTAAACGAACCACCACTCTCCGCGCTTCTCTTTGTGTTCCGCGGAATCTATGGAGCTGGATGGATGTACAACGGGTTAAACCATTTCGCCGACGCGGAGGGGGGTGCACGGGGGGGGTTAGAATTCGTGTGGGAACGGGACTGGGTGACTCGGGGCCAAGTGTTGTTATTGTTGAGGATGAAAAGAGAGCGGGGAAAGGAAGAAGAGCAGGAAAAAACGAATAAAAGGCGAAGGGAGGGGGACAGAAGCAGTCATTGGTCAGATCTAGCGCCGTGGTCGCAGAGGCAGATTATGATACTCTAATAAACGCCATCTGAAAGCGCTCCTCGGCTCACGTGCGGGAGGGATTTTTAGCCATGAGCCCACAACTCTCACGCTCGACATATTACGCAATAGAGACGGCCGCGGAGGAGAGAGAAGCTGGAGCGGAGGGGGGGTTAAATACTGGCCCCCGAGTCCTTTGTTTGGCGCTGTTTGTTAGTCCTCTCAGCGTAAAAGGCGCAGAGAGTTCAGGACCTTGGACAGAGAGCGTGCACTGGCAGCGGTGAACACCTGTGTCAACAAGTACAAGACAGACACGCACAATACAGTGTCTGTGGGTATAAGGGAGTGAGCACCTGTCCCACTTAGTTGTCCTGCACAGCTATTTAGACAAAAACAATCGCCAAGTTTTATTCTTAACATATCATGTGAATTTAAAGTAATATAGCATTTTTTCATTTATAATAAGTATTTGTTGTAAAAAAAAATAATAATATAAAATAAAGCCATATGTATATATTTTTTTCATCATGTATTTTGTATATGTATAATCTAGTTTTACAAACACAAACACACCTCAGCACAACATTAATCCACATTTCCATTATCTCTTACAGCAGTGCACTCAGACTAGAATAGTGTTTCCCAACCAGGGGTGGGAACCAATTTAAGGTGGGTGGTATTTTACACTGTATCACAGTACAACCACAAAATGTTACAGAAGACCACCTTGGTTTCCCTCACAAGCTCTATAGTTTTCAGAAGGTCATGGTAGGTCTCACTGTGCCCCACAGTCCTGCCCCTGAAGAGCTCTGTGACACCCCCCAGCCTCAGGACTCTCAGGGCTCTGCTTCTTAAATCGAGGAGTTTATGGGAGTCATGTAGTCAGTGAGCCTCATTCAGGAACTCTTTCTACATGAAGATTTGTATTTAAGCCTCACTTTGGGGCATTTTTGGCATTCACGATTTGTTTTTTGTTTTTTGTTTATTTTCGTTTTTTTGACTGAAAGTCTTCTTCTGGAAGGATAAATCCCAGGAACAAGTATAAGCACTTTTATGCACTGAAATAGTGCAGTTTTCAAATTTTATCAGACTCATATTTCAAGCAAATATTGTCTTTCCAGTCTGATTCTAGGCTACACATTTTTCTAATCATTCCCTTAAAAATACAATTAAATAGAACAGTGATCAGTGACCAGTAGGGGTGTGACAAGACACATATCCTAAGAGACAAGACAAAATAAGACTGGGTTAACAAGAACGAGACAACACTATTGAAATATTTATTTGACACAAATGAAAAATGTAATTTTTTCACCTCAAAAAATGTTAAATTATTTAGGTGCATTTTTAAAATCAACTTTAAAATCTACTTGAATCGCAATGAATGGTATTTACTTCTGTCATTTGAATTATGTATATGCAATGTTTTGCCACAAACTCCACTGATTTGCTTCTCCTCTGTAAAATGTACAAACAGAGATCACAAGACCAATTTTTTTGTGACATCTTGATCCAGGTACAAACATAAAAGAAATGCTGCTAAGGTGCTGCTCTGAGCAGTGTCCAGCCACAGCCTCAGTCTGTCTCTGCCACTCCTCTCTGAGGCCATTATTCTCTGTGTAAACTGTAGAATAAGTATTTGTGGGTTTCCTATCTCTCTGGGTTGAATAAATAGTTGGTGTGTTACTGTCCTTGTGTTTCAGGAAAGGCCTTTCCATGAAGCTGTGAGCTGTTGTTGGTACTGCTGGAGAAAAAACGAAACTGAGAGAATTCATTTTTATTTCCAATAAATAAAGTCTCAGTAAAGGCAATACTTTGCAAAATGTGTGTTTATCTAACTAAGACTCAGTAAGTTAGATGTATACATTTAAACCTATTATTTCCCAAGTTTGTCCCACCTTTTCATGGGCCTTAGGCGGGGTACACCCTGGACAGTGGATAGTTAGTCACAGGGCTCACAGAGAGACCTAACACAGACAGACAACCATTTACTTTTATATTCATTCACTAGGGGACATTTAGAGTCCCACCATGTCTCACCAAATTGTACACTTTAGTACTTTTTGAGGTGGCTTCATGTTACAGCTTGTAATATGACACATAAAAAGTATTCTACAGTTGAATAAAGTGGAACATAAAGCTGTATTTTCTATGGTGAATAAGAATGTATTGACCTCTTGCCTCCTACCATCATTATCAGTGTCTACAATCACTGGTTCTTCTTTGCAAGAGGAAAGTGCTAATTATGAAGACGCCTTTGTATTCTGAACAAAAGAACACAAGAATCCAAGGAACTAGGAAAGGAAACATATGCTACATAATTATATGTGGTGCACTACTATAATGTAGAGTATGTGCTGGTTGATGCGTTCAGAAAAGGGTATAGTTGCCAAAGGTTGTGATAAAATACTCTTCAAATTACAATTTATTCAAAAAGTTACATAGAGTCAATACCCTCCTCTGTTCTTCCTTTGTCTCTCCTGGATTCTGATTACTTTGTCTGATGAGCCTCCTATTCCAATGTGACAGTCAGATGGAAGAGTCAGGATTTGGCATTAATATGAATGAGATGATCCATCCAGCCTTGTAGAGTGCAGACTGTGCTTGTGGTTTAAAAAAGAAAAAAGAAAAAACAGGAAACAGGAACTCAAAAAGGTACTGAAATATTGTTTTTGTTGCTAGTCAATTAAACTGCCCATATTATGCCTTTTACAAAGTTTTTAAAATAGTTTTGGACACCTTTGCATTAGTATTTTTTTAAACTTAATGTATAATGTATATGTATGGGAAACATCTTCTTTTGGGGAGCTGTTATTTTTGACATTGCAGAAAACGTTCAGATGATGTCTATGACTTTAAGGCCCGCTCTCTCCCCGCCCTCCTCAGTCTGTCAGCTCCAAGATCAAGATTCAAGCCCTTTGCAAACACCATCATCTCTAACTGCAGTGCTGTGCTGTAGAACTGCAGAGCTGAGGCCTTCCTCTGACTAAAGCCCTCTACAGACACCCCTGCCCCACGATTGTCTCCCTGGAGTTTAAACATAAATAAAGTTGGGAGGATTTGAACGCAGAGACATGAGAGGAGAGTCTCTGAGTGCTTGTACTGAACAGAGGGGGGTAGACAGCGCATGATAAAAATGGCCACGGTTATTAGCAACATTAAGCTAACAGGTAGATAAATGAGCTGACTGCTTTGTAGTGACAGCAACTGCACTGGGACCCTTGGGGTTTAGGGGCCCCTGGGAGTGGGTCTTTACTTTAAAATAATTCTAATTTATGTTAAATTAAGCCATTAATCATTAATGGTTATAAATTATATTACCTGGATCATTCTATATCATCCGTGAGCTGTTTTTATCAGGAGTTCACTTTTTTCCCATGACAGATACAAGCATGGCAGAGTGGTTAGTGTTCTTACCTCCCAGCATGGAGATCATGGGTTTGATTCTTGGGCTTGCCAACTCATGAACTCTCTGGGTGGAGTCTGCATGTCCTCCCTCTGTTACTGTGGGTTCTTTCTGGGTACTCTGGCTTCCTCCCACTGTCCAAAGATTTAGAGATTTAAATTGCCCTTAGTGACTGAATGTGAGAGTGTATGTCTCTGTGTCAGTCCTGTGACAAGCTGGCCCCTGTGGAGGGTGTGCCCCACCTAAGGCCCAAAGTTACTGGGATAGGCTCCAGTCGCAACACCTAACAGGAATAATAAGCGCAAGAAGATGAATGAATGAAACAATGACAGAAACACTCTTTTTATTTCAATTCAATTCAGATTTAATTGTATAGCCCAATATCACAACAAAAGTCGCCTCAAAGGGCTTCACAAACAGTTGATCAAACATAAACACACAATCAGACTTAACACACAATCAGCACAAACAATAACTACACTAAACAGACCCAGGACACTCCTATCCTTAGACCCTCCTTAAACATTATCTTCTTTTTAAACATTATTAGCATTTTTGAAATAAACCATGCATACTGTAAGGACTGGTCTTTGAATCCAGCCACTCAAAAATTCATTACATGAGAAAATATTTACAATCAGACAGGTCTGTATTGTATTACATTACTCTGTGTAAACTGTTTCAGTAAAATATTGTTTGTGCATAAATGGGGCAAAAAGTGGCGCAGGGGGCTGAGTGTTCACCCCGCAACCAGAGGGTAGTGGGTTCAAATTTCGCCCAAAGCGTATACTGCCGTTGTGTCCCTGGGCACAAGACACTTCACCCACATTGCCTACTCCAGTTCTAAGTACTGGAAGTCTCCGTAAACAGCAGACTGGACTCAGGTTTTTTTAATGTGTGCAGAGGGTTGCTGGAGGTCTGTGGTGGCAAGCGGCCTGTACTTCACAGTGGTCTGCTGGGGGAGCAGCACCAGCAAAGGGACATCAGTTGTCGACATCAACATGGACAAATTATTTTATTGCTTAAAGTAACGTATGCTTATTTCCTTTTTACTAGTCTTTTTATTTGCATTTGAGCTACAGTGGCAAAGTCATTTCCCTTGTGGATCAATAAAGTCTGTCTAAGTCTAACAGGAGATCAGGCAGCTGTAAAGGCAAAAGGGCCCCGACCTGGTACTAGCAAGGTGTACATAATAAAGTCTTTGAAACTTTTGAGCTTATCATACACTGCACTGGGCTCCCACCATTATTTCCATGCTAGGTTATCCATGTATCAAAAAAACTCTTCCAAGTGTGTCTACACATGGATAAATGTGGGGTTGCAGGAGGAGTAATCCCTCTGCAACCCCACATTTATCCAGGCTTGAGACTTGGCTCCTTGCTGGTATTTTTGGTGTCACCATCTATAACCTGAATTCTGGAAATGTTGGGATGATTTTTAAATTTGAATAAAATGAAAATTAAACGACTTTCAAATCACGTGAGCCAATATTTTAATCACAATAGAACATAGATAACGTAACAAATGTTTTCACTGAGAAATGTTTCACTTTTATGCACAAAGTGAGCTCATTTCAAACTTGATGCCTGCTACAGGTCTCAGTTGGGACAGGGTCAGGTTTACCACAGAGTAGCATCTCCTCTTTTCAAAACAGTTTGAAGACGTTTAGGCATCGAGGTTATGAGTTTCTGGAGTTTTGGTGTTGGAATTTGGTCCCATTCTTGCCTGATATAGGTTTCCAGCTGAAGAGCAGCTGGGTTTTTGGTTTGAAATCAGTTAAATACCTGTTAGAGAAGATCTAGCAGGTATTTAACTGAACAAGCTGAATCTTGTTAAAATGTCTTGCTTTTTTAGCCATTTATTACCCCTGTCCCAACTATTGTGAGACCTATAGCAGGCATCAAATTTGAAATTTTGTGTATAAAAGTGTAACATTTCTCAGTATAAACATTTGTTGTGTTATCTATTCCAGAATTCAGGTTGTACTTCTATTTTACCTTGCTTAATGTGTGACTATATATACTAAATATTGACACTGACAACTTGATGAACTTAATGATCTGTGGGCCGCGTTTGGCTCCTGGACCATGGTTTGGACACCCCTGACAAGTCTAATGCCCATATATGACAAATAATATGGGTCCTATTACTAATATGTGCTTTATATAAATTGAATGTGACACTTGTGCTGTATACTGTGTGGTTTATAGAGTCTGAGTCAGAGATTAGTGCAGCCCTGAAGCAAGAACGCACACCTCCAGAGAAGAGCAGGACATCATCTGAGCCCTGCAGCGAGAGAGGGCAGTGTGGACAAACAGCGCCATCTGGTGGACTGCAGTGTTGTGGACAATATTTGTATGAAACATGGCATATAAAGTGCATAGTCAGGGGAAGTGTGTGTGATTTCTAATGTCATTTTGTTGGGGCACAGTCTATATCCTCAGATAATTTAAGGTAAAAACAAATGCAAATGTTAAAATATAAGCATGAAAAAGGAAAATGAGGCACTCTGAAGTATTGCTGTGGATCTGTCCCCAGCCCTAAGGTCACGTGAGATGATCTCAATAACCATTCCTTTAAGTGAATTGGGGCTGCTCTGGCCTGCTAGTTTGAAATGTTTTGCCATAGGATAAAGTATGTTTTGGGTCCTTATTGCATATATGTTCAGTCAATCTTTCTTTGAATTTCTGTTTGGTGCGTCCAATGGAGAAACAACCACGTTCACACTCAAGTCATGTAAAACATATTCTCAACCTTTATTTATTTTACAGAAAAGAGCTTTGAAAATGATCAGTAATAGTCACTATAGAGATCCTTCTAACCCATTGTTTATAAAATACAAGTTACTTAAATTTCATGATTTAGTTGACTTTAAAATATGTCAAACAATGTACAAAGCAAATTCAAATACTTTACCAATAAATATTCAAAAAATGTAAAAAAAACATTACCATTTGAAAGGAACAGAAGTGTTTAAAAAACCTAGATTCAGAACTAAAGTGATGGAATGAAATATTGCAGTATATGGTGTAAAATTATGGAACAATCTTAATAAAGAAACCAAAGAATCAAGGTCACTTAATATTTTTTTTTTTTTTTTAATTGTTAAATCAAGTGTATTAAATAGTTATCAAAATGTAAATTAAAGTAGTGGTCTGTGATAAAGTTTTGATGAAGTTTAAAAATTAAATTCAGTTATGTTGAGATGCTAAAATGAAAATTAAATGTGAAATGTAAATATTTTTTGTTGTTAAAAAGGGGCAGAAAATATAAGATTTTTTTCTTCTCTCTGCTCCTTTTCATTCAAACTTCATGCTGTCATGTAAACATTTCTGCTTTTTTTTTTCTCTTTTATATAATGAAATAAATAAATAATAAAAAATAAAAATAAAAAAAGTCAGTAAATTACAAAGGTGGTATTGCAGTTGGCAAACTCTTTACACATGTATGTTTTTTGGTGGAAAATATCATTAAATGTGTCTGTTCTCAAAATATTGTTACAATGAGTGAAGTTTTCACATTTGTAAGTATCACTTTTTTGAGACAGCCATGTTTTTTGTTTTGGTACACTTTTAACTAGGAGGTCTTTTAATATTGGTGCTCTCCTGTAAGAAAACATTGGGAAGTCATTGAATACTGGTTCAATAAAATATCCCACTTTTTTGTTATGATGCATCTGACTTCATAGGCCAAGTCCCCAAATTGAGTGGACAATGGACGGCTTTTTGTTATGTTGTCTTTGTCCTTTTTTCAAGAGGTCTTTTCTATTGATGGTTTTAACTTTTGTGAGGGCTCGGTCAAAGTTTGTCTTACTATATCCCCTAATTAGAAACTGATGATACATAGCCATAGTTTGTGTTTCAAAATCACTGGGGCTGTCACATATCCTTTCCAGCCTTTGGAATTGGCCACATGGGATGTTCGAAATGAGCGGCTTAGGGTGGAAACTGTCTACCCTTAAGGTAGTATTCCTGTCGCTAATTAACAAAATAAGGAAGTATGTATTTGCTCCTCCAAATCAATAGAGATTTTGAGATCAAGGAAACTAATGGTCTCTCTAGTGTACTCCAGGCTCAGTTTGATGTTTTGGTTGGTTGTATTAAGATACGCATAAAAATCTTTGAGTTGTTTTTCAGTACCATTAAAAATAAAGAATAAATTGTCTATATAATGGCCATACCAGTCCTGCATAGTTTGGGGCATATGCAGCTTCCATTGCTGTTCCTCTGATTTGGTGGTAGCATTGGTCCTGAAACATAAAGATATTATGTTATAATGTTATTATAATAAATTATTCTTATATAATTATGTTTGAAAAGACACTCAAACACACAAATAAACACACACATACACGCACAAAAACACACAAACATCATTTTAATGGACTTAAACAAAGCAGAGGATAAAATATGAATTAACAGAAAAATGTATTACTAAGGTCTAAACTATGGACTACAACACGGACTTAACCGAGGTTTAAACCACAGACTAAAGCACGAACTAAACCACAGACTAAACCACAGACTAAACCACAGACTAAACCACAGACTAAACCACAGACTAAACCACAGACTAAACCACAGACTAAACCACAGACTAAACCACAGACTAAAGCACGAACTAAACCACAGACTAAACCACAGACTAAACCACAGACTAAACCACAGACTAAGCTACAGACTAAACCACAGACTAAAGCACGAACTAAACCACAGACTAAACCACAGACTAAAGCACGAACTAAACCACAGACTAAACCACAGACTAAAGCATGAACTAAACCACAGACTAAACCACAGACTAAACCACAGACTAAGCTACAGACTAAACCACAGACTAAAGCACGAACTAAACCACAGACTAAACCACAGACTAAAGCACGAACTAAACCACAGACTAAACCACAGACTAAAGCACAGACTAAACCACAGACTAAAGCACAGACTAAAGCACGAACTAAACCACAGACTAAGCTACAGACTAAACCACAGACTAAAGCACGAACTAAACCACAGACTAAACCACAGACTAAGCTACAGACTAAACCACAGACTAAAGCACAGACTAAACCACAGACTAAACCACAGACTAAAGCACGAACTAAACCACAGACTAAACCACAGACTAAAGCACAAACTAAACCACAGACTAAGCTACAGACTAAACCACAGACTAAAGCACAGACTAAAGCACGAACTAAACCACAGACTAAGCTACAGACTAAACCACAGACTAAAGCACGAACTAAACCACAGACTAAGCTACAGACTAAACCACAGACTAAAGCACAGACTAAAGCACGAACTAAACCACAGACTAAGCTACAGACTAAACCACAGACTAAAGCACGAACTAAACCACAGACTAAACCACAGACTAAGCTACAGACTAAACCACAGACTAAAGCACGAACTAAACCACAGACTAAACCACAGACTAAACTACAGACTAAACCACAGACTAAAGCACGAACTAAACCACAGACTAAACCACAGACTAAACCACAGACTAAACCACAGACTAAAGCACGAACTAAACCACAGACTAAACCACAGACTAAAGCACGAACTAAACCACAGACTAAGCTACAGACTAAACCACAGACTAAAGCACAGACTAAAGCACGAACTAAACCACAGACTAAGCTACAGACTAAACCACAGACTAAAGCACAAACTAAACCACAGACTAAACCACAGACTAAGCTACAGACTAAACCACAGACTAAAGCACGAACTAAACCACAGACTAAACCACAGACTAAACCACAGACTAAACCACAGACTAAACCACAGACTAAAGCACGAACTAAACCACAGACTAAACCACAGACTAAAGCACAGACTAAACCACAGACTAAACCACAGACTAAGCTACAGACTAAACCACAGACTAAACCACAGACTAAACCACAGACTAAGCTACAGACTAAACCACAGACTAAACCACAGACTAAACCACAGACTAAACCACAGACTAAAGCACAGACTAAACCACAGACTAAAGCACAGACTAAACCACAGACTAAACCACAGACTAAGCTACAGACTAAACCACAGACTAAACCACAGACTAAAGCACGAACTAAACCACAGACTAAAGCACGAACTAAACCACAGACTAAGCTACAGACTAAACCACAGACTAAAGCACGAACTAAACCACAGACTAAACCACAGACTAAGCTACAGACTAAACCACAGACTAAGCTACAGACTAAACCACAGACTAAACCACAGACTAAACCACAGACTAAACCACAGACTAAACCACAGACTAAACCACAGACTAAACCATGGACAAAATCAAAAGCAAGCAAGGACAAATCAAGGTCTAACCCAGAAATAAAACTGTCTCTAAATCAGGGCTTGAACTACAAAAGACTATCAAAAACATGATCAAAATATACAGCTCTCTATAAATAACATTTCATAATGTGTATGCTTGCTTTCACTTAAACCAGAGGCCAAAGTGAGAGGGGGCTTGGTACACCGTTCAGTCACATGACTTATTAGGTTCTGAAGGTGTGTTTAAGGTGAAGAGAGACTAACAAGTGATATCACAAGCTGTAATACTGAACTCTTACTCTTGTACAAGCCAGAAATAAGTCTGGTGGAAAGTAGGTTCTGGTTATTGGGAGATCTTTTTAAATAAGCCTTAGTAAATCTTACTTATGAATCAAACCCTGACTGTGGGGTCCCTGTGGGAGCTGAGGGACTGTAAATAACAGCAGGGGCCCCGTCCAAACAAAGAACCATCTGTGCTGCTGCTGTTTACATGGTTCTGATTGTACAGCAGCCCCAGCCCTTTCCACTAAGCTGTAGGAAGCATATATGACAAATGCATGTAGGCTCTATAATCAACATACTGTACACCATGAGGGCAAGCAAGTCAAGCAGTGCTTGACCAATCAAATCTAAAAAACAAATGGATTAAAACTAAAGCGAAAATTAAATCACTGTCTCTACAAACATTTCATTTTGCCATTCACTTCCATCGTGAATCAGTCTCTTACCTGCTTTCAGTCACTCTGTTTTTTTCTGCTCCCTGCTGGCCACTCCAGGTACTGTCAAGGCAAGCTAGGTTGCTTCTCTGCCACTCACTTCTGTCATTTTCACCTCCGTGGAGGCGGAGTCATGGTGTACTGTTTCAGGCTCAGTGACAGAGATCGCTGACTGATAGCAGCTGGCAATAAGCAGTGCACTGTGCAGCTTACGGCCCCATACATTACAATGCACATGTGCCGCGTTAGACAACAAAACATTTCACAAGTAGCCACAGCCAAAGTGTCTAACAGCATTTCTACAGATAAGTCATAGTTTGTAGCTTAAACCCTGTTCATGTTCCTCATGAGAACATGCTGCTGCAGAAAACTGTGTGTCATATAAATGATAGCTTCACGTACATCATTAAGTGTCAGATGTTTGTAAGAAGTGGAGCTGGAGGAGTGGAGAGGAGTCAGCAGCCCGTGCCGGGGACTGGATGTGAATATTACAGAACTGTGAATGAACTGGGCTCTGGTTATTGTGGACAAACTCAGCTGTAGGAAATACAGGACGTTTCTTCAAAAAAGTAATATGGACTGGATTTGCAGCTTCAGTAGAGAGGTGAGTGTCAGTGAGGCGGTGTTTTTAAATGGAGGTTTGTGGTGTGATGTGTAAGCCTTCTTTTGAGGTTTTATTACAGTGAAGCAGCATTAACAGTGCACTGGTCTAATGTTGATCTCAGTGTGTCCTGATGAACCTCCCTCATCTGTAAGGCTGTAACCTCACTCATCTGTCCATCCATCCTCGTTTTAGAGCTTATGAATTAAAGATAAAACAAAAACTTAGGGCACATTCTTTGATAAGGCGACAGAGAAGGCCAGCTTTGTTGAAAAAAATGTTGCATGACATTATTTTGTATACAAACAGTGTTACTAATAGTAATTATAGAGAAAGAGCGTGAGATAGTTTGAATCAGCCTACTACTCAAACACTGATGGAATTGCATTTAATTGATTTTTAATTCAATTTAAATTAGGCAAGGCAAGTTTTTTTTGTATAGCACAATTCATACGCAGAGCAATTCAAAGTGCTTTACAGAAAAAAAAGGCAAATTTAAAAGTACAAAACACAATTAAAGTATAATTAAGAATCAATTTAAAATTAAATTAAAAGAGAAGAGTACAGATAAAACACTTTCAGTTGACATATGCACAGTTAAAAAGAACAGTTTTAAGTCTGGACTTGAACATTGTCAGAGTAGAGGTCTAACATCGACAGGAAGACTGTTCCAGAGTTTAGCTGCATAAAACTGAAACACTGCTTCACCGAGTTTAGTCCTGACTCTGGGCACCAGCAGAGACCTGTCCCTGAGGTTCTCAGAGTCCCAGATGGTTCATATGGGACCAACAGGTCAGAGATGTACTTTGGTGCTAAGCCATGGAGAGACTTGAACACAAGCAGAGATGTTTTAAAGTCTATTCTCTGAGCAACAGGAAGCCAATGCAGAGACCTGAGGACAGGACTAATATGGTCATACTTCCTGGTTTTGGTCAGGACCCGAGCAGCAGCGTTCTGGACGTCCTGCAGCTGTCTTACAGCTCGCTTAGTGAGTCCAGTGAGCAGACCGTTACAGTAGTCTAACCTGCTGGAGATGAACGCATGAATAAGTCTCTCTAGGTCTGGTTTAGACAGTATACCTTTGATTCTGGCAATGTTTTTGAGATGGTAAAATGCTGATGATGTTATAGATTTAATGTGACTGCTGAAGTTCAAGTCAGAGTCCATGATTACACCGAGATTTCTAACCTGACTTGTAGGTTTTAGTGAAAGAGACTCGAGGTGAATACAGACACTTTCTCTTTGTTTCTGTGGGCCAAAGATGATTATTTCAGTCTTGTCTGAGTTTAGCTGGAGAAAGTTGTTTCTCATCCACTCATTGAGCTGTTGGATGCAGTGACAGAGTGAATCTACAGGTCCATATTCACCTGCTGTCAGTGAGATGTAAATCTGAGTGTCATCTGCATAATTGTGGTAGGATATGTTATTGCTGCTTATTAATTGGCCTAAAGGGAGCATGTAAAGATTGAACAAAAGAGGTCCCAGGATGGACCCCTGGGGCACCCCACAGGTCAGGGCCATTTGGTCTGAGACACAGTTACCGATTTCAACAAAGTACTTCCTGTCTTCAAGATAGAACTTACACCATTTTAGGGCAGTACCAGAAATACCTACCCAGTCCTCTAATCTTTGTAACAGGATCACATGGTCAACTGTATCAAAAGCAGCAGAACTAAGACAGAGACTTTGCCTGTGTCGGTGTTCAGGCGGATGTCACCTTGATAAGAGCAGTCTCAGTGCTGTGATGGGGCCTAAAACCTGACTGAAAATCATCAAAGCAGTTGTTCTGCAGAAGAAAGTCAGTAAGTTGTTGATATACAACTTTCTCAAGGACTTTAACTAAAAACGGCAGGTTTGATATGGGCCGATTAAATCAGAGGCAGAATGTTGTCATAAAATTTAATGAAGGCAAGGTTTCTGCTTGCCCACTTGAAAAAGTCACCGCATGCTATTGCTGTACACATTATTATGTTTTTATGTAACAGGCTGCTTTTTGTGTGTTTAAGTGTAGCCAATCACATGGAGTGAACTTTCATGTTTTTTTTTTCTTAATCAAAAGAGAACTCAGCAAAACCTGTTTTACAAATAATTACAGAATTATCACCTTTTTACATTATAGTTTAACAGGTTTTTACAAGATAATTATCACATTTTTACACGGTATTATGAGGTTTTTACAAGATATCAGCTGATATTATCATAATCTTTTATAGTGTAAAAACATGATGCACCTTTATCTTGTTGTAATAACATGACACAGTGTCTTCTAAAATTATTATTATATTGTAAAACACTGAAAATGTTCTTGTTCGAACATGTCTGTGAAGACTTTTGGTCATCCAGGCTAACTGAATAAAAAAAAAGGATTAAAAATAAGTAATCTGGACTTTAAAATTTTAAAAGTTGAAGACATTTCTTCATTCATCTGAATGACTTTTCTGAAGTAAGGTGGTGAGAGAGCTTTTGTTTTTAAGTCATTCAGATGCATTGTGAAACATCTTCACCAGATGACTTGTTTTAAAACCTTTTTATTCTAACAAGAAACAGTTGTTTTCTGTATTTTTGAATGCCTTTAGACTTTATATAATTCTAAACAAGTGTTTTTCCTGTCTGCAGTGACAAATGAAATCTACACGCTCACAGCTCACGTTCTAAAACACAGATGTTACTTCTGAACAATGCAGCTTTTGGAAGACACCATTATATTTGAGAGAGGCAGTTTTTCTAAGATCTTCATTCATGCTTCAAAGTAAAAGAGAACAGTTAAAATCTTATAATAGCCCAATGTTTTGCAGTCAAATGTTAGAATCTAAGATTATTATTATGATTATTTAGTCTATGATTATTTATGTATTTTTATGTAGCTATTGAGTACGCTTTTAGTACGTGACTGGCTCTCGTAGAATCCCTCATTTCAAATCTCTGCATTTCCCTTCCACGTGACCCGCTGCCTCTCCTCTGTGTTAACCTGCCTATCCCGTCCATATTGCTGTCCCTGGCAGCTGTCCCTTTAAGAGCATCCTGACAGCATCCTCCTCCTTCAGTCACGGACACAGCCTCCACAGCCTGAGCGCTCAGTATTTTAGACCCATCCTCCTCCCGTTTTTACGCACATCATCCCCACTCCGCTCTCTGGTTTTTACTCCCCAGGAATTTCCATCTCGGATATTTTTAATGCCTTTTCCCGCAGCGTCACCGTAGCGTTTCGTGCCCATTCCTCTTCCTGCTTCCCGCATCCGAAAGACCTGACCTGACGCGCTGAACTCACCAAGATGGCTGAGTTGAATCTGGGGAAGGGGCTGACCGCGGGGAAAGTGGCCAGCAACGTGCAAAAGAAACTCACCAGAGCGCAAGAAAAGGTAAAGCTTTTAGAAATATGCCGTAAAGCACTAATTGTGGCCTGGTGCGTATCGGCGGAGGGGTTACGGGCACTGGTGGCGCATCCCCCCCAGCTGCAAAACCGCTCTGGCGCATCACGACGTCGTATTAAGATGAGGTGCATCGAATTTTTACTGCAGCTTGTTTAGAACAGCTTCAACGACTTGTCATTTAGCAAAAAATGCCGTGCCAAGTTGCATCGTGGGCCTGTTCAGTGTAGCAGCGTTGATGTAGCGTTGACAGATGGCTCCCCCCCATTTGATAGATATACAGCGTACCCGGATGTAGAGGTCAACGATTTTTAACCTTAGCTGTAATGGTCCCACTTGAATATAGCAAGAAATATGGTTATAATCATAAGCAGTAATGATTTTTGAAGGTGCTGAACGCGAATGAGGCCTCGTCCATGAGCTGTGTTGTGATGGAGCTGACAGGGGGCGCTGTCCATCTGTCATAATGCATCATATTTTGAAAGTAATATCCCCGACAGAGTAAAGTAGCATGAGATTACGAACATAATTCATATTTTGGGCTTGGTATAATTGTGCGTAAATGCGTAATTTTATGATACTGCCATGCATTGTAGTTGGAAAACGTGCAGCTTATGAGTCATATGTTTTATAGTAGTATTGCAGTATTATTTGAAAGCAGAATAGATGTAGGCAGATGTTATTATTATTTACAGAAGTAATTTAGAGAATAATCTTGTATGTGGAGTTAAAAGCATAGACCAAATATTGTATTTTTATGTATTTGTGGTTTTACATTGATGTTGAGTGGATTGTGCACATTTATTTGATTGACATAGTCAGTGAAAACACTTGTACACTTGTATATTTGCAAAAATATTGAACATTCTCAATGAAAAAAAACAATTGGTGGTTAGGACTGCACAGTATGAGATATACATGTGGTATGCCAAGTTTATGTGACATTCATACTGCAGTTTCTAATGCTCAATTCTGATTTTTTAATAAAATCAGATTTCTGGTGGTGTTCACATTATATTTTAAATGTGACTTCCATTAGTCTCGTGTGTCTAAAGCCCTGAAGTGACCCGCCCCTTTATTAGTCCCTCAGTGGGGAAACTGCAGATTTCCAACAGGAAAAGTACAGCAAGCAGTGGCACACAAGTGATGTCAAACAAGAGCACAAAAGAGTATCAGAGACCAGTTTGGCCAAAAACTATACTAAACTATAACAAGTTAAGCTAATTAAACTAAGATAGACTATGAGCAAATTAAATACACTATAAATATGTACAGAATATGGATATACGAGTCAGGAGTTGAGGGACTGTGACATGAGGGGGTTCACTGACTGAATATCAAGGCAGCTTTAATAATACATATGTCCCTGCCTCTCTTCAAAAGTTAATTTCTGATTTTTTTTTTTAATTTTGATTTTTCCCCAAATTACCAATTAAGTTCAAAACCTCACTTGTCCACTGAGCATCTCCATCACTGTTGTCTGCCGTGCTTGTTACTGTTTGATCAGACCAGTCCCTGCCTTTTCCAGTGCAGAATTGTAACATCTGTTGTGTTATAATGTAGTAAAAGTCAGAAAATGAGACTTGACAGTTCAGACTAAGGTCGCATTGCAAAAGATCAGATACATATCTGATTTAGGAGCACATGTGAAAGTTCAGTTTTGTGCTGTTCACACTGTCATGAAAAAAATCTGATACAGGTGTGGGCAAAAAAGTCTGATTTGGGCCACTTTTTTCACACCTGCAATGTGAATGTAGCCTTAGACATTTTAGGGGTTTATTAAGCAGAGACGTAGTAAAAGTTCAATTCAATTTCTTTTAATAATGATATACAAAGCATCTGCAGTGGTCAAATCTGAGGATAGATAAGTCTAAACCAGTCCTGAAATAAGTCTAGACCCAGTCTAAACCAGGTCTAAACCAGGACTAAAGTAAGTCTAGACCTGGTCAAAACAAGACACTTATTGTCACAGTCAGATGGACGACCGCAACATCTGTGTGATAAATTTGAATTCTTGCGATATGGATATTGCATTTGCTGATATTACAGTAACAATACATTTGTGATCAATTGTGCAGCACTACATGTAGCTATTACATGTTATAGCTTTAGATAGTTTAATGTTTTTTGTTTTTTAATTTCCTGACTTAGTAAAGCATTGTATATCAGATATAATACATGTTAAATGCAGTTTTGATATTGACATACATTTGTGATGAGTTAATCCATTAATATAATTATTTATCTTCTGCTTATTCCTGTTAGGGGCCACAAGTGACTGGAGCCTATTTCAGTAACTATGGGCCTTAAACAGGATACACCCAGTTAGTCGCATTGCTGACACAGATAGACAACCACAGACTTGCATTTATTCATTCACTAGGGGCAATTTAAAGTCACCAGCCCACCTAACACATGCATGTCTTTGGGCGGTGGGAGGAAGCCGGAGTGCCCAGAGGGAACCCACAGTTTTTCAATTTTATTTATTCCTTTATTTTACAGGGACATTGCACATGACATCACATTCCTGTAAATGCACCAGAACTAGTCATGAGGCAGTTTTTTTTTTTATCTGCATTCCCAGGACAGACAGTGTTATATATAAAATAAGACAAGGTTATACAGAAGATTATTTATAAATGAACAAATATTAAAGCACAGAAGAGACAAACATTCACAAACATTGCACATTAGTTAGGTTATTAAAATGGATAAAACAGGATGTACAGACAGGAGCAGGAGACACTGAACCAGTTCTTTTAATTAATTTTGAATACATTATTGGACATCAGCTCTATGATGCTCACAAATCACACACATTGTTTATTCCAGTCTGGGAGGTTTATGCGCAGAAGCGAAGTGTTTTGAAAAAATCATTTTTCCAAAATCAGGACTCTGCCTCTGAAAATGAACATGAAAGGGCCTTTTCACTGAGGGCTATCAAATGAATATTTATACAGTATGTGGGGGACATCTTATTGATTCACAGACAGTTGCCTCTGGGTTGCCAGGGCTACACATTCTATCAGACATTTGTCAGTTGTCTCTGTTTTTTTTGCATTTATATTATTTTGTGAATACACTTAAATTAAACACATTTTTTGTTCATAGCTGTATATTCTGCAAATTTAGATAAGTTTAATTTATAGCATATTTTATTTTACTTTTTAATATTGTTTCCTGCATGTTCATTATTATTATACTTATTTTATTTTATGTTTGCACAAAGGACCAAAGCAAATTCCTAGTGATGTGAACCTCTCACTTACTATGGCAATAAATACCATTCTGATTCTGATTTTGATTCTCCTGATATCAGCAAAAGCAAAATCCGTATCACAAGAAACAAAACATAAGGCAATAATGTTAAAGTCATAAGTCATCTAACAGAAATGTAAACTGTCAAAGGAAGTGTCTGCAGCCTTAAATCATATTAGGCTGTGTTAAAAAAAAACTTCCATTCAGTTGTTTTAGTCCCAACCCAGTCCTAAATTTTGTCCTGGTTTAGTCTTTAATGAGCTTTTGTTTAGCTCCAGTTTTGGCCAGTGCGTCCAGAGCTTTTTATCTCTTCATGTTAACATTAATATGAACTTTTACCCTTTCTTTAATAAAGTCTTAATCTTATTAACAGTATCCAAATATTGACAACTATATCATGAGCATAGTCATAGCATATTCCCATGTTATCCTACCATACCATTCCTTTGTAATTCGCCAGTGTATACATGAATGGGATTTTTTTCAGATTTTGGTGATTGCAATTAATTTTGGGATATAAATCATGCAGGGATGTTAATTAAATAAGGGCTAATGAGTGTTTTGATAAAGAAAATGAAGTGTGTTTCAGTGGCATGAGTCAGAAGCCAAACACACCTCAGATTAGATTAGCCCACTTCTGTCTGACACTGTCTAATTCAGGTCTGAGCTGTCTGCTGCGTTACAGCTGTCAGGGTTCACAGGTGCAGTGTGGTTGCCACAGTTACAAGGAGAGATCAGTCACATCATCAAAAAGGAGACACACCTATCAAAACATTGAAATATAGATGCCATTGTTTTGTGCAATAGTTTAAAATGTGACTATAATGGCAAAAATGCATTGTGGAGTTTGTCTTTGATGAGGAAGCACTGGTTCTAAAATTGTTTAAGTGTGGCTCCCTCATGTTGTGTTATTTGCCGTGATGGAATGTAACAAAGTAAAAGTACTTAGTCACTTTACTTAAGTACATTTTTTATGTTTTTCTACTTTACTTGAGTGCATTTTACAAGGGTTACTTTTACTTTTACTTCACTACATTTTAGAGCAAGTATCTGTACTTTTTACTCCACTACATCTATGAGTTGGTTTGAAGAAAAAGTCTTTTAAGTTTGGTTTTAAAAATCATGTGTTTTTGTTTTCCCCTCATTGTAGATACACAGTACTTAAATATAAAAGATGCAGTAAAGTAGTCTCTTCTACTGCATGAAAAAAATTGTTAATTTAATTAGTAATACATTTTAAGCAAAATTCCTCACATTTACCACATTAATGAGTTGCTGAGTCTATGTGAAATACTATAAAAGTATTTTTATTCTTTTACTTTAGTAGAAATTTTAAGGTGATACTTTAACTTTTAGTTGAGTACATTTTTGCTCTTTTATCTGTACTTTTACTTAAGTAAAGACATTGAGTACTTCCTCCTCCACTGGTTATTTGTTGTTCTGAACAAGTCCAGCCTTCAGTTGGTGTAACCTAAACGTGTGCATAAAGCAGCTATAACAGCTTGTTAATGTTTTCTACCCACTCTGACACCACACACATAATAGTTGGCCAGTGCTATTTTTTCAGTAAAAATGACTGCTGATGTAAAGTCTAAATGTGCAGCTCATGATGACTATGAACAGTAACAGTGTTTATAAAATGAGGCGTGCTGCTATCACACCAGAAGTGGCAAAAATGACTGAAGCAATGCACACCCTAATCTTTGTCCAAATAGAGTGGGATGTCTATCAAGTATTGTTCTTGTCACTTCAGCAGTGAGGTTTTTTTTTATTTTTTATTTGCATACAGTTGAGTTTGAGTCAACTTAAAACATTAATTTGGTCAAAATTCTGCCCCCATAGCTTTTGAAAAAGTGACTGTTTGTTCCTTTAGTCAACTATGCAAATGCTTATTATGTATAATTTTGTTGCGCACTTCAAATTCAATAGCTCTGGCTCACTGGGTTGACATCATTTTGTTTATTATTTCACAGTAATTTTCTATTTCTTCTTTATATCATACAGCATTTTCAAACATTTTGGACACTGTAAACCTTTTTTTGCACGCTTACATATGAAGTTTTTTTACTTTCTTCACCTCCAGGTTCTCCAAAAGCTTGGCAAAGCCGACGAGACCAAAGATGCAGCCTTCGAGGAGTGGGTCATCAACTTCAACAAACAATATGTGAGTCATCCCCTCTGCATCCATGTTTGTTTTCTCCCAAATCAATTTCACTGTGGACCAATCACCGCCTCAGGGTGGTGGTGCTCTCAGACCTCATGTGTGAACTGTACGGTCCGACTGTATCCACTGCAGTCCAGATTAATGTTATTCACTAGGAACACAGCACAACAACAGGCTAGATCTGAAAAGATTATAGGAGGATGAGGCAAGGTTAAAGATGTAGGATGAGGGATGCTGGATGAGGGGTTTGGGGATGAGTTATGCAGGTTGAGGTATGATGAGGGCTGCAAGATTGTAAGATGAGTGATATAGGGTGAGGGATTAGGGTTGAATGATGAGGGATGTGAGATGTAGGGTGAGGAATGTAAGATGAAGGATGCAGGATCAGAGTTGTAAGATGAGTAGGGCGACCAGATTTTTAGATCCAAAAACTGGGAGACCTATTTTTTTCACAAATCATGGTGCATTTGAACTTGCCAAGTAACAAAAAACATCCGAAATCCATGAAATTTTCTGTCATGACATTCAGAGTACATGACGCTAGGACTTAAACTTTGAATATGATGGACAATTATTGATAACAAAAATGATGTACATTAAAGTCTTTAAACAGGTAGATTTTAAGTTTTCTATGTCTTTGTAGTTGTTAAAATGGGGACAGCTGGGACCTAGTTGGTTGAAAACTGGGACATATGAGTGTTTTTACAGGTATGTCTTGGGACATGGGACCAGGAGCCTAAAACTGGGGCTGTCCCGGTTAAATAGGGACATCTGGTCACCCTTAAGATGAGGGATGTAGGGTGAGGAATGCAGGATGAGAGATGAAGAATGAGTGATGACAGATGTGTGATGCAAAATCATTGATGTAGGATTAGGGATGTAGATTGAGGGATGAAGGTTGAATGATGAGGGATGTAGGATGAAGGATACAGGGTGCAAAAGAGACGGCACGCAGGAAATGATGGCTGGATGAGTTGAGATTTGGGGTTCCATCTCAGGCAGTTCACTCGATTGACTAGGGACCTCCCTCTTGTCTAGCTGTTGGAGAGAGGAGGATGACAAAGAGAAAGTAAACATAAGGTAAGTTATGAAGGGGGACAGGAGGGTGGGGCTGAGAGAACAGAGACAAACAGTGCTGGATGAATTTTGCAGGTTTAAATATGGTTCGGAATAGCTGAGGCATGGCCTTGCTCCTGAACTCATTAACTTCATGTTAGTGTGAGTGAGCTGTGCAGTGTAATGCCTCATTAAGCACTGTGTTTCTGTTCTAACCCTCAGACAGAAGGCAGTAAACTACAGAGGGACCTCAGAGCATACCTAGAGGCAGTCAAAGGTAAATGAGACATAGTTGGATCATTGTGTCTATTTTGATGATGTAATGATTGTTTGCTGTGTGACCCGTCAGCCATGCACGAGTCGTCCAAGAATATCCAGTCGTGTCTGGCCGACATGTACGAGCCGGAGTGGGAGGGACACAGGGAGGTGGAGTCTATTGTGGAGGTCAGTCAAACTACATGTGAAGGAACATTAACACATTTTAACTTAATAAATGAGTTTGTTTACATCCAGAGCTGAGTTGGACTATGCCCATAATTGATTCTATTTATATAGCACCTTTCTAGACACTCAGAGTCCATTATTCATTACTTCACAGTTACACAGTGGAGGTGCAGCCACAGCTGCCCTGGGGCAAATTTACAGAGACGTGGCAGCCATACTGCCCCCGCTGCCTCTCCAACCACAACCAAACACACAATTACAATAACACATTCATACACCAGTGCCAAAAATACTGGAGGCAGGGTGGGTAAAGTGTCTTGTCAAAGGACACAACGGCTGAATACAATGCTGGTAGTGGGTATTGAGTCGCTAACCTTCTCGTTAGCAAGTGACCAGCTCTAGCTTCTAAGCTACTCCTGCCCAATATAAAAGAAAAAAAGTCAAACAAAATAGTTTGTGAAATGAAGGTTGGATACATTGACTATACCTGTGTTTTACAGGTATGGTCCAACTATCTAAGTATTTCCTATAACTTTATCACATATAAGATTTTTTTTTTTCTTCATAAATAGCTTTCCCTTTATGAGAAATGATTGATTAATGTGCTTTGACACTGATGCAATCACATTAATGTGACCTGTGCTAATGTACAATTGTCCTCGACATTACTTTTTTAAGCATAAAAAACACTGTGTTTGTCTCTTGACCATGTTGTGTTATGTTGAAAATATTGTCACAAAAAGTTGGGAGGTCACTGTCTTTAACATGAGCTTAAGTTTAAATGGAATAACTACAGTCAATAAGCTCAAAACTCACATAGAAAGTGTCTTCTCTGTAATGGTTAGGACTGTGATGTGCTGTGGGAGGACTACCATCAGAAGCTGGTGGATCACGCTCTTATCTCCATGGACACGTACCTGGGACAGTTCCCCGACATCAAGGTAGAGGCTGATGGTCATCTAATGTCACCGAGCACAGGACAAACAACCTGTTTCAATATGTCAAAGTAGTAATACTGTGGCATCTTGTTCTGGTAGTAAGAGCAGATGAGATAAGAGCATATGAAATGTCAAATTTGCTAAAATATCTCTCTTGTTAACATATTTTTTGTAAAATATTGTTATTATTCTGAAACAATATCAATACTGAGACACAGGAAAAGTATATATTTCTCAAATCCAATGAAAAACAATGACACTCTCTTATGTTAAGGCTCGTATTGCTAAAAGAGACAGAAAACTGGTGGACTACGACAGTGCCAGACATAACTATGCTGCCACACACAAACAGAAGAAAAAGGATGGGGGCATCAAACTCACCAAGGTAAGAGACTGATGAGGTTCTATAACACAACAAGCAACATTTTTATGAACATGCTGGATATAATATCTCAGAGACATGAACACGCTTCAGACAAAATCTTTATTCTTTTCGGCTTTTTTCTTCTTCAAATCATCCACCTCCTAAAAGCTCATTTCCCCTAGGGGGCACTGTACAGGTCATGTCAGTAAGGGACAGTTGGCTACAGGTAACTCCAAAACAGGCTAGTGTGTCCATTACTCCAGGCCTAGGACACCAGGGTCCCAAAAGTATGCTTTTTGGGGACTCTTTGGAGCACTTTGGAAAGTAGAAACTCCTCCGCACTGACCCAACATGCGCCATATGTGCCTTCAGTGTGCAGTGATTTGTTTATTAATTTGATGTGTGTTTTATGTCAGATGTCCTTCCTGGTGCAACCTCCTCCATTTATCCAGGCGTGGGACCAGCACAAAGAGTACACTGGCTGTGACTCCTTGTGGCTGGTTTACAAATATACAATAGAGTCACTTGAAATTTTGTTTGTGCACAAAAATGCATTGGAATTTTGTGTAGACCATTTATGTGACAAAAGAAAACTACTGTTTGTGGACAGTTAAAAAAATGCATGTATGTCCTTATTAAGCTGTTCTGATTGAGAACAGCTTAATGATTTGTTAAATATTTCACTCATTAACATTGTAAACTGTTTGTATTGTGCAGCCGTCCACTCTGCTGGAGAGAGCCACCCCCGGCTGGGCCCAGGGAATCCTGTCTGCTCACAACGTGGCCCAGAGCAGCCTCTCCAGGAGCCAGGTACACTCACTTCATGTTATTATTATCACTATACAGAGCCACTCTAACATGATAACAGATGAAAATGAGAAATAGAGGCTATGTTCATGTTCAAGTATGCCTCACTACTGCTGAATTTGATTCTAGTTTGCACCGCACTGCAAATAATCTTTATCTGCATTAGTTAAAATAACTAGAATTCAGAGGTGTTGATGACAGAGTAGGTGGAGTTGGTCGGCGTACCTTCTAAAGCCAACCTTGCATGTCAGTGTGGACGCGCTCTCTGTGGTTGAAACTGCCAATGTGGTGGGCATCTATAGACTGTTAAAAAAACAAATAGAGATAGGCTGTCTTTGTTTCGTTTGCAACTTGTGAATGAGATAAATTGGGCCATGATTTGTCCATCGCCCCACTCTCTCTGTGGTGGGAGAGTGGAGCGACAGGGCAGTGAGAGCCGTGAGATCAGAGCAGTGACACCTGCAGGATCTTTCTTGAAGGTACACCCAGAGCCAGCACTGCTCCTGACCCAGACACAAACACTAGCCCTTCATGTGTGCACACAGGCACATATCCATAAGAAATAACACTAACAAATAATAAAAAATAAATCTCGCCTATTTAATGTTAACTCTGCTCCTGGTGGTGTTTAGTTTAGTTTAAGAACTTTCTCTTTCTCCTGTTGTCTGTCTTACTGTTTTAATAATAAATCAGACTATGGTAATTTAAAACTCAGCGAATTATTCAATGGGCTCTATATAATAAAGTTCATAAACAACACAACTTGATGTAATGACAGCGTTCCACTTCAGTGTACGCTCTGGGGTACAGTGGGAATTAAAGCAAGAGGGTTTCGGTGGGGTGAAGGGACATCTCAAGGTACAGTGCGTACACCTGCAGGCACCACTGGGTCAGAGTGATTTATGATTTAAGGATGAAACAAGGAGAGCGAAGTAAAAGCCAAAAGCTTAGTCACGAAGTTTGTCATTCACTAATACGCACATATTTGTAATGCAAATTTTTCACAAGCAATCACACAAGCATCCCCTGTGCACTTATGCATATTACTCTAATATGCAATCGAAGAGCAGCTTTTGAACTAAACTAGCATAAAACCTATAACTATAAACTAACTCCTAAATAATTGTTAGCAAAGCACCTATCTACAAGGAGCTGTGTCCACCTGTCTGAGCAATACACTCACTGACAATGCTTTTCTTCATCTGGTGCTTGACTGAGATATGATCATAGCCCAAATAGAAATAGAAAAATTATCCAATACGTGCATTATTAATACATTGTATTTGCTGTATTATTCTAAAAGCAATACAAAACGTGAGTGTAGACATTTTGTGCAGTCTTTTCTGGAGCCTCCATCCCCACACTGCAGTCTACCAGTTCCTATTTAATCAGCTCATATTACAAAATGTACTCAGGGGTTGTTATAATTAAATAACTGGAGATCAATAAAACCTTAATTTGTACCCATAATTTACTTAGCCAGCTGAAAGTAATATATAATGTAAAATGCACCAGAATACAGGAAATGACATATGTTTAGTTAAAATTTTCCCCCAGAACCCCCCTGCCAATAGTACCATACACTTACAAAATGACTTTAGAGCCACATGAACATGACGTACAGATACGTTGTACCTGTTACTTTGCATCATGTTGAATACAGCTGTACACATGACACGAGGATTACATGAAATATCAACTCGACATTGCGCATTTTAATATTAAAGTTACTGACAGTATATAATTCTATGCATTTGTGTAAGTTGAGGATGCATAGATGGCTGTGCGAAGCCTTTAACCGAATACGTCGATGTGAATTTGACTAGAAAAAAAATTTCAGTTTTTTTTTTTTTTCAGTTCAGTGAGTTGCCAATTTAATACATATGTCATATATTTTAGGCTGAGGAGGAGCTGGAGAGAGCCCAGAAGGTGTTTGAAGAAATTAACATCGACTTACAAGAAGAGCTGCCATCGCTTTGGAACAGGTTTGTATTCTACTTTTAGACTTTTATCACACCATCTTCATCTTTGCTCTCTGACCTAACTGTCATCCCTCTGCCTCTCCAGCCGTGTTGGTTTTTATGTCAGCACCTTCCAGAGCTTGGCCGGGTTCGAGGAGAAGTTCCACAAGGAAATGAGTCGGGTGAGACTGATTTTTAGATCCAAAAGTGCTGAACTTAGATAAAGAGCAGACTAAACAATTAGGTATCATATGCCCAATATAAATGCTGTCAAAGTCAAACACAGAAGCACTGCTGCTGAGAACTATCTGTTTATGGACCTGTTAGAAAACAGATATCTCTCTGGTCTCTAACAGCCTCTCGTCTTCTTCTTCTGCAGCTGGACCAAGACTTGCATGACGTTTTGGTGAATTTGGAGAAAACAGACACAAGCAGGTTAGTTACTAATCAGATTTTAAGATCCTGCACCATGGGGCCCTTGTTAAGGCTTGTCCAGTTTATGGCAACCTCAAATCTTTTTGCTCAAACCATGAAATCATGTTTTCTTAAGGGTGATAAATAAATCACTAATGAATATATAATAACGTTATATAAGGTTTTATTATTAAGGTTTTATTTGGGGGTCTGATAAGACCATTCAGTATTAAATACATGTTTTTTGTTTTTGTTTTTTTTTGTTTTTTGTTTTTTTCATTTCATCCGACGGTGTCTTGGGTTTAAAAGGCTGTATTAAAAAGACACTGTATACATCACGAAGTCAACAACAAGCTCATAGCAGTAATATACAGTATACGGTCTGTGTAGGTTCTTTTTTTTAAATCGAGGTTTAAAATATTAAAAATCTAAGAATTTTTATTAAAATCACTAGACTCATTTAAGTGTGAAGTCGTTTTGGAGTTCATCCGAGCACCGTCATCATGGGTAGAGAAGGAACATAAGCTGATAGACCCCATCTTGTCTGGCAATACAGTCAGTGACACTGGGCCTTTCTGAAACCAATCCCTACTTATTCACACTCCAGTTTGTAGGGCACTCTCCATGCAGGGACATTTGCAGAGTTCCCTTTATCACAGCTTACAGCTCTCGGCCTTCGGGCGCCATCGTCTCGCTCTGGGAATTGGGAAATCCCCTTTACTGTGGGTACACTCCAAGCACAGCAAATTGCCAATATTTAAGTTTAATATAAAATGTATCAATCTTGCATGTAAGTTTTTTTAGGACCAGTTAAGATACATGTGGCCTGAGTAGCATTTTCTCTTCAATTCATTAATGCAACATGAGTTTTAAATGTCCAAATTAAGATTTTTATTCACTAAGATAAAGGTGGAACTTGTATGAAGCGTCTTCCATGTTAATTTTAAGTGCAGTGTTACACACAGCTCAGCTAAGTCTGCATCAGACCACACTCACTGTGGAACTTGACTCTCAATCAGCCCATAATGTGATAGACCCTTTTGTGAGCATAGGGATGTTCGGGAAAGGCCTGCTGCCATTTTACCATGGCACACAATGATTGATTATAAGACCTTCTTCTGTGTATTTATTGCCAGTGACTTCCTGTTCTGCAACCTTCTGTAACAACTGTGCATCTCATTTCTCTTAAATGACATCCTCCCATCCACAGAAAAGAGGCGCTGTGTTTCCTATGGGTGTCTTTCCCCTGTGGACGGGGTTAACATGCAATGAGACGAGGCTGGGAGAACCTCATATAAGAGATTCCGGATGCACCCTAACAGATGATGGTGCACGGATCAACTCCAGTTACTGTAAAAGACAGATTTTTCATAAGAAATACCTAACGTATGTGTGTCCTGAGTCGGACACTTTCTGCTAAAATTCTATTACTTTTTTATCTTCAGCAAGTCATAAAGTCGCCCATTTATTATCTTCATTAATGCAATTGTATAAAATAAAAGTACATTTTCTTACGTTTATAACGATATATTGGTTGGATAGTTTCTTTTACAAATATTTTATTGCGGCCGTATGAAAGAGCGCTTTTGTCCGAGGTTTAAGCTCGGCAGTGCTATGGCCCTGAGTCGGACACAGGGAAGTTCCAATATTGGACACGCTCACCTTTCTGGCTTTTTCAGCCTTATTTGTTGGATTTTTCGGCTCTAATTTTAGGCTGGGATATTTACGTTAACAAATTTTCACACCCGGTACCTTGTTTCCGTCTTACAAAATAAGATTGTGGGCTAAGCTAACGTTAATCAGAAAATAATAAGACGGACAAAGTTAGCTACAAAAACACTAAGATCACTGAAAGAACATCGCCCGAGTGTGACCTGAGCGTTCCCTGCGCATTTCCCTATCAAAATTATTTTCATATCATGATTATTTTATAAACACTTAGCATAAATACACAAAAATTACCACAGAGGTAGAGCAATATGTGGAGTTTTTGTTTATCAACCATTAGCCAGTTAACGTCTTTGCCAGCATCTGTTAGAAGACTGAAAAATAGCAAAAGGTGAGCGTGTCCCACTCAGGGCCATAGTGTCCGACTCAGGACACACATATGTTACAACATCATTTTTATATTGCTGAACAATAATGCTTGAAATATTGTCTTGAGGTTGTACTTAAGGGTAAAATACACTGTTAAACACTGTTACTGTGTGAAATAATAGTGATGCTAACAATAATGATAAGCTAAGACTGCATGCATTAACCTGGAGTCACCCTGAACATTGCAGCAGGACAGGTAACCTGGGCTCGGCGTCGACAGGAGCTAACAGGAGGTAACCGTGGTAACCATGTGACAACACTTTTGTCAGTCTGTTAATGTCTCACTTTGGGAAGAATGAGTCACATCTTTGTACTGTTTTGCTGATGAGACTTCTGCAAGTGGATCTCTGATTATTCTGAACACCTCAGAGCTGCAGGTGTGCGAGGGTTATGCAGACATGTAGGTTTATAGCAGACTAGAAACCAGAACTAGAAATGTAAAAGAAATACAAAATTGCAATGAACCTTGACTTTATTATTTATTTTCATCTCCATTTTCTGTTTGTTCCTGTAAAGGAGACTTTCCCAGCAACTGACAACCCAAGGCTCAAACCCACAGTCTCCTTACTGAGTGGCAGGAGCACTAACCACTCTGCCACCGTGCACCCCCTGTGTTTAAAATCCTAACATTGCAGTAAAATGAGGTCATTTCATGTATGATGTGAAAGTAATGCAGGATATCGTAATGTTGAGACTGCTTTTGTACTTCTCTTTTTTGTATCCCTTGTTGTCTAACCTAAAAAGTTATTTAAATGTAGGTATTTATTTTAAAATCAGAATATTGCATTTGTATTGTATTTGTGTATTGTATATTGCATTGTATCTATAATATAGCTTGCTACATGTCCATGCTAATTGCCTACACAAACAATACCAAAGCAGCAGCAGTGTGCATTACCCTCACAGTGAAACCCACACAGCTTCTAAAGACCTGAGGCCTCATTTATAAAAGGTTGCATAGGATCTTCACTAAGCAAGTACGCCTAGTGTCCAAAGCTGGTGCACGCAAACAAAAATCCTGATGTATTAAACCGTCTGTGTACGTACCTGCATGCAGTTTCCCCTTTATAGATCTCATCTGGAGTAGAAATGACTCCTGTGTGACCCCTCGCTTGGCTTTACTTTTCTTTTCTTTTCCTCAAATCCGTGCAAAATGTTTCCTGCCTATTGGCCGCTCTGCCATAATGAAACTCGAGAAATAAAGCTATTGCTAGCTTGTTGTTTGGCTAATTTCAGATGTGGTGCTTTTTTGTGAGACTCGAGACTTCAGGGACACTGGCGGCGCTCACTCTTGCGAAAGTGTAATTTTTTTTCCACCACAACAACTTATTTAACCATCAAACTGTTATTTATGGTAGAAGAAAAAGCTAGGGCCTACTTACCGCTTATGGATGTACTACGTAGCGCTCCACTCCAACATCACAGTACTCCTTCTTTTTTTTACAATTTGCTGCCACCTCTCTAAATAAAGGTTTTACCGATATAATACAGATTCTCTCTGAGATTACTAGTGTGTTTTTAGCCTCTGTGCAGTCTCAACAGTGAGTACTTAGGCTGCTCTGGTGCTAGCATAAGCCTTAGCCTCAACACAGTTTTACTTTTTTTTTTCACATCGCCCTAAATTAAAAACACTAATTAAAACAGCCCTAGTATTTTTAAAGAATAAAATGACATATTGTTTGAAAATACAGAAGCATATTTTATTTTTGACTCACAACATAAGACTTTGCGTCGTTAGATTTTGGAGTTCATACCATAAAAACGGATTTAAAAAAAAGTTTGTATCAACACATCATTTCTTTAGCCATATTTTAGAAAACTGTAGACTGGGTGAATATGTCATGTCTGCCTAACTGTTTGAATACATGCAGTTCTGAGAAGATTTTGTTAGATTAGCCTGTCTTTTCTCTCTCATGGTGAATGCTCTTCCTGCTCTGCTCGCTCTGAGAGTTCCCAGGAGCCACAGAGGGCCTGCTTTGCATGGGACACGTAACTGCAGGACGGGTTGTTTCCTGCATGACCACTCTAATATCTGAGTATCTGATGCTTGAACTCTAACACAGCATGCTTTGACACCCTCTGTAGCTGTTAGCATCTAACTTCACTTTTAACCCCTTTCCTTCTCTTGGAACTTTGTTTTTTAGTGATTAGTTAGATTCCTATAATGTCAATGGATTTCCTGTCCTTTTTTTTTAGTGGCAAAGAGGCATCGAACCATACTCTCAGGCCAGGAGGACCTCCACCCATCCCCAAGTCTCCATCTAAGGTATGCACAAATACGTTTATAACATAGATAATCAGTTAATAGGGAACTAAATAACTGTGAAGTCACCCTTAAAATAACTCAGAAAAGACCTGTCAAAAACCTTAAGTTAGTTTGAGTTGATAACTAAATAAAAGGAGAGTGAAAAGTTAGCTGTTTTGCTAGCACTAGCATGGGTCGAAGTTCAATCCACTATCTCTTCATTTTCTTCAGATAAAAAAGCCATTTATCCAACAATAAACCAAACCATGTACAAACTCACTAAATAAACAGTTAATAATAAAATCTTATTTAGGCTTAATGACCCACTGGCTAAGCACTGCAAATTAGCTAGCTGCCTCTGAACTTGAAATGCGTCAATTGTGTAGGGGCCAGAGCTGACTGGGGGCCCCCAAGGACACTTATTTACCTGTGTAATAATAAACAAGCTGTTTCAGTGAGGGAGAACAGATCAATGAACTGCGGTGGACAAAGTACTCAAAAGCTATACTCAAGTAAAAGTACTGTTACATAAAAAATAATATTACTCAAGTAGAAATAAAAAAGTATTGACTATAAAATTAACTTAAATAAAAAAGTAGATTTGAAGGTTTTTGCAAAATATTCTCCTTTTTCTTCATCTTTTCGAATTGCAAGTGCAATTGCAAGTGAGATGTGCTGCAAAATGTACTCAGAAAGTACTTTTTCATAAAAAAAAAAGTATCTAGTTGTCCACTGCCACTGAAGTGACGCTGCCTCACAATTCTCCAGAGGGCCCTATTATGAGAGAAGTAAAACCATGAATTGTAGCCATCTTTAAATATTAATCATTTAAAATGCACCAGATTTCAATTCTGCTGGGGAAGGACCCCCCTGCCTTATTTTGGCTCTCATTCACCTGTCTGTTATAGGCATGGCCACAGTTCAGGACATGAAGCAAAAAGAGATCTTATGATGCTTAGATATTGTATCAAATGCCCCTTGTGACCATGTTTTTGGTTCAAGGTGGGATTTACAAAATTAATTATAGCCTATATAGGGTTTCAGTTGTCCCTCTCGCCCAGGGCCCCCTATAGTGTCTAGAAACGACTCTGATTTCTCTACAGTATAACACAGCAAATTAGATTATGATGCTGTCAAAGTCATGTCAATGCAGAGGTGTAGACTTGAAAATCATAATTTATTTGATGACTTTTGACTCAACTTGATTAAATGTAGTAAGACATGTGACTCGACTTGAACACCAATAACATGTGACTTCACTTTAACTTGAACCCCATGACTTGAAAACGCTTCTCTTAAAAATAAAAAATTTGTGTGAGAAACAATTTATTTAACCCCTCCTGTGTTAGAGTACTGTGTCTCTGCACCAGTGTGAAAAACCACATGCAGTAAACAAGTTTGATATGCTTCAAAATGATGCCAAAATAATTGCATTCACCTACAAAAATTGAGAGGGTATTGACCACAAAAGAAGTGGCGTATGTAGTGATGGAGATTCAACAACATCCAACTTCATAAGACATTTGAAATTACACAAAGAATGGTAAGTTGCATTTGTAAGCTAATGCTAAGCTAACATTAACTTATAGCTAAATTGCTTTGTAACTGACACACAGTAATTCAAATTGAAAAAATGCAGATTCAAAGTCACATTGCATAGAGACAATCTGCTTTTTACGTATACTGTATAATATAACAATAATTATAGTCTTTTGTTACAAAGACATAAAAAGACTTGAAATTCAAAGTGTAGTACTTTGTTTTTGACTTGGACTTGTTAACCATTGACTTGACCCTGACTACTTGTCTGCAATCTTTACTTGTTGTGCAGCCATTTTTATTAGCCTACATTATAAAAAATTTAATACTGGAAAAAGCAACTATTGAATATTTGACAAAATGGAATAACCCACTACACCACATTGTCCACACAGGTGCAGCAAATTGTTAGCATCTATTGTGCGCTGAAGATTACTGTTATTAGTATAATTAGTTCCATCTGTTCTGTTATGTCAGCTCAGTAGCAGTTGTTTCGTGGGTTGCTTGCAAATAAAAGAAAGAAATATGAAATGGGTTAGTGATACAGAAATTAAAACTTTTTTATATATGTACTGGAAATGCATAAAACATTTCAATTGTGTTTTTTTTTTTGTTTTTTTTTTGTGTGTGTGTCCCCTAGCTAAAGCCAGCAGTGCCTCCTCCTCCAAAGGTGACCCCGTCTAAAGATATGAAGACAGAGAACATTATTAATCTGTTTGACTCTGCGAACACACCGGACATCAACGTCACATCTCCTACAGAGGTCAGTACTGATCATGTGCTTTTGACCCCTTTTACCATCTCTCCGCCTGTTACTCCTCTGTTACTCCTCGGTTACTCCTCTGTTACTCCTCTGTCACTCCTCTGTTCCTCAGCTGTTTTTCCTCTGTTACTCCTCGGTTACTCCTCTGTTACTCCTCTGTTACTCCTCTGTTCCTCAGCTGTTTTTCCTCTGTTACTCCTCTGTCACTCCTCTGTTCCTCAGCTGTTATTCCTCTGTTACTCCTCTGTCACTCCTCTGTTCCTCAGCTGTTATTCCTCTGTCACTCCTCTGTTCCTCAGCTGTTACTCATCTGTCACTCCTCTGTTCCTCAGCTGTTACTCATCTGTCACTCCTCTGTTCCTCAGCTGTTATTCCTCTGTCACTCCTCTGTTCCTCAGCTGTTACTCATCTGTCACTCCTCTGTTCCTCAGCTGTTACTCATCTGTCACTCCTCTGTTCCTCAGCTGTTACTCATCTGTCACTCCTCTGTTCCTCAGCTGTTACTCATCTGTCACTCCTCTGTTCCTCAGCTGTTTTTCCTCTGTTACTCCTCTGTTCCTCAGCTGTTTTTCCTCTGTTACTCCTCTGTCACTCCTCTGTTCCTCAGCTGTTTTTCCTCTGTTACTCCTCTGTCACTCCTCTGTTCCTCAGCTGTTACTCCTCTGTCACTCCTCTGTTCCTCAGCTGTTATTCCTCTGTCACTCCTCTGTTACTCTTGTCTCCTGTGTCATGGGTCCCATGGGAAAAGCAGGATATTTTACTCGAATTAAAAAGAGAACTTGTAAAATCTGTTAAAAACACATTTAAACCTACTTTTAAAAGTGACATTATTGCTCAAAATGGCTTCAAATTTTGGGGCTTCAAATTTTTGGTTCATGGCTTTTGTTTATAAGATATTTAAAATGGAAGACAGCGATAATAATTTGTATAGCTTAGTTTCTATGAAGTTTGTGTATTCAAAGTTAGTAAATGAATAATTTTTACATTTCCATTTAAAAGCTCATCACCAATAGGTAATCCATGCAACAGTACTCATTTCAATCAATTCACATATAGCATAATTGTCAGTAGTCTGTATTGAACTAAACCAGATGTTAACAAAGAGAAACATTACAAAAGTAAACTGTAATGCAATAGTAGTGGGATCCCTGTGTGACACCTCTCTGTGTGGGACACCATTGAGCAGTCTGTTCCTGTTGTTGTCAGTTTGATCAGCCCGTAGCCAGCAGCCTCTTGGACATGGACCTGGACTCTTTCAATGCAGCGACCCAGGCCTCCAGAGTGTCACAGGTGGTTTAATCAAGGCATGAACGCTTCAAGAACAGCATCACAAAACACACCAAGCTTCACAAGACATTTTATATTCTACTCAGAGGAAAGAATGAGTGTTGCAATGTCCACAGTCTCCCTTTGGATCATGTCAGAGCTCTTCCAAAGGAAGTTGAAGACCTCTCTGACAGAGGATACATACAAACATTCCCAACAGGTACGGGTATGTGAGTCATCCAGCTTCCAATATGAGCTACAACTCTCCAGTAGAACAACAGGTAGAGCACCTCACAGCACTTATTCCAGGGACTGGGAGTGCTCTGCAGCTTATAAGCAAAAACAACAGTAAGAAAACTCTCTTCAACCAGAATCTGCACAGAGGCAGCCCTTTCTTTCAGGTGTTCTCCAACCAGGTGTACTTCAGTGGCAGCTAAGCTAGAAAGCTAAATGCTTGGCCAAACCAGCTTTCACCATGGGCAAGAAGAGAGTCCAGCCTCTGAAGTGTGAAGGAGAGTCCCTCTACTAATCAGTTGCTCTCACCTTCCCTCAGCTCCTCAGACATCTTGCTCCTCAGTTAGATGATATTCCCTGGCAGTTCTCTATGATCTGGAGATCAAGTTGTTGAATGCCCTAATCAACAAGTTAGCAAACTTGTTATCATTATTATTAGCATGTGGTAGAATGGAAGACCTGGTAGTGTCTTCAGTCCATAAAACAAAATGTCTTGTGAAAGATTGGCGTGTTTTGTGTTGTTTCCTGGACTGAGTGATGGATGATGGCATGATGATCTATAGAGAAATAGACCTGCTCTCAGTGGCCACTTCTGCTTTAGCACTGTCCACGGATCACTTATGGCATGACTCTACTTTACTGCCCTGCTCTGCTCTCTGACTTTCATAACTGGACCAAAGTACTGCACAAAACACTGTTAGCATAATATCATAGCATTTTAGTTGGCTATTAAACCTGATGTATACACTCTGCTTCTTCTGACCTCTTTCTACTTTTTCTTGGTGTGTTGGGCAAATGCAGTGGGCTTAGAGATTAGAGCATGGACTGGACATATCTGTTGCTACACATCTTATTATAACACTTCTTTTGTCTGCTTTGTCACACTGTTTCCTGTTCTATCCACAGACTGCAAACTGGGATTCATGGGTAAGTGGTAGAGACTAATATATAAGTTTCATCACAGTTGTGTCGTTAAATGATCACCATCTTTATCAAATACTTAATTGTTGTATTATTAACATCTTTATTTAACTGTTTATGCTTTTGGTACCTAAGTCATTATAGTTTCTACCATGCTGCATGTTCAAGGCATGCCGCAAATGGCACCTTG
Organism: Bostrychus sinensis; assembly: GCA_020698575.1. Lineage (NCBI taxonomy): Eukaryota > Metazoa > Chordata > Actinopteri > Gobiiformes > Eleotridae > Bostrychus > Bostrychus sinensis. The sequence continues at coordinate 35,035,472 of CM036240.1, forward strand.
TTTTGGCTGGTTCTGTTGTTCATATATTCTCATCCACTTATTTATCTGTCTGTCCTGGTTCTCTGTGTGCTTTGTCTTGTTCTTGGTGGATTAACAACTGCAGTCTCTGAAAAAATAGAATTTGGACATGAGCTTGAGTCAATTCAGTCTCAGTCTAATTTGTTATACTAAATAATATATTACAATAAGTATTACCAGACCTTTATAATGGAGTTTGTGTATGCTCAATTTTATTGTTTTGTCTAATTTTGTGGTTAAAGTTGACCATATTTTATCTAAATGAGACTTTGGATACGCTAAATTTATGGCATCCAGTAATAGTCAGTTTGAGGCTGAATTGACCACCTTTCTTTGAGTTCCCCCTTGTCTCCCTGTATGTGCATATGTTACATGCTAACAAATATGTCTCACACATGTAACACACAGGGAGGACAATTCTGTGCTGGTGAAGTTGTGCGTTTGTGTATATTTATCTCATGGCCAACTTCACCAGCTCATGCTTGCACATTTGTATCAAGACCATGAACTAACCTCGTGAGCCATTCTGATAACTGTAAGAGAGATGTGTCCGAATAAAACATTCAGCTCTAGGCGAAGCTCTGAGGACAGACACCTCTCCTCTTACACGGCTCCTCTCCTCTTTCTCCATCTGAACATAGCCGTGTTGTTTGAAAATCACTCACAGAAGAATCAACAACTATCTTCTGATGGAAAAATCTGATCTGAGTTTTGCTTTCCTGCTTCCTCCTGCCACCTCCTCCTCCTTCTCCTTCATCTGTCTTTGAGTTGAACCTTCTCAGCCAAGGTTTATTCTTCTACATTACTGATGATGATGATGGTGATGATGACATGACATCAACTATGGAGGTCTTCTCATGATTTCCATGGCATCTTTTCTGCCCCTGTTGTAAACTCATATGTACAACCTTTAACCCCCTATATGGCTAATACAGTATGCTCATCCAGCCCCCTCATTCATGACGTATCTTTCATGAGCTCATCAAGTGATTTTTGCATGTTTTATCAAGGAACAAGCAATGCAAGTTTGGTCTAACAATCCTAGCTCTAAAACATGCAAAATCACCAATAGTTTCCCATAAATGTGCTTCCTGCAATCTTGATCCTAAGACCCTTTTTGATATTTCGTTATTAGTAATAATCCCCCCATTTAAGTGTAATGTATTAGATTTTATTCTTAAAATATCTGAAAGTCGTTAAAGCTGACTTAGGCCCCAGTGATAAATGCAAAACAATGTAAGATGACTATATCTGAACCTTTTGATGCCATATTTAGTTAAGATCAGTTCTTAAATGTTCTCCCAAACCCAACTTTGTTCTGACCCCTGACTATGACCCTGCCCTCAGCATGACGAGGGCGCTGCTGAGGAGGAGCCTGTTAAGCCGCATTACGATCCTGTGGTTGCGGCTACAGAGGCCTGGGGCGATGATGGTACTCAGCCTGTCCGCTATGATCCCATCGCGGCCGCGCAGGAGGGCTGGGGAGATGACGGCTCCCTGCCCGTGCGCTATGACCCTGTAGCTGCCGCTCAGGAGGGCTGGGACCAGGACGACAACAAGGAGGCTCACTACGACGAGGAGGCTCACTACGACGAGGAGGCCCACTACGACGAGGAGGCCCACTACGACGAGGGGGCCCACTACGACGAGGGGGCCCACTACGAGCACGAAGCGCAGGAGGAATGGGGTGATGAGGGGACCCAGCCAGCCGCTGAGGTGACCCCCCCAGCTCAGGAGGAAGCTCCTGAGGTCCCACCTGAGGTTGCTACAGAGGCTGCTACTGAGGCTGCTACTGAGGCTGCTGAGGGAGAGGAAGCAGTCCCAACGGTGGATATTGAGGAGGGTCAGGTAACAGAAGTCAAAATGAGAGATGCATTCAGAACAAACATGGTGGATGCATCGGCTCTGGAGGAGGAGTTTTGAGATAGTGGTGGGGGCAATGATAGAGCTATGTACATAGTCAATAAAAAATAAAAGGTGGAGGGTAAGATTAACTAGGTACTTGCCATTGGCGGTCCTCCCTCATGGTTTGCTGCTCGAGTGTCTGGGACACCATGAGGGTGGTCAGCAGGTGTGAGAGTGGCTTGGGTTCTAAAACCCAGACCTCTAACTCGTCTTGAACATGTTATCCTTGTTTAGTACACGTTCTTTTACAGACATTTATGTAGTAGACCCTTTGGTGTCTTGACATCAATGAGGGCTTGTCCGAGATATAAACCCAAGACTTCTGCCTTCCAGCCAAGGCTCATACTCCTACTACTACACATAACTACTGTTACTGATTACTGTTAACTGAGCTAATGCTGCACTGTACTGTCTATGTGCTTGTGTTAACCACGCCGCCGCTGTCACAGTACTCCTTGTATTCTGCTGTTTGTCTGATCATAAAGTGGACTAGTTGTATACCTTCTAACACTACTTTGTAACTCCTTCTTTCAGAGTGACTCTGGGGCAGCCTCCGCAGCTTCTCCTGAAGCAGCAGCACCAGAAGCACCAGAGGAGGTGAGTAGTGGCACTTTCACTTCTGGACGTGCCTGGATGAGTTTTCTCTGGGTGTCCGGCTTCCCCCATCCACCTAAAACATCCACAATGGGCTAATCCTAGGTATTCCTGACCAGGATCCTGGCTGAGCTCTGGAGAAGGGTCCCTGGATGCTACACTATGTCTCAGCGGCATTGAAGGACGGGTCAAATGCAAAAAAACGAATTTCCTTAGGGGGACATTAGATAATAGTAGCAGAGTGTTTTTCCTGTGCCAAAAAAACAGCAATGGGTATCCTTCAGTTTGTATAGAGGACATTAGGCTGTTACATCAAATGACATCATTATACTATAAAACACAGTCTGAAGAATCTCAACTTCAAGCTTTAAAGAATACAAAGACATGCATTGCTAGGTGAAGTTCCATAAAAGTTAACCCATAAAGTGTTTTTTTTTTGTCTTTGGTATTGAAAGCAATCTACTTTCTTTGTTTTTTGTCCAGGAACCCACAGTAGCACCAGCACCAGCAGTGGCAGAATCGACAGAGGCAGCCCCAGCAGAGGCAGCCCCAGCAGAGGCAGCCCCAGCAGAGTCAGCCCCAGCAGAGTCAGCCCCAGCAGAGTCAGCAGACCTGCCCCCTGGCTTTATGTTCAAGGTTGGGGAAAAATGCAGCACTGAAACCAAAACACAGCTTCAGATTATATTTGGATTATTTAATTTACTTTATGTGCTACAGGTTGAGGTGATGCATGATTACGCAGCAAATGACACGGATGAGCTGGATATGAAGGCTGGTGACGTGGTGCTCGTTGTCCCATTCGACAACCCAGATGAACAGGTACACACCCACCACATGTCCACATAAATGGAGTTTATTTGAAAATTAGAGTTTTAATAATATTGCTCTGAAGACTCATGTTTGGACCACATGTAAAGGTCTGAACAACTCAGTCTTTCCTTGATATTGTGTTTCTGACTAAAGCATTACACACCTGGTTACTTTTTCTGATGCTTTTAATCACATGTATATCCAATATTTTTTTTCCTGCAGCAACAGATGAGAGCATCTACTTCAGTAATGTAACAAATATTCAGTACTTCTGCTTTATCTGGGGCCTGGCCTCAGGTACAGAAGCCTAAGCCAAATGCCCAGATTTCCCTCTACCCAGACACTTCCAACTGCTCTTTTTGAGGAATACTGAGGCACTGTCTCCTTCCGAATGTCCTGGGTAGGCAATGGGGCCTTGTTCCTGGTGGGACATTCTCAAAACTTCTCCCCACAGAGGCATTCTGAAGACATTTGAAATACAAGCCCAAGCTTGAGCTGACTCCACTGAATGTGGTGGAGCAGCAGCTCTACTCTGAGCTCCACCCAGATGACAGAGAGCGTCCAGCCACCCTGCCTGTGTTTGAGATCTTAGTTTTTCAGTCAAGGACCACAGAGCATAAGAATTGGTTAGAATAAGAACAGAGACTGACATTTAAAACATTATGACTGAGCTCCTTCTTCAGACCTATCAACCAAATTGCTGCAACTGCTGCACCAGTCTGCCTCTTGTCCATCCTTCCCATACTCCTAAACCAGACGCCAAGATACCTAAACTCCTCAGTATGTGTGAAGCACGGATCTCTGGAAACACAACTAAAAATCTTTTGATTGTACCATATTAGTGCATTCAAGGCTGTTGACACATACACAAAGTTATACTAATAATTTTATGTTTCTTCTTTCTTCCTCTGTTTATTTAGGATGATGGCTGGCTGATGGGAATGAAGCAGCATGACTGGCAGCAAAACAGAGAAAGTGCAGCCAAAGGGGTATTTCCTGAAAACTTCACCCAGAGGCTGTGAGAGGAGAGCGGACCTCATCCAACGCCCTCTTCTGTCCTTCCTTTCTTATGTCCTTAACTCTCCTCTCGTTCGGATACTGTATCTTTACTAGGACTTTGGCCATAGAAGCAGAGCTGTCCCAGCCCTGGCTCCAATCATGCATTTCGAAGGTCTGCTACACTGTGCTCAGTGTGGATCTTGACAGTTCTGTAGAGCTGTAGGATTAGGGACTGGTCAGTGGCTCAAGACTAGACTACTTTTTCAACTTAAAAGTCTTGGTCTAAACGTGTGGGACTGGTCATCTTTTTGACTTGGTCTTACATATAGTGATCCTACAACACTACATTTCTGCTGATTTATTTTGACACTTTCAGATCACAAGTATAGCCATTGCATTGGTGCCACTTTAGTCTTAATGGAAGGAAGAGATCGGAGTTTCAGCTTTAGTAATATACAATGCTATGAAAAAGTGTTTACACTGTTCTGGAATTAATCATTTATCAGTCTTATATAGCACTTTTCTAGTCACTCAAAGTTGCTTTACAATTTGGTGCATTATTTCTTCACTCCTCAGTCACTCTGCAGTGGTGAGCTACTTCTGTAGCCACAGCTGCCCTGGGGCAGACTATGAAAGTTGTGGCAGCCAAACATGACAGTATGCATTGCTGGTAGCAGGGATTGATCCATCAGCCTTCTGGGTAGTGGGCGAACAGCTCAATCTACTGAGCCGAGCAATCTACTAAGCTCCAAAAGATACCTGGGCCTGTGTACAAAGTAATCTGAGTAAAGGGATAGGATTACAAAGCCATTTCTAAGGCTTTGTGACTCCAGCAAACCCTAATGAGACCCATTATCCACAAACGAACAACACATGGAACAGTGATGAATTTTCCCAGAAGTAGCCGAATGACCAAAATTATTGTACTTCAGGGGTGCATCGACTCATCCAGGAAATTGCTCAGCTCCTGATGCAGCAAACTACCACCACCATGTTTGACTTTAGTTTTTTTTTTTGTTTTGTTTTGTTTTTTTTTTCATAAGATGTTGTGTTTAAACCAGATGTAAGGGGACACACACTTTCCAAAAAGTTCAACTTTTGTCTCATCAATCCACAGAATATTTTTTCAAAAGTCTTTAGGTTCATCAAGATGAATCTAAAGACCTTAACTAAGGTGACTGCAGTGTTGTGCAGTTCTTTGAATGTTCTGCTTCTTTTGTGACCTCCTTCATTTGTGGATAATGGCACTCACCAGGGTATGCTGGAGTCCTAAAGCCCTATATATGGCTTTGTTACCCTTTAATTTATCAGAATAATTGATAAATTAGATTAGATATTAGAATATTGTGTATTTATGTTTGATCTGATTAAACTGTTTGTGAAGCCCTTTGAGGCGACTTTTGTTGTGATATTGGGCTATACAAATAAATCTGAATTGAATTGAATAATTGGAAACATTTAACTGTGACAAATATTAATATAGGAATTTCGGAAGGTTGTAAACACTTTTTCACAGCACTGTACGTACAAAGATATGATAAATATTTGTTGTAATGATGGTTATACTATATATTATTCCTTCTCATACTAAACTCAAGGCATGTTTCACCACCATAATTCAGAAATATTAACAGGGAGGTGCTATTGCAAAATGGATACGTTGAGGTTAACGTGTAGCAATCTGTAAGCCCTCAAGTAGATGTTATTGGGAATAAGTCGTATTGTATAAATAGTGACAAAGTGCTAAAGGACTCTTCTCTGTCGGTACAGGTTTGAATACACTGGTCTACTTAGAACACTGTAGTCAAACAATTGCCAAAAAATGGTCAAGAAAAGTTTATGGTTACCCAAAAATAGCTTTTAAACAGACAGATTTGTAAATGTGAGACTGTTAATTCAAAAAAGTGCAAAAGGTAGTTTCATAAGCCACACTGAACAGAGCCGAACACTGCTTTAGTTGGTCCACAGTGAAAAAAGGGCTTGCCCATGGTAAATCCAATTACAGCCTCTAGTAATTATGTACAGATTGTTTGGACAGTAGTGTAGCCACATGTGTAGTTTCACCTGAGTATGCACATTCCCTCACTTTGGACCTTTGGGTCATTTCAGAGACTTTATACAAGTTATAATAAAGATGTATGGGCGTCTGTTTGTGCCACTATCAGTCGAATGACTTAGTTTCTGAAAATAATGATGCAAGTAAACAACGGTTGCAGAGAGAGGTTAGAGCCTCCCAGAAAGAAGGAGGTCTTGGCAGGCTGACGTCAACTCTCTGGGTGGAGTCTGCATGTCCTCCCTGTGTTGCTGTGGGTTCTCTCTGGGTACTGCGGCTTCCTTCCATCGTCCAAAGACATACATGTGTTGGTGTGAGAATTGGTGACTCTGAATTGCTGATAGTAAATGAATGTAAGAGTGAGTAGTTGTCCGTCTGTGTATGTTTTTGTGTCAGCTTTGCCTAAAGGCTGGGACACACCGGGTCGACAGTTTGGCGCGATCGTCGACGTGAGTCTGTATAATGTATACTGCAACATCAGACATAGGGAGACAGTCAGACCTAGTTTTGGTTGTTTGAACAACTTGAATCGACGTCTGGCTTTGCTATCAAAGGAGTGCTTTATTCGACTCATTCATTATGTTTTCTACAGCTGTGATGCTAATGTGCTGCAGTTAGCTTACCTTAGCTTGTAGCCTTCCTTTTAGGCAAACAGCTGCAATAATCCAGTGCGTTTTATTCATTATTGTGATGATTGTGATCAGATGTGTTTAATGTTATGCGTATGGTTATTTATTGATAAAAACTTGAGTAAAACCCTGGAGTGTTGCAGAGGTTTATTTACAGAAGCCCATTTTTAGCAAAGTTTAGTGACTAGCACGGTTACCAACTGTTTATAAAGTGGCACAAACAGGCTTCCGTACATTATGACTGACATATTAATAGAACTTCAGTGACACTAATTACTTGGGGTCCTCAGATATTTGTCCATAAAATGGCGTCTCCTATAACCACTGTCTAATAGTCCTTTGTGAGACATGGGTCATTCTACTTTGGATTCAGTTGGATAGCCAATAGTTCCTACACAAAGCTAACCCTATATATACTGTACTTTTTGAAAACCCAATAGGACATTTTTTTATGTGTCTGTGGTGGGAATCTGTGTGTAATTCTCTTTTTTATTAACAGATTCCAAATATGCATAAGCCAGGCTTGCTCATGAAGCTAGCCAACACCGATGTGGAGCTGCTAATGGTAGAATATTAGGTAGTTAAAAAAGAATTTAAGGCCTCAGTGGTTTTCAAGTTACGTGCCGAGAACAATTCCTTCCATTTGCATAGAGACGAAATGCAGATGATTCAAAATATGCACCAGAGCAACTCCTTTTATTTTTGTATGCTGCCAAGCAATGATTACATACATATAGCCTACAAATATGTCGACATTATTGCCAACCAAGGATGTTATGGAGTGTTTTGTACTTCTGTCAGGTTTACTGCTCTCAGGCTATGTCCACACCGGTGCATTTTCATTGTTGCTGAATGAAAAATATATCCAAATGGCCAAATATATCTTGTGTTTTTTTCCCTTCAGGAAATAGCATACAGCGGGAACAAAAACTAACCAGACCAGCCAGACCCATTCACTTTCTTAGCAAAGTTAAGTGGTTCTAGAGCCCTTTTCGATTGAATCTTCCTCAAATCAATCAAACAAGAATTCTGATTGGTTGCATTTTATGACAATTGGTTTGAGGTGTAATGATGTCTCTTTCTGCTATGCTATAACATTGTTTCCTCATCAAAAACATACCTGTAGTTGTGTTTTGTTTCTGTTTAAGTAAAACTCTCTGGCGCTGGTGTTTCTGATGTCTCAGAGTGCTTGTTCCCGCAAACACTGCTCTCATTCATTTATGCAAAAAACTGTGTACAGCGCTGTTTCCACTGATTCCTCACAGGCATTTTTCATTTTGTAGTAAAATTGCAACAAAGAAGGAACTAAACAGCTTTTTCCGCAGTTTCTGCTCAAAAGAGCGCACCAGAAAGATTTAAAAAGTTTTCTTTTAGTCAGATAACATATACAAAGGTTTTAAAATGTTCTGCTGTTCTAGAGGTGACCAAGATTTATTTAAAATGACATAATATAGCCTTTTTAACAAAGTGAAGTTCTAAAGGTCTAAAAGACTAAAATTTAAACTTAAAACACAGAGTACTAGGTCTTAAATATGTTTAAACAGGTCTTAAATATGTCATGTACAGTTAATGTAACTACCTGTATTCACAGCTTATTCTAAAATGCCCACTTAAATTCTCAAATGCTTATTACCATTGCCGACATGAGAGCTTTGATTTTTTTCTAACCAAGAACAAAATGCTTTGTGGCTCTCAGTCTCGTCAAAAGTCACAAATAAACGACATGGCCATGTTTATGACTCAGCTTTCTGTGTGTCTCATGTTTATGAAATAGATCTAAATTTTCTCCCACAATGGTCTCAAAAAGGTCTAAAAAAAAAGTCTTAAATTCAGCTTGTTGAGCCATGCAGAAACCCTGAAAATAAAATGATCCCCGTTACAGAGGTCATTTTACTTCCACTTGGAAATCCAACTTCAGTCAACAGGGATCAAAATAATCTTTTTATAGAATAGAAAGAAAATATTGTTTAGCTAGGCTGCAACCATACATTTTAAAATGAAAAGGCATTAGTGTGGACAAACCCTGAGCTCAGCCGCATCAGTAGTCAAATCCCTCTCATGAATCCATCCGTCCGTTATGTTTCACGTGATATTATTGAGTTGTAATAAGTGCGAATGAAGATGTGTACATGTGTGTGTGTGTGTGTGTGCACGTGTGTGTGTTTGCGCGTATTTGGACATAAATTCTTGATCTATAGGCCGTTGTTATTGAGTGATTTCCCTGCAACCTGCCGGGATATGTTTTTTTCCTTTTTCCGATCGGACATAGTCGGATGGTATTCCAGGTGTTATTGTGCATTTGTTGTGTATAATTGTAACTTTTTTGCCAAGCTGTGATGACAGATACATATTGTAAGAAGACATTCATATCTGTATGTGTGTTAACGTGAGCATGCTGACCCCCCCACGTGTAGTTGTGTGAACACCCCCCCTTCCCCCGATATACAATGATGCTACAGTGACTTTTGAGGCTGTTGTAACACCTTTTTATTTTCATATTTATTTAATTGATCTCCAGAAGAGGTGGTTACACACTGTATTTTTGTTCTGCCATGCCTCAAAATGTTACTCTAGTTATCAGGAACGGTTCTACAGAGACGGGACATAGCGCACCAGACTTAGGTGGATGAGTTAGAAATTACTGTCAGTTAAATGTGATTTTCTCTTATGTTTTTTATATACATGGGAGAGTATCATATGTGCATTTAAATTGCTTGTGGAAACGAGTCCTACCAAAGTTTGGGTCTGTGTCGTTAATCAGTCTCCACAAGGAACTAAAGGATATGAGAAAAGATTTTTCCTGTACCTAACTGATCAATAACAATAAAGATGATCTAGAGAAAATACTCTTGGTAATGTCTTATTTTGTATTTTGTATATATCAACTATGAGTACACAACTGAAGTATTATTGCTCAAGAGTAAGGTCAAAAGAAATGAAATGATGATGATTAGAAGACATTGTGCAGTATATAGAGACTTCTTATTATGTGTACAGTGTAAATAATCATGAAATTTAAATTTTGCATACACATTTCTGCACTTGTTTTTGTCAGTCTACATAAAGGCTAGACCAGTGATTTATAAACGTTTCGCATGATGTTCTATCAAAGAAAATATTTCGCTCTTCAACTAGTCATTTTTAAAGGAACAAAATGGGCTTAACTTAAACCAGGACTAACACAGGACTAAACCAGGCTTAATTCACAACTAAACCAAGACCAATTCATGACTAAATCTGGGCTAAATCAAGACTAAACCAGGCCTAAACCAAGTATAAACCTGAATTTAACTTAACTTGGCCTAAAATGAGCCTAAACCAGGACTAAGCTACAGTGGACTACACTTCAAATTTGAGCCCCAAACAGCAGCAATAAAAGAAGAATATGGCTCTACATTGCACTAAATCAGGACTTGAACTGCAAAGACTCCGGAGTAACACCAGAAGAAGCCTGTGTACCACCAGTAGTACCCGGACCACAGTTGAGAACCAAAACAGCTTTAAGAAGAACAGGACATTTTCTTTACAAAAGTTGTGTCTGACACACTATAAAATACAAAAAGTATGCACTAATATAGGCTCATACTAGCAAGAACATTGTGCAGCCAGAGGCTAGCCAAATTAGCATATATTTCTCAAACTAATGAACAACATAATAGTTACTAAAATTGCTAATTGCTAAACATAATAAAACTTACTAGTGTGAAGAACTAACTGATTCTAATTTAACATGGGCTAAAGTTTCCCATGTTCAGGCTGCCTGCCCCAGTAACGCCTGTAAAAGAACTAAACTGTTTCAGTTTTTTAACAGGCCATGTCTGTATGCAGAATTGCTTTTGGCACTCAAATTAAATTGTCACGTCATAGTATTTATCAATTAATGGCCATCATAAATCACCATAAATGGCTATTCATCGCATGTTAGCAACATGACGCTAACAGATGGTGGCAGTTTAAGTGCTGAAATGATCAGAATGAGTCCAGTGACAGCACATTTTAGCTTTTGAAAAAGAAATGGCCTCAGCTTTTAACTATGTTATAACCATTATAATAGACTGTAGTTAAAAGCTCAAAATGTCAAAAATGACCATTTAGCAGAATAGGGGACCTTTAACATATATGCATCTATAATGTTTCTGTACTTAAAGCTTGGTGGGAACCATCTCCAAGCTTTTCCTCAGAGAGAAAAGTAGTCTAAGTAGTAATACTAGTCCACAAAAACAATAAAGTATTTTCAGCAATATTTTGGTCTAATTTTTATGATTTTAACGTTCTGTAGTGACAGCAGTGATCAAGTGGAGGAAAATCTAGAGCAGTGGAGTCTGAGTCTGAAGTATAGCTTTTCAAAAACTGCAAAAAAATTCTTAAATTATTTATTTTTTACACGTTGGGAGCTCTGTGAGAGGACTGGATATACTTTGTCTCTCCAGCAGAGGGCACTGTCTCTGCACATATGTCTATCTGTTGGTCATGAGCAGTGAAAACATTTGGGTCTGATCAAAGGCAGAAGGAGGGGTGTAGCCGCTGTCCGTGGTGCTGAAAGCCACAGAGCCCACCCTTAAACCACAGGGAGGGGCTGTGTGTTGTGGGTGTTCAGGACATAACATTTCGTTTTGGTGTTTTTCCCATTCTTTCAGGCTCGAGGTAGATTTCCAAAGTTCTGGACAAACATGCAATAATATGCTTTCCAATAATAAGTACATCTCCATGCAATAACATAGTTACACATGACTTTTCTCTGATTATACGGTCTTATTACGAAAATAAGACTGCCTGTCATTGTGTGTCTCTGTGTGTTACTGGCCATTGTTAGGGTGTGCTTCGCCTGAGGCCCAAGGCAGCAGGGACAGCCTGTGCATTCTGTAACAGGATCAGTTTTGAAAATTAATCAGTAAACATTCCATAACATCTATCCAGCTGGGGGACATGGTGGCAGAGAGGTAAGTGCATTCAATTTCTCTGGATGGAGTCTCTCCAGGTATTCTGGCTTCCTCCCACTGTCTAAAAACATGCATGTTAGGTGAACTGGTGAGTCTACATGCCCACTAGTGAATGAATGTGAGAGTGAATGGTTGTCTGTCTGGGTGTACCAGAACCTGTGACCCCTAGCGGGAGATGAATGAATACAGTTAAAAGGGTTTGACAAGAAAGGCATCTGGACAAAGTTTTGTTCTTAGAAGCCATTTCGTGCCTCGTCTAGTGAACTTTGTCTGAGTGATTCATGTCAGATGAACCACAGGGCACTTAGCAGCAAAATAGCCAGGGCCAGTCAGAAGGAGAGTTGTTTCACATGTGAGACATTTTTGCATAAGCTGCCCTCTCTGATGTTGATGGGCTATTGTTAGAGTGAAACTTGGAGTGAAACTCTTTGTACCTTTGTTTTAAGACTGAGTTGTAGAATGGAGGTAGATTAAATCGTAAAACTTCTCCATTATTTAGAGAGAGATTTTCCATTTTAACTAGGCTTATTTTACAACCCCTTCAAACCGTGTCTGGCCAAAATCCAAACATTACTGTTTAAAGGGGTTACCATTCTCCTCAAGGTGTAGACAGACTTCAGACTGTGGTCCATTTGAGTTAGTCCATTTCTTGTCAAACCTGTTGACTGACTTTCACCTGCAAGACTGAGAACCTGCACTGCCATCTATCCAGTTATCCATGCTGATATTACATGTATTTGATTTAGAACTGTGGAACTTAGTGGACTGAAGTGGAACATTTATTTCTACTGCCAAGCTCCATGACAGACACATGCTTCACAGAAAACCACTCAAAACCAGAGTGAACAAAATATAAACTACATTTATTCGACAACAAAACATTTCCCACAAATGATTACTTAATAAAAGGAGCATTAAGAAAACCTTTATCTTCCAAATACAAATGATATGCACACTGTTGGCAAAATAATAATAACAATACATTTACAATATTCTCTAAAAATAAATCTTTAAATAGTTTCTCAGACAATAGCTTAATATACATATGTGACACATGATCGAGCAGGTTTGGAGTTTACAGAATATTCCCTTTTCATTAAATAAGTGTTAAATAATGATGAAGTTAACGGTTAATACAAGTTGAAATGAATGCTGATTAGTAGGATATGTATAGATGTTTAGCACAGTAGTTATACAGCCTGAGTGTTGTCTTATGAACACAAATCCTGAAAGAGTGCTAATTCAAATACCTGATCATCTGATAACAATGCATAATCTCATGACATGCACAAATAATTTACATAAAAACTGTGGATCATACACTGAGACGGACCAACACTCCAAGAAGACACTTGCAAGAATTTAGTTAAATCAGTTCCCTTTTAAGTTGGAGGTATTTGAGACATCGCAAAATCCATAAAATCCTGATGCTAGGTCATTTAGTCATTTTGCAAAGACAGGTAAGTGCAAACTTTAGGAGAAAATGTTCCACCAGGGACACTGTAGACATGTGAAGAGTTTGACGTTTACTCTAAAAACAGTCGACTTGCACAATAATCCTGTAAGTAAACAATCTTTTCATTTGTTTCATTTTACCTTAACATATTTCAGGCCTTTCACTTCTTTGTAGGGCACTATCACTCAGTCTTGGTCTTCCTCTCTGGACCACTTATTCTTGGTCTTGTAGCAGACTCTTCTATCAGGCTCAGACAGAAAGGTGATTTTCAATTGTCTCGGGCTGTTTACACAACAATGCTGGTCAAGAGAACACAGCAGCCATGCTGATGCTAATTTGTGTCTACACAATTACACCCAGGGTGTGAAAAATCAGCATGTATAAAAATCTGTAGTAACCCTGTGAGGCCAACAAATGGCGCTGTTCATGTTCACCCTGCTGACAAAGTCACACACTGCAGAAGAAGCCACAATTGAAACTTTCACTATGGCTTTGACATCCTGTGGTCTTCCTGGGCAGTGCAGATAAACTCTGAAGTATCAGTAAGGTTTTATACATGTGGGCTATTACTAACAGGGAATCATCAAAACATGAATGTATGAAACAAATAATAACATTTTGCAATCATGTGCCCCATTGGTCTGGAACATCATTGTTTTCACTAAGGGCTCTGTCTGCACATTCTACATGAGTGCAGAGCACCATGAGCAGCTCGCTGTGAGACAAAAACACCTCTTCTTTTTCAAAAGATTTTGTATTTAAAAAAAATAAATGTAAAATAAAAACCCCATTTTTATGTAAATGAAAGGCCAATTCATAACAGAATCATTACATTTTCAGCAAAACGCTTTGTCATGTAAACGGCCCAAGATCTCAGCGACCCTCTCATCTCTTTGCCTTGGTTCATCTTTATAACATTCTCTCTGACGACAGCACCATTACTTTGTTCAATGGTTTTTAACTTAACAAATAAGCCCTGTTTATACTGAAGAATTTGCCATATTCAAAACAATTAAATACAATACACTCAATTTTTTGTTCAAATATAAAAATAACTTAAAAATTTACAATTTTCAACACACAAGAACTGCAGGAGGACTAACTACACTCATTAGTTGAATGTCACAGTGTTAGCTGAAGCTGCAAGTAGCTTTTTTAGCTAATATTGCTAACAGGGTACTTGGACCTTGATAGAGCAAAAGTGGAAGACATTGTTTTTTTATTTTATTTTTAAATCTTGTTACAGTTAAGCATTCCCTCTCTGGGGAACTCCTCCAGGGTCTGTTGCTAGTGATGCCCTGAAGGCTACTAAGATAACATGAAAATAACTGCTGACTTTGCAAAGTTTTTAATGGTAGTTAATGAGAACTGTGCTTCTTGGAGCCAACCCTCACCTCTGCACATACTTCCTTATTAGTAGATGGTCCCTTGATCCATTAACTCATCTGTCTATGGCTTAATGTCAAGTCACATTAAGTTTGACTTAAATAAAATCATTTAACCTCTCCTCTGATAATATGATTGAAATGTGTACAGCAAAGGTCCCCAGTGTCCCATCGTTATATATTATTTACAGGACTTTTGGTCAAACAATAGAGACCTAAAAGAATAAGATGTCCAAAACTCTCCAGTCTTTGGTTTTTCAGATTTTCCTGTAGCTGAATCAAAATAGAATAGTCCGTCCAAAAGTCTACGCCTCAATTCCGAGCGGATGGAAGTGTCCTGCACCTAGAAGCATCCGTCCCATCCACTGCAGCACTTGTGGATACCAGTGCACCCCGTGGCTTTGAGCCTGAGGCGGGGCTATAAGGCTGTGGACCAGTCTGAGAGGGGCCAGCACCCAATGGGCCAGCTGTGGGCTGTTAATGGCTGCATAACACGACGCCAACACACCGTCCACCACTACAGAGCCGTGTTGTGTTAACGGAGCGTACAGCCCGCTACTCCTCTGCTCCTTCACTGAGGTCACTACTGCCAACTTTGACCCCCTCCTCCCTTGCAATGTCACCACGCACTGTCCCAGCTTGACATCACTGGCAAAAACCGTCCTTACAGTCAAATTTTCCGACCTTTTTGATGCACCGTTGCAGTCCGACACGTAGATGAGGTGTGCCGCGGTGAGAGTGACGCTAGCTCCACTGTCCGTGCTAATGACGTAGAAAGTCTTTGTTACGTTGGGTTGTCGGTCCAAGAAGGATAGGACAGGGCTGTAGGTTAGAGGACCCTGGCCGTCTGCAGAAGAGGAGGCCAAGACCTGGTCCCCGGGTCGAAGGTCACGCATCAGTTTGGTACGTCCATCTTTGAGGGAGACCTGAGCGTTGCCGGGAAAACATCCGCCAGTTTTAGCAGCCACTGAATGCTCTGTGGAGATAAGAGAAATAAAAATTCTTATTAAGGTTGGCATAATAAGCTTTTTTTGTTGTAGTTGTTTTTAGTCTGGCTGGGAGGGTCTGGGATTTCTTCTATTTAAACAGAATTAATTGTACTTGAGCAGTCATAAGCATTTGTTTAAAATTGGCCGGACTTTATGTGATTCTTTGTTTATGACTGGCTGTGTCACATGTTGGTACTGCTTCCTGTTTTCTGATTGGCTGTTTTTTTAACTAGTTGCATTCAGATGTCGTTCCACCACTGGAATCCAACTCGTAATGACAGCGACTGGACCAGTTCTTTATATACAATAATTTAAAAAAGAGGATTGCTCTGCTTCATGATGAGACATTACTTTTAGGTGCTCCCTTTCTTTCAGGAATCTGAGTCAGAGGGGTTAGAGTTTAACCCAGCTGCTTTGGGCTTGAGGCAGGGTATACCCAGGAAAATCAGCAAACATTTTAACATTCACTGGATGTTTCAGGAGGGTAAAGTGACCCCATATATACCATATGTTTGGTCTCCATTCTGTCACTATATCTTACCCTTTCAGTCATCATAAATATCAAATACTTAATTATTGTCACTTTAACCCTTTTTATTCCAGTGTTTATAGTAAAAGACACACACACAAAAATGTTGACTTTTTAATATTCTCAATGCAAAGTGGAGGGTTATTACGACCTTGGGTATGTAAAAAATCACCAACATTTATTTTTAGGGATCATTTTTTTCCCGTGCTATGTAAACTCTAAAAAAAACAACTCCCATTAAAGCTGGTTGTAACTACTTACTGCCAAAAAATCCCAAATCCATTCAAATCAGTGTTACTGGTAATCTTTGACACACCCAAGGCTGTAATAACCCCATCTAAAAATAAAATCAACTTTAAATTGAGAATATTGAAAATAGTTAATGTTTTGTGTGAGTTTTTACTAAAAGATTTTGATGCTATTACATACTCAGGCATAAAAAGGATTATAGTTCTGAAAATAAATAAATATTTGGTATTTATAGTGAAGGCAGAAGTTAATTACAAGATTTATGCAAAAAAAGTTGAAAAAAAATGAGGGTATACTTTTTTCTTTTTTTATTTATTTTTTATCAGCAAAACTTTTGTCACTTAACAGGAGCAATGTAACACATTTAGTTAGCTACTGTAAAAATGAAGTAATATTTGATTTATGTTTAGAGTATCAACCTTAGTTGCAAAATACACACCTGAGCTAAAGTTCATAAAAAAGGTATCAAAAAAATTCCATTTGAAAAGATCACTTTTGTCCTCATTGGGGCACAAGGGTTAAACCACATTACGAATATAATGTGAATATATTTAGTTGATTTCAATGACAGAATGACCTAAACAAAATAAGAGACAGAACCCATGACCTGCTGGCTGTGAGGCCGGAGTGCTAACCACTCTGCCACTGTGCACTTTACTTCAACAACAATAACTGTACTACATACATTATTGTTTATATTATTTGTATAGTGGCATGACGCATAGCAATGTAGCACAGCCAGAAGGTTCTCAGGTTCAACTCTGTTAAAAAAATCACATACTTTCAACACATTTTTTGCTCAAACACAGTTGGAATATCAGCATACAGCAGGGAGCAGTGCACTTGAACTCGTACCATGACAGTGCAGGTTATTGTGGGTCAATGCCAGACCTGTAAAACTCAGACTTTGACTCTGACCCAAGGCCCACCTTATCTCAGAGATCAGCCGGGGATTGTTAACAGGGTTATGAGTGACTCATGTTCAAAACATGTCTGTGGGTCCTTTTTCCTCAAACATTTCATGGAAAGGTAAAGAAACAAACAAGACACATACTGTTCTCTCTTTAAAAAATAAATAAATAAATAAAAATAATAATAATGAAAAATCTAGTAAGTTTCTGTGAACACATGCCCACACACAGGTAAATTCTGGCTTCCTGGAAAGAAGGTCATGAGTTTAATACTACTATGAGAAGTTGGGGTGTTCCCCTGCATTTCTATAGCTCTCCTAGGTCAGTGGTTCTCAGACTGTGGTACGGGCACTACTGGTGGTACGCACGCTTCATCTGACTGTACTCCTTAATTTAGATCTGGTTTAGTCCTGGTTTAAAGACAGTTTAGTTGTGATTTAATCCTGGATTAGACCTGATTTATACCTTGTTTTGTCCTGATTTAGATCTTAGTTTAACCCTGGTTTAGCTATTATTTGGACCTGGTTTAGTCCTGGGCTCACTTTAGCCCATTAAAGCTTGTCCTTGTAAATCCAAATATTCTTTGAGGTGGTACTTGGTCTGAAACATTTGAGAACCACTGTCCTGTCCTGGTCCGGTCCCCTCCCTGACCTCTCACCCCATCAGAGCCTGTGATTCTTTTTAAATCACTGCCCCAGTTAACATTGCATTGCTTCAAGTGTGGCCTTTGTCAACACTGCCCTACTGCACCAAAGTCCATTAACTCTGAATTTTCCCTAATGCTGCTGGAGCTGTGTGCACCTATAAAGGCCATCTCGACTGAACTTTGCACCACTTCAGGAAAAAAAAAAACACACACACACATTCACTTACAATATCAATAAATGACAGTCACTTCGCATGTTGATATTTGACTTTAATGTCTGCGTCTTTAACTCCAGAGCACAGTAATGTAAAGTAATGTATGTGTGGGACAGAAACCAGAGGCCAGGGGGACATAGCGTACTTTCTTTTTTTTTCTGAATTCTCCCAAAGAAGTTGTCCCTTTAAGATGCAGAGTGAGACGAGGTGGCAAGGAAAAGGTAGTCAGCCGGGGCTAATATGTAACCAGCCGATTGTATCAGAGCGAACAGAGCACAGCCCGGTCACCAAGACAGAAAGTACACGAAAGTACACTACAAAACATCCTAGATACTGCGCTGAATACTAAGTCTGAAGAATTAAATTACTTTTTTTTTAGCTGAAACTGTAGTTGTAGTTTGAATTGGATTAATACTTCATGTAGTGAATAAAAAAAAATCTAAGTTGTTCTTGTGGGAGGGAGGTCTACACAAAAGTCTTGAGGGCCAAATATTTGTCCAAGGTGTGTGTGGAGAAGGAGGGCCGCGAGGTGATAAGACGCAGATAAGGAAATCAGAGAGAAACCTGCAGCAGGAACAAAGGCAGAGTTAATGATCTGACAGAGAGAGAGAGAGAGAGAGGGCAGTGCAGTGGAGTCTGGCACGACAGCGCTGGTGGTACCAGACGTGGAGTAAATGGATTTCTAAAGCAGCTCAGAGAAAGCCTCAGGTGGAATGTGCCCGACTATTGTTTGCATATTACTGCATTACTACCTCCAGACACCCTGCCCCCACGAAAATATTCAGCCTGGGTTAAAATCTGTTGATATACATGAGCAGTTATTGAAATGGACAAGAGGAAAGAAAAACAAATAGTTTTATAGATGTTAATTATTATGAAACCTAAGTGCTAAATTGAGAACTAAAGTTAAGACAGAACTTAAGGTTTAAAGGGGTTATATTCTGCAAAATTGACTTTTCTGAGTTTTCTTCCATGTTATAATGTTCAGTGTCCAGTCTGTTCTCATTCATTTATCCAAAAAACAGTGTACAGCTCTGTTTCCACTGATTCCTCACAGACATTTTTTTTTTTTTTGGAGTAAAATGGCATAATACAAAAAGTTTAAGGAAGTGAAGTGCTTTTTTTCTGTTTATGTTCAAAAGACCACAACATTTTGCTAGCCTCTGCTGCCCTCTGCTGGTCTCTTCACCTGTTTTTTTAAAGCACCAGTAGAGTACTTATTAAAACCGATTTCTTTTAGTCACATAATGTTTTTATAGATTGTAAAACATGAAATACTGTTCTAGAGGTGATCAGAATTGGTTTAAAAATAAAAGCATAATATATCCCCTTTAAACTGTTTTTTTTTTTTTCAGGCTTTTTGAAATTGTTTTGGACTCCTTTGCATTAATACACTGAACAAAATATTTTAACGCAACATTTTTGTTTTTGCTCCCATTTTTCATCAGCTGAACTCAAATACTGTTCACATATCTGTTGAAATCTGTGTTAGTGAGAACTTCTCCTTTGCCGAGATAATCCTCTCAGGTGTGGTATATCAAGATGCCGATCAGGCAGCATGAATATTGCACAGGTGTGCCTTAGGTTGGCCACAATAAAAGGGCAGTTTTATCACAGCACAATGCCACAGATGTCATGAGCGAACAATTGGCATCGTGACTGCAGGAATGTCCACCAGAGCTGTTGCCGTTGAACTGAATGTTCATTTCTCTACTATAAGCCATCTCCAAAGGCATTTCAGAGAATTTGGCAGTACATCCAACCGGCCTCACAACTGCAGACCACCACACCAGCCCAGGACCTCCACATCCACCATCTTCACTTCCAAGATCATCTGAGACCAGCCACTCAACAGCTGCTGCAACAATCTATTTGCATAACCAAAGAATTTCTGCACAAGTCTCAGGGAAGCCCATCTGCATGCTCGTCGTCCTCATCGGGGTCTCGACCTGATTGCAGTTCGTCATTGTAACCGTATTGAGTGGGCAAATGCTCACATTCGATGGCATCTGGCACTTTGGAGAGGTGTTCTCTTCACGGATGAATCCCGGTTGTCACTGCAGGGCAGTTGGCAGACAGCATGTATGGCGTTGTGTGGGTGAGTAGTTTGCTGATGTCAGCGTTCTGGATCGAGTGGCCCATGGTGTGGTGGGGTTGTGGTATGGGCAGGCATATGTTTTGGACCACAGACACAGGTGTATTTAATTGATGGCATTTTGAATCCACTGAGATACTGTGATGAGATCCTGAGAACCATTGTTCTGTCATTCGTCCACGACCATCGCCTCATGTTGCAGTGTGACAATGCACAGCCCCATGTCGCAAGGATCTATGTCCATCTGACCTCAGATACACAAACTAGAATTACAAGATCCACTACCAGAGGGCAGTGTAGCATCCCCAGATGTAAAACAACATTTGCTCAATCATCATTCTCATACAAAGCTACAAAACGATGGAACAAAATACCTCATGAAATTGTGTCCTCAACAAACTTTTACTCCTTTTCAAAGGAATTAAAGACTCAGCTACTACAAAATCAGATATGTAACCACTAAAAACTAAAAGACAGCTACCTCTCCCCTGTTGTATGTGAATGAATGCACTTTAACTGTGAGACTGTGAAAGAATGCACTTTAACATTGACATTAACAATGTAATTGTATATTTTAGTATATGTATGTTTTATTTTCTGTGTAACCAAGGACTACAGATGGAAATTAGCTTGAAAGCTATAATCTGATACAAGCATATTTGCCCTGTGCATAATGTGATTTGTATATTGTCCTTATAAATAAATAAATGAAATGAGGACCTGTACACAATTCCTGGAATCTGAAAACTTCCCAGTTCTTGCATGGCCAGCACACACTGGACATGTCACCCATTGAACATGTTTGGCGATTATGAGAGCGTGTTGCAGTTCCTGCCGATATCCAGCAACTTTGCACAGCCATTGAAGAGCAGTGGACCAACATTCCACAGCCCATAATCGACAACCTGATCAACTCTATGCCAAGATGTGTTGCACTGCTTGGTCACACGAGATACCAACTGGTTTTCTGATCCCCCGGACCCCCCCAATACAGTAAAACTGCACATTTTAGAGTGGCCTTTTATTGTGGTCGGTATTCATATGTGCAGTATTCATGTGTGCAGTATTCATGTGTGCAGTATTCATGCTGTCTGATTAGCTTGATATACCACACCTGTGAGGTGGATGGATTATCTCAGCAAAGGAAGAGTGCTCACTAACACAGATTTAGACAGATGAACAGTATTTGAGAGAAATAGGACTTTTGTGTCCATAGAAAAAGTCTTAGATCTTTGAGTTCAGCTGATGAAAAATGGGATCAAAAACAAAATATGTGTTACATTTTTGTTCAGTGTATTTTATTTTTTATAACTTAAAAATAATGAATGAAAAATGTCTTCTTTCTTGTGTTCTTCTGGGAGCTGTTACTTTGACTTTGCAGATATTAGGTGCCTGTCACCCCCTGCTGGCAAGGGGAGAAATAGACAGAGGATAAAATGGCTATTCAGCACAGCTATCAGCAACATGACACTAACAGATGGATAAATGAGCTGAGCGCTTCGTAGTGACAGCAGTTTGAGCGCTGAAATTATCAGAATGAATCCGATGACAGTGTATGGACTTCAGAAATGGCAGGAGCACTTCCTGGTTTTGGTGTCTACGTAGAGCTGTGAGTATTTTCAGATTGTTAGAAGAGGATGGTCTCAGCATACAGGATTAACTCAAATAAGCATGAATGAAACAAAATACTACTCCAGGTATGTTTTTGAGGTGGAAACAACATTATAACATGGGTGAAAGCTAAAAAAAATTGATTTAGCTACATGTTGGGCCAATGCAGAACTGACCCCAGGACCAAATTAAGGCTAAACCAGGAATAATACAGAAGTAAGTCAGAATAAACTTTACGCACGTCATGACTTAACAGTGCCCATGACTAATCTTGGACCATGGAGCTACAAGACCAAATACTAAACCCATAAAACTCAGAAGTAGCCAAGAAATACAACCCAGACATTTGCCAAGTGAGAATGTTCTAAGTCACAGGCAGAAACAGCACAGTTCCTAGGAGCATGGATGGATAACCTGACTGGTAAGATGGTCTGTTGTCATTGAAAGAGCTGGAGGTTTTCCACAGAAACAATGTGAAAAGGGCACACATTTTCAGATCAGGTTAACCAACTGTCTATTACCTTTTACTCTTGTTTATTTACATGTCTGAATACCTGAGCACATCCACATAGACTATACTACTGAGGGCTAAATGATGTGCAAATTAGGCCTTGTAACAACCGGTAATGTAATAATGGCCAATAATGTAATACCTGCAAATAATGTAATAAAGTTTTTGAGCCATTAGCATTGACTATGTAACATTCAACAGAGACACTGACAAAACATAAAAAGTCTCTTGGATAAGAGACAAAACATCTAAAAACTCTAAAAACTAAGTTTTTAAAAAACGTTTTTTGGTGTAAGTTAGATAGCTTGGTCACAGACATGACCTAAGCAAATTAATATTCTAATTAGAACATTTTGTACTAGAATAAATGATCAAACTGGCTCTTACAATCATAATGAACTATGTCATTTACTATACCTATTTCTGATGACCAAACTTTACAAAACTGCAAAAACAAAACAAAAACAAAACAACCTATTTCCTATTTGTATTATTACATAATAGGCTGCAGATATTACTTTTTTTTTTTTTTTTTTTTTTTTTTTTGCTATTGGCCAAAAATGTAATAACTTATTACATTATTGACAAAATGTTATTACATTATTGGCTCACAAACTGGCAAGTTATTATGTTATTGGCTTTATTACATTTAAAAATGCCAATATGATTACATTATTGGCCATTATTACATTATTGGTTGCTACAGGCCTCAACTCAGGTCTAAAATAGCACTAAACTAGGGCTAAACTTTATTAGTAAATGCTACTAAACCTGGAATGAGAAATAGACTATCACTAACTTACAACTAAGCCAAAATTAAACCTGGGACTCCCATACTGCAAGGAAAAATAATCTTAAGCTTTAACAAACACGGCCCAGAAGTGAGGAGAAACAAAAATCGCAGGTGCGACCGTCTCTGATTGACTCCCAGTAGACCGTACAGAGTCTGTGGTTCTACTCTGAGTCTAGCACCTCTGTCCCCTGTGGCCCCTCCAGAGGCTCACGTCTTACCTGACTTCACGCTGCAGTGGATGTGGGCCTTGGACTCGTAGTAGACCCAGTCAAACCCTGCTTCCACAGCCAAACGAGCCAACATGGCGTACTTATTTCTGTCCCTGAAGGAGGAAGAGACAGAGCATTAACATTAAGCATTAAGCACATAGCATTAGCATTAAAAGAGATACATCCATAGTGACCATCCATAAGGTCAGGGTGAAAAATATAGAAGACTTTAATATTATTATTTTTATCTGAAGCCTTCAAAACTGATTTGCAACCATCAGCAGAAATGGCTATCTTTGGCGCTCTGTCCAATATAAAAACATTGTGGCATTTCCCTCTCTTATTCCAAGAAGGAGAATACTTTTTGAGTGTAAATATCCTGAACCGCCTGTACATGGCTGAGTGATTTGTTGTCCAATTTAAATCTTGAAAAAGTCAAATACACTGTTAGTGGATTGACAGAAACATTCTATTCAACTCGTGGCCCTTGTTAGAGTATGTTAAAAGAATAAAAAACACTGGGCTGCAGAGAATGTGTTGCCATGCATGTATGTGTATAGTTTAACTGTGTAAGTGTAGATGTATGTATCCCTCTAACAGTGATATGTATGATATGTATTGTGTATGTTACGTGTAATACATAAGGTGACGCATTATAATAACATTAACCTAAATAGAAAAGTAAACATATCAACTGGTTGTTCTCTATAGGGCTTGGTGATGATGTTGTTGTTGTTTTGTTGTTGTTGTTTTTGTTTTTTATGTGTTATGTTGTACAACAATTTCATATAGTTGTTGTTAAAATTGGGGGAAAATAAGGAAAACTGGGACACTAATATATATTTACATAATTTTATTATTTAAAAATGTTATTATTATTATTATTATTATCATTATTATTTTTGTTGTTGTTGCTGTTATTATTATTTATAATTACATTTTTATTATTTAATTCGTTTTTTAAAGATCATGTATTTTTTGAGTACATTTAGTAAAGTAAAGTAAAGTAAAGTAGTTGGGGTGCATGGTGGCAGAGTGGTTAGTGTAGATCGTGGGTTCGAACCCTGGGCCGACCAACACACCATCACATGAACTCTCTGGGTGGAGTCTGCATGTTCTCACCGTGCTCCTCTGGCTTCCTCCCACCGTCCAAAGACATGCATGTGTTAGATGAATTGGTGACTCTAAATTGCCCCTAGTGAACGAATGTATGAATCACCTGCGACCCCTAACGGGAATAAGCGGTAGAAAATGAATGAATGAATGAATTTAGTAAAACACTTTTACTTTAGGAAATTTTGAAAGAATTTTTTTTTTTTTATGTCTGGGGGTGGTGGTGGTAGTAGAAGTAGTAGTTACAGTACTAGTAGTCACTGTGCAGTACTACTTTTTACTTAAATAAACTTTGCATTCATACTTTCTTTATTTGTACTTTTACTACTTACTTATTACTTGAGTAACATTATGTATTTGCTTTATTTTGAGTACTTCTTCCATCCCTAAAATAAACAGTGTTGTGTCTGCCTTCCCCTACCGTACCTGAACGTGTCACTGTGATTGTGAGTTTGGTGATGGTCAGAAGGCTGTTGGTGCAGAATGGCAGCCACATTTCCATCGGTCTTATCATTATTACTAACTTTCTGAGGTGGTGGTGGTTTGGTACCCAGTATATATATTTAAGTATCTGTACCTGTCTGAAGTAGTGATGTCAACGGCCCGTCCCTCATAGTGCAGAGAGTCCTCAGAGTGGTGCCCGTCCTCGTCCCAGCCCTCGGTCACTCTCAGCTTCACTCCG
Organism: Bostrychus sinensis; assembly: GCA_020698575.1. Classification (NCBI taxonomy): domain Eukaryota; kingdom Metazoa; phylum Chordata; class Actinopteri; order Gobiiformes; family Eleotridae; genus Bostrychus; species Bostrychus sinensis. Next base: position 35,060,814 of record CM036240.1, read on the forward strand.
GGCCACATGTTCATCACGGAGATGGCCAGAGAGTTCAGCTTGTCCTTACAACGCTACAACACACAGGACGGAGACTGTTAAAATCATGTGTGAGAAGATAACATTCAGAATCACCACACCAACAAGGCCCTAGTCTAGGAAGGGGAAAATACAATGGTCATCAGGTTTAACTAAAATGAAGATGACTATTCAGCAAAAGGAACTATCCATAACCAATCCATAAGGCAGTAAAAATGGGTTTGCTTTGGCTGACCAGGCCGTTCACCTCCGGTCTGTAGAGCTGTGGGTCAGATACAGAACAGAAATGCAAAGTAAAGGGAAATACCATGTTAATGCTTTACTATGGACAGACAGATAGATAAGTAATCAACTGTCTATGAGCGTTTGCTGCAGAAATAAGCCATGAGGGCAGTCTATTTAAAAGTCTATAAACTGATTTAGTGCCAATTCTGAAATTCAGCCATAACCCTTATAGTTTTGGAGCACTGTTGTAGTTGAGTCCTGAGTTTTCAAGTCAGAGTCAGTTTTTAGTTTTCGGTGTTCAAGTCCAAATCTAGATCTGAGTCAGTTAAGACTTGTATTGAGTCCAAGATCTTGAAGTGTGAGGCCGAGTCCAATGCAAATCACAAAACATCTTTTGTTGAGGTGCGAGTCTGAAGAGTCTGAGGGGCATCCAAATTATTATTTATTCATTTATTTATACATTTTTAAAGTTTGATTAGATTAAAAATTAAACATTTTGTAAGAACATTTTTTTTTTTAATCAAGTATTTTTTTATGTCTGGGGTGGTAGTAGTAATTGTAGTAGTAGTAATGGCAGTAGTAGCACTAGAAGTAATAGTACTAGTAGTTGCTGTACAATAAGTACTTTCTATTTAAGTAAACTTTGCATCCAAAGTTTTTGTGAAGTACGTTTACTACTTACTTTTTTCTGAAGTAGCATTATTTTTGCAGTAACAGTAATTTTAGATTTTGAGTCCACCCCTAATATAATCTTCTCAAGTCTGAAGAGTCTGAGTGGCATCAAAGTGTAGTCCAAATGAATTCAAGTGGAGTCCGACTTCACCAAAATGAGAATACTCACAAGGGTGCAACACTAACATGTCGGGATAATAGTTTTGCTATTTTTATTTATTTATTTATTTTTTTGCTATCTATTTAAAAAACAGAACATTTAACACTTGGCATTATGTAATACAAACGTGCATGTCCCAAGCTTGGATAAATGAAACAGGTTGCATCAGGAAGGGAAGAAAGGGAGCATCCAACAGCATCTTTTATCTAATACAAAACATCAAAATTCGTGCTTAATCTATTTTGCCCTGTTAGCTTATTTCTGCAGCAATGCTCGACAACAAAATGCTCATAGAAAGTTGATTGGAAGTTGTTTTAGGTGTCCCACAGTCAATTTCTTGTCCCGTAAGCTTCACTGTCAATTGGCCCAAATTGCTACAGGCATATATCTTAGATCCCTGGAAAAATTTAACTTAGTGGTTCGTGGGGTCCAAAATTTTCAGGCCCACTCTGCCAGTCCCAAGCCTTATTGAGTTGCATATTGGGTTATATCTGGAGCAAAACCTGCCAAAGTACTCCTAAGGTCCATTCACAGAGGAGACCCCTGAAGGAACGAGATCAGCTGAGGTGAAACATGTGCCCTATAGTGAGTGGCCCTCACTACTGCATATATTTTTCTGTATGTGGCCCTCAGTGAAAAGAGTCTCTAAACTGAAATACTGTATGATTTGTTAACCAAAAGCATTACAAGAACATAAGCAGAAATATGTGACAAGTGCTGTATAAGAATTGGGCTCATGAGCTTTGTGGTAAACACAGTAAGTCAAGGTCAGAGACGTGTGTTTGGGTGTCGGGACGGGGGGGTTTGTAGGTGGGTGGAGGAGAGGGGGAGGGCTGAGAGAAATTAGATTCATTAGACTGGTTGTGGCTGGGACATTGAGGACACAGCAGAGACTAAACAGACAGCAGAAAAACGAGGCAATCACTTGAATGGAGCTATAGCAGTCAGAGTATTAGCTGCTCTCATAATAAGAAATACAAGTGACCTGATCATACTGCAGGTGCATTAGGAAGATTAAAGGACATACACCTCACTGTTGGAGCGCAGGGGCGGATCTAGAGGGGTGGCACAGGGAGGCAGCTGGCACCATCAAAAGAGCCCTTGCCACCCCAGATGGCAGCCCACCTGGAGATGGCATACAGTATGTGAGAATACACATTTACTGATGGGTCAGACATTTATGAGGAAAACTCAGATTTGTGATTATCTTCAAATATGTAAGATATTAAACATAAACATCACCAGACAAGAAAAGTATTTACCAATATTATGATACTGTAGATGAGCTAATGGACTTTATTTAACAGTCCTAGACACATTGTCCATCCTGGGAGAGGATCTCTCCCTCATGTGGTTCGCGCTGAGCTTTCTTCTTTCCCCCACAGCTGGGTTTTTTAGGAGTTTTTCCTTAAGAGAAGGAAGGTCTAATGACAGGGGATGTCCTGAGTTTGTTTAGTTTAGTGTAGTTATTGTTTATGTTTGATTGTGTGCTTATGTTCGATCTTGTAACCAATTGTTTGTGAAGTCCTTTGAGGTGACTGTTGTTGTGGTCTATATAAAAAAATAAGAAAATATTATAAAATTGAATTGAACTGAATATCAGGATGTATTGTATAATTTGTTCCAGTTAAGCAAAATATCTGTAGTATTACCAGCGAGTAGTGCAAATTTCCCAAAATAAGTAGTAGCTCTATAACAGAGAGCAGTCTGTCAAGTGTGGCTTTATTCCATTTTGAATATTAATCCACCAAAGCTTTAGATCTGGACAAGTTTTGTGAGACATTTTGCTAAACAATAGGGTAATGTTTGCATTCACTTGTAATGGCCTATAGCTGCCATTTTGGAAACTGGCACCTTTCTTTTTTTTCTTACATTGTGGAGAGACTGTTGACTGTTAAGGTAACTAAATAAATGTAATGTATGCTATGCTCTGTTGTTTTATAAGCAACGAGATATTTTCCTGATTGTGTTTTCAATTATCCTATTTTTTCAAGCACATTCCAAGTTCCTGTAATAAACTGTTGTTCAAATGTTAGCAGGAAATATAGTAATGTATTAATCCATGCTACCCTTTAAAATATCCATTATCCTTCGTGCAACCCTGTGATTTTTTTCTCTAGATCCACCCCCGTTGGAATGTCAAAAATGATTAAACAGTTGTAGAACATCAGGTCCTATAATTGGAGTGAACAACAATTTAAAAACATATACAATTGTTACTATAAAACAAGGGTTAGCCGAAATTAAAATATAAAACTATTAGGATTAAAAGTCTAAAATTTCATGCTGTTCAGACCTGCTCAGACCAAGGATCTTCTAGTTCAGGGGGAAAGGTTTTATCCATCAAGCTGCAAAACCTCATCTTGCACAATGGTTAAGATTCCACTAAAATTAATGACCCTTTAGACCTATCTAACCAAACCTGATGATACCTCTTTGAGTTTTGGAGCACTGTTGTAGTTGTGTTCCCAGTATTCAAGTCCAAGTTAGTTTTCAGTCCTCTGTGTTCAAGTCGGAGTCTGAGTCACTTAAAACTGGTGTTTAGTCAAGTTATTAGCACTTGACTGTGTCCAAGTCAGAGTCAGAGTTGGAGTCCAGTCCAAGAGTTGAGTCCCTAAATGAAAATTAGATTAGTTTTGTATATCTATCTTATAACAGAACATTAAATGATGTTTATTTTCGTACAACTTAAAAAGCAAAGTCAACACAGGTTTGACTCTTAAGTGGCCCAGTCCAAGTCCAAGTTATTGGTCTGAATGGTTGGTTTTAAGTTGTGAGCCAGCCCTTGGTATATGCCTCAACACAAGTCTTAATTGAGTTATGAACCTTGAACTCAAATTGAGTCACAAGTCTCAAAAATGAGCCCAATGACTCTGCCTTAAGTCCAAGTTCAGGACTTGAGTAATTTAGCTCTGGTTAACAGATAAACAAAATGCCAACATAAAACATAACCCGCTTGGATGTAATAAGATGCATTTTTATAATTGAGAACTAAATCAGGACTAAATCAGAAGGACACCAGGACAAAAGACAAAAGAAAAGGCCATGACTGAAGGCTTTAAAGCAGCTTTAAACCTTGCTTAACCCAAAATGAATCCAAAAATATTAAAGCCTAAACCAGGACCAACACCTTTAAACTGAACCCAGCACTTTACAGGTTTAAACAGATCCTGACTGAAGCAGAGTTAACCAGGACTGCCCTGAGGTTACACCAGGCCCAGACCTTCTGCAGCAGCAGCAGCTAATGTGGTCACCTGACTTATAAATATCTTTTATGATCCTGAAGCGTACATTATTATAGAAATCATAAATGTTCCCAGTCCTGCGGCCAGCTGCTCTCAAGGCCTGGTTTAACAGGAGTTCACGCCGTTCTTTATGGAAGTCAAAATACTTGAGGGCAGCAATAACATGCGTCATATCTGTCTGCAGGAGGAGAATCAATGTGTGGTTTAAGTTTAACTGACAGCAAACAGCAGACAGAGATCAGTCTGGGCTGGAGTCAGTTGAGAGAGGGACTGGATTTCTAGGTTTCAGAATGAATGATTCATAGAAATGGCGTTATATTGTATTTAGTTGTATATATTTTGATTTGGTCACTGAGATACTGTTGAACATAATCTCTAAAATCTATGTTTAAGTACCTACAGCCGAGTATTCTTGGACTAAACTAGAGGTAAGGCAGGAGCAGAGGCAGACTAAACCAGGACTAATCTAGGTCAAAAAGGCCAAAGCAACCACACACTACAATGCACACTTTAACTACTATTAGTTAAAGTCTTTATTAGGCATTATGATTGAACAAGAACTGAACCTAAAACAGACATCTGCAACCTTTAGTTTTAGAGCCGCGTGTGACTCTTTAGGCCTGTTCTTGCGGCCCTTTGGGCATATGACATTGGGTTTTATAAAGTCAATAAAGGAATATGTAAATGTCTATAAAACAGCCTGTATCTGCATCATCTTGTCAATTTGAAATAAAATGTTCTTCCTGTTTTTCAGTAGACTGTTAAACTGTTAAAATAAACAGTTTTAGCCTCAATTGTCCATGCAGTTGCACAGGCTAAAAATTTTAATAGAAAAATAGTTACAGGATATAGGATGTAACTCTAGTTCCCTGAGTGAGATAGTCAGTGCAGTATTTCACAAACACTTTGTTTGTTTACAATTGTTAATGACTACTCATACGCTGCATTTCAGTTATAGGCTAAGCAACCTTTGTGCATCAAAACTGGTTGCAGCTCTTTACAGGCAAAATTTAGTATTTTTGGGAACAATTGGCTCTTTGGATTCAGAAGGTTGCAGACGCCTGACCTAGACTAAATCAGCAATACACCTGTGTTTAACCTTGAACTAAAAGTCTAGCCCAAATGTCTGCAGTGAAACACATTTTAGCAATATTTATAAAACACCGTAGCTAAAATGATCCTGGTCAAAATTCCTAAAATCAGAGCCAGCTTGTGCGGCATAGTTGATATACAGTAGGCTAGACCAGGGGTTCCCAAACTTTTCAGACCACAACAAACAAAAAGGGGATTGAGGCTCATAATAACCTCAGGAGGCCAAACATTTAAATGCTGGGTTAATACACTTTATTTGCATGGTTTATTTTTAAACTACTCATTTTTGACTAACATATGCAATTTTCAATATATATATATATATATATATATATATATATATATATATATATATATATATATATATATATATATATATATATATATATATATATATATTTATTTATTTTTTTATTTATTTATTTATTTTTTTAATTAAATAAAGTTTCATGAAATTTAAAAATAATTTCTGGAAATCATCTTGTGACCCCAACCTCAGTCTCTTGCGAACCCCAAGTGGGTCCCAACCCCCACTTTGGGAATCCCTGGTCAGCGCAAATACTAAGGGTGCAAAAATAACTGGGGGGCAGCAGTCGCTGCCCCATGCTGCAGTGCACAGTCAGTAAAGCAAAGCTGCAGACATGAGCCATGGGCAATCACAGTAAATACCAACTGACAAGAAATCAAGCTACCCTTCTCCAGCTTCAAAACAGTTTTAGTTTGATGACGATAGACCTAATATTTGCAGAGATATGATCATAAATGGCTCACTGAAATAAGAAGTGCAGTAATATACAACACAATTCAAAGCGTTCCACCACAATCACAACATGAAAACATAAGTTCAGACGTTCTGACAGAAGTTTTTGTAACCTGTAGTGTATTCTGGAGCCACTGTCCCCAGCCCAGTGTGATGAGACTGAAGGCTCTGACTGTGTGCGACTGTGAGCTGCAGGGAGCAGGGGCGGAGCAGAGAAAGATAGGGGCTGGGGGTCCACTGGCCACTGGTAACCAACTACAAGGGATTGGTCAGATATTTATAAAAACACAAAAGTTGATTGCCCTAACATGCTACAGTGTGTGTAGAGATGTTTAAATGCAATAGTTGTTTAAATTAGTGTTTCCCAACCAGGGGTGTCCAGGGACCCCTAGGGGTACATGAGCACTTTGCAGGTGGTGTGTGGAATTATTTCATATTTAACCTAGAATACATGAAAAAAGAAAAAAATGCAATCTTTTCATATTGAACTATTAAAATGCATGACTGATGGAGGTAAAACCTGCTTAAAAACATTATTTGAATATTATATTTTGTTAGATAATACATACATACATAATAGCTTGTTTCAAAGACGTATTACTCCTAAAGATGTTCTAATGCTGGACAGAAAATGAACTAACCCTGAACTACACCTGGAGATAACTACAGATAATGAGTTAGTTAAACAAAAATACAAGATTGTAGTGTAGAGGATTTATTTTGAGCATGAAAATGTGTAAACATTAGAACTTTTCTGTATTTTGTTATCTAAGTTAATCAGGTCTAAAAGTGAAATGAAACTAGAATTCTACACCAAGACTGACCCTGGAGTGAATTGACATTATAAACTAAACCAGACTGGTGAGTACTTGTTACATCACAAATATATCAGAACCAAAACAGCAGAAAACATGGGATAAATCTCTGAGGAAATTAACTTAAAAAATAAGTTAATTTTCTAATTGTCTTGATCAATGGTTCTCAAACTGTGGCAGGGGTACCACTGGTGGTACCTGGGCTTCTTCTGGTGGTCTTCAGAAGACTTCTGTAGCTCTTATTTAGTGCTTATATTAATTTAGAACTAGTTTTATTACAGTTTTAGTTCTGCTAGTTGTGATTAATCCTGGTTTAGTCCGAGTTTAGTCTTGAATTTGTCCTACTTTTGTAGTTCTTATTTAGTACTTATATTAATTTAGAACTAGTTTTATTACAGTTTTAGTCCTGGGTTAGCCCTGGTTTAGACCTGGTTTAGACCTGGATTTGTCCTGGTTTTAGTTGTCCTGGTGTAGTCCTGGTTTAGTCCTGGTTTAATCCTAGTTTCAACCTGGTTTAGCCAAAATTCATGCTCACTTTAATGGTCTAGATGAATCTATAAAAACTAAAATTTGAAAAAAAAAACGAAAAACTTTGAACGACACCTGGATTAAAATACGTCTGTACCTGGACCAAACCAGAACTGCACCAAAGGAACAAACTAAAGATGCTTTAAATATTTAACGTCCTAAACAACAACAAGGACCAAACCAGGAGGAAACCACAACCAAGGCCAGGAATAAACCAGGACCGGGACTATACCTCAGGACTGAGTCAGAACAAACAGGACTAAAAGTAGAGACAGCAGGGTCCTCGTCTCACCACTCAAAACTACATCCAGATGCCCACTTTCACTCCACTTACTGTGTATTAGGACCAATCCCAGGACCAAACCAGGACTAAATCTGGACTAAACCCACACTAAAGCAGGACTTAGTCTAGATCCATTCAGCACCGGGACAAAAACAAAACTAAACAAGAACAGATTCTGGAGAAAACCATACTAAACCTCGATTAAAACCAAGCATTCTCCAAAACAAGTCTATAAACCTTTTCTTTAGACCAGTGTTTCTCAAACTGTGGTACAGGTATCACTAGTGGTACGCAGGCTTCTTTTAGTGGTACTCACAAGTCTTTTGGAGTCCTAATTTGGTTTCATTTAGAAACAGCTGTATTCCTGTCTTAGTCGGGGGTAGTCCTGCATGATTTAGACCTGATTAGTTCCAGTGTAGTCCTGTTTAGACCTGGGTTTGTCCTGGTTTAGTCTTTGTTGCATCCTACAGGTTAAATCCTGGTTTAGATTTGGGTTAGCTGTGATTGCAACCATTTGTAGTTCCATGTTAGTCCTGGTTTGGACCAGGTTTAGTCCTAGTTTTGTCTTAAGCTACTTCAGTCCTTTATAAGGTCTGGTTTTGTCATGGTTTAGACCTGGTTTAGTCTTGATTTAGGCTCATTTTAATCACTCAGACCTGCTTAAGTCCTGGTTTTATCATGGTTTAGTCTTGATTTAGGCTCATTTTAGTATATCAGACCTGTTTGAGATCTGCTTTATTCTTTTTTAGACCTGGGTTTGTTATGGTTTAGTCCCGCTTTAGTCCCGATTTAGACTAAATTTAGTCAGCTAAATGGTACTTAGAAATTCAAATATATTCTATGCTCTGAAGTTGTAGAAGATTTGACGCGCCATTACGCGTCTGAACCTGGACTAAACCTGAACAAAAGCAAACCTAACAAACCTGAGGTAACCCAAAAATAAAAGCCACCAAAATATGAGTTATGTTTAATAATATTTCTATAGACGCGCATACTTCTACTCAACTTAGTTATTCGTCAGTAACTGTTCCATTACGCATTACGCAAGGACGACCTGGATTACAACTGGACTCAACCGCAACCTCTCCTATCATGAGAGTTAAACCAGAGCGGCTTTAGTCAAGTTTAAGGCATAACAAAACTACATCCAGACGCAACCTGTGGCCCGTCCGGGATCCATCACGCACCCGCGCCTCACCTGCGTCATGAGGCGGTCCGCTCCCGTGTCCTCCTCGTCCTTAAAGATGATGTCCGTGTTGTAGTTCGGCGTCAGCTCCTTGAACCGCTCCGAGTTGCGCGTGATCTTGCCCTCCGGTCTCCCGCTCGCTCCCAGGGTCTTCTCCGCCACGTTGGGGCTGAACTGCTTGTACGCCAGCGGGATGAGCTTCTTGGGGGGGCGCCTCTTGCCGTACGCCCTCCCTGGACCGCAGCCCTCCGCGGCAGGTGCGAGCGACAGGAGGAGCGCACCGAGGAAGAGCGCTGAGACCCGCATGGAGGGAGTTTGTTTTTGTTTTTGTTTTTTGTTTTTTTTGGGGGGGGTGGGGAGAGACACGCGTGGATGTCTGCAGGACCTCCCCAGGATTGTCAACGCCGGCTCACATGCTTCAGTTTGGGGTTTGAGGCAGCATAGCGCGCCGTCGTTACGCACTCAGCTCATTTTTAGCGACCGAAAAACGCGCGTAAGAGCAGAAGCAGCAGAGCGGAGGAAGTTGTAAAGTCCGCGTTTTAAACAAACAGGTTCAAAGTCGAAGTGGGTGAGAGGACGGGGTAGCAGATAGCCTGTGATCCAAGTTCTGTCTGAGCGTCTTCGTCCCGCGTTGTTTCTCGAGATTTTGTCCCAGGACGAGTCCCGCTTCCACCGCTGCTATACTTTCCTTTCCGCTGCGACTTGAAGGGTTTGAGTGATCCCGAGCGCTGCTGCTGCCACTTCAGACCGCACCCTGCCAGCCTCTAGAGTCTCCGAGTGCGCCACCCACCCCACCTCAAGGCCCAGGCCCGCCCCTCTGTCGTGGGCACAGCGGCGGAGAGTGTCCGCAGCGCGCTGGCAGCGAGCAGCACAGCCATGCGTCCGCTCCGGGACTAGACTGACTGCCACAGTGCCACAGAGAGTTTCCACTTATCGGACTGAGCGGTGGCTGACAGTGCGCACGCAGAGCATTGGATGTAAACAACACGATCAATACAAATTACGTTGTGTGTACATCCTGTGGGACAAAGTGATTTTTGACGCAGGGTAGTATTCCTGTTCAGAACAAGGACTGAAAACAGAATCAAACCTAGACCGAATCAGATCTTAAACTATGTACTGGGACTAAACTAGAGCTAAACACAGGATCTACCATAATAAAATTTTGGAGGGCTAAATATGACACAACCTGGCCTGCAGCTAGTCAAAACCAAAAGAAAACGAGGAAATACCACACCTCACACCTAAAGTAGCTGGAAGAGGCACCAACCAATAGTGATCCATAAATGCTAAAAGAATAATAAAAACGGGACTAAATCTAGTTCTACTTTTAGCAAGGTCTAAGCCAGGACTAAACCACTTTAGAGCCATCAACAGCCTGTGTAGAGAGTTATTTTTATCACCTTCTCATCCTCTCAGGAGTACCTATCTGGAGGATTAACCTAAAGTGCATGTTTTAGGTTGATGGGGGAAACCAGAGCACCCAGAGGAAACCCAGACACAAGGAGAACATGCAAACTCCACATGGAACCAGGGAGCTTCTAGCTGTGAGGCGACAGTGCTAACCACTTTGCCACCGTGCTGAAAAATAACTCTAAATGTCTGTATGTCTGTAAATATTAGCCCTGCAATTCAATGGCACTGATGTCCCGCCGTAGGAGTACAGCGTGAGGTGTAATTGGAAAAAGCAGAGGAATGAATAAAAAACAAAATTAATTCACTTCAATTTTTCATTCCGATTTTTTCCTTTTATCCAAGGCTAGTCTAACACAGTGGTTCCCAACCTTTTTTCCAAGAGACCCTCATTTTTTCAGTTGATATGTTGACTGCCCCCTCCCTTTGCCTCCCTGACCCTAATAATTAGGAAAAATTAAGTTATTTATTGGATAAATTTCACTGCATAGCAAAAACATCAGAGGTTTTATGAATCTATTTTCAACAATTTCTAAACACATTTTCGGTGACCATTGCAGTTCATTAGCCGGCCTTCAATTTATTATCCTTCAGCCCTAACTTGGACCTCTTTTTCAAGAAGACCTCGCAACCCTCTGTGAAGCTTTAGTCCTAGTGGGGATCTGACCCCCCAGGTTGGGAATCACTGGTCTGCATCCATTATCTTTACTCCAAGCTCTCCACTCTTTCTCTAACTCCTTCTATCACATACACCCTAAACACACGCTGCACTGCGTAAAATAAACATTGAGTAACATAACCATGCAGCATGTGCACATAGCCAGAAAAAGCTGGGTTAAAAGTCAAAAGTTCAACGCATTTACCTTTCAAAACAGCATCAAGCAAAAATATGTAAAATATGCCAAATTGTACCAAATGGAGATTCTACCTAAACATATCTGTACTAAATCCTGTCTAACTTTGCCTGGCTTAGCTTTATTTGTATTAAATTTGTCCCTAGCAAGGGTCTAGTAGTCTCCTGTGGGTTTCAGAGGATTCAGAGGGGGATATACACTAGACAGTAGACTTTTATTAGGCAGAAATGTAGTTTTTTACTTTTCTTTATTTTCTCTGATCAAGTAGCATCTATCTTTGTGATTACACCCCAGCAGAAATCTCACAAGTGTTGCCTTTTCATAGATATCAAGAGAATTAATGTAGACCAAGTAGTTGCAGAGATATGCTCATTTTATTTTGGAGACATCGTTTTTTTAACCATGGCCTCTGACAAGGCTCTAGGGTCTATCAGGCTAAGAGAGTACACAGCCACACAACAGAGAAACTCACATGAGCTGGCTGTGTCTGAGATCTTGAGAGAAGGATACACGCGTCGGGAGGTTAACCACAAGCTGGCTTTTTGATCTCAACTTCCATGCCAGTGCCGGTCCCATACATTTGGGGGCCCTAAACAGGATAGGTTTGGGGGACAAGTCTTGGGACCATTTAAATTTTACTCTGTAACATTTTCATTTAATTGTCGTAAAATGCTGACTGACTTTTTCTAAAGGGATGGTTGCTTTGAGACATTTTTGATTTGCAAACTCAGCAAGGGGGACCCCTGGGTAAACAGGAAATAATATACAATAGACTGCATTGGCCCCCACTTTCAGACCCTCAGCAAAGTATTATAATCAGAATAGTAATGGCAAATTAATCAAATGAGCAAATAATGGATAAGCCTTGGGGCCCTTTAATGTCTGTGGGGCCCTATGCAGCTGCTTAGTTTGCATAGGGAGAGCAATCAAAGCTAAGAGATGCCCAGACTTCCCTCTTCCTGGTTTGGACACTTCCTCCAGCTCCTCCAGAGGAATCTCAAGGCGTTCCTAAGCCAGCTGAGAGATCTAGTCCCTTTAGCACAGACATGTCCAAGGTGTGAGCTGAGGGCCATTTGTGGCACGGGTCGAGGTTTCATATGGCCCTCAACCTCCATGACAAAGTGTATATCTTATGACCCACCAGCACTTTCATACATTGTGTCCATAGCTTTATCTGTCCATTTATGCATTTTTTTCTACTCTCTGCCTTGTCTTGTCTAGGTTTTGTAAGTTTTGAAAAATTACAAATTCTGTTCTCTACCTATAGTAAGCATTAAAACCAGCCTGAGGTAAACATATATTACCTAGAGCAGGGGTCTCTAACCAGTAGCTCAGGAGCTAACAGTAGCTCTCAACCACTGTCCAAGTAGCTCCCCAAGTACTTTATAAATGCTATAAATCAGCTTCATTAGACAAATTTCATGTTATCACTTGGAAAACCAACTTTTGTATCTATGTGAGACTGGCAACAAGCATGCCCGCAGCTAAAAGTGACTATTTTTATTATGAATTGTTATTTTCATAAAGAATAGTTACTGAGTCATGGCAATGGAAGAAAGTTGTTGTGTCAGATTGGGGATGCAAGTGAGCTGCATACAGACACAAATTGCAGCTGAACTAAAGATTTGTGTTGTTTTATTGCAAAATGTAAGTTGTGAATACTAACACTTTCTAAATGTTCAGATAAAACGAAACATATTTTCTTTGGGTTGAGAGTATTAGCTCTGTGACTAAATGGCCATTGTCCAGTGTGTACCATGCCCAAGGCCCATAGTTATACGATTTTAGGAGTTACTCCAGTACCTGCGACTGAGTGGGAATAAGATAAATGAATGAATGTGACAATGCATAAGTAGCTCTCTGACATTTGTATTTTTTGTAAAAGTAGCTCTCGGGGGAAAAAAGATTGGAGAATCCTGACCAATGGGATGTTTTTTTTTGTTTTTTTTTTATGTTCAGGTATTATTTTGTTGGGACTTCTTTTAGATTTTGTTACATACATACATTAAATTTATACTTTATCTGCTTTCAGTTCCTATAAACATAAGGTGGGACTGTCAGCCCTAGGACTGCTTCACATCTTTAAATCTGGCCCTCTTTGGAAAAAGTTTGGACACCCCTGCTTTAACATTTCCTGCATTTTCCCCACGGCCTTCTACTTGGTGGGACATGCCCGAAACACCTAAGTTTCTGAAGCTGGGATGCTCATATCTTTAGCTGATTAGTGCTCTTGCTCAAGGAGGTTGCGAGCTCGATCCTCGGGCCAGTCCCCACATAATCTCTCTGGGTTGGGTCTGCATGTCCTCCCCTCTTCAGGTGAATCTAAGAGTGAATGGTTGTCTGTCTGTGTATGTCTCTGTGTCAGCCCCACTTTTCAGAATGTACCCCACCTAAGGCCCATAGCTGCTGGGACAGTCTCCAGTACCCACAACCTCTAACAGTAATATAAGCAGAAGATGAACTTTCATGTGTATACAGTTAGTAGAGGCTGTGTAAATCTCCTAACAGCAGCAGCGAATCCACCCCAATTGTCCTAATTAATGGCCCCTGTTACCCCTTCCCCCGGAGCCCCTCTCCTCTCCTCTGCTCCCTGCCCCGGCTCACTGACTGCGCCTGTGTGGGCTGGACAAACAGCGCTAACCAGCCCCCTCCAAATTAGCTCCTCAAATATTTATCCTCGCCGAATCAGTGGTCTCACGTCTCTCAATGAGCTGGACTGTTACCGGCCCGGGCCTTTTCCACCATTTCTGTTTTATTATTTGTGGACGTAAACACCGTAAAGTATTTTTTGAGCCGGCGGGCGCGTTTCATGTCTGCGCAATCGAACAGTGAGGAGACAGATTCACACACTGTACACAGCCCGGTATAGCCCTGTTTACTCAAGGCTGAAATAGAACATCACTGGCACTTCATTCATTAGAGCCTTCCTGGTGTATGCACACACACACACACACACACACACACACACGGGACAGGCGCAGGAAACACAGATTTGTCATCGGGAGTATAGACTCAGTAATGGGTTTATTGGTGTGGAGGAGCAGACAGGAGCAGTGATGCAGGGTTTGTGTTGTCTACAGTGGGGCCAGTGATATGACAAGTAACAAGGCTTCTACAAACTACTGCTTGTTCTGGTGGCTACCTAAACCAGATAATTACAGTCATCCATCAGGTTTCCATTGGCATCATTTATTACATATATACATATAAATACAGCACATATTACATATACATACATATATTACAGAGATCGTGGGTTTGATCCTCGGGCCGGCCAACACACGAACTCTCTGGGTGGAGTCTGCATGCTTGTGTTACTGTGAGTTCTCTCTGGGTACTCTGGCTTCCTCTCACCATCCAAAGACATGCATGTGTTGGTGAATTGGTGACTCTGAATGTCTCCTAGTGAATGAAAGTGAGAGTGAATGGTTGTCTGTCTGTGTGTCTCTGTGTCAGCCCTGCAACAAGATGGCCCCTGTCCAGGGTGTACCCCACCTAAGGCCCAAAGTTACTAGGATAGGCGCCAGTCACCAACAACCCCTAACGGGAATCAGAATCAGCAGAAGATGAATAAATGAATGAATGAATGATATTAATATATAATATTCATTTTATAAAAAAACAAGTCACTGGGTTGCCTCAGTGGTAATTTTAAGTCCCTCTTTTGTCTCTTCCCCTGGTTTCCTGTCCTCTTGTCTCTGTCAAATCACGGCAAAAAAAGCACTAATAATAATAATAATAATAATAATAATAATAATAATAATAATAATAATAATAATAATAAATAACACTTTGGACTAAATAAATAAATAGTTTAATCAAATATAATAAATAAATAAATACAACTCAAAAAGTGGGTGCAATTTTAGACTAAATAAATAAATAGATAAATAAATAAATTATATAATGTGTTTTGAAATTTGTGTGATTTTTTTTTTTTACATTTAAACCTTGGCAACTCAGTGGCAGAGTGGTTAGCACCTCCGCCTCACAGAAAGAAGGTGGGTTTGTCAGCCACTGTGCTTTGAACACCACTCAGTGTTATACTATTAGTGACACAGGTCATCACAAATTTGAGTTGTACATTGTGACACAGACTAAATCCAGGATCTGGAGGAAGTGTCTGGGGAGATGGACATTACAAATTAAACAGAGTAACCCATTTTATCTACTAAGTTACTGTGTGAAGGGGAACATTGCTATCCCTTATTGGAGTGTGCCAACAGATTAAATTAAAGTCCCATATAATGCTTTTTAAAATAGTTTTGGATTTTGCATTAGTATTTCACCTTTTATAATTTAAAATAATATATATGTATGAAAAAACACTTCTTTTGAGCAGCTGCTTCTTTGACTTTGCAATGAATGCTTGTATTAGGTGTCTGTCACCCCCCGCTGGCAACTGTGGGAACTGGACAGAGCATGAAATAGCTATTTAGCATGGCTATTAGCAACATGGGGCTAACAGACAGATAAATGAGCTGACTGCTTCGTAATGACGGAAATGACCAGAATGAGTCTTACGACAGTGTATGGGCTTTAAAAATAAATCATCAATTTACACTCCTCAACAGTAGGTGGCAGTGTGGGACATATAGAATAGAATAATATAAAAGAAACTCAACTAGAGCAAAAAATCCACTTCTATAACATTACTGTTATACCTAAGGTTGTTGTGAGTGCTGCTTAATTTTCCACGATATCTTTGGGTTGCAGCTTGTCATTATTGAGTGATGATGGCTCCCAAAGCCAGCTCAGGTTAGAACCTCTGCTTTAAAGAATATAGCTTATATGGCATCATAAAGTCTATTATCTAATCTAATGTATATTATTGGATGCAGGTTATCTCCAATCCAAGGAAAAAATTTAGATAGTTCCCCTTTAATGTGCCTTATGTTGTGTTATGGGGCCCCTATTTACCTAGTGCCCGAGCCCCCAACATCTGTAGTAACACCTCTGGACATGTTGGCTTTAGAAGTCCATTTTTCTCGTAATGAGACTTATCAACTTCAAAAGGCATTTTTACAGACATGAACTCTGAACTGACTGATAAGTGCCTTTCATATTTGTTGTGCATGTATCAGCTCCTGTCATGGCCTGGTTGCAACACGAGAAAATTCACAATTGACACAGATAACAGCTTCTCCAATCACAAATCTGCGTTAGCCTTATATTTTGTGTAGCCAATAAAGTTGTGAGCAGAAATCCTTATGCTAATTCCCAGTAACCACTGCTGAAACACATGTTTTCCTGTAAGTATCAGGATTTTGTGGCCGTGCGTGAGAGTGTGTGTCATAAATAGAGGCGTGTCCCTTGATGCCATCACTGTGTTTCAGAAGTGGTCACATCCAGTCATTTCCCTCTGCACTCATCCTTCTGCCTCTGCTTTTCCGAGGGATCAGACTAAATACTGACATTGCACTGAAAATCCGTTGTAATTTATGACGTCATTTTGGTCTTTCACTTTGAGCAATCCTCACATATCAGGACTCATTGTACATGCAGTTTTTCTTTGCTTTTTTTTCCCTTTTAGTTTGATGTTGCCATGACATCTGGTGGTGACATCCTTTATTTTGTCTCTTTGGCATTGTGGAGGGCAAAAATCTTGAATATATCAAAAATATTGATATATTGCTATATTTAAACTGCATTTGAAAATTTAAAAAAAGCCCTAGTCTGGACCCCAGCTCACCATGGCCTTTATAATCATATGTGAAATTTCCAGACTGCTAATGGGACATTTCTCCCCAGTGAGGAATTGGGGGAACTGAGTGTTTCTAAAATCATTTTGGACACCTTTGCATTAGTATTTCACCTTTTATAACATGAAATAATGTATATGTAGGAAACGTCTTCTTTTGGGGATCTGTGACTGTGACTTTGCAGAAAACGCTATATTGGTGTCTGTCGCCCCCTGCTGGCAACTGTGGGGACTCAACAGAGCATAAAATGGCTAATTAGCACACGGTTATTAGCGACATGAGGCTAACAGATAAATGAGCTGACTGTTTTGTAGTGATGGTGGTTTAAAGTGGAACTCAGTAAGCTCGTTTCTTTGGTCTTTTTGCCTCATTTTCCTCTATAGAGCTCCCCCTACAGTTCGGAGTAAAGCAGTATTGTAAACACTCACAAGCTCAGTTGACTCCTGTGTGACCCCTCACTCGTCTTTACTTTCATTTTCCCTTCTGCGTATCTGTAAAAAGTTTTTCTTCCATGTGGCCGCTGTGGAACACTGAAAATCGAGAAATAAAGCCACCACTAGCTTGTTGTTTTGCTAACCGGGATGTGCCGCTTTCTCGTGTCAGTTTCAGCCCAGAGACACCAGGGGGAGATGTTGCACACTTCAGTTACCCCACAACAACTCATTTAACCATCACACAGACTCCCAAACTGTTTATATAAGGTAAAGTCTGCTTTAAGTGCAGAAATGATCAGAATGAGTCTGGTGAAAGCAAATTAGAAACATGCAGCAGCACTTCCTGGTTTCATGTGTCTATGTAGAGCTGTGAGACCGAGCGTTTTCAGCTCTTGAGAAGGGCAGCGCCTCGGATTACTCAAACATGCATGAATGAAACAAAATATTAACCCAGGAGAACACAACTTTATAACAAACTGACAGCAAAAAAACGTTGTACAAAGACAGCGAAACCAAAGTAAGAGGGTCTGGCTGGTTATTAGGCTAATACATCTGTCATCTCAAACCTGACCTCAACATCTTATAGTTAGTCTGAAATAAATGACTAAATATTATAAAATGATAAATGATGATAATAATAAAATGACTTATGACCATATGTTTTTGTAGATGACATAGAGATCAGTCCAGTTCAAAGTTATTGTGTGATATATGAGAGAATATGAGGACCCCAGGTTTGGTCTGCTCAGTTTCAGTGTGGAGTTTGTGAAGAGGGTGTTGTTTGCTTCTTTTTTTTTTTTTTTTTGCATCATTCCGTCTTAGCTTCATTTGAATCTGGTTGTAAGGTATGTGATCCGTCCACATGACAGAGCCACGTCTGCAGCATGTGTTCTGAACGCGCTCATTGATCTTTGTCAGTTATTAATTTTGGGAGTGAAATAAGAGGCTGTGGTGCAGGAAACAGGGAGATGGGTGCCAGCCTGCTCTCGGGGCCCTCAGATGGGCACCAGGGTTACCCACGCACACCCGGGGCCCCACCAACAAACGCTCCAGAGAAGCAGCACATGAAAGACACATCAAAGCTGATGTTTACAGCCACATGACTGTCAGACTGTGACACACACATAATGAGAGATGTGAGGACGAGAGCAGCAGCTCAAAGAGAAGGACATGTCTTTGACTAAATAACTCAGAAACATCAATACTCATATGTCACATCTCTTAGAGTGTTCACCAACATGTCTGTCATAGTCTCTATGCTAGAGGTTCTCAAACTGTGGTATGGGTATCACTGGTGGTACTCAAACTTCTCCTGCTGGTTCTTGAGTCTTTAACTGTCCATGTCCTGATTTGGTTTCATTTAGGACCAGTTTTATTTCTGTTTTTGTCCTGCTGTGGTTGGGGGTTACATTTGAAATTTTGTGGTTTAGGCACTGTTTAGTCCTGGTTTAGACCTGGTCTGGTCCTGGTTTAGTCTTGGTTTAGACCTGGTCTGGTCCTGGTTTAGTCTTGGTTTAGACCTGGTTTAGACCTGGTCTGGTCCTGGTTTAGTCTTGGTTTAGACCTGGTTTAGTTGTGGTGTAGCCCTGATTTAGTCCAGGTTTAGACCTGATTTAGACCTGTTTTAGACCTTGTTTAGTCCTGGTTTAAACCTGGTTTAGTCCTGGTTTAGACCTCATTTAGACCTGGTTTAGTCCTGGTTTTGACCTGGTTTAGACCTGGTTTAGTCCTGGTGTAGTCCTAGTTTAGTCCTGGTATAGTCCTGGTTTAGACCTGGTTTAGACCTGGTTTAGTCCTGGTTTAGACCTGGTTTAGACCTGGTTTAGTCCTGGTGTAGTCCTAGTTTAGTCCTGGTATAGTCCTGGTTTAGACCTGGTTTAGACCTGGTTTAGTCCTGGTTTAGACCTGGTTTAGTCCTGGTTTAGTCCTGGTTTAGACCTGGTTTAGTCCTGGTTTAGACCTGGTTTAGACCTGGTTTAGTCCTGGTGTAGTCCTAGTTTAGTCCTGGTATAGTCCTGGTTTAGACCTGGTTTAGACCTGGTTTAGTCCTGGTTTAGACCTGGTTTAGACCTGGTTTAGACCTGGTTTAGTCCTGGTTTAGACCTGGTTTAGACCTGGTTTAGTCCTGGTTTAGACCTGGTTTAGACCTGGTTTAGTCCTGGTTTAGTCCTGGTTTAGACCTGGTTTAGTCCTGGTTTATGTGCAGTGAGTCAGACGTGTGTCTCACTCATTGCAAGTCCACTTTAGTCATTAAGGCCAGTGGTTCTTAAACTGTGGTGTGGGTACCACAGGTGGTACTTGGTCCTGATTAAGTCTAATGAAGTGTTGTGTGTGAATGTGTTTGTGTGCCTGTGTGTAGTCTGTATGTGAGTCAGTGACAGTATTCGGGTCTATTGGATGTGTATTTTATAATTTGCTCGAGTGATTGTTTTTTGTGGACATAATATGAATGATTTACTGGTAACATGTTCTTAATTTACCTAAAACTCCTGTCAAAATCCACCCTAACATACCTGTCCAGGGACTGCAGGTGGAAATTAGCAGCTCTGCTAAAACCTGGCACAAAACATATTTCCCTTTTGAGGTCAATGTATTGTTGTGCATATCCCTGTCGAATAAATATAAAGTCAAATTTGTTTATTTATTCCTATTATGTCCCTTGGAAAACCAAGCCATCTTCTGAAGTGTAACTTTATGTGAAATGTTTAGGAATCACTGCTTTATGTGATTTAAATTCAGCACTGCTGCAGTGTTTCTTAGGAGTGTCCCAGAAAGGGCTTAGTAATTTGATAAGGATGTGTTACCAGTGTACGATGGGGCAACATGACTTTAAACGTTAGTGGTGGATTTTTGTGAAACTTTTAGTGATTGTGATAAAATGATGTGGATCCAGATCAGTGTCTGGCTGGAGAGGTGTCTGGCTCTTTAAGAATCAGATTTACAAATGTGGTGGCAGTAGCTCAGTTGGTAGAGACATTTGCCCACTAACCTGAAGGATGGCAGTTTGATCCCCATTACCAGCATTGCATACTGTTGTTGTATCCTTGTGCAAGACACTCAACCCGTTTGGCGGTGGTTGAAGGGGGCCGATGGAAAAATGGACTAATGTAAAGCGCTTTGAGAAAGTTGTAAAAGTGCAAAAAAATATTTATTATTATAATTAATATATAAACTTAAAGAATAGCACAAATTCTTTCACTCTGCACTCTGATATCAGAGTTTCATCATTTTTGACACATCAAGCTGGACACATATTTGGGGAAAAAAAAAACAACAACACAAAAACAATGCATGTAAATTTGTAGGTAGTTAGGTGATGTACTTTGCCTGTTGCCCCAAAAAAAAAAAAAAAAAAAAAAAAACACCTCCTCTGTTTTCTCTTGTGTCTGCTGCTGATTCTGATGATTGTTCTATTTCTCCATTTCAGCTTTTTTTATTATGCAGGAAATGTGTCTCTTAGCACTCCAGGTTGTAACATAAAGCAAAGGAACCAATCAGAGACCATCCTCAGGTCACATGTTTGTTTGTCAAAAGTATAATTATTCCTATAACTGCATTAGTCTGGTGCCTCACAAACAGGAAGTGTTCTATTGACAGATAAACCACATCAGTCTGCTCAGTCTCCCCAGCCTGGGGAAGGTGAACCCTAGCATGCTCTGTAACATAATAATACTGAGCATAAGTTTCTGTGTGATTGGAGAGTTAAGCTGTAAATAATGTGTACGTCTATGCGTATTAAGTGAAGTAAACATGCTTTGCTCTATCTAGGCTACACACTGTAAAAAACAAAATTGAGAAAACTAAAACTCTCAAGACAACCGGTTCCCTCAAGATTTTTTTATTTATTTATTTCACATTCATATGACTACAAACTTTCAATTTGAAGTTTTACTCACTATTATTTCAGCTATTATTATTGATAATAATAATAATAATATACTAAATTTAACAAAACAATTTTGAGAGTAAAACTTCAAATTGAAAGTTTTTAGACATATGAACATCAAATTAGGTGAACAAAAAATATCAGTTGTTAAAACTTGAGATTTTGAGTTGACCCCAAAACTCATAAATCTTGAGGGATCCTGTTGCCTTGAGTTTTTGAGTTTTCCAAACATTTTTTTTTTTTTTTTTTTTTTACAGTACATTAAGTCTAAAATCCTTATTCCTAATTGTAGGTCCACTCTATACAGATTATTTAACTGAAAAACTAGTCTGACTGGGTTGGTGGTAAAGTGGTTAGCGGCCCTGTGACTCTGCATTAGGGATGTTCCAGTCAACTTTTTCTTGCACCCGATCCTATACCGATCATTTAATGTTCAGTTTTGGCCGATCAGAGTCTCAATACCGATTTTTTCATTATTATTTTTTGCACTTTGTACAATTAACATAGCATAGCTATGTTTTTATGCTAAGAAACAGTGTGCATTACTCTCACAGTGACGTCAGTGAAGACCTAAATGTCTTAGTTTAAGCCCTTTCTGCTTCTAAAGCCAGGTCTATTATAATTTATACACTCTATATGAGGCCTGTCAACAGACGCTAAGCAGAGCATGTGGTTGATTAGCATACATAAACAAAGTACCTAAAGTTAGTGCGGCAGGCTGCACATCACACTACACTGCCACAGCTATGGAGGCATTACAGAGGGAAAATGTCTTCTTTCTCTATGATTATTAGTGTTTATAGCATCTACAGAGTCTCACAGTCAGTATTTAGGCTGCTCTGGGTGCTAGCAGTAGCATTAGCCACAACTGCTGAACAGCTGCAGCTCTTGGAGGATGCTGTTTCCACTGTTGATTGTATGGTAGAACCTCATTTGTCATTGTCCAAAATTACTTAAAATCAGGTCAAATAAATTTATTTTTTTGCCCAGCCCTACTGCAGATATGTTTGGTCTTGTTTGTATTTTGGTTTGCAGCAGATGTAAAACTCAAGATTGGCCCACTCACGTGACTAAATCCAATCCAATCAGATCATTAAAAAATTTCCTGATTGCCGCCCATTACCAATCTCTTACTCTAAATTGCCCCATATGATAAAGTGTGACAGTGATTGGTTGGTGTGTGTCTTCAAGTGTTAGCCCTGCGAGTGAGAATAAAAGGCCCTTTTTTTTGGGATGTACTCCATCAAAAAGGCCCTAACTGAGATAATCGGAAGAAGATGAATGAATTAGTCTGCTCTCTGTAGACTGGGGTTGGATTTCCAATGGGCAGTACTAATAAAAAATTCATCTTGGTGCAATTAAAGACAGCTAATCAAATTAGAGCAAGCATTACATAAGGCCCACCCCATTTTAGAGAAGCATTCTGATTGGTCTCATTTCATTTATCACACATTACTAGCCAGAGTAATAAATACCATTTTACACAGGCACGAATCAGAGGCACAAAATAAGATGTGGTATAGTGCTTTGTATTACTTTTTAAATATTATTTTAAGTTTATTTAGGCTGTTAAATATACATGTATTTTCAGTATACCAACTCCATATGAATCCTCCATGAAATATGCCCAAGGAGTAGGATGAAGTACAAACTTACAGACTCCTACTCCAATTTTCCAAATAACAACAACTTTGTAATTTTATATATACATAATTATCACAACATCATTGATTATTCATTTGTGCATGGAAACACGCACACCCAGCCATACACACATGCACGTGTCTTATATGCATGTGTGTATGGATGTATGTGTCTATCTATGTATTGATTATGATTTTGCTCTATGCCTCCAATTTAATTCAATACTTTTTTATCATTGTCAGAGTTAATGATTTTTTTTTATTCAACATAATATTTTATACACACATGCACGTGCTTTGTATGCATGGATGTATGTATGTGTCTATCTGTTGGGGGACAATTTTGATAATAATTAATTATGATTTTGCTGTATGCATTCAATTCAATTCAGTACTTTATTTCCATTGTCATTGAGTTAATAACAACAATATGTTTTTTTTTCCTTTCAATACAATACTTTGTACACACATGCACATGTTTAGTATTCATGGGTGTATGCATATCTATCTTTTGGGAAGACAATCTTGAGTGTATTGGCTATGGTTTTGGCTTTAAAATGGCAATAAATGGGAAAATTAAATTTGGGAGACAAAAATGGCTGGAATGGTTTGAAGGAGGAAATGAGGAGGGCCCGGGGTGCAGTGAAGTGCACCCAGTGCGCAGCACATTAGCTGGTAAACAAGAGCCCGGGCTTGTTTTGCAGTCGGTGGCAGGGCTGCGTGTTTGTGGCCTGCGGTGCACGGTTGTAATGGGGGCTAAAAGGACGTTACGCTCAAGGTAACAACAGCTGGGGCCCCCACCGCAAGCCCTCCTTCCTGCTCCTCTCCATTCATTCACACACACAGCAGCCCCGGACCACAATAAACAACTTACACTGCACCGTACCGCAGTGGTTCAGCCCCGAAATCGTGTAAGCCTTAATCATCCCAGAGGAAGAAGAAAAAAAAAAGGCTGCACTCAATGGCTTTTGTGAATGAGTAAATGTAGCTTTCACACTTTGTGCCATACATTTTTGGCAGCCGGTCCAATTTAGCCAGTGGGAGCAGCTCAGGAGCCAGTGTTACAGCCAGAGAAAAACCACACTGACCAAATCCGTCTATCACTGGTTCGGAGTGGCACCAGGAGCATGAGCCGTGTGGACTTAAAGGCCAGCGCAGAGGAGTGTTGCCCGGGCAGAGAGCAGACAGAAGGAAAAAAAAAATAAAGTCAGGATGATATAAAAAAAACACAAAAAAAAGTGGAGCGCAGGCTAAAATCGTCTCGGAGTTAGCGGCTGGGGCTAGCCACCGCACGGCTAAAGCAAACAAAGAGCTGCCCAAGGGGGACTGGACGGCTCTGTGCTCCACACACTAAAGGCTCAGAGCTGAGGAAGGACACAGGCCTGGCTCAAAGGCACGCAGGTAGCCACAGGCAGCAGGTCTGTGCACATACACATGCGCATAGACAAATATGTTTATGGAGAAGCTATATTAAGTTATTATTTACCGTTTGCATGCACACTTGGCAACACAAGTTAACCAGACCACAATAAAATTCCAATTGATGAAAGAGAATTAGCCACTAAAAACTGTAAATTCTGTTGGGCAAACATCCACTGATCAAATCTGTGTGCTGTCTGTGAGTGCAAAGAAAACATTGGTGAGTGGCTTGGACTATGCCAGTCTGTATTTTAAAAGTAGTGTGTTGTTTTTGTCCTTCTTGGCCATGTCTGTGACAAAACAACAGATGAACAATGGGCTCTTAGAGATAAGGAGAGGGGCGCTGTCACCATGGAGGAGCTCAGAGTAGACCCGCTGCTCCTTCATGTTGAGAGAAACATCTGTTTCTGGATGCCTCCTCTTACAAGGAGAATATCCCAGAGCCAACCCAGGTTTAGTTAAATAAAAGACTATAATTTTGAATATAATCTATTACTTAATGCAAATAACTATTAAATTAAATGTTAAAATCAGCAGAAATAACCCGAGCTCTCACACATAATAAATGAACATGATCTGTATTACTGTGAAGGTTACATGCTATTTTTGTAAGAAATGTCCCAAAGAAAAATTCACAAATGTTGAACCTGATTATTTATATTAGTGACATAATCCATGATCTTGCTATACCACACCAAAAACTTTGCATATTAACAATAGATTTTTTTCCTGCTCCCATCTCAGTTAAACACTAGGCCTATAGAGTGTTGTGACATCATCTGGAAACAATCAACAGTATATGTCAGTGTAGTAGGATTTTATATTGTTATACATCTTACATTTTATTTTAAAGCCAGATAAAAAATAGGAGGATTAGTATAATTTTTGCAGTACAATAAAGTATAAAATCTCCAATAAACTCATAACATAAAGACTTATCAACACATTTGAGTGAGGGGCACTCATAGTATGACAAAAAGCCAAGGGTTCACAAAAAAAAAAAAAATGTTGGGAATCACTGCTAATTAAGAACAACTAGGCAATATCATTGTTCCTTGTGCAGAATAAATATTTGTGGGTGTCTAACTCACTGGGATGGAATAAATACATTTAGTTGGTGTTGTCAAAGCTTTTATTTCTCAAGTCTGTCCACCCTTGTCCCACCAAATTGCACACAACCTGTCCCACTTTTTGAGGTGGTCACCCTACATGGAAATGCCTCAGTATTGTCCCAGTAGAGTATGAGGAGGTGTCTGGGGAGAGAGACCTGAGGGAAATTAATTTACAAATCCAATGTAATTTGGCCTGGTACTGATTGAGCAGTGCTTGGTTTGTCCTCTCTGGGCACCTGTAGAAACATTAGGTATTCTTGAACAGTAAAATACTTAATATGGCTCTCTTTAATAGTCTCTTTACTTTTCTTTTTTTTTTTTACCTATGCAGGATTGAAGTGTTCTTGTGAGACATTTCTCCACTCTCCTGTCAAAGAAACCAAACCTTGAGCTGTTCCTACTGTCATAAAAGTGAATGACACTAATTTATATTGCAGCCTACGCTAACTCCCACAGAAATAGCTCTGTTTATTTATTCTGTCAAGTTACACATGGCAGCTCATGGGGATTTTAAACTTCTCATCCTCAAGTGGTCATCAGAGGAACTGCACGTTGGAACATATTGCTTCCAACATCAACAAGCGCTCTCCTCTTGCATTAAGGTGTGTTTCATCACTTGAATAAACGGATATAAAATAAAGATAATTTTTCCGAGCTGACCTCAGTGCTGTAATGTTATAGCAGCTTGAACTGGAAACTCAAATTGCTACCTTACAAAATACGCTTGAATAGCATACTTATTAATTCAGTGTGGAAGATTTTCCTTCTAAAGCTAAATCTTTTAATAATAGACTGCAGAGTGAGACATGTAAGATGGCAGGCTTTCTTTAAACTGTTCTCAACTCGAGTCAAATTTGTCCGAAGTGTCCTAATAACAAGTCTTGGAGCTTGTTAATGCCAACAATAATGCTCGGGGAGCTTGAGCCGTTCCTCTCCCTGTGTCGATTGAGGGATATTTTCTCTCGGGGCTGAGTGTGTGCCACATCTGTGGGCTCTGTGGCGATGTTTCTCTGCTCAGAATGGATTCACCAGCTCAAAAACCTCCTTATTATATTTATATTTTACTACACCACCAGAAAACCATGCCAGCTGGGCTCCAGAACATTGGGCAGGGAGGAGGGAGGAGGGAGTGCTGGAGGGGGAGGAGAGACAGGAATTAAAGGTGCAGAAAGTGGATTCAACTCAATTCAATTCAGCTCTTTTTATAGCTGCAAAAATAGAAGTACATATCAATCAGAATTGAATAATGTGTATTGATGTTTTTGCTGCTTTTTAAAATGTGCAGAATGATATTTTGGCACTGGAAGTTAAGCAAGTTGTAACACATTTTGACTGGCCCTCACCAAAAGGTAACTAATAAGCCAAATGGTACAGAGGCTATAAAGTAAATTTTGATCATACAGAATTCCAAGTAACACCATAACACTGAGGGATACCAGTGAACTGAAGTATCAGCATCAATACAAAGTAAATACTGAGTAACATCAGTAAATATACCAATGCCAATACCAGTTACTTTTGCTTACTTCCACTTCTTTGTATACATTAAGTAGATTTTATATATGTTATAATATTAATAGACTCAAAAATCTTAAGAAAGTTAAAGTAATTTAATGTTTGAAAACTTTAAAAACTCTCCAAATACAGAGACAGCTGGAGTTACACATCCTCGTCTGCACTGCCTTTCCAGAGTTTAACGTCTGTTTAACTATCATGGGACCAGGGGTCATGGGGTCATTTTCCTGTCCAAACATTATAATTATACCCCAGTCCCCTCAGAATCATATCATACATCTTCCTCATATCATTCATACAAGATTCATGTTCAGATAATATAGGTGGTATGGGGTACATCATACTAGAGTCCCCTCAGGTTCATGTCCTTCATTATACTATGTAACCCTCAGGATGATGTCCTACATTATACTAGGGTCGCTCATGATTATATCAGACATTATGCCAGGGTCCCTTCAGGATCATGAACTTTATTATACTAGTTCTATGTCCTTCATTATACTAGTGGCTCCTCAGGATCATGTCCTTCATTATTCTAGTTCTATGTCCTTCATTATACTAGTGGCTCCTCAGGATCATGTCCTTCATTATTCTAGTTCTATGTCCTTCATTATACTAGTGGCTCCTCAGGATCATGTCCTTCATTATTCTAGTTCTATGTCCTTCATTATACTAGTGGCTCCTCAGGATCATGTCCTTCATTATTCTAGTTCTATGTCCTTCATTATACTAGTGGCTCCTCAGGATCATGTCCTTCATTATACTAGTGGCTCCTCAGGATCATGTCCTTCATTATTCTAGTTCTATGTCCTTCATTATACTAGTGGCTCCTCAGGATCAGGTCCTTCATTATTCTAGTTCTATGTCCTTCATTATACTAGTGGCTCCTCGGGATCATGTCCTTCATTATTCTAGTTCTATGTCCTTCATTATACTAGTGGCTCCTCAGGATCATGTCCTTCATTATTCTAGTTCTATGTCCTTCATTATACTAGTGGCTCCTCGGGATCATGTCCTTCATTATTCTAGTTCTATGTCCTTCATTATACTAGTGGCTCCTCAGGATCATGTCCTTCATTATTCTAGTTCTATGTCCTTCATTATACTAGTGGCTCCTCAGGATCATGTCCTTCATTATTCTAGTTCTATGTCCTTCATTATACTAGTGGCTCCTCAGGATCAGGTCCTTCATTATTCTAGTTCTATGTCCTTCATTATACTAGTGGCTCCTCAGGATCATGTCCTTCATTATTCTAGTTCTATGTCCTTCATTATACTAGTGGCTCCTCGGGATCATGTCCTTCATTATTCTAGTTCTATGTCCTTCATTATACTAGTGGCTCCTCGGGATCATGTCCTTCATAGTACTATAGGGTCATCTCAGGATCATGTCTGGACATAACTCTTTTATCCTCAGAATTAGGCCTCTGTATTATTATAGGGTCCCCTCAGGAGCATGTCCAAACATTATCCCCTCAGGATCATTTCAGTACAGTAAGGTCCCCTAAGGATCACATCTGGGCATTTTATTTTAGCCATACACATTATTTAAATGCACACTTAGATAATATAGCTTCAGGACTACAGAACTGAGCAGCCAAGCAGACAACTTGTTTCAGTTGAGTTAGTTTTAGGATATTTTTACGAGACAATAAAGCCATGATACGTCCACAAGACTACTTACTATTTCACATTTTTATGTTTTACAACATTGGGATATCGGAATAATTTAATGGCTTAGGAAACAGCCAGGAATGCTAATGCTAAGTATTGAGTCCCATATTTTAACTGTACATATTTTTAAATTCTATCTTTAGATTAATGTTTATATAGAGGAAGTAAATCTGAATACATGAAGAATTTTATTGGACAAATACAGATTTAATGGAGCTTGTTATCAAAAGGAAGTGATACTGGAAACTCCCAATAAAACTACAGTAACAATAGCCCAGTGTGTGCAGTGGGAGTGCACTGGTCCACAGAGAAACCACAGGGGACAGAGATGAAGTGTGACATAGGTCTATATCTTGGGAGAATTATGATTATCACTGTATTTTTGCAAAGTGATTGCACCTACTGTCCAAACAGCAAAGCTTGACAGTTGAGTGTGCTACATGGCAGAAGGTTTTAG
Organism: Bostrychus sinensis; assembly: GCA_020698575.1. NCBI lineage: Eukaryota > Metazoa > Chordata > Actinopteri > Gobiiformes > Eleotridae > Bostrychus > Bostrychus sinensis. The sequence goes on from CM036240.1 coordinate 35,089,907, forward strand.
TAGGAATTGACTGCTCAAAAACAGGATTCTAATTCATAAGTGCAACAACTTCCACAGGTTTACCAATGGAAATAAGAGTGAGCAGTGATGCCAGGCTTATTTCACCATCCACTACTACAATAGCAACACTGTTTGAAGTTTGAGGAACATAATAGTGTGAACAGCTACTGATAATAATATTCATATTGTTACATTTACTGCCTTTTTGAAGTCTGGGATAGTTGCCAAATTGCATAGTAGTTCTGAAACTGTGGCTTCTTACTTAGAGTGTTTTTCAGTTCGAGTTCTGATTTAGTTTCATCCAGAGCATGTGTTGCTCCTGTTTTAGTTCTTCTCTGTTTGGGGATTAAATCTTAAATTTAGACCTGGTTTAGTCCGAGTTTAGTTCTGTTTACACCTGGATTTGTGCTGCTTTAGAGCTGGTTTAATCAAGCTTTAATCATGATTTAGACAGACTCCAAAAACAGACAGACAGATCATTTTCCACAGCTTTTTCTTACAATGTTTGGTAAATAAAATCTCTGAGACTGCCACATCTGAGACTGAGACAGGACTGAGTGAAAGTGGATTCAAGACCTAGACCAAGACTAAATAAAACTGCAGTCAAGACCGAGACAAGACCAAGACTAGTCTCAGGCACTACAACACTATGGCTGTGACTGATACAAAAGTACAATAGGGGAAAAACACAAATGGGGAAAAAAGCAAAAAAAACATTCCAGAAACACATTGTTTACTTTATACAAATATTGGTAATTACTGATTAATCTGCTTTTAGTATTTCTGTGACAGTGCAATGTTCACTAGAGTTCCGTTCAAAGAAGTAAATATTTCAACCACTGCAGTTCTTTTCATCTTAAAGACATCAGGTCATGTGTGGCATTGTTCACCAGTGTCATGGTGCTGTGTTCATTTTACACTAAAATGTTAAAGGGACTGTAAGCAGCATGTGCGCTCTACTGGTTTGAAAAAGTTACTGCAGGCTAAATCAAAACAATGGTCTGTGGGGTGCCAGTCTTTCCACTTTTCTGATTGGACGATCAGCAATGCAGGGTTATAGAACCAAAACGAAAAATGTAAACAGAAACAACTTGACCGTTATGTAAATTTGTTTTTATTTTTTTATTGTGACTAAATCAGCTGTACCATTGTTATCAGTCAAACTAATATTTGATTTAAACATGTTTACATCATATCTTGGTTGGTAATTTTTATTAAATATAAAAAATATATACTGGTTAGAGCACATTTTACACTAGTGTAGAGAGTAAATTTAGCACTATACAGATCAATATAGACTCTGACTAGTATTAAATTTACTCTTGAAAATGTACTGTGTAGCTCTTAAGATCATTTGATCACAACAACACCATGGCCATGTGGCTGTTCAGGGAGTTTTTATTTTTCTTCTTCTGTTTGATACTCCTTATCCAGTGGCTGTCTGTATTTTTGGATTTGGAATTAAAACTTGAAGCATTGTATAATTCACCATCTGCCTGATAAAACAGGATCAAAATAGGAAACACTGAAAGGCAGAAGCCAATGACAAGGAAACTCACGAGGGAATGATCTAATCCAAGTTAGTACGGGCCATAAACAGAACAAGACGCTGCTTTAGAGAGCTAAACGTTCTCTGAGTGCAGGACTGGGACTGATCAGGAGCTCCTCTGTGATGCGGCTTTAGCTCCAGCCCACCGATTGGTCAGCTGCTTAACTCACAACATGCCTTCCCACAATCCCTCAGTACCACTTCAATGGCACCACACTGGTTCACCACTGCGGCTCAAACGGGGCCGGCTGCACGGGCAACATATCAATAAATTCATTACACGTTTGGACCGAAATATTTGGGCTGCAGCAGCGTGTTTTGAACAGGGAACACATTTATACAGGCGTTCTGCTCCGGTTTTTTTTTTTTTTTTTTTTTTTTGAGGATCAGTTTCCAGGACTATTCCAGGACACAGTGGAGATGTATGTGGTACGGCACTGACGCAAAAAAAATCAACTAAAGGACATTGAAGGAGAACCGATGTTATGCTAAAAGGGGAAGAAAATATATCTAAAAAGAAAAATAACACTTTTTGCTATTGATTGATAAACTGTATACAATCTAAGTCAACCCCAGTGTTAAAATATTATTGTAAATGATGTTCAGAAACACTGTCATAATAATAATAATAATAATAATAATAATAATAATAATAATAATAATAATGTAAAAGATAAGAATAACTGTATAGTCCTATAAATAGGCCTATGTACAAATGTGTAAACTTTATGAGAAAAGAGAACTTACTATTTCTCAGAATGGTTTCCCTGGCAAACATACTGCTGAAGTGTTCTTGGGCAAGGCACTGAACCCCATCCCTGTCTCTGCTGTTGTAACACTGCCTGGTCAATGGGGGACTGATGTTAAGTGTCGTAAGTGCAGTGACCTTGGGGTGCAAAGTCAAAATTGTTATTGTCCACTAGAAAAATAAAAGCAAGAGGTAGATTTTTTTTAATCTTACCTAAAAAGACACCCAGCCCTAAAAAGACACCCAAAAGAACACATGAAAATATAAAATACTATATTAAAAACAAGCATCTTTAAAATATGTTTTGTCCACTAGAAAAATAAAAGCAGAAGAGATGTTTAAATATCTTGCTTCAAAAAAGAAACCCACCTCAAAAAACTCCCTACATTCTTCTTCTTCTGTTTATCCAGAGCCAGGTCATGGGGACAGCAGTCTAAGCAGAGATGCCCAGACTTCCCTCTCCACAGACACCTTAGGATTCCCTGGTAGAGCTGAAGGAAGTGTTTCCAGGCCAGCTGAGAGTCATAGTTAGTTTTTTTTTTTTTTTTTTTTTAGTTTATTTTCTTCGGTCAGTTTACAAACTCAAAGAAACAACACAAAAAAACAATACATCCCACATAGTCCCTCCAGCGTGTCCTAGGTCTTTCCCTGGGCCTCCTCCTAGTGGGACATGCCCAGAACACCTCCCCAGAGAGGCGTCCAGGAGGAATCTGGAACAGATGCGGAAGAGCAGCAGATCTACTCCGAGCTCCTCCTGGGTGACCGAGCTTCTCACACTATCTCTAAGAGAGCAGCCAGCCATCCTGTGGAGGAAACTCATTCCAGGATCTTGTCCTTTTAGTCATGACCCAAAGCTCACGACCATAGGTGAGAGTAGGAACGTAGATCTACCAGCTTTGCCTTTCGTCTATAAGCTCCTTCTTCACCACAAAAAACTCATTCATGAATAAAAACAGCGTTTAAAAATTAAAAGCACTACACAGAATAAAAAGAACATGTCACAAAAAAAAGAAAACACTCTTCCATTAAAAATTCCGACTTTTCACCAATTAAATAATGTCATCTTAAAATAAAAACACACAGGGCACTGTTTCCCAAAATGACCCTTGTTTTTAAATACAGGCTGCCACAAAAAGAAAACCCTGCCTTAAATTTTAAAAATCGTTCAACTAATGTGGCTAATTCTAAAGAATTGAGTGCAACGCTGCCAATGCCTGACCACAAAATGGACAGAACATGTTGCTCTGTGGCTAATCATGTTTCTGTGCAAGAAGACCTTGCTTTATATTACAATTACCATCTGAACACTGACAGTGGTAGCTAGACTGTAATGTAGCCATTTTTCTTTTCTACCCTATCACCATTATGCAGTTATCTATTGAAAATTAACTCCATGTATGTCTTGGTGAGGCAGCTGTTTGGGCTGGAGGTTGAAGAGTTTGGGTAGGGGGGAGTTGAGTGTGAGTTTTGGGGTAGCTGAGTTTGGGTAAGGGGGAGTTGTGGGCAGTAGGCTGGGGGCTGTACAAACCAGTGTGTGCAGGGGTGGACAGGCGTTTAAGAGACATGTCCATGATGAGAGGAGGATCTGTTAACTCAGAGACAACCACAAACAAGAACCAGGCCAGAACACTGGATCTAAGCATCCAACCACAGCAAGATCGTGCAGTGTTAGAGTTTTTTTTAGGAAGCTTTATTGTGGATATGTCCATCATGGATACCTCTAGATATTCAGGATTTAAAAAAGAAAGAAGAAACTAATAAAAGAGGCATTTGATTGTATCTGATTGTGAAGTTCAACAAAGAATGTAAAACCAGAAATGAATACAACTTAATGACCTTTTTTCTTCAAATGAGTTATATGTAGTTACTGGCTGAAACATAAATTTCTCCCCTTCAGTGAGTGAAGTTGTACTCTGATGACTCAAGAATGAGTAAGGCTAAGTGATGATGAAAAGTTCCAGTAACAACACATGCAACAGCAAGAGATGGACATTAGAGGGAAAAAAAATGCTTAATGGGCCCTGGACAAAATTTGAATACAAATGATCAAAAAAAGTATAAGCTCCTGGCAATACAGTGAAGTTTAACTAGTAAACTAATAATGTCACACAGTGGGGCAGAGATGTGAAAAAAGGCCCTACCAAATTAAATATTATAAAGAATAATTAAAAGTTATACTGGTTTAGACTGAATTCATTTTCTGCTACTCTTTGCCAGTCACAGGGAGCTGGAGCCATACACTGACAGATGACCATTTACTCTCACATTCATTCATTTTCAGGAGAATGAAACCTATCCCAGCTACTTTGGGCCTAAGGGAGATTATATATTTCTTCATAATAAATAAAATAAAATAACAAGTGCAGTTTTATTTTATTTTATTTTTCAGTTCCGTTGACGCCAGATGAGATTGCAAGCATAAAACAGACGGATGACCGTTCACTCTTACCTAACTCTAAGACAGATTACATACGTGTATAATACCTGCAGTGGTCAGGGGGGCAGACAATAATTTACTCTCTCTTTCTTTCACTATATGCACTTCACATGCATGTCTTTGGGCAGTGAAAGGAACCTGATTGCTCTCCTTTTACATCCACATAAAATAAGAGATGCATGGAGACTTGACAGGCTCTCATGGACCTCAGAACCATTCCTCAGCAGCAGTAGTCTGCTCTTCTGCCACTGCCCATGGATCAATTGTGTAAAGACAGAGAAATGTTTACTAAAAGAGAAACACAGAGAAGGAAAAGGCCTGGTGCGTTATTGTTCTGCTGTTTATTGAACAGATGCAGGCCGTTCTGATGCACTTTCAGATATTCTGCATTGTTCTACACTGGCTACAATAGTCTCCATAGAAAACTCTTCAGAGACTACGTGCTGTCCACAGCATGGCACAGAGGGTGAAAAGTCCACAGATGCTTGGTGTAGAGGTGTGTGCTGGAGTGAGTAATGAGTATGAGTAATCATAAAAAGATGCCTTGTTCATTGCAAACTTGTGCTGGTTTAGAGCAGTGGTTCCCAACCTCTTTTCCAAGTAACCCCCATCATATCAGTTGATATGTTGACTGCCCCCACCCTTTGCCTCCCTGATTTTAATAATGAGGAAAATGTGAGTAATTTATTTGGTAAATTTCTCTGCATAACAAAAACATTACAGAAGTACTGTGAATCTATTTTCAACTATTCTAATCACATTTTCTGTGACCATTGCAATGCATTAGCCAGTCTTTCTTGCATTATCATTCAGCTCTAGTTTGGACAACTGTGAGGCTTTGGCGATGCCTATTAGGGGTCCTGACCCTCAGGTTGGGAATCACTGGTTTAGAGGATAAACCAAGTAATCAAAAAATTCAGTTGGAGCCAGAGAAAAGCCTGCCAGAATTTGGTGACTACTTTGGAATTTTCACTGGGAAAAAAGAAGTTCGGGGTCATCGCACAGCCCATAAAAATATGGCCTGGTAAAACTTTTTATGGGTGTGACATACATCATTTGTGTGAGAATTGTCAGACATTTCTGAAAAACAGAAGGAGTTTTATATGCAAGGGGTCAAAGTTGCGATCTAATTGTCACATGAAGAAGGATATTTTCCTATTCTGGCTGGGACTTTGTCAAGCTGTTGTATGAAAATCGTTTTTGTTTTTGTTTTTTATTATTATTTCATTTTTTCATTTTGTTTATTGAATTTGTCCCATTAGACTTGTATTATTGAATGCATTTTTTTATACTTCATCACTTATTTTATCAAATTGCAGACAGAACCATTTAATTCTAGGCTTTCTATGTTCTTAAAACTTTATTGAATGCTACCACAACTCCACCGCTGCAGTCCTATAATAACCTTCATGTTGACCCTTTGCCGACCCATTTGCCGGCGTTTGCTTTGCCTCACCGTACGACCTCTTCTGCCCTATTTACTTTCATTTCCCTCCCACTTCTCTCCAATGATCCTTACAGCCCCCACAGAGCCGCTAACACGATACTGGGCCTTCTTACGGCCGTATTAAACACTCATCAGCCCGCTCTTTGACTCTCTCACAGGCCCGAATGAATAGAATTACAGACAGAGATTGTTAAGGCCTGCGGGACGTGTGGACTTGTTAACTGCGCGCACCGGTGTTGTTTACTCAGCGCGTGGAGGCAGTAAAGCGCTGGAACATACGTGACCTGTGAGAGCCGCTCTGTGAGGAGGTGCTGAAAACAGCTGATGGATTTGCTCATATACTGCATACAGGATGGTGTTATCCTCTGAGTCCCCTCGTCCCAGGAGCCACAGCAGCTCCAGACCATTGATACACTCCATCAGGACACAGGACATCCTTCAGCTCAGGCCTGTCCCGTGTAGGCTGGTTCATAGTGTGAAGTTTAGCCACTTATCAGAAAAACTAGACGCACACATACAGAGGGCCCTCAAAACATCAGGATTTATCATCTTTTATAGAAATAATCAAAACACAAAATAACTTCTCAACACTACATTTTGCATAATTCTCAATGAAAATGTTGTAGTACTTCCAGAATGCTCTAAAAAAAGGCTGCCGACATAATTATGGCATTAAAGGGCAACAACCCACACATTTCCACCAGAGATGACTGCACAGGGATAGATAAAAGTCATAAGGCAAATACCAATACCTTTTCACGTTAATGCTGACACAGTGTAAAGGGTGTGGCCTCACCATGGGACAGGAGGGGCAAGCTCTTCCAACACCAGAAAGAAGGTTATCCAGAAACACAGAAGGTCCTGTAAAGCACCCATTTGCAAGAATGAGCGATGTCAAACTGGGGTCACTGAAGTCTCGAGTCTTGTGAGAAAGCTGCACATCGCAGTTAGAACCAAACAACAAGGCAAAATGGCAAAAAAAAAACTGGGCAGAAAACTCTGAAATGTAGGGGGGCCTCCATATAGGAAAGTTAGGAAAATTACACAAACATGGCGAAAAAAGGAAAGGTTACTGAGTTCTGCCTTAACATTTAGAGGCAAACCACATGACCTTCTCATGAAGTGTTTTGTCCAGAGCATAACAAGCTGTAAAACCTAAGGATTATTGATTCATGTGTAGCATTAATTTATGAATATTAAGGGCATCTGCCCACTTTGGAAGCTCAAGTGAAAACCAATGGGGAAACTGCACAGAGGACTAAAGGAGATCAAGAAGAATGAGTGAATGAATCATACACCTCAGCAAGAATAACACAATAGTCACAAAAAGGCAGCCACTTGATGCCCAAAAGGAATACTTTTCCAAACAACAGACAGACGGCAGTATTATCCTAATGGAGAGACTGGATTCTTGGACTAGCAAAAGCTGACCTTGGGATAGGGTACATGTGAGCCCAGTTGCAGCCCCAAATAAATTTATAAACCTGTCCAAGAGACTTAACACACTACATGAGGGCCCAGTCAGCACAGTGGCATAGTGGTTACCACTTCTCTCTCACAGCAAGAAGGTCCAGGTTTCGATTCCCGGATAATGTGGGGCCTTTCTGTGTGGAGTCTGCATGTTCTCCAGATGCCTGCGTCTCCTTGTGAGGCTGTGGATGGGTTTGAATCCCGTTATGAAGAGGTGCCGTGACAATCCAGCATGCTACACAGGAAACACAGGAAATAGGCACAAACTAAAAAACTTAAGTTCAAAGTTCAATTTCAAAATAAAAGGTTTCTACACAGAGGGACATAAGTAATAAGTGAGGCTTCTCTGTGTGAATTCCGGGTAAGGGTTGTGCCACTGGACTTAACTGAAACAAGGACTTCCTTTTCCCAACAAGGAGCTCTTTGCTAACTATGTCTAACTCAGAACTGATTATTTTGGAAGAGAGATGAAATGTCTTCAACTCAACAAACCACATCCAGATGACATCTTTTTTGACCCTGTTTTGAATGTGTCAAGCCTGGATGACCGAGAGTCTTCATAGACATCGCTATGGTCTCACCTCAGGAGGAAACCTACTGTCAGTGCTGCTGCCCCAGGGGTCGAGTAGCTACACATAGAAAGCACCTTTAGGAGCTGGTGGGCTATTAGAAAAAAATGAGGCAGCTCCCCACTAGATAAGCCATAAGACAATCACCCAGACACCCCCACAGCCAGCTACAAACCATTAATAGATGTGGGTTGCAGTCAGGACGATAGAAAGGAAGCCAGCCCAACCACCATCTCAATAAAAAGGAGGTGGAAGTCTGTACACTCCTGAAAGTCTCATAGAAAAAGCTGCACTTACCAGATTTTTTTACCACAATTATTTTTAATCCATAGCATAGAGTGTGAACATTAAGCAGCAAAACATTGTAAATACAGCTATGTACTTTTTTCATCTTTGAGACAGGAAGAGTGCGAGACTGAAAAGATGATGTATACGAGAGCTTTAAAGAGGTTCCAAAACGAGAGCCGGGCGACTGATAAATTATTGGCCTGTGTGACCAGAACCAGTTCTGAGTCAGAGAAAGTCAACATCCTTCTGACATCACTGACCATCAGCTCCCTGTGTGCCGCTTTGAAGACTTCACCAACCTGCATTTGTCCAGCCCACAAGCCTTTACTGCTGCCACTCACTCCCAGAAACACGCGCATTCATCCTTTTTAAAGTCCTTATACATTTCAGATTGAATACTAATGAGCCTGGAGTATCTTTTAGCATGAAATGGCAGTTTTCCAGTCTGCCAGTCGGCTGTTTTTAGCCGTGGTTGCCAGGTTGGTTGTCATGAATAAGCGTGTTGTGTGAGATGAGAGATGGAGACAGTGACCACAGGCGTCCTGCAGGCTCCAGGCAAATATACCCTGACTTTAATTAAGAGCTGTAAAAGCCTTTACAGGCCTGACACTGTCATTCAGCATCAGAGTGCTCCTGTGATGAGGAGGTATGATAAGGCCAAGTGCACCAACAAGGTTTCATTTAAACTTTCATTCAATGGAGTTTAGTATAACGAAGGGGAAAAGAAGTAAAAGTATGGATTTTTTTTTAATGTAATAATGCTGTTTCCTTCTCAAAAACATACCTGGTGGAGTATTTTGTTTCATTCACATGTTTCGAGTAATCTTGTATGCTGAGGCGCGATGTTTCTCAAGTGCTGCAAGCGCTCGGTGTCACCATTTTAAGTAGACACATGAAAAACTCCGCCTTCTCCAGCAAACGCTCCTGCTCTGATGGTAAAGCACATAGTAAGCTCATTTATCCATTTGTTTCACATTACTAACAGCCAAGCTAGTTAGCCAACATACCCAGCTCTGTTCACCCCCCACCGTTCAGTACAAGTACTCTCCAAGTGATTCTCCTCTCATGTCTGAATTCAAATCCCCCCAGCTTTATTCACACGTGAGCTCAAAAGTAGAAGAACAGAAGGCAGCACATTCTGGAGAGGGCTTTAATAAAAGAAGGCCATGCAGCACTCCACCACCACCACTGGCTAGGGCTGATGGAGTGAAGTGGGCATTGCTAGGAGAGGGCCTTAGAGGGTCAGGTACCTTATCCAAGTTTTGTCATTAGATAAAAGGTGAAAGCTCCCAAAAGTTTTCAATAAACATTTGTCCTTTGTTATAAAATGTAAAATTCTAATCTAAAGGTGTTGAATATTATTTTAAAAAGCCTGAAAAAAAGCATAATAGGTCTCCTTTAACCTTAACTTGTAAGGTAAATGTTCCTATTAAGATCCTATTGGCAGGTGTGTAGCATCAGACCTTTGGTTGTTTTTGTGTTGTACTGAGTGGTGTCTTGACACAGAGTCTCCCCACTGAGGTCAGTATTTATCAAGAGAGGTAAAAAAAAAAAAGAAGAAAGGTATCTGTGGCCATGTGATTTACTGTGCAAACAACTTGTATCTCAAATCTGTGTCAGGCAGAGGTGTGTAAATGAGAATTTAGTGTGTGTCAGGTGAGCACACAAAACAAATGCTGGTAAGAGCTGGACATATTAGTCTTATGTCCTCCTGTTTAGCAAGCCAAAGCATGGGTCACCTGTGAAAAGATGCTAATCTGAAATTTTTAGCACAAGCCTTTGATAAATCCAGGCCTACTTTGTCTGTTTTCATAATCGAAGGTTCATTCTTACAAAGGGTCAACTTCACTACATCTGGAATGACTGGTGGCTGATGAACAGCCTTTTATTAATGTGTTGGGCTTACAAGTGCACTTATCATCTTCCATTTAAACCATGCTGAAAATGTTGTGATAAATAGATCAATGGCGTGTGTGTGGGAGAACGCCTGAGTACCTGGAGACAAGGCTAGGCCAATATTCTTGAGAAGCAGAAGGGCTAACCACTCTGCCACTGTGTATCCTTAAGACCATCCTGTGTACTTTAAAAAACATTTTATTTAGATCTTCAGGTGAAAATCCTAGAATGGCTGAGTGGTTCAACAAGAAATTAAATACAGATTTTCTCCACTTGTGTCCCACTTTTCTCAATGACTACAATAACATCTTTGCACAATACAATTTAACTTTCCAAACAACATTCCCGTAATTCCACCATACTTATTTCTCACACAGCCTTAGCCTCCCTCTACCCCCCTCTGTTTACTACTCTGCGTTTATGATATTTCCCTCTACATGAACAGTAAAACGAGCTGCGGTTTAGGGTCTCTGGTTTGCTCATGGGTAAAGGGAGGGGGTTTCAAACCAGCAGCCTCTAATCCCCACACGCTGTGTCTGCCAATTAGGCGTCTTCAAACAGCGCCGGTGGGAGGAACAACATGACCATAGACCAGAGCAGCAGACTGTAATTACATACAACACTTTAATGGTTTTTTCCTCCTCCTTCTGATTGACAAGCGCTGCACAGAGAGGAGGGGGCTCTGATGGATGGATTAAAACCAAGTCAAGGAAATGCTATGAATAAACATGGATTTTCTTATCAAGCCCAATGTCAAATAAATGAAACAATCACAAAGATCAATTTTTGCACACGTTTCACCACATCTATGCTAATAAAGCTGTATGGTAGTAGTGTTGCAGTAATGGAGTCCAACTGACCAGCAACTTGGACTCAAAACTAAACCAAAATCCCAAATTTTGAGTGTGGAAAAAAAAATTAAGTAAATTACTAAATTTTACTGCAGCAATGTCTTTCATTGCATGCTTAGTGTCTGACCGTATTTAGCTTAATTTCTACAGCAGGGAGGATTGCTCATAGGCTACAAGGGAAGCTGAACTTCCTGTAATTTCATCAAATAAATGGTCCAATATGCACTGTTGAATTTCATAAATTTAGATATTAAATAACATTAAAAATGTGCTAGACTGAAAATATTAAATTATTGGAGGGACATATAAAGTGAAATCAACAACTGCGTAGGTATCAAAATTCCATTAGATCAATTTTTTGTTATATTTTTTCAGAATAATTTTATAATTAATTGCCATTTTCATCTATTCAAATTTTTACTAGAAAATTATTACTGTTTCCTGGCTAAAACTGCAGCCCCCCACACAATCGCTCAGTGGAATAATAAGGTGAATGAAGGCCAGATGAAAATTCTCCAATTCAAACATATATTTCAAATTTGTAATTATGTTATTCATTCAATTTAATTGGTACTTTTTATTTGTCATTAGTTTTTGTACTTGCAATTTTGAGATTTTGAGATGCTGGCTAGTCTATCTGCTTCTCAACTTTGCTAGACTGCGCTTAACTTCATGTCGTTCATTAATCAGCTGTTTAAGGCCGGTTCTCTGACAAGACTTCCCCTTTACTTTAGAGCAGTACAGATGGTGTATAAATTCCTATTGATGCTGAGCTTTATTGAATCTCTACAGGGAACCACAGAGCAGTATTTTTTTTCTCTGCAAGGAGGCAAGATGGCAACGGTGTTTGGATAAATGCGCCAAAATTGCCATTGGATAAGTTGGCGGGCCATGGCGTTGGCTGATGGATAATGACTGGAGGAACTGGCTGAAGATTTTGACTGACAGCGGCATTCACCAGCATCATAGCATGCATCGGAGCGAGAGCACAGAGCAGTGTGTTATTTCAAAGCAAAGAGATATACCCCATTTTCACCCTGTGTACATAATACACAGTAAATAAACAACATATTGAGTATGAGACTTTGAATGTAAAGTTGAGTGTGTTCAGTGTGTTATATGGACATCTCCAAAGGGGTCCCACAAGGGTCTGTTATAAGACCTACTCTCTTTATTATAGATATAAACAACTTGGGCCATGGTCTCACTCAAGTCAGTAAGAGTATGTTAAATCCCAACAGGAAGAAGATGCCAGCTGCCCTTCCTACTATCACCATCACGACACAGGGGTAACTCATTGACTTTTCTAACATCATTAATATTTGTCATTCATTTTCTTACGACATCTGACTTCCAGAGTGTTTTCCGATCAACAATTTTTAGTTTAGCAGTATTTAGGTGTATGAAATTAAATGAAATATGAAAAAAACAGGTCTGTGCAAATATTTGGGGAGCCTTATAAGTTTGATTTGAAAGATTTGAATGCATGTAACTTCCCAAAATGGATGACTTGCAACACAAAACTTGTTAGATTAGTTAGTTAAGCCTTGAACTTCATAGACAGGTGCATTCAATAATGAGAAAAGGTATTTAAGGTGGTAATCAGGAAATGGAAGGACACAGGCAAAGTTGATGTTAAGTCCAGATGTGGCAGGCCAAGAAAAATACCAGAGAGACGTAGACAAGGAATGGTGAGAATGGTTAAAGACAACCCATAGATCACCATCAACGACCAACAACATCATCCTGCTGCAGATGTTTCTGTACATGGGTCAACAGTTCAGAAGATAAGCCAGATTAATTTTGGAATAAGGTGGTGTGGGCTGACATACCTCAACTGACTCTGTTTGTGGCGTGGCATCACCCTCCCATACAGCTGTTCTTTCTGCAAATTGCTCTGAATTAATGAACTAATCTAACAAGTTTTGTGTTGCAACTAGTAATCAATTTTGAGACATTACATGCATTCAAATCATAAACTTATAAGGGTGCCCAAATATTGGCACGCACATTTTTTTTTTACACTAAAAACTGTTGTTAGGACAACACCCTGGAACTTTGATGTCACTAGAAAATGAATGACATACCTCTGTGATCTTTTTACTATGGAACCTCAGAGGGGTGCCCAAACTTTTACACATGACTGTATATGACTTGAAAGAGCTGGAGAACACATCTAAATGCACTTACTCCTATTGTAAATTGTTAGTTCATTCTTATTTTATATGAATGATGTACCTGTAGAACTTTCTTACACTATAAATTTAATTTATTTATATTGCATATTTTCTATAACTGTTGATTTGAGTGTGTTGTCCTCCTGTGTAAAACAGTTCTCGCCTGAAAATGAGACCTTGTATCTTAATGAGACTAACCTGTATAAATATAAATAAAGAATAAGTATAAATAAAGAAATAATGCTTATGGTTCTAAGCTAATTAAATTGCAATGGAATTTTTGTTTTTAATTAGTATGGCATTTATAGTCACTTTTTACGACATCTATTTTCTCTTTCCCATGTCCTCAACACATTTTCAGTTGTGGTTCTTCAGCTCCATCCATCACACTGATGCTGACAGATAAAGACATGCAAGTCCTGGTAAGCAATCAGAAAACTATAGTCTAAAATTCTTACCATTAGTAGCCACAAGGTGTCACTAACAACATGGATTTTCCTAAACACATATGCATTTACATTGACTCTGCATGTTGTTTTGGACTTATTGTTCCCTGATGATGTTTTCATATCCAGTTGAGTTTGTCCATAGCGTGCTGCTCTTGTTTACTCCAGCCCCGGCCTGACATCACGGCGACCGCAGAGGCATAATGACAGCGTGCGTTACAGACACACACACACCTCGCGCAGGCTCTCGACGCACACCACATTCACACTTCCCGTAAAGCTGCGGTCCCGGCCCCCAAGATGGGTCACAGGGCTGCTTCCGCTGGTTTCCCACATGATAAAGAGGCTCATATTGTTTAATGAGGCAGCGTCGCGGCCTGTACTCCAGCTCAGGCTTTAAAGAAAGTGCCATAAAGATTTCTCTTTTATCAGTGACACTCTTCAATCTCTCCACTTTCCACCATCTTTCCTCTCATCATCCACCAGTCTGGTCTTTGGCTCTCTGTAATTTCTTTTTTCCGTCATATTACCTCACCATGGAAACGACTAAAACACTGATGTCCATACTGTTTTGGCTCATTTACACCAGCAAATTTGCGTAAAAGCTACTTATCAAAAACAACTTACCCGGATTTGGTTTACTGTTTAGGGCTCCGACATGAATGCTGAAAGAGAAAAAAAAAAAATCACGTATATTTTAAGTTACTGCATTGCTGCATTACTGCATGTCCATTTCAAATTGCAATGCCACCACTACCACCACACCAGCGCTTCCCACAAGAGTCAAAGCCAAAGAGGTGGAGTAAACCCCGCGCACACTGGGCACTGTTGAAAAAGGTGAACAAGCTCCAGGTGAGCAACTGAAGCCACCCACCGAAGTTGTTTAAAAAAACAACTCTAATAAATACAGTCAGCAACATCCACAAAAACATCACCTCCAATGACATAATGGGATAAAACAAACAATTCATGACAGTACCAAAGAGTTGCTGGTCTTCTGTTCAACAAACATAACACTTTTTTGTCTTGTGTACCACCTGGGCTTTTTGTTACACTATTGTACCCCTCACTTATACGTGTTGATAATTCTTCAAAAAGATATATAAACAAACAAACAAACAAACAAAAATCATTTTATACATGTTTTATTGTAAGTACAATACATACATACAGTACATTTTCCTGCATTTTTTTCATGAAACTCAATTTAAAGATAAAATATAAAACTCTCCCTGCCTTTAAAATTAAAATATAAAATAAAACTATAACAATATAAACTCATATTACACTTAGTTATTTTACTGTAGACTATATTTTATGTTAAAAATAATCTTTAAAAAAACTACATATTATATTAAATTAAATTAAACTCATTTTAAATTCACAACTAAGAAATTTTTTTTATAAATCTTTGAGACAAGCTTTTATGTATGTATGTATGTATTATCTAACAAAATATAGCATTCAAGTTATATATTTTAGTAATTTTCACTTCCATCAATCATAAATTTCAATAGTTCAATATGAAGAGTTCACAAATATTTTTTATTGTGTATTCTAGGAAGTAAATTATGAAATAATTCCATGTACCTCCTGTAAAGTGCTGCTGGCGTACCCCTAGGGGTCCCCGTACCCCTGATTGTGAAACAGTGCACTAACAAATGCTGAACTTAAGTAGCCTATTATATTTTACATAATAAAGACACAGAGACATATAGGAAAACTGAGTGATCCAATACATAAACTACACTAGCTCGCTAACATTAGCTTCATATTACATGCTAATCTAATTACATCGTAACATAAATGGCTCTAGTATAGTTATTTTATGGTGAGTTTAATTCATACATTTTATAAATATTGATAATTAATTGAATTATGGCTCGACCTTAACGGGTTGCCGATGCACAGCATTAGCTCGGCTGTTTAAGCTTAAACTACTCTTAATGGAATGGCTCAAGTCCCAACTCACCACTATTACACTAACTCCAGATAGAAGTCGGGCCATAGTGCACACTTTTCTGTATGAGTTTTATGTAGCAGCCGTCAGGTAGCAGACTATATCAGGCAGTGTCACATTGCATCATTCAGTCGGATTGCTGGATTGTCTTTTAACGTACGGACAAACAAATTTAAACAAAACAAATTTAGTGTTCTTTTTCATGGGACTCTGTGTCAGACATGAATTGTTTAACAATGGCTTATTAATATGCAAATAATCTGTTGTATGAAAAGAATGCATTGTTTGTTTTACCCCATTCCAGCCAATCCTTTCACTATGACACAACACTGACTGTATCTATAGGTGGCTCCAGTAGCTCACCTGGTAGGGCGTGTGCCACAAACATATGTGAGCAACCCATGTACAAATCTTGCTTGGGCTAATGTGCTGACCATGATGTCATTTCCATCATTTTCATCTTCTATACAGTCAGTCTTCTGTATCTGTCCATTAATGACTATAACTTGTCATATTGACTGCGACTGTCACCCCATCTATGTTGCACCCCCCCAAAAAAATAATAAAAACACTGTGCCCTCTCCAGGTTGGTGAAGAGCTCCTGCCTCAATCTATGTTCTTATTCTCACCTATGATCATGAGCTTTGGGTCAGGCCTAGGACACACTGGAGGAATTATGTCTCTCCGGCTGGCCTGGGAACGCCTGGAGGAGCTAGAGGAAGTGTCTAGGGAGAGGAAAGTCTGCTTGGACTACTGCCCTCGCCTGATAGGCTAAAGAAGATGGGTGGATGGATGGATGGAAGAAGCTCAGGCAACTCTTCTTAAACTGCTGGCCCCAGATGACTTGGCCCTAGAGTGGAAGAAAATGGATGGATAAATACAGAGAAAATAACATGATGAACATATTAAACAAAAATGTCACAAATATTCTGGACAAACATTCAGTTCAAATGAAGCTAAATTTCTGTTGTTAATTAGTGGTTTTGCTAGTTTTGTGAATATGATCAGAGCCAGACATTTCTACAAATAATTCTCCTGAGGATAGGATGTTCAGTTGAGCGTAACTCTCCTCAGTCCTCTCTGTGTCTCCTCTGTGGGTGGGACTAAGATGTGAACCTGCATGTTTCACAAGTTTTTTATAAGGTAGGAACTCATTCAGTGCTGATGGACCATGCTGCTTTTTACTTTAGAGAAATATATATTTCCTCTCAGTGTAATAAAACATGAATCTGAATCAGGCCATATAAATAAACGTTATGCTTGGTGTCAGATGGTGACATTTGTGTAACATTTGACTCATGGGCATGTGACCTCACTTCAGACACAGACACTGTTATTTTCAAGACTTACTGGATTGACTGTCTGTGGATAAATATAGGTGACATTTTAAGAAATTCACTAGAAGTAGAAGCTTCAAGTTCAACACTATTTGTACCTATAGACATTTAGCTAAAAATATAGATGTGATACAAATACAGTACAGTTTTAACATTCCCGTGAATGCAACTACAGCAAGGAATGGACGGTTGCCTGATAGGGTGCTGTAAGGACTCCACCCTGCAGCGTGGCCTGAGGTTGGCAGTAGCAGATGAGGGTGTCATTCCCTTATGATCCCTTCTGTAGGAGTGTCCTGCCGTGTCCAAGAAGGTTGCCTACCTCTACCTTTGTATCAAAGAGAAGTCTCTCTGTTTCATTTGTCTCTAAGGACCAAACTGCAACATAAGAGTACCTGACCCTCCTGGAGTCCCTATGAGAGCTCTTGCTCTTTGCATTTGACCCATTATTCAAATCCAATGGGGCAACCTGTCAAACACAGTGGGAAGCCGCATGCGTAATGCTTGGGGACCCTTATCCAGATCTTGAGCCAGGATCCTAGTCCGGTGTACCTAGCTGGTAAGGCATATTTTACTGTCTTCATTATCAAAAATGTGTTCTCTGCATTTGCCCCATCCTTCAGTGCTGTTGGGCAACCGGTCAGGAGTAGTGAGCAACTGCAGGCACCTGGGGACCATCTCTGTGAATGAACCTAGATCCTAGTCTGGTGTACCTAGCTGGTAAGGTAAGGTAGACTTTATTGTCCCCGTAGGGAAATTTTTTCTGTACATTTGACCCATCCTTCAATGCTGCTGGATCATCTGGGGACCCTTCTCCAGATATTGAGCCAGGACCGTAGACCCTGAACCTAACTGGTAAGGTATACTTTATTGTCCTTGTTTTCAAAAAACTGCTCTCTGCATTTGACCCATCCTTCAAAGCCACTTGGGCAACCTGTCATGAGCAGTGGGAAACCGCATTGTAGTGCCCAGGGACCATTTCCAGATCTGATTCTAGTCTGATTTACCCATAGTTGGCAAATTAAGGCATTCTATAAAGTCCCCATTTTAGAATTTTTATTCTCTGCATTTGACCCATCTTTCAGTGCTGCTGTTGCAACCTGTCAGGAGCAGTGGGTGACCGCAGTCCAGTGCCCGGGGACCCTTCTCCAGACCTTGTGCCAGGGTTCTACAGCTAGGGTGTACCTAGCTGTTAAGGTGAGGTTTACTTTATTGTCCCCGTAGAGAAATTTGATCTCTGTATTTGACCGATCCTTCAATGCCGCTGGGGCAACCTATCAGGACCGTGGGTGACCGCATTGCAGCACCCAGGCACCCTTCTCCAGATCTTGAGCCAGGATCTTGGTCAGGACTACTTAGCTGGAGGATTAGCCTGTTGTGCATGTTTTAGGTTGATGGGGGAAACCAGAGCACCTGGAAGAAACCCACCCAGACAGGTAAAGAACAGTGGGACACTCAGATGAAAAGGGGATCTTCACAAATAAAATATAATCTAATCCAAACACTTTTTCAGATTTGCATTTTCCTCTCACTGCTCAGGTCTGAAACACAGGAGTGATGTCAGGCCAGTGACCCGCTCACAAACACATACACACACACACTTCCATGCATGTAGCTCTGAGCAGATGTTTCGTCCACCACTGCCTTCCCAGAATCCCACAAGTGAGCGTATTTTCCCGCCGCAGGGTCGGGGAGCAAAACCACTGGAGAAGACCGCTGCAGCCCGACATAAAACAAAACAGCAGAGAAAAAATGTCTCTCAGAAAGAGAAGCAAGGGAAAAAAGCAAAGCATTTTCTAATCCATCCTTTATTGAGGTGGCTGGTTTTCGGCAGCACAACCTTTTTTATGTGTGAGAAGGCTGGCCTGTAATTTGGGTAGCCACGGCGACCAGAGGGACTTGTAATAAAACGGGAATCTATTCTGGGATGCTCTGTAATAATGGACGCCACTCCTCTTGTTAGAGATGGAAGGATGGACGGACGGACGGAGGGATGGCAGCGTCATGGAAAGATGTAGAAGAGGACCAATAACAAACTCACACCTGGAGAACCAACACTGACTTTCTAATTGAATGGATGTCAAGCATGTATTCAGAAATGTAGATGTGTATATGCTGAAAGTGGGATATTTCTTTTTAAATGACAAATACATACATATAACTGTTAGTGGCATGGCAGTGATTTTCAAACATTTCACACCAAGTAATAGTAATTAGCATTACTAAATAAGGACACGACCAGGGACTAAACAAGCACATAACCAGGGCTAAATCAAAAATAATTTAGTTCTAAGCCAGGACTAATCTAGAACTAAACCAGGACTTACCTGTACCTTAACCAGGACAAAGCAGTGGTCAAATGCAACTCCGAACAGAACTTAAACATGAAAAAAAACTCTAAATTAAACTAAGTCAGGGCACAAACTCCTGTGTACCACCTGAAGAAGGATATGCACCACTAGTGCTACCCAGAGCACAGTTTGAGAACCAGTGTTTTATGGCATGAGTTTTTAAACCTTTAGAGGCCAGGGACCCCTTACAGCAGAGGTAAAATCCCAAAGACCCCCCTATACTGTTCTTCACCCCCGATCAATGGGACATATGTGCTGTGTCACAATCATTTCAGGAGTTTTAAACATGCTAAAACCAAATGTAAGCTAAAGGATTTTTTTGCTCAGAATGTTGATTTTATTGGCGTAGTGATTCCCATTAACATTTTGCTTGTTAAAAAATATATAAATACCATAACAAAATTAATAATAAATTAATAAATACAATTTTATCAATTAATTTTATTATTTCCACAGACCCTAAACCTATGGTCCACAGACCCCAGTTTGAAAATGGTGGTTTTATGATACTTCATAATAACACAACAATAACTTCTGCAGTCTTATTCTCTGCTAAAGACACTGAACCCTGACATCTTTCGATGAGAGTGGGTGACTGGTCACTTGATATAAAGATGGAATACCTGTGAATGCTTACCATAATCTCTAACACTTAATTTGAGACCAGAGTTTTTTATATTGCTCTGATCTTCACTTCCTGCAATCTCAGCAGAGTCATGTGATCACTGTCCGTTTTCACAGTGTTATAACTTTCCCCACACAGGTTTAATTTTTGTCTGAATGTGTGTTTTAATCATTTTCAGACTTCTCACAGTTCATGGTACAGTGGGTTGATGGATTTATGCCCATGTGTCATTTCCTAATCAATTTGTTCACAGTGTCCCTCTCAAAATGCCATCTCTCCAGCACTGTGCAGGTGGCTCCACAGGCCAGACTGATCGAGCATTATTAATGTTGAACTTATCAAAGAAAGAACTCCTGCTATCTACTCCTCGTCCACTCCAGGGCCTTTCCTACATCTGCTCAGGTTTGTGGAAATCAGGGTCGTTTTTAGCTATATACAGACTGTACTCATGGGTCCCACAAGCCACTAGGGGATGAATGATGGATGAATGTTCAGCTTCATCTGAGAATTGTTTTGTTCAGAGGTTTTCTGTGTCTTTGTATTTAGTTGTTAGGATGACTGATGATTAATTGATGAAGTTTAGAAGTGTGCTGCTGCTTTAGATAACACAAGTTGTTCAGTATGTGACTAATAAATATTGGGCATTTTGTTAATTATTTTGAACTATTTATTTGTTAAGTGTAACAGATAGTGGCATATTTGTGGATCAACAAAGGCATTATGAATATCTTCCTTTGTAGTTTGGAAAACTAGCTCCCAGTTCAGGCAACTGAGCACACATTAGTTCTCCATGTGTTAAAGATGTAATAACTATTTACAACAGCAGGCGGCGCTAGTCACTAAATTAATATTGGGGACTCTTAAAGAAAGCTCTGCAACACTCACGTGTTTAACTCAAGTATTTATAATGAATAATTATCACAGGCGCTTAATTAAACACATCTTATTAAAGTAATGAATAAAAGAGACTGGATTATTGCAGCTGTTTGCCTCAGAGGAGGATTGTATTTTCATCTGCACAAGGCCAAAGCTCAGGTAAACTAACAACAGCACATTAGTGTCAAAGATATGGAAAAGATAATGAAGAGTTGTTAGAACAAAAGTTCCTTATATTTTAATAATAAATGCAAGCTGTTTAACAAATTGTGAATGGGACGTACAGAGCCTCATTTGAGCACAACGCCTGATGCTGATTCAACATGTTCAATTGGCCAGAACTAGGTCCAACTGTCTCCTACTACGTTCGATAGTGCAGAACACACGAAACAGACTCAAACTGTCAGACTGTGCCAGACGGCCGAGTGTGCCCCGGCTTTAAGACCACATTTAATCAGACATGTCTGCTTCTCATGAGAAGGGGAAACGTTACTGTATTTCTCACTGTTTGAGTTTGAGTTACAGGTGGATGTAAAGAATTAGTGACAATAATTAAAGAGTTAATACTTTGCATTTACTGACAAGCTACTAATAAGGAGCTTTACAATATTGAAAATAAATTGTATGTATCTAATTACCTCATTAATCTACACTGTTTAAGTAGTTGATTCCAACCTATTGTTATCATGTCCACTCACCCACCATAGGTCTGTCACCAATAGGAGTGTCAGTGTGTTTTTGAAACATAAACATTATTATTTATTTATGCATTATTATTGTCTAAAGATTGCTCTCAAGGTCACAAGGTCAACTGCCTTGAGTCTGACGTGGGGCACACTCTGGACAATGGCCAGACTTGCAGGGCTGACTAGACACACACTGCCAACCCTTCACCGTCCTTCATTATGCATGGGACTTAATAAGATCGCCTATCAGAAGCCAGCGTGGCCTTACATCTGAGGTGGGAAAGGCAGCGCTTCTGTGCAATGCAATGTAAACTCAGGACACATGTACAACTAGCTAGCAGACCCGGGATAGTTGTGTCTACAGAGGACATATTGAAATGCCAGACCTGAAAGAATCTACAACAACCAACACTTTACATCAGTGATGAACAATTCAACACAGGAAGAATCAATAGACAGAGCTGATACACGACTGACAGTAACTCAGGCTGACTCTCCCTCCATCACCACTCAGCTCCGATCGATCCTGGGCCATGCTCAAAGTGGCCATTACTGCCCTCACCAGCGTTACAAGTCTGTGCGGTCACGGGCCTGCTCTCAGACACCTCTCTATAATCTCAACGCCATGTTAACAGGCGCACATTATGCCCAGGCCCATCATTAGGAACTCACACTGGCATCGACATCCTGTCATTACAAGTGTCTATTGCTATTTCATTGTAATTACATTTTAGTAGGTTGTTATTACACCATTTAGAAGCTGTCTGTCTTACCTCAATCTCCTCCTTAATTGGTTATGTTGGTCTGTCCCTCCCCCTAGGGTCCGCCCACCTCTTTGACGGCACATTCCAGCGGTCTGGGCATTTTAGGCTGCAGAGTATTACAACTGAGTCTAATTTGCCACAGAATGAAAGAAATGAGGGAGAAAAAAACGCAAGCGGGCAACGGCTGAGAGAGAATCTGCAGAACTTGGGAACACAAGTGGAGAAAAAAAAAAAAAACGGGAAGCGGAAAAAAAAAATGGTGAAAAGAGTGTTTTCTTGTTGCATGACAGACTCCCTCCCGGCCAACCCAGCCTTGTCCTTTAATACCCGGAGTTTTTCATGTGGTTTCTCGACGATTGCGCATGGGGCAGAGGCGACCACAGCTCTGCCACGCTTCTTATTATACTGCTCTGCTCACACCAGACATGTGTTTCCAGATCTGAGAGACAGGCCAGAGCGTGTGTGCCAGGATGTATGAGGATGTATGAGGATGTATGGAGGAGCTGCATCAGTCAAAACAGAGCTCAATGAGAGTTTAACACGTCTTCATTTGTCAACACCATGGGATGGATGGAGCTGGAGGGAGCGAAAGTGAAAAATGTGTTGGAGACATAAGAAACACAAGACAGAAAAGTGCCAAAGTAATGATAAACATGCACTTCAGTGCAGTCTGTTCCAATTTCTAAGAAGTGCTAAGATTGGTCTTGGATCTAAAACCACCTTTTCAACCACATTTTGACTTTCCCTGTTTACTTACAGGGGAAATATTCAGCAAAATCGATGTTTCTGAGCTTTCTACCATGTTAAAATGTTCCCTCATCAAAACTTTGTTTTAGTCACACAATGTTTTTAAAGGTTGGAAAATGTGGAATGTGAATCTAGAGGTGACCGGACTAAAGTATATATAAAAGCATAATATGGCTCCTTCTCTTTTCACAGTCACAGTCTCTGACTCATATTCATCAGTTCATTCATTCATTCATTATTTTATGCTCATTCCCATTAGAGATCACATGTAACAGGAGCCTATCTCTGCAACTATGGGCTTTAGGCACAATACACAATGGACAATGGCCAGTTAGTCACAGTTAGTTACTAGTTAATGGGAACTTTTTCTTTTTTTTACGCTTTTTGAAATTAATGCAGACATATTTGCATCAAAATTTAATGTTTTATAACTTAAAATGATGTATATGTGGAAAATGTCTTCTTTTGGGGAGCTTTGACTTTGCAGAGGATGCTTGGCCTTACAAAAGCCCTCTACAGACACTACTGCCTCTTGATCTTCTCCTTTTTGGTTCACACTTGAATAGAGTATGGATTTGTGTAGAGGCATGAGAGGAGAATCTCAGGTACTGAATGATGGGGGATAGACAGAGCATAATGGTTAATATAGCACAGCTATCAGTGGTTGTATTTTGACAAATAACATCAACACAACTTACAAGTTGTGTTGATGTTACTAATGCATTTTTTAACATCTTAATAAAGACTGGCTCTGGTAGACTGTGATTTCAGACTTTTACTTTTGACAAAGGTTCTTGTTTGCAATGATCAGCCTACAATGATGGAAAACACACGCCTGTTCAATCCATTCCCAAAGTCAAGACTGTCGTGGCCCCCCCATGCGGACCCCCAACAATCGAACTTACCTCTATTCAAAAGACACATGTTTTTGGCCATATATTTTTATAAAAAATTTACAAAAACACTGACTCTTGGCTAAAAATATTTTAAATATTTAAAGTAATATTTTAAAACAAGTAACTGTCACTATAATTAATTTCAAATTTGATTTTTTTCTATGTACTTAATGTTTTTAGGTACTTAATATTTTTATTGACTAAATGTCTTTTTATATTTTTGTATGTTTTATTAGTTGTTATGGACCCCAACTATGTGTCTGAAATAAAGAATGAAGTGAAATTTAAATTGAATTGAAATATATAAGGCCTATGGGGGGCCCCCCTGCAGTACCTTTACAGACCCCCAGGTCCCCCCTGCTATAGAGAAATTGTCGGTGTGCACACGCTTGCAGATCTGCCACACACCTGAGCCACAGCTTGCAGTGTGATAGGGGCTTATAAAAGCTGACTGCCTTGTAGTGGCCCCAGTTTAAGTGCTGAAATTGTCCGGTGGCAGTATGCGCTTTAGAAATGTGCGGATCTTGAGACTGAGCATTTTCAGCACCCGAGAAGGGTACAGCAATACTGAAATGTATGTGAATGACACAATTACCACTCCAGATATGTTTTTGAGGTGCAAACAATATTGTAACATGTTTAAAAGCTAAAAAAAAATCAATTTAGAGGAATAGGGGACCTTTAAGTATGACATATGACACTTTTTTCACCCATTCATGCATGTCTTTGGACAGTGGGTGGAAGCCGGAGTATCCAGGGAGATTATGAGTCAGTCATCCTGGGGATTTAACTCAATGCTAATCACTAAATAACTAATTAGTAATTATAAACATGCAGTTTACTACAATCTCCTCCAAAAGAGGCCATAAATACTAATCCCCACAAATACTGAGGTGCTTGAGGTGCACCAGGAATTTTCAGAATGTTCTAGGTCGGACCTGAACATCATTGGTCCATGTGCGACTGTGCTCAGCCAATAAGAAGAGAATGAGAGGCTCTGGATTGGGTCAGTTGTCTCAGTATGTTTACATACGCAGCTTCATTAGACAAGGCTCAGAACTCAACTAGCCAATTTGACTGTTGAATGACTTGATGCATTTATGTAGTCTTTATTCAATAGCATTGAGCCTTACTTAAAGGGGCTACATTAGGCAAAATCAACTTTTTTTAGCTTTCTCCCATGTTATAATGTTGTTCCCTCATCAAAGACATGCCTGGAGTTGAGTTTTGTTTCATTCATGCCTGTTTGAGTAATCCTGTAGTCTCTGGTACTGCCCCTCTGTGAGCTCCACATGGCTTGTTCCTACTTCCCCAGTCCCGTTCTCTGCCTCTCCTACACCAGGAAGAACTGACCAATCGACAAGCCCTCTACATCCATTCTGCTTTCATTCATTTTCAAATAAATCTGTTTCCACTCATTCCTCACAGATATTTCTCATTTTGTAGTAAAATGGTATCATACAAAAAAGTTTAAGGAACTAGACAGCTCTTTTCCTGTGTTTTTGTTCAAAAGAGCACAACAGAGCTGCACTCCGCTGCCCTCTTCACCTGTTTCTGTATGACACCAGTAAAGTATGAATTGAAAATGTTTTACAACGCACTAGGGCACCCCTAGTATCATTTCTGGAGTGGTCTCTCACATCTGAGCACCTCCATAGATGTATAATAAGACCTGGATGGAGGACTATCCCGTCTTCCCTGATGCCAATTTTACTAGTGGCCACTCTGCAGCAAAAAATCCCTTGCGGACTAGAAAAGATAGAAGAGTAAAGAGTAAAGATTCTATAATAAAAAGAAACAACTGGTGTTCTGCTGACGGCACCTACAGCTTCCAAAATGGTTGGATTTTTTAGGTTTTCTTTTTTTTTTTATGTCGCTGATAGCCCTGGTGAAGTCCTCCCAAGTCCCAAAACTTTTTAATAATATAACTTTTTTATAAAGCATATAGCATAAACAATCAGTCAACTTTGTATAACACCTTTAGCCTTATATCAGTCCAACACTACCACAAATTTGACATTTTATGAAGATAAACATTTTAAAGGCAAAAGATTTTATTTGGGGTCAGATGGACCCTAGGGACTACAAGTCGGTTAAAAATCCTCAAATCATATGGCTCAGTGGTAGAGTCGCGGCACATATGCAGGGTGACTACAGCCTGTCTTGGTGCCATGGGGTTGTGTCCAGACTCCAACAGTTTGCCAAATATTTCTCCCCACTCTCTCCCCGATCTCACTACTATACTCTGTCCTATCAATAAAGCCTAAAAATGGCCAAAACATTGTTTTATTTAGGCTTAATTTAGCATTTATGATTGGTTTGTTGGTGAAATCAGGCGGTAATCATTTTTAATCAGGGTTTTTGAAAAAAGCCTTATTTTTATGCAGTTTGCAAGCACAAACTATAGTTACAAAATTCTGAACTAATTTTTGCTGTCTCCAGTATCTAAATTGCTGTCTTAGAGCCCACCTCACTTCTTTCACTTAATGATATGATCCTAGTCTGTTCTCACAAGGGATTGGCTGCATGTTGTGCCCATCAAAATAGGATGTACTCCACCTCAAGCCCTTAGCTGTGACTCCTAATGGGAATAGATAGATTAATTTACTGTGTGAAATTGTGGGGATTAACTTATAAAACCATAATAGATAAGATTGTTCTACAGCAAAAAAAACAAACAAAAAAAAACAGCATACATATTATAAATAAGGCTGGGTATTATGATCAGACTAATCCATTATTTAAGGTCAAAGATGGTTTGGTTTATTATAGAATTATGTTCAAAGCTAAAGAAAAGACACTACCAGATTGTGTCCAGAGGTTCTTTTTAGTTCCTGAGAGCAAATATGAGAGATAAATGTAAATTTACTTTACAAAAAGCTAAAAAGGAAGTTGGAAGGAGATGTATTCCTGTCACTGTTGTTAAATTGCGGAACAGTGCTAACTTGGCATTAGAAACGTGTGATTTTTTTTGTTTCTTTCTTCTTTATTACTATTCTTCTTATGATATATTGTAGATTAAGCAGTAATAACTAGGCTAGCATTAATAAGCTTTGCTTCTGCCTGAGCCTTTTCACTCACAATTTTATGCATGTTGTTTAGTTGCTGTTTACTATGTTTATTGTTTTATGTGACTGAATAAACTGAACTGAAGATGAATAAGTTAATGAAAAAACTACTGTCCACTGTATATGGGATTTACAGTCATTTGGCACCTCAATGTGGCCATCTCACAGCCATTACAACTACATTCATAGCATACCAAACTACTTTATTTTCACATTTAAAGTGCTCCTATGACTCAAGCCCAGTCTAAAATACTCTGATCCTTGACTACTGTATCATCACTGCATTATTCACTTAGGCTGCGGTCCATTTATTTGACTCATATTCCCATATTTCTATATTTATGACATATTTGTCGGAGTCGAGTTCTTGTTTTAGGTTGCGTTTGGGTGTGGACGGGGCCGTTTAATACTTTTACAGTGCGTCCGCAGATCGTCCCCGCGGCGGACAGAGGGCAGGAATAGATGAATGAGTGAGAAGGAAATGAAGGATGGAGAATTTGACATGAAGCGAAACACATGCGTCTGGGGTTCCACCACAGGGACTTCCTCTCGGTGACCTCCGTGACCAGCCACTCTGCACACACACACACACACACACACACACACACACACACACACAGGGGCGGCGTTCACACTGGACAAACACAAGTGACCAGGATCAGGTTTCATGTCAGTGCGAACAGGAAATGGAATCACACCACACCACTTTCACAGGTTTATCTCTGAAGACAATAAAAATCTGCCTTCTTATGTTGGACTGTGTTCAGAATGAGACTTCTAATCATGATTCTTTATATTTCTCTGTTACACACAGACAGCTATGGTGGTGTGAGAGAGTGGTTAGTGCTCTTGCCTGCAGGTCGTTGTGAGCTTGATCTACTCGGGTCGGCCGTCACTCGATCTGTCTGGGTGGAGTCTGCATGACCTCCCTGTGTTACTGTGAGTTCTCTCAAAAGCCCATAGTTGCTGGGATAGGCTCCTGTCACCCGCAACCCCTAACAGAAATAAAGAATGAATTGCTGAATTAATATTGTTATGAAACTAATCTATACATGGGTGATACTGCAAATGGACCATTGCCTTTCTCCGTCTTCTCCCTTCATATCTGGGACTGGTTTGGTCAGCAGTCCAAGTAGACTTTCCCTCTCCCCAGACATTTCCTCCTGTTCTTTCTAGGGAACAAAAAGTTCCCATCCCAGCTGAGAGACATCGCCCACGTAGTCCTTCCCAAATACTTTCAAGTAAATACTCAATCAACAGTTACAGCTGAAATATGTCTCCCTCTGCTGAGCTTAATGCTAAATAAGTAATATATCCAGAGGTGGAATGTAACAAAGTAAAAGTACTTAGTTACTTTACTTAAGTACAATTTTTATGTATCTGCACTTTACTTGTGTACATTTTACAAGAGGTACTTTTACTTCATTTTAGAGTAAATATCAGAGTAAATATCAGTACTTTTTACTCCATTACTTTTCTGAGTTGGTTTGAAGTACAAAATATTTTGAGTTTTGGTTTAAAATCATGTTTTGTTTAGTTTTTTTTTGTTTGTTTTTTGTGTGTGCCCTCATTGTAGACAGACAGCACTTAAATATAAATGATAAAGTTAAGTAGTACTCCTTTAGAACCATCAGAATAAAATTGCACCAGTTCATTTCATCTGAAATCAGCACATTTCAGGAAAATCCATCACATTTAACACATTTATGAGCTGTCGAGTCTGTGCAAAATACTTTTATTTTTTTACTTGCAAGTATATTTGAAAGTAAGTACTTTTTATACTTGAGTATAATTTTAATGTGATACTTTTACTTTTACTTGGGTCATTTTTTGCACATTTATCTGTACTTTTACTTTAATAACAAAATTGAGTGCTCTTTCACCTCTGAATATATCTCATTTGGATTGGCTGCTGTAATATCAAATCAATTTAACATGGAAACATAATTACACAATAATACTGTTTCACACTCTGCCAGTCAATATTTTATGTTTAGTGCTTTAGTGTTTAGTGCTGCATTAAAAAACATAAATAAATGAATAATGCATTTCAATGATAACATTTCCTTAAATAAATATATTTGTTATTGTAAAGACTCTACTTTTTTGAAATATTAACATAATGTTTTGACAGATTTTAAGACTGAGATGAACAAAATTGAATGCCTACTCGTAAAACTTTTAAGTCCTTCATTCTAACAAGATCAAATTTAATACCTATTTAATGTTTTTAAGACCTTGGGGCTACGACGTATGAACTGGAGGGAGTGAGGCTCAAACTCCCAACCTTCAGGTTTGTGGAATGACCTGCCTCCTGAGCTACTGTTGCCTAGTTATATTTTTAATGTATTTATCAAAACTTTTATTTGAATACATGTAGTTATACTTAATGCAGTACTGGAAAAAAGAATATCCCTGGCAAAAAAAAAATGAGTGTCTGCAATAGGCCTACTTGGTACTCCCTGGCAAATATTTAACAATATGCTGAACATTTGTTATCAATACTCAGGTACATGTGTAGGTATCTGAGTATATTTGTGTGCTAAAAACAACAACCAAATCAAAATATAATTTATGGAGACACAATGTTATTTTATACCCAGCTGTTTTCTCATAACCACTCATGGCAAAGATCAGTTTGGTTCAGTTTTTGCTGCCCTCTGCTGCCCAATATGTAAACTTCCACAAATAATGATTTATAATAATTGATCATATTCTCAAAGACTTCTTAAGATGTTTCACTTACATGAAATCATTTCAGCCCAGTGTAAATGGCAATTACATAAGTGCATACCTCTATGATTGAAAACCTAAAAGTTCTTTTTTCCAGTGTACCTTCTAAAATAATGCAGGAGTGTCCTCCAAACCTTTATAGCACCAAACAAACACACAGCTAACTATAGCCAGGAATGTCAGTTATTTAGAGCATTATAAAAGTTATAAAAAGTTGTCAAATGTCCAATTAGAGCAGAGCCAGTGGTCGTGTGACTGTTTGTGAGACAGGAAGTGGTGCCGGGTACGGACCATTGCTCAGAAGAACTATGGGAACTATGTTGTTTGTGAGTTTGGTTTAGAGACACACTGCAAGCTGCACCACTGCACCTCTATCATCTACGGAAGCCCTGAAGGGCAAGCGCAACATTTTTTATTTTTTATTTTTTGGAGTGCCCCACTAGTGCATCATTTTCTAAGCACAAAATGGTTTTCTCTTCCGTTAATGACTCCTGAAAGTCAATGGTGATTTTTTTTTTCTCTGTTAATTAAATTTCTCTCTCTTCTGGCAATCTTTTTTTCTTTTCCTCACTTTATGGCCCTGAGAGGGAAGCCAAAAATAAAAAATAAAAAATAAAAATCTGGCAATCTTTATTTTGACTTGCTTGCTTCTCAGGGACAGCAAAAATAAGAAAAAAAAATTCCCCACTTCATCAGGACAAAAGAAAAAAAAATCTGGGGATGCTCCAGAGTCCAAGTATTTTCAGTGTAATTCTCAATGTGGCCACTAATCTACACTTAGTAAACAAAAGGCTGACAAGGAGGCATTTAGCTCAGACAGTTGGGTGTTTGATTAAAAACTGGGGGAGTGGGGCTCAGTTCTCAAGAGGATTCTGTTTTACATGTAATGTTGGTGCTCCATAGGAACCATGGCCCAAATCCATCATGCTTTTAATTAAATTCAGTATATTAAACAACTATTATAATGATAAAGACAATTGTAAAATACAAATACTGATAAAATAAAGACAAAATAATATTGATCTGTTCTCTAAACTACTGACAGTAAACCCTATGACAAAATCATGCAAAAATCCTCCTTTTTTATTTATTTATTTTTGTCCTTTCCTTGTCCTATAATAATAATAATAATAATAATATAATAATTTTGTACTTAGAAAATGGTGCACCAGTGGGGCACTCAAAAAAAAATGTTGTGCTTGCCCTTCAGAGCTTCCGTAGTCATCTGCACCACTCCAAGTTAATCAGGATTGGTTCAAATAAGAAGTTATAATAATAGTGGTAATAATGCAATAATGAAATCCACAGAAGATCTGAACATGAATAAATGCAAGCAGTTTATTTATCAGACTGAAGTGAACGTGGATCATGATGTGAGGCTCAGTTTTCTGCTCTTTTGTTGTGGAAGTTTCTGGTATCTTTGAACTGGTTCCATCACAAAAACATAAAAATATGTCAGCAAAAGAGCACAGCAAAAATCTCCAAAACATAGATCTGATCTGGACCTTCAGCTTTGGATCAATAATCTTTCATGAAGGCGTCTCTTTTAGCCTCTGTCCATCACAGGTATCTTGCATCAAAGCTAAAAAGGACATAAAACAAACCAATTATTGAGAGAGATGATTTTGAGCAGCTGATAAAAAACTACATGAATTATTATAGTTTTAGTCAACTGATGCTAAAACAATACATTTGAACTAAAAAAGATACATTTTGACAATACACAAGATTTGCAGTGTATTTGTTTTAGTTTTTTACACAACAAAATATTTTGAGTCATACTGTCACCTATTCTGGTCGGTCTTCTACAGTGCACTGGGAACACAGTCCACCAGGGGGCGCACTGATCTGTCTCATCGTTCATTGTGAAGCGGCGCTCTCACTGCACACACATGGCAATAGTTCATCATATTAAGCACTAAATGAAATATATGTATATTTTTCTACTTTGGTAGAAAATGGTAGAGAATAGTACCCAGGTGGAAACTGTGTTGACTGCTAGGCTGAATATAATTCACCATAAATGTCATAATAAAATATTTTTCAATAATACCTTTTGTAAAAAGTCACAATAAAAGAAATAGATTTGGGTCCCACATTCAGACCAGCAGACACTGGAACTACTGACAACAGAATACAATATACAAATGTTTTATGCAGGTTTTTCTATCACAGCATCTTTAGAACAAAACTGACTGTTAAAATCTGACTAGTGTTATGTTCCATGTCCATGTCTTGTTTTCTGTGTTTGTTTCCCTTGTGTTTTATTTTGTAGTCTTGGTTTGTCCTCGTGTTTTTCTGATTTATTTCCTGCTTTTCCCCTGCCTTTTGTTGGTTCATGACCGTTTCTTTGGTCGTGTTTGGTCGTGTCTTTAGTGAAGCTCCTGTGTTTTGTCTCCTCGTGTTTTTGTGAGTACATTAAAGTTTATTTTTTGGGTCTGCATTTCTGGGTCCGTTTCCCTCCTTGTGTTCCTCGAACCTCGACAACTAGAAAATGCTGGTCATAATCAGAAGTGGACAGAAACGCTCTAAATCCCAGTGAGGTGAGTTCACTCAAACCTACGTGATATCTGACACTTCCAGGATCCACATCATGATGACAACTGGAGCAGATCTGCTCGGGAGATGAGTACAGCAAATGTATCTGTGAACAAAATACTACAATATGTTAGGAATGAACTCAGTATAAATCTTCTGAATATGCAGCTGACCGAGTGTACCTTCTGCACTGCACCAATCAACTTTCAATTCAATTCAGATTTATTTGTATAGCCCAGTATCACAACAAAAGTCGCCTCAAAGGGCTTCACAACAGTTGATCAAACTTTCTCATGAAGGCATCATTACCAAGTGAACAACCTGAACTCTGGGGCGCAGAGGTACAGCCATACCTTCAGGTCCGGCTGGTGTGGGCTGAGGGCCCCTGGCAGAACAACCTAAAAGAGACCAGAGTCACACACAGCTCCAGATTCCGGTATGGAGGCTGCTTCTAGATTTCAGTAATGCTGGGCTGGATTAGTTACCTGTAAGAACAGCACCGAGTCACCATAGTGCAGCCACAGAGCGGTCACAGGAGACAGCCGCCAGCCTGCAGGCTGATTCTACAACACAAAGACACATATTAAACATGAACAACACACACTGCTGTAGGTCAATGAGGAGACTCGCTACATGAGAATGGTCTGCAGGAGCCCAAAACACC
The DNA here is from genome assembly GCA_020698575.1 of Bostrychus sinensis. Classification (NCBI taxonomy): domain Eukaryota; kingdom Metazoa; phylum Chordata; class Actinopteri; order Gobiiformes; family Eleotridae; genus Bostrychus; species Bostrychus sinensis. Next base: position 35,123,027 of record CM036240.1, read on the forward strand.
TCCTCAGGGGCCTCTTTTTCTATGTTCTAAATGTCATAATGTCCCAGTCCTTACAGAGTATAGTGAGATTAGATTGAGCTTAGTTAAACATGAGATTTTGAGTAAATATGTTTTGGGGTCTAATGCTTTTGGCTATATTGTCATAGTAATAGCTTTTATGTGTGTCGCACTTATGAGAAATTGAAAGTAACGTCCACACCTCATAAGCCTGGAAGTGCCAATCCCAGTTTTCCACAACCATCTGTATCCAGTATTTCATCTGGATCTCTCTCAGACCAGAGAGTCAATAATAATGCACCACAAAATCATTTATACAATGTTAACACTTTTTATGCACCCCATATTTTTTCTCTATGTTTTGGAATTACTAATTTCTTTTGTTTCAGCGCTGAGGACTTTCTTGTGGCTGGTGTAAAAGAACTGGAGAGGGCCATCACTGAAGGAGGTGTCACTAGATCAGCTGAATGCAAGGTATAACTTCTTTTGGCACTTTATGTACAAATGATTATATGTCATTAAAGTTTTTTTTTTCCCATTTCTATAATGATAACCTCACATTTTATTGATTTAGTATGACATTTCTGGATTTGAATGGTGTGTTACCTAATGTATAAAAAACATCTTCAGTCATTACAAATTATATAATAATTGTATTATTTATTTCAGCCTTGACTGGGCATTGACTCCTTCTCATATCACTGTAAGTCTTTAGAGGAAGAAGACATCAGTCAAGACAGTGAAGGTGATTATGTGCCTCCATTTTGTGTATGGTATGTCAGCATTTGGCACTAATGATTTTTTTTATCTATAAGCCACACTAACAGTAGAAGTGACAGTAATTCATAACGTTGTTTTGTTTTGTTTGTTTTTTAAACATCAACTTGAACAAGTATCCAGAAATTACAATGGAGGACACTGTCCATGACATATCTGTGACAGATGAACCCCTGGATGAGGAGATGGAAGAAGATTGTCCAAGCCAGAGTGAACCTGAGATCATTGGCCAGTTGGCCTCCATAGCCTACCACAGCTGTTTACAACAACTTGCAGAAAGCCTTCTTCTGCCAATCACCAAGAGATCTCAAGAAGCCAGGCAGCTGGACCATTTCAGGTGAAAGTGAGATCCAGAGCCACTGCTGCAGTCATTGAGTAGGTGCCTACATGATTCATTCTGACACTGTATTGTATTTTCATGTGTTAGAACATATTTTGCTGCCCTGTCTGGAAATTTTTAAATATAATAATTTTATTTTCTACAATTTCTTTTTTTTTTTGTCCATATTGTGTGGCGCTGGAGGTTGCAGCCTTCTCTGAAGCATGGCATGCAGATAGGAGATTTCATGTTGGGTATGAATATTCTCCTATCTGGAAATAAGTATGCAAAGGTGGGCATGCTGTTCAAGAATATGAATATGAGAATGGCAAGAAAGAACACCTTCTTTAAGATTCAAGACACCTACTTCATTGACTTCTGGGAGGAGAAGTGGAATTTAATAATGCCCCCCCTTAAGCCAAAGCCAAAGGTTGTTGTCCTTGGTAAGTTTTACATTCAGTTAGATTTTTTTCCAAGATTACTTGAAATATTTGCATTACCAATTACATCTATTGTTAAAAATTAAGAATTTGTTTTTTGTTTAATTTTTCAGTAGGGGATGGTCGAATTGATCGCCCAGGGTTTTGTGCACAGTACTGCACCTATACTGTCATGGAAAATGGCAGTAAAGAAATAATCTCAATGGTGACTGTGGACAAATGAGAGACTGCCCGCAACAGTGTCATCATGGAGAAGGAAGCATTTATACACTCAAGGAAAAAAGAAACGCACCACTTTCATTTTCTCAATTTGTCAAAAATATTACAGCCAGTGAAAAATTACAGACTACAATGAGTTCAGTACTATTCTGAGTCAAAATGAAATGACTGTTTTCCTGGTTCTGGTTGATTGATTTTGATGAGCAATAACAACTGTATTTTTGTATTAATCACCTATGTCTGGGTCATGAGTAAAACTCAGAGATGAATTGGACCTGTCCTCAATTGTGCACAACCGTTCTCTATAAAAAGACACCAAAATCGAAAAAAAAGCACATTTGTTCACAATGCCACGACGACTGCAACCAGAGAGAGATTGAGCCATTGGCCTGCTTCAAGCTGAAGGAGCACACAGCTGTAGCCAGGAGTTTGGAGTCCATCACTCTACTGTTGTACGCCTCGCTGAGCGTTTCCACACCACTGGATCCTCCAATGACCGTCCCAGATCTGGTCGACCACATGTCACAACTGCTGCAATATTATTGTTTGGTCATGTTATTGTTATTGAAACTGTCATAAGCATTGATTAATTGGGTCTGAATATCAGGGACGGGTATATGGTTGATGTGCACATGGAATATTTCCATCAAAAATAAGTAACCAAACAAAAATGTGGTAAAAAAGCAGTGGTGCGTTTCTTTTTTCCTTGAGTGTACAATCGCTTGTCTTGCTTCTTCGGGATTTGGATAACTTGACTGAAGTGTGCACTGATGCACATACATCTGAAGCACAAGACTGCACTTTTTGGTAATCTTTGGTTGTGAATTATTTATAGATTTTCTTTTACTTTTCCTATAGATTGTTCCCTTCTTAAGGTTTTGTTTCAGCAAATCATTTGCACCCATCTGTCTACTCTCTTCTGTCTTTTGTACTGTGTATACCTAAGATGTGTGCCTATTTTTCATACAGCAAAAGGGAAATACCAAGGAAGTAGAGTTCGACACACACTTGACATGTGTGATCTAAAAATCTAGGAAAGATCCACCAGGTAATACTAAGGATTGTTATTTTACTTTGTGAGGTGAAGATATTACAGTCACTGACTGTGTATTTTGTATTTTCTGTGTGTAGGCTGGTCTAAGGAAAGGCTGTGCAATTCTTATTTCCCAGTCCAAGGACATTTGCAACCAGTGTGCAGTGTGTTTGATGTTCTAAACAAAGACAGATAATTGTTTTAATATCAGTAAACGTTATGCAACAATTAATTATATTTTTGCAATTTATTTATTTTTTTGTTTGTTTTTGTTTTTGAAGGTCAATGGCGGAATTAGAATCATTCCACAACCACATCCTTATGTACACCAGCAAAAGATTCAGATTCTCCCCCGGTTTACACAGCCCACACAATGCTGGCTTGTTTAGATTATAATCATCATGTCCATCAACCAGCAAAAAAAAAAAAAAAAAATGCAAATGGCTCATTTGAGTAGGTTTAAATGTTCTTTTTACACAGTATACTATTCTTTTGTGTTACTTGACATATACGTTTACTGAAAATATTTGACAAAGAGCACAGATACTGAATTGAAATTAAAATTTATTGAAATTAAAAAAAATCTATGTGTTGATTTTTTTCTCCTGTCATTATTTGAGGTACAAGAAAATATTCAAAAAGAAGTCCCAGACAGTGGTGCATGTACCCTATTAAAGAGGAGAAGGACTATGGATACATAGCTGATCTTCAGAGGGCCAACCTTCAATCTCGGATAAGCTCAGGAAAAGGGATGCCACGAAGAAGACCTCTGAGGCCAAATGACCCTCGGCAGTACAGAGTTCTCTTTGGAATTTCACCTCCACCCTCAGAGGAACTTTTACTGACTCAAGTCAGCCATGGCCAGGGTATAAAAATACATTTTTTGGAGCTAATATAAGAAATGTTCATTATTTAATAAAAAAGCAATCAAATAAGTAACTTATTACTGTTACTTAGACATAGACTAATGGTGTTATAGTAGTGCTCTGTAGTGCTAGTGAATACATATTAACATTCTATGTTTGCTTTTTTGGGGAAGTGCTACAACAATGAAGTTGACCCGCAGAAATATTACATCATGACCAGACACCCTTTTTATTCTTTCTTATTATTCATTTTTGTGTACATTTATGTCAAATATTTCTATAATAAATTATCCAAAAGTGAACATGCTTCAATCTTGATTTAAATAACCTGATTGTAAATATGTTTATCAAAGCAAAACAAATATCATTTGCCAGTATAATATCATAAAACTACCATAACACAATTTTAAAAAATCAAAAACAAACACTGTTATAAATTCACACATTTTTATTGGAAGTATTTCAAAAAAGTTATCAGAAATAAATATATAAAAGAAGATGACTATTAACTGTCTTTGTGGAATGAAGCCTACATATTGGATGTGTGGATCTGGATATTTGTCCCTAATCCTCGACACACAGCAACTTGGAATAACTATCCTGTTGCCTCATCCCAGGGCTCCATACTGCCATACTACGAACTGTCAGTATGCAGCATATCTAAACTGTCAGTTGTCCTCTCCTGGGTTTGGAGCGTCTTCACGGGCCTAGACATCATTCCAGATTCTATGTGCTAGCCTAAGGCCACCCTCTTCAATAATGTATAGGTCCATGTGTGGAAGTTGAGAAATGCAGTGTAGCTACTGCTGACCACAATACTTCTTTTCAATGTCCATGGGCATCTCCCTGCATCTTGTGCAAACACACCAGTGGGGCTGATTTGGTTGTTGGCTATGAGGTCTTTCTTGTGGATTTTCAACCAGAATGTCAAACAGAAGACCAGGCTCCCAAAGCAAACACCTCATCAGAAGATCCTGGCATTGCTGGAGATTCAGAGATTTAATTCTGGCCTGTAAAAACAGCGTGACAGCATAATTGGTAGTGGATTTCCTAATTTTTAAAGGAACTGCAGAAAATGTAATGTGTAAATTTAAGAAAAAATTTGGCTACCTGTTCTTGGGCTATCCTTCGGGCCGGTAGTCGCTGCACTCGCTGTATGTCATCGTCTGCCAGCCGGTCAGCTTTAGCGCAGATTTGTTTATGTATAAGAACAACCACAACAGTACGCTTTAGCAAGCAAAACAATGAATCCATTACAATAGGATATTTTAAATTAGGATATTTATATACTCTTGTATGTTGTTGTTTTGACATATACACATAATGTAACCCTTTGTTGTGTTACTATTAGAATTTGATCTTTGTCTCTCATGTATGCAAAGAAATAGCAGAACATGCTATGTTATAATTAATACTTAGCAATAAAGTAGCTAACAATTTATCTGAAAAAAAAAAAAACATCCTTACCTGACACGTTGACATTTTTATACTTCCTAAAAATCCACTTCAATTGATCTGCCGTGTGCAGAGTTGTGCACGTGCATGGCACCGTGTCATTGTACACTCTCAGTGGGAGGAGATGGGGAGGGCTCTTTGAGAGACAGGAGCAAAGCAGGGGGCAGGACTAACAGTTCAAACTCAACTCTCTGCCTCGGTCATGGTTCATAAAGGGAGATATCAGGTAGTACAGCTTTAAGGAGCAATTTAAAGTCAAATAGATAGATTTTGTTGCTTTCTCATTGGCATGTTTTGGGAGCATGTATATTTTCAGATTCAGCGCAGCTTTTGATTTTCATTCGGGGAGTGAGTGAAAACGTGGAAATAACACAGGAGCTGGCTGGACTTAAGACGCCGTGAGAAACGACAAAAAGTAAGGGATTTGTTTGCGGCAGTCGGGAGAGTCCTGGACAGGTAGGCCTACAATTTAAGCTAAGAGAAAATGGTGGGGATAACAACGGATGGCACACCTGCCAGGAATGGGAGAGAAGCAGGCCTCGCCACACTGGTTCCCCAGAAGGTTTCCCAATGTTGAAGTAAAGCAGCACAATACCACTGCATTCTGCACCAAGAACAGCTGTGTGCCAAATCATTTGGTTTGGGAGACGTGGCGCGCAAGTTAAAATAATAAACTGCAAATGCTCCAAGGCACACTCGCCGCCAGTTCAGAGCCCTTTTGGAAGAAGTTGATGGGCAATATGATGTACTTTACCACCAAGAGGTGAGAGGCCACACTCTCACTACTCTCCGTGTAACACAGTGGCTTGCAAAAGTTTTCATCCCCCTTAGCATTTTCCCTTTATTGTTGCCTTACAACCAGGAATTTAAATGGATCATTGGGAAGTTTATGTCAGTGACTTTAGATTTCATGCCAACAACTATGAAAATGCAAAATAGTTTTTTATTGTGAAGCAAACAAGAAATATCACTTGAGTGTGTGTAAGTATTCATCCCCTAAAGCCAGTACTTTGTAGAACCACCTTCTGAAGGACTTGCTCCAAGTCTTCTAGGATGAGTTTTTATGAACTTGGTTCATAATATCAGTAGGATTTGTGCTCATTCTCCAGCTAAAAACAGCTGCAGCTCCTTCAAGTTGAATGCATTGTACAGCACTGTTCTGTTTTGGTCATTCCCTTCAAGAATTTTCCTGTATTTAACCCCATCCTTCATTCCTTCAGTTCTGACCAGTTTCCAGTGACAAATATCCCCACAGCAGGACACTGCCATCACCAGGCTTCACTTTAGAGAGGGCCACAGTCAGGTGTTGGCTTTATGCTAGTCATAGCATTTCTTATTGATGACACATTTTAATAGTATCTGGACAGAACCTTCCTGTGTTTGGGGAGTCTCACAAAACACAAAACCTGGCTTCTTATTATTTACTTCAAGCATTGGCTTTTTTTCTGGCCACTCTTCCACACAGCCCAGCTCTGTGGAGTGTATGGGTCAGAGTGGTCCTGGGACAGATACACCAGTCTCTGCTGTGGAGCTCTGCAGCTCTTTCAGGGTCACCTTTGGTCTTATTGTTGCCTCTCTGATGAATGCACTCCTTCCCTGGTTTGTGAGTTTTAAATGGCTAGTTCCCTGTTTTTTACATGTTGTAATGATTAACTAAATGTTGTTTTGTGGATTTTATTTAGTGGCTTCTTTGAAAAGGGGCTGAATGAATGAATAATTTTAATGTCAATAATGTCTTTTATTGAATCAGTCCTTACATTCTGTATTGTGTCTTGGTTTGGTGCTCTTTCTGTCTCCAGCAAAAATCGTTTGGCAAGGTTGGTCAAAGTCTCAGGTAAAATCATTTGTGTTCAGCAGTCTCAGCTGCATGACATCTATAGTCGAAGGGTTATCTGTAAAGCCCGACAAATAATGGAATGTCCAGACCACCCACTTTTTAAAGAGTTTAACTTACTCCCCTCTGGACGGAGACTGAGAATGACCCGGATAAGAACCCAGCGACTGAGGGTATCTTTTATTTCTGAGGCCATAACAAGGATAAATTGCTTAGCTTAGAAATGCACTTGTGGCAGTTGCTCTTGTTAGCTCTTCTTGGAGTATTTATATGGGATTGTAATTATCTGTGTATTTTGTGGGTATTTTTTATTTTCTGCGTGTGCTGTGACACCTGTTGCAAACCAAATTTCCTTCAGGATATTAATAAAGTTGAAGTTGAATACTGTTAGATAAAAATTTGCCTAATGCTAAAGTTAAATTCTAGTTTGCTAACGTTTCACATATAATCTGCCAAAGTTTAGGCCCTGTGTGTATTAATAAAGTTTCTTAGATTATGACTCTTGACTTATTTTAGTCATTCATTTTAGTCATTGCACTTATGATTCACATGGCATGTTACTGATATGTTAAGATAATTACTGTATGATTTCCTTAGTGATGACAGCTCATTTTGAGTTTTAACAACATGTGTAACATACCTGTGTAAGATACCTAGCTAAGCTTTGTCATTTTAGGCCAACTTCAGAAGAGTCGACTTGACCTAAACTAGATTTATGCTATCAGGCCAGTGTCCAGTATCCGCTCTTTTGATAGTGAGAACAGACTTACTGTTCCAAAACTACACGCTATTTATAGAATAGACCTTAGACATAAATTTGTCATTCTTGTACATTCCTTTTACTATAAAACCTGCTCAAGGAGCAAAGAGGGAGCATTTGGTGTCATCACAAGACCGGAAGTGCTCTCTCTGACGAGGTGCTTAGACAGGTAGACTTTTTGATTCTTGTCAATCTGTATTTTTGATCCTGTTAATCTCAAATAAATCTGGGCAGCATTTGAAAGACATCTTCTGGTCTTCAGTGTCACTTTTTGACAAAGAACATGCAGCAGGTACCTTCTGATTTCCGAGGTACTAATTTGCTAAGTTACCCCAAAAAATCCTGCATTTCAATACTTATGCACAGTTAAGTTTTCTGTTTTTCCTTTGTATTTCTTATTTGCTTCACATTAAAAAATATTTTGCATTTTCATAGTTGTTGGCATGCAATGTAAAGTGACTGAGATGAACCTCTCAATGATCCACTGGTTGCAAAGTAACAATAAAGGAAAAACGCTAAGGGGTATGAATACTTTTGCAATCCACTGTACATTCACACAAACATAGCAACCGATAAGGATAACTAAGACATGCAGAAGTGAAGGATGTGCAAAAATACCAGTACACGCAGGAGTGATGGGGCTGTAGTGCGAAACTCTAACACCAACACTCCACCAGATGGACGGCCACGCTCAGGCCCTATAGTGAAGGAACACAGAGTTAAAAACACAGAACAAAAGAGCACTAAACTAGAAAGCAGAGAGCAGCTGAAGTTAATCCAAAGGAACTGTAATCAACAAAAAAGACTAAAGACAATCAAAGGCTACTTAAATAATATAATGAGGCACCAAGGGTAAGACTTATCATTAACACAACAAACCCAAACACAGCAACAGACAGATAGACCCCCCCAAAAAAACAACAACAAAAAAAAAAAACAGCAGAGGCCACTCTATATACAAAGCGAGAATCACATTAGTATGGTCAGTGCACTGATTAAAATGTGTTAAAGATTGTCTGATCAGTTGACCCAGTTTGCCTCTATGCTAGGGAGCATAATGGCTGCAGCTGTACGCCGAAGTGCCATGGCTTTGACAGCACGTTGACAGAGATGTACGACAGGGCTCACGCCACACCAGCAGGCACAATAACGGCGGTTGCATGCCGAGGCGGCTGGCATCAGGGCTATGCTGCACCTGAACAAAGTGACAGGCAACAGTCTATGGGCCATACTTACTAAGACGGGTGCTAAACTGCAAGTGCAGTGAGAAAATTTGCGGCCGCTATTAAAGGGCGTGTTGTGCATAAATTACTAAGACAAACTGCGTGGCCGGTGACAGGTGCAAACAGATGGGGCGGAACTAATTAAACGGCATCGTTGCGTGTATTGTTTTGCGTCATAGAAGGTGCTACGCGCTCGTCATTGACATTTGACCCCACGGTCAAACAGAAGCAAAAGCAGCTGAAAGTGTTGGTGGATGCTACCAATTGGCATCTTCAGCAGCTGCAGCAGAGGAACTTAAGCATTTCAAGAAGAAATGCAATATGGGAAGAAATTTGTGCCGGTGTGAATGCCATCAGTAAGGTGACCAGAACGCCAGCTGAAATAAAAAGATGGCAAAATGTAAGAAGGAGGACAAAAGAGAAGATAGCGTGGAACATTTCAGCTAAGAAAACAGGTGGAGGTCCATCAGAGGAAATCCCTCTAGACAGTGTGGAGGAGCAAGTACAGCTATCCCTCTGTAATGAGCAAGTCAGTGGAATCCAGGGAATTGATTCACTAATTCTGGATCAAGGTACGCACACATTAACAAGAAAACACTTTTAACGTACAGGTATACCTCTAGTAGCCATCAATCACACTCAAAAGATCAAGCGCGTAATATGGGCTTTTAATTTTGTTGCATGATACCTATTTAAATTATTAATACATTGTTAGGCCTATCTCATTTAGATAAGTATATACAATTCATATCACTGCATCTTACCCAATTATGTCAAATAGTCATATTTGAATGATTTGAATGAAAAAAAAAAAGTCATTATTATTTGTAAAGCTTTTAGCCCTTTGAATGCGAGTTTTTTGTGATAACCTCACCTTTAGATGAAAAAAATAAGAAAAACAAAAAGGCGTGGTGGCTTTATCACAAAAACCTGGTAAAAAGAGTTTTAAGTTTAACATATTTAAAATAATAATTTTTTAGGTTTTTGATTAAGGCTCTGAGTGTGACAGGTATGAAGCTGTATCGTTGACGTTTTGGCCTAAATAACATCTTATAAACAGGGTTCGTACAGATTTTCACTTTTGGTTTTCCATGACTTTTCCATGACTTCTCCATAACCTTTCACCAACTTTCCATGACCCGAAATAACATGTCACGTTCATTTAATTTTAATTTAATTCCGCTTTTATTTGCCAATTTTGAGTATAACAAGCATTCATTTGCGGATTTAAGAAAAAATGCCTGTAGTATCAGAACTTGAGTTACACTATAAAAATAGAAACTTCTACCTTAAACTTAAAACAGCTTAACACATTCATTTTTTACTTATCTTAAAATATCTGTAGTGCATTGTTACTGTTACCATAAACAAATATAGCTGCAACATATCCTCTTAGGGTTAATACTAAACAACACAAAAAATAGCTGCAATTCATTCAGTTACTGTAACCATAAATTATTCAAAAAAATAAAACAGTTATAAATTAAATAGCTGCAGCTTGTCCACATTCTGGGTAATCTTGAATAACAAAGAAAATAGCAGCTGTCCATAAACTTAATGTAAACAGTATAACAGATACAGTACATTCAAGTACATTGAGTTACTGTCACTTTAATGTAACAGATAACACTGTTTAACAATTTAAAAGTTGACACAATCACATTTGTTTTGTTTTCATCTCCAGTAGCTTGTTGTCTATTTGTTTGTCCAAGTCTTGAAGGGATGCTTTCTTATCCTTCAAAGTGCGACGCAGACTGTTTGATTTTGTGATGAATGTAAAGTTGCCAGTGTTCTCTGCTTTGTCTGCATATTCATCAGCTGACTTCTCTAATGCAGAAATGTCCTGATGTATTCTGGCTCTCTTCTTTTTTAGTTCATCTAGTTCATCTGCAAGTGCCTTTCTTTTTTGCACTGCCTTTTGCTTCTCGTTTGTCTTCTTCTGGTCATCCAGGTAGCTCTGGTAACGCTGTCTAGCACCAGAAACAGAGATCAAAAGCTCCTTGGTAAGTGATACACTTGTCACACCTCCAACCGCCCTTATATGTCCCACAATGAGCCTCTGAGCAATCAGTGATTTTTCCTTTTGATTTTCCACAATTAGTTCTTTGTTTATGGAAAACCCTCTCTCCACACTTGCCTGACCATGGGAAAGAACAAGCAGCATTTTCACAACATGCCAAACCTTAGAGAATGCTTTCCCATTTCCCATTGTTTCATACAGTAGACTGTCCACTCTGTCAACATTGGGGTCAAACTCCCTAAAACTGCTCTGAATAGCTGCAAAACTGCAGAATTCCTCAAATTCTCAAAGGATGTCATCACATATGGAGTCCTCCACATGGTTGGCTCCAACAAGGTGGTTGAGAATCCTCTTCATTTTAGCCAGGCACACTTCTTTTGAACGAGCTATACACCTTGGGTCAAGACACTGCATACTTCTTACAAGCTGATGGTTCACAGGAGCCTTGTCCTGTAGCTTCTGCAGGATGGTTATAAGGAACACTTTACACTCAATGTCCCATCCCGCAGCACCGGAACCGGCTCTGAATGCGTTGTGTATGATGTGTAAGCCACAAGAACCAATATTTAGGAGTGATTTGTCCACCTGTTTTTGCATTTCTTTCTGTAATAATTCAAATACTTTCCAGTTTACGCTGGGTCCATCCATGGACAGCTGGATGAGGTTGTGAATACCCATCTCGGATAATGCATTACACATCTTGTCTACTATATCAACCGCAGTAGAATGGCCCAAAAATTCGGAGCCAATGTATTTAGTTTTAACTTCAGCACCTTCCCACACTCTCACGTGCAAATCCATTTGTTTAGACTGCAAACTGTGGTTTAAACTCTCATCAAACAGTACTACATATGCCGTTTGCAGGGACACTTCTTTCAACAAGACCCTCTTAAAAAACGGTGCAAGCCCAAATGTGGAAATATAGGCACACTTTTTCTCACCGCATGCAAATCTTGCTGCTATTTGGCTGTCCAGGAACATGGCAGTAAATAGATGACTCGTGTCCTCAGATGACTTGAAAGAGTAATGCGAATTCATTATTTTCAATACCCACAGTACCTCTGCTTTGAGCACTTCATTTTTAGATGCAAAGTCCAAAACTGGCTGTGTTTTAGATGTCGCAGTTGTTGCTGAAGCTGTAACCGTAGTGTCAGCCCTCTGCACGCTGGCGTTCATGAACTCGCTGATTGGAATAACATTGCTGCTACTTGCCGCTGCGGACTCGTGCTTTTTTCCCTTCATGTGGCTAACAAGAGCAGCCTCGCCCATGTTCGAGATATCAATTATTTTAGTGCATAGCTTACACCTGGCGCGTCTTGGGTCAGTGTCTTTTTCCAGCCAACACTGGTACTTGTCTTTAAGAAGCCATGCATTGTTAAAGCTGCACTTCCCCGGCATATTTGAGCTGCGCGGGTTACATTTTCGCTTGCTCCCGCTGTGTACAGTCAGCGTGAGCTACCTGTTAGCACCTCCTTCAGCTACAGGGCGTGATCGGCCTAATCTCTGCCTGAGTAAAAAGAGGACGCAACGGACCGCCACTTGTCCCGTATCATTTTTTTTTACACTTTGTGCCCGATAACACACGATTTAAAATTCCAAAACTTTTCCAAAACTTCTGCCATGAAAATAAAATTCCAAAACTTTTCCAGGGCCTGGAAATTTGATTTTAAAATTCCATGACTTTTCCAGGTTTTCCATGACTGTACGAACCCTGTATAAAATAAATTTAAAATAATAATCAAAAGACCCAGTGTTAAATGAATTTTTTCTATTTAACACATAATAGTTTTTTTTACTGATTTTACAGAGGCAGTCACAATGAAATGGTGACAATAAACGTGAAAAAAGATTCCTGTGAGCCCCAGCCATCACCACCGTCACCACCACCACAACCACCCCTAGCCCAAATGGAGACACCGGACACACCACAACCTGTGTACTTGGACATAGACAATGCATTGTTGCAACAAATGACATGCCAGACAGCAGCTCAACAAGAAGGGTTTCCCTATGTTGCCCAGGAGGTCCGTGCAATGCAGCTCGTGAGCGCTGTGACCGCCCTCACAACTGCAGTACAAGCGCTCACGAAAGCAATAACAGATCTCCGCCCCCCTCCTGAGCAGCCATCGACCAGTGGGGTACAAAGTGCTGAGGGCACAGATGGAAGGCAACAGGTGTCGGCGCACCAGCTGCGAAAAAGAAAGAAGCCTAATTAAAGTCCATGTTAATTTGCATACAGCAAAAACATATATATATATATAAATATATTTATATAAATATATTTATAAATATATAAATATATATAAATATATATAAATATATATATATATATATATATATAAATATATATATATAAATAAATATATAAATAAATATATAAATAAATATATAAATATATAAATAAATATATAAATATATAAATAAATATATATAAATATATATATATATATATATATATATATATATATATATATATATATATATATATATATATATATATATATATATATATATATATATATAATACACAAGTTATTTTTCTTTTAGCCTATATTTAAGTTTTGCTTAAGTAAAGAATGCATACCCCAGCTATATATAGCCGGCTTATGTGAAAACATTTCTTCTTATAAGATTGTTTCTTGTGCGCAGTCCAGCAGCATTTTGTTGCTGTACAATCACAGGTTCCTCGTTTTCTTCCTCAATGTCAATGCCGTCATGTGCAAGGCCGTGATTCTTGGCAATATTATGCAATATGCAGCAGGCATACATAGACTATACATAAGGGCCCCTCCTGTGCGGTCAAGACAATGAAATCTGCTTTTCAGGATGCCAAATGTGTGCTCTACAACATTCTTGGTACGAATGTGGGCCATGTTGTATCTGTTCTCCACTGGGTTTTTTGGATTAAGAACAGGGGTGAGGAGGAAGGGATGAAGGGGATAAGTGCTATCACCTTAAATGTATAACGATAAAGTAGATAAAAATGAGTTAAGTACATTGATTAAATACAATTCATTAATTATCCAGAACTCACCCAATAGCCATCCGTCTCCATACACACCATCTCTTAAATTAGAAAAGAGGGCACTATTCCTGAGAATGAACAAATCATGTACAGAGCCAGGATACTTAGCAACGGCATTGGTTATTAAACCAATCTTATTCAGTTAGCGTGCACGCAAACCTTTGATAAAGAGAGCTGGACATCTTATGAATCAGGGCAGGGCAGCTTACCTGCTTGAGGAACCAGGAAGGTGAATGTAGGCCGGGGCTGGCTACCTCTACAATATGGCAACTCAAAGCTGCCAATTTTCATCTGGTCACATATTGTCAAAACTAAGCTAAAACATGAATAAACCTTTTTTCTCCCCAATGTCAGAGCTGACAGTGTGGTTTTCAGGTCAAAACCATGAGCTGTGCATGAGCTGTGCATGAGCTGTGCATGACCTGTTGCGCATTTCAATTGACCACATGAATGTTGCGTGTTAAAAGCACCATGACTTGGTTCTGTGCTGGTGGCACTCCCTGTCGCCTGTGGGTTGAGATACGGCAGCCAATCCCGACGCAGATATTGAATTTTACTGAAAATATTAAATTTCAATGAAGGTGGCCATCTTGTTTTTTTCAATATAAAACAAACAAAAAAAGCGGCAAGGAGGAGCGCTTCCTGGACCTCTAGAAGATAGCATAAGAGTAGCAAAAACGAGGTGCTCTTGGTAACGAGTGGTAACGAGGAAAGGGACAGGCAATGCAGAAATACAACAAAATACCCAAGGCACTCTCTCATAAAGTTAAAAAGCCTTTATTATTTAGGGCATGTCACAATAGAACAGAGGTCGTTAATAGGCGGACCGCGGTCCGAATCCAGACCCAGATGCCCTCCCATCCGGACCCGAACCTCTGTCCCACTCCGCGGACCCGAACCCGTTCAGCCTGTTCACTCCCCGGGAGCACAGCGGCGCGAGAGAGGCGCCGCTGCGGCGCGTCAACAGCATCGTATCCTGGTGCTTTTAAACTTTAACATGAACAGTGCGGGGTTAAATCAGCTGTGTTTTCTGTTACTGTCCAACAAAATGAGAAGAGTAGGTCCAGACTGAGTGCGGAGGGACAGGACTGTTCCGTTTACAACAAACTTAAGTTTTGTTTTTACGGAGCGGCGAGAGAGGACGCGACACAGGCTGTGAGCGGCTCTGCCCTCTCAGTGTCCTTCTGTCCCACAGCTCACCCCTCCCCTCTCAGTGTCCTTCTGTCCCACAGCTCACCCCTCCCCTCTCAGTGTCCTTCTGTCCCACAGCTCACCCCTCTCCTCTCAGTGTCCTTCTGTCCCACAGCTCACCCCTCTTCTCTCAGTGTCCCTCTGTCCCACAGCTCACCCCTCTCCTCTCAGTGTCCCTCTGTCCCACAGCTCACCCCTCTCCTCTCAGTGTCCCTCTGTCCCACAGCTCACCCCTCCCCTCTCAGTGTCCTTCTGTCCCACAGCTCACCCCTCTCCTCTCGGTGTCTGTCCCTCTGTCCCACAGAGGACAGAGCTGCCTCATATTCACCAGAGAATTAAGAGGAAACCTGTGTTTTGAGGTGCAGTACGTTCCACTTAAGTTTTAATGGGTGAATCGTCTCCTGCGTAAAAGCAGACAGAAAATCTTGCGTGTGACGCTATCAACCAATCAGATCTGAGGATTTGGAAACATATGGAGCGGTGACTGTGAGACAGACAGCGGAGAAATGAGAGAGACAGATGTAGAAAGGAACAGAGGTCAGCTCTAAACTCCTGTGTCTCCTGTGTTCTGAGCCAAGGACCATTATAAAAGCATTTTGGTTGATTTTTTTTAACTGTATTTGATTAACATAAGAAAAAAAAAATACTTTTTTATTTTATTATTTGATATCCCCTAGTTTTAAACTAATGCTTATGTTAGCAAAATGCTATTGCCATAATGTAGACACTGATGTAACTACAATGATTTTATTTATTTATTTTTGCGGTACAAATCAACATTGTGATGCTCCGGACCTTTACGCGAGAAAATTTTCACCAGTTGGACCTCGGTGAATTTTAATTGGTGACCCCTGCAAAAGACTAAAAAAGCCCCAACGTGTTTCGGCGTTACAGCCTTCATTAGGGGACAAACAGAAGTAAACTGTGTCATGTGAGTTTTAAAGATACATTCCACCAATAGGGTTTCTCCACCTGTAAGAGGGAGTGGTACAGGGTTAACACACCTATGTGGACATGTATATAAAGAGCCACAAGATGGCAGCAATATCCAAGAAACACTAACAGTACATAAAAGCAAACTATACAATGGAAAAACTACAGATAAAGTACATAGAACAGCCCAACAGCCTATAAAAACACAGTGAAGTCCAAATCTTCATTCAGTCCAGGGTGTTTTGTGGCCTCAAGTCTATAAATCCATGAGGTCTCACACTGTTTAAGTTTTTTTATTCTGTTTCCTTTTTGTATGGAGTCAGGAACGTGGTCTATTCCATGGGCTTGTAGACCCTAACCCTAACCCTAACCTCAAAAAGGAAACAGAATTAAAAAAACTTAAACAGTGTGAGACCTCATGGATTTATAGACTTGAGGCCACAAAACACCCTGGACTGAATGAAGATTTGGACTTCACTGTGTTTTTATAGGCTGTTGGGCTATTCTATGTACTTTATCTGTAGTTTTTCCATTGTATAGTTTGCTTTTATGTACTGTTAGTGTCTCTTGGTTAATGCTGCCATCTTGTGGCTCTTTATATACATGTCCACATAGGTGTGTTAACCCTGTACCACTCCCTCTTACAGGTGGAGAAACCCTATTGGTGGAATGTATCTTTAAAACTCACATGACACAGTTTACTTCTGTTTGTCCCCTAATGAAGGCTGTAACGCCGAAACACGTTGAGCCGAAAGCACTATTGAGTGACAGGACTTTCTCTCATTATAAGGTCTTTTTACAAACTTGCTGAATTAAATACATACTGTATGCATCATTAACAACCCCCTCCCCCTCCCCCTCCCCCTCCCCCTCCCCCTCCCCCTCCCCCTCCCCCTCCCCCTCCTGAACACACCTCATCCCCTACACTTTGAAAGGTTTGAGATGCCCCTGGTCCCATAAAGTATGTTCTTCAAACAGGGAACCGTCCATAACCCAGTGAGATGTGTGGTCACTTACCTACCTTCCTACTTACCTACCAAAGTCCAGAGACCGTAGTCCATACGGCATTAAAGACAGCCTTATCCTGAAGCTGATCATTCTCAAGTGGTCCAACTCAGATCTTAAAATGTAGAGCAATCCAAAACTTTAAAAACTATTTCTGCAGCTGATAGCATCACTGAGTGAGGCTGTGCAGTCATCAGCTCAGGTTAAATATGGGGTCAACATTGTAGAAGTCTACAATCCAGGCCCCACTGAACCATGGACTGATAAGAACACAGCCTTGCTCTGCTCTCCACCACAGATAGTCAGATAGTCTCTAAATTGCTCCGAACATCAATTATCTGTGTGTGACCACGAGATGACAAGCTTCAGGAAACATGACTGAAATCATATCCGTCGCCTGCTGCTTACTCCGCCTTGATGTTCAGGCAGCAGAACTGTTTTCTCATCCAGGACAATATCCGGCGGAAACAGTTCTTCTTCTTCTTCTTTTTTACTGTGACACAAAAACATACAAAGTTTATTAATGAATTTCTCTTTGTCTTGTCACAGTGATACAAGAGCTAAGCAAATCTTACCTGAAGGAAGTAGATCGGATTGAGTGCTGCTGGTGTTCGATTCAAATTCTGCAGAACCTGATGGCTGGTCTTCAAGCAGACGTGTAGTGTTCTCAACCACAATGATCAGTGGTTCATATTCTGTTGTTGCTGATGTCCTCTGTAAACCACTGGTAGCACTAGTCATACAAACAAGAACATGCAATCATTTATTGAAACACTGAGCAACTATCTCTAAACATACACAGTAACTGTCGAGTGTTAAATTAACACTGTCAGTGAACATATGGTCCTTATCTATCTAGTGTTAAATTTACTCTTTACTCTAGGATTACAATTTCAGTGTTAAATTGAACACAGCACCATGACACTGGTGGACAACACATGACCTGATGTCTTTGAGATAGACAGGACTGCATTCGAATGCACTCACTCCCATCATTGAATGGGCAGTGGTTGAAATAGTTTCTTCTTTAATGCCACTTTAAACATCACATTGGTGGAAATGCTGAAAGCTGCTTGATCTGTTAAAAATAATGGAATAATACTATGAGCATTCTATCTTTGAAAGAAAAAGATAATGCAAAAATCCTTTCAGCTGTACTTAAACTTCAGTTATAATGTGGTCCTGTCCACGTCAGTCATGGTACAACCATGACTCAGAGAAACAGTGACTCCTGCATTAACTGGAAATGTATGCTGTATACATTTTTTTCCCTTTTAGAAACTTTGTCTATCTTTGTGGGAGTCAGAGTCATGTTTGCACCATGACAGATGTGGACAAGACTATGTTATATAATGTAGCTTAAGTACAGCGATAGTTTTTTTTCCATTTAGCTCCCAGAAACATACCATTTTTAATATACAGTATTATTTCCACATAAATGTAATGTTCACAAATTACATTTAAAGTGTTAGTTAAAGAAGTAAAGTTTTTTAAATGTCTGCTCATTAAATGCTGGGAGTGAGTGCATTAAAATGTCTCCCTTTTCATCTCAAAGACATCAGGTCATGTGTGGCATTGTTCACCAGTGTCATGGTGCTGTGTTCAATTTAACACTGAAATATTAACACTAAAGAGTAAATTTAACACTAGATAGATAAGGACCATATGTTCACTGACAGTGTTAATTTAACACTAGACAATTTACTGTGTAAGATTCAGTCAGTGTAAAAATGGCCTATTATCATTGAAAACAGCATGACATTTACTGAACAACTGACAACTACTGAACTGACCCTTACTGAACTAGCACACAAATGTACAGATCAAGGGGTGAGAATCACAGGGGCGTTTATGATATTTTGAGCAAAATTTTGATTTATCTTACAAAGGAAATCAAATTACAGCTCTTTTTACAGGCGCAATATCAATAATACATATTTGTAATAATTCAAATTGACCAACAAGCTATCTCTGAATATAGGATTCAGTCTTGCTCCTCTCCTGAAGTTAGTGGCCTGTAACTTGTACCCTTTTGGTACTAACCCCTTGTTTATTGCTTATTTTGGTCTGTCCTTTCTCTTGAATCTTACCTGACACACTGCAGGACATTCTCCATAAATGCGTTGTCTGGTGTGGCTGGCTTGAGAATCATGATCTCAGGTTTTGACCACGGGGAGATCGGAGTGCTGGTTCTGTTCTTGACCAGGCAGACTCTCTCTGTGGTAGCTGGGGTCTTCTCTGCTCCACCGTTAACACTAGTGACACATACAAAAACATGAAAACATTTACTAAACACTAGCACACAAAGGTAAAGATCGAAGGGTGAAAAGGGTGCTAATGAAATTTTGTGCAAAATTTAGATTTTGTGGAATGCCACCTGCGCCCTTTTGGTTTTAGATTGTTGCTTATCTTTGTCATTTGTTTCTGCAGAATCTTACCTAACACACTCCTGAAAGTAATCAACGAACGGTGTTGTGTTTTCCGGTGTGGCAGGCTGGACCGTGATGACCCGAGGAGTAGAGGCTGGTGAGGCGACAGTGCTGGTTGTGCTCTGGACCAGGCAAACACGCTCCTGCTCAAATCTTCCCGGCTCACTAAAAAAAATATCCAGAAGAATACCATGCTTACATTAAATATTATAGTTAATACTCCTCCAACCAGGTTTTAAGTGGGATACTGAATGCAACTTCTAATCTTGACATTAAAAATCTAGTACTCTTGTCAGTGGCATTGGTTCACAATTTGACATTTCTCTAAACTCAAAGTGTATATGTCACAACTTTTCACTTGTTTATCAAAACTATTTAGTGAATTTACAAAATATTTTTGCATGCAAAACATTACATTCATTTTCAAAATCTAGTTTTGTTGTCATTACATTTGCAAGACTCACTAAAGTTTAAATTTTATTTGGCTATGTTTGAGCCACATCAAAATTAGCATTTTTATATTAAATAATGTAAAAATATGAGTAGTTTTACATCGCCCTTGTGTATGATAATGTTATACCTCCACCTTCACACAAAAACATCATGTTAGCAAGAGGTAAAAAAATGTTTACAAAGATTACAAAGAATATTATATTCTCATTTCTGACCATGAGACATCAGACTAATACTGTATTTAAGTACTCAGGGTATTTATAAGCAGTGCTATATGTTTGTTCCACTAAATGCTAATAAAGTCTGCTAATCTGTAACCACTTTAGCATAAACAAATATGCAAATAAATACTGTCTCTTTTATACGACTGTCAGTCTGAAAATAAGTGAGTATTGCTCCAAACACTGGAGAGTTGCTTTGCGTGTTTATGGAGTACTGCTGAACACCTCTCTGACCTCAGTAAGTCATCCACATGCAGCAATAGCCCAACTGTGCAATTAAGAGAAAATCAAACTGATCTGATCCAGTAAAGATTTGACTTCGGCATCATTACTGCTAGCCAAGAAAAAGCAACAATCACACTGTCTCAGATTCACATTTACATATATACGCTGAGGTGTGAAAAAAGCAACAGTGGGTGTGAATAAACTGTTTAAATTTATTTAAGCAAAAGCTCTACGCCACACAGTGACTAAACGGCAGAGAAAATCTCAATCCTGGTCTGCAACTTCCCAACAACGTTAAGTCCTTGTGGTTTTCTGGAGCCATGCTGATAAAATTTTAACTTAAAGTAAGTTCTGACAATACATATACTGTACTACTGACAATTACTTGACTAAACATAAACGCATGAGGCATAAAAGGCTTGTAGTTTGCTATCGTGAGTCAGCTGACATGCAGCTAGCAGACAGCCAATTGCTGTTCAGATTGGGGCTGTTGTGTCGTCTTTTCCTGTGAGTACAGCATCTTCACAGTTTACACGAGTTTGGAACGGGTCCTTGGGCGTTTTCAAAAGTTTTCGCATTCACAAAACAGAAACCCTGTCCTTGTGTAAACAAAAGGCCAAAATGTAATCAAACCTTTGCAGATGTTAACGGCCCCTTCGTTACAATCTCTTTTTTTGTGTCTGCTCGCATGTAGTTTACCACAACTTCGCGACCTGCCTCATACTGTGACAGGAGTAGGCAATGTGTGTGAACTGTCTTGCTCAAGGCACAATAGCAGTATGCTCTGCGTCGGAGCGGGAATCGAACCACAAATCCTCTGGTTAGTGGGTGACCAGTTTAACCTTACGCGCCACTGTTGCCCCTCGGAGTTACAACCCAACAATAATGTTGTTAATTTCTCAACGTGCATCTAGACGTCCTCGTAGTGTCGTGCTTGTGGACATTCTAAATGAATGTGAAAAATGTAAATCTCACCTGACAGCTTCCTGGTCTTGTTCAGTCAGTGGGGTCCTGTTCTCCGGGTCGGCTTCCTCCACCGTCATCACTCCTGGCTCCTCTTCCGCTGCACTTTCCACACTACAGACCCAGGCACACAAACATTTATTCAGCTGGATATGTGAAATTCAGTACTCTAGATATTTTTTATTGGGAAATATATAAAGCCCTCCCAGTTATGTCCTACCCACACTTACCGATATTTGGAAATAAATGGATGCTGGTGGATTTGAGCAGGTGTGATTCTGTCCTCAGCATTCACTTCCAGCATCTTAGACAACAGGTCGATACAGAAGTCCAGCTCTTCAGCCTCCTCGGGGTCATGCACCTTGTAATAAACCTAGTTGAAAACATCATAATGAAAAAAATCATAAATTATGACAAAAGACAATTTGTATGCAAGACTCTGCCCGTACTTTTGAGGCCATCAGAGGCGGTCACCTCTGGGGACCATTACGGACCACCATTTGCTTACAATACAGTACATACCTTTACCAGCTCCTCCAGAGAATTATATGCCTCAGTGAGGTAATTCTTTATCTCATAACTGGGCAAATCATAATGTTGGATGTACTCCATTCTGGTCTGGATGAAGTAAAATAAAGTATTCATACAAGTTAGTATAAGTATTGTAGATAGGCATGTAGTTTGGATGAGAAATTTAGTTTTTTTTTACCATTATCTCTATCGAGCCCATGACATCCATTTTAAAGTACTCGCCCATCTTGATTCCCTCCTGAAGAATGTGGTCAGGCGGCTGGCCCAGAAGTTTTACGATGATTTTAAGCTGCAATAACAGACAACCTTTATGATCAATGTTCCTTTACCTCTCCTCACAAAGCACTTTAAATGAATGATATCTGACTTACTGTCTCAAATTCGGACCGACTGGGGAACATGGAAAAATCCAGCAGCATCTCCACTGCAATGACTCCCAGAGACCACACATCTATGGCCTCTGTTATGGGCAGGCCCAGAATCACTTCAGGAGCCCTGAGAAAGACAAGCATCACACCAACAAATATAAACAAATATGATCATGACACAGAGGTGGAAGAATGAATCTCCATATGCACTCAAGTAAAAGTACTGACAATTAAAAATATTTACTCAAGTAAAAGTAAAAGTAATGATATTATCATTAGTAATATGATCATGAAGAGGTTGAAAAAGTTCCACATTTACAATACTAACTCACTTTGTCATTAAAGTCAAAAATAGTATACTCTTTAAGAAACTTGTAAATAGAGCAAATAGACTTGTGTTAAAGTAAAAACAATCCTTTAAAATTTACTCAAGTAAAAGTATGTTTAAGAAAATGCACTCAGAAAGTTAATTTTCTTCAAAAATAAATTACTAAAAATGACTTGAGTTAAAGTATCCAGTTACTTCCCACCTGTGTAATGTATTCATATTCATATATTAATCATTCTTTACCTGTAGTTGACAGCGGTTACTGTTTCGTACTGACTGATACATTCCAGTTTCGTGACCAGCCCGAAGTCTATGAGTTTGACTTGGAGTGGACGACAGGTGCGATCACACACCATAATGTTGTCATGCTTCAGGTCTGTGTAGATGAGATTATAGGTCTGCAGACACTCGAGCGCTGTGGCTATCTACATGAGACAAAAGCAGGTTCATGTAAAATACTCAGCCAGCTAACAGAAAGCAAAACACTTCATATCATAAGACTAGACTCAACTTGGATCATTAGTGGAAGTGAGTGTGCACTTCTTACCTGGTCAATAACAGCCCTGACGTCACACAAGGGTATAGAGACCTTAGATTGGCAGTAGCCAAACAAATCTATGTCCAGACACTCGAAAACCAGAGCCTCTCCAAACTGCGTCTCAAAACTGTCCAGTAACTTGACGATGTTTCCCTGGTCCACCCCCGCTGCCATCAGTTCTTTCAGTATGAACAACTAAAGCATCACAACAAGAGATCATTTTACTTAGAGACACAAAAGCACCCACAGGGGTGGAAGAATTTCATATTTGTACTCAGATATACATATGTACTGTTACTGCACAATAATATCACACAACTAGAATTGAAGGTAGTACTTAGTGTAATGTGACCATGACTTAACACACTGTATTAGTTTACAGCAAAAGAATGTTTGAGGAATTGTAAGTGCACTTTCTTCACTTGAGTACTTTACACTAGTACTCACACACTGCAGTCATTTTGACAGTTAAATTAGCATGAAATAAACAATAACTTAAATAATTTTTTTTTCTTTTAATTTTTTATATTTCTATTATTATGTACACAAATGTTTCTGGTTATGTAACCATTATTATTGTTCAAAGAGATAGAGGCTATGTATCTGTATTTTTGCTTACTCACAAAGCTAACGCTAGGCTAGGCTAGGCTAGGCTGCAACACAGACAGTGCCTTGGGACTTTGGGTGAAATATTCACTTACATCTTATTTTAGAAAAAAATAGGATGATATGGACAAATGTGATAAATTTACTTAACATTTTTACAAGCTATCATTATAGAATTGACTGCTTTTGGGAGTCCAAGTGTTATGCTAGCCAGTTACGTTCCACCACTAGCCATTATGAATTCATGTCCAAAAACAAGTGAATTAGATCTTACCTCCTCATCCAAGCCCTCTTCCCAATGAGGAAATTTGATGGCCACCTCTTGGTTCGTGTCCTTCTTCACACACTTGACCACTTGACCAAAACCTCCAGAACCCAGAACCCGGAGGAAGTGGTACTCCTCTGGGATGGCCTCTTTTATCTGGTCAGCAGTCAGCTTGTTCATTCTTTCACTCATGGTTCTTTTTATATGCACTAAAAAGAGGAAAAATGTTTTAGGCTATAATAATATAAACACTGCTCATTCATTTAAATAGACTCATTAATAACAAGGCATCCGTTAAAGGAATTAAAAAAATACAAATGGACAAATTCAAATGTAATCCTGCATTGTGAAATGACTTTTACAGTAAGATACAGGCAATCACAAAGTAGTCATTTCTAATATATATGAGTTATATGAAAAGCTATTTATATGATTTAAGGAAAGACCTTTATTTTAATGTCATAGGCCTATAGCGTATTGGTATTTTGTGGTGGCCAGTTGGTGCAATTGTACATAAACAAATCAAACCTGAAAATTACTTAGTGGGGTTGGAAAGTCAACTCACATAATGGTGATATACCACTGTAGTAACAACTATTACAACCACATTTAAAATTGACTTTTTTGTTCTTTCTTTTGCAAAATTAAAGAATTAAACCAGTATTATGATTAAACTAGAACTAAACCAGTTCTAACTAAACTGATGTCTTCTCATTTAATCCCCAACAAAACCAGGACTCAACTGGACTACCACCACTGAGTACCACCAGAAGAAACCTGCGTACCACCAGTGGGGCCTGTGCCAAAGTTTGAGAACCACTGGTCTAAAACAAACTAAACTGAGTATGTTACTGACATTAATATTAACCTTGATATTTCCAGTCTAAATTACTGTAGGATTCAAGAGCCGTGAAAAGTGTTGTATTTGTAAATTAAATGTTTGTAAAATAACACCAACAAACATCTGAACTGTCCCAGAAGCAAGTGAGTATTTCATTAATGTCTGTGTTTGATATGTTGTGTATTGTTACAGTCACAGCGGGGACATGTTGTAGGTTAATGTTAAAATACTCCCAAAATAACTCCCAAATGATCTCAAAAACTACAGCAGTCACATAAAATATTGTAGTTTGCATTGGCAAAACCATTTTAGAGAAGGAAAAACATCAGTTTACAACTAATACTGACCAAAAAGTCATTTCTAGACCACAAACCTCATATCACACAAACATCATTTTGTGAACATTTTACAACTCAAAACCAAAATACTGATGTTCCACTTGATAGAGAACACTCTGTGGCTTACCTGAGTGTGTGCCATTGGTGTTTGCTTTAAATAAAGTGAAGTTTACTCCTCTGCTGCACTTTGTGTATCCCTCTTCAACTGCTCAGCCAGAAGTGAAGTGTCACATAGGTGCCTTTTAGAATGGAATAGTTATGACAAGCATCATTGCCATGGATACCGTGATAATATGCAAATGAGGACAGAGTCAAATTCCATATAAGGAAAAAGACTTTCACTGCACTAAAATAATGATTAGTACAGTAATACTAATAAAGTTGTGCTGGTATGTGTGTTATGTGATAATATAAAGCCACGAATGAACAAAGTACTCAACAAAAGTCTGGGAAATTAAGATATAACAAAACACAAACAAATAAACAAACAAAAAAAACTGATAGAGCAGAATATGCATGTTTTTGGTGAACTTACTTACTTCTTACTTACTTTCATTAAAGGAGCATTGCGGAGGTTCTGAGATTTCTAACAGTTACTGACACCAGTGGCCGTGAGAGGAACTGCAGCCACTCTCCTGCTCGTCCTCGGAGCGCACGCTCGTACGAACACGACTCTGTTATAACCAAAACATCCACCGCTCCACACACAGGCTTCAGATTTACGGCTTCATGTTTAGGAGGTAAGAAAAGTGACACATATGTAAGTTTATAGTTTGACAAACTATACTGGAGATAAAACTACAGTATATCTGACTCTGGAGAGATGTCACAGCAGTCAAGAGAACTCCAGAGAGGAGATAGATGACTAAGTTAGTTAGATAAGGTTTGGCAACTGCATGTTTTATAAAGCATTGTTCAACAAAATACAGCAGTTAGAGCAAACTTTGCACAATTTATCGACTGCATGTAACATTTGTCAAAAATGCTAAAGTTAGCTCACCTGCTAACTAGGCTAAGTAACCTGTAACTATCGCGGTGTAGTTTTCACTGAGGCCTGCAGTGTCACACTTGGCAGAATGACTGCTAAAGTGTGTGGTATCAGACAAAATACGGTACATTATGTGTTTCTGTTACATTTATTTTGCCCTGTCTTGACTCAGATGTTGAAGCATTTCATTTTTATATGGTCAACTAATGTCTAGAAGTAACGTTAGTTTATAAAATTTGTAACTCACCTGTGCACCATGTTGAATATTTCTACATATAGCTTTGCGTATTACCACTAAACTATATTTTGATGTACTACTGCTAAGGTTAATAAACGCTTCAATAGTACTAAGAATGCTTTGATTCTAAAGGATGTTTTTCTCCTCTCTAAAGGTCACTCTGCGATTAGGTACATTGTACATTTGCAAAAGTGCACAATAATGAGCTGGTTACAAAGTTAGGAAACTCAAGGTTACAGGTGGGGGCTCCCTGCCGTTGCGTGGGACGCTCCTGAAGATAACGAAGATTATGCACCGCAGTAATGAGAACTCTGGCCTGGTCGAGGCACAGGAGTTTCTTGAAGAAAACATTTTAATGATATGCAGAAATCGTCATACATTGTCATACATAGTATAAAAACTGTGATCACTCCTTTTTGTACGGCTTGCTCACCCTATCCCTTTCAGCAGGGCACAGCTGTTGTTACCTTACCTGTGTGATACTAAAATAAACCTTCTGACTTGATTATACTTCTGAATCATCGTCCTCTTTGATGCTTACACCCAAAATGAACAATCCTAATAACCATAATAAAACTAAACTCTGTCACTAGCTTTATGGTTAAGAAAAAACATGGTAAAGCAAAATAAATATGACTGAGTGAGAAACTTTGGCTTGTTTTTAGATAACGTTACTGTGCTAAATTGATCTTGCATTAGGGTGAGACAACATAAATCTAACCTCGCTGTATCATTTCAGCTTACCATTGTTTATTACTCTACAGGAGCTGACAGTGAGAAGGACAGACTGAGGGGGGCTCGGCTGACAGGACCGCAGAGCTGCAGGTTGGTCATAATGGTCATATTCTGTATCTACAAATTTTGACACACCTAAACCTACTTATGTAGTCTAGACAAAGCTTATTGCTCAATTTTCAGGCAGTCACAACACTTGTCCCAGGAGGAGAGGGGTGAACTGCTCCAGATGCTGGTAACTCGTCTGCCAGGGGTTTTGGAGTTTATGGAGTCCCGACAAGCCACACCAGGAGCAGCCGAAACAAACGGGTCCGCCAGCTTGGTGCACCTGACTCAACAGCTCAACTCTTTACACTTCATGAGAGCCATGATCCTGGAGCAGATAACCCAGAGTATCAGATTTTTGTTGAGCATCAGTTTACTCTCAGGCAGCATGGACGTCTGGGTGCTGGAAATCAAATTGCTGCTGTGTCTGACAAATTATAAACACTCTGACCCTTTTGGAATTAATGTTGGGTGCCAAGGAGCCCCGTTCAGAGTGAATTAGAAAATCTGTAATTTGTTTTTGATATGAATATTGCTGCAAATTTTAGGTGACCACCTCCAAAAAAACATCAATGTTACTTTAATGCAACGGGTTTTATTGTAGAAAACTAGATATATTTATACATTTTATAAATACATTTATTTATTTATGTATACATTTTTTATTTATACTAGATATATTATACAAGACAAGTTTTTCCTTCACATATTTATAATAAACAGATGTTGTCTTGGACCACTGTCTTTTTTGCTTCCCTTTGTTTAGGCGGCTGAAGTCATGACTTAGGGAGAGAGAGAGGGAGAGAGAGAGAGAGAGAGACAAAGAGAGCAAGAGAATGAATAAGAACTGATGTCAAGTTTCACAGTAATGACATTCATTCAATTACTTTTCTATGGTATACAACAAAGATGGAGACAGAAATTAAAATAAAGTGTACAGTTGACAGGCTAGACTTTTCCTCAGCAGCATGATACCTAAACTGTATGGTGTCTTGTAAGAGATAGGTAAGGTCTGTGGGCACGTGTCTGACTTACCTGTCCTGTGTGGTGTTGTGTTTGGATAATTCTACTGTAGCTGAGGGCACTAGGGAGAAGACCAAGCGCTGGCCTAAGACTCCTCCTTCTTGTGAGCCCTCATGGAGACTTGACTCCAATATTTGACTCTGCTGCAACTGAGGCATGTAGCTGTAGTCTT
The DNA here is from genome assembly GCA_020698575.1 of Bostrychus sinensis. NCBI lineage: Eukaryota > Metazoa > Chordata > Actinopteri > Gobiiformes > Eleotridae > Bostrychus > Bostrychus sinensis. The sequence continues at coordinate 35,151,431 of CM036240.1, forward strand.
TGGCCACCTTAACTGTGCGTACATGGTAATGGTTTGACAGTAAATGTAACATTACTGGACATCAACAACATGAGCATAAAAATGATGGTCCTGTTTTTTATAAACTAAATAACGTGAAAAGGAAAAATACTTGGCAGCATAACTCAGTACATGGCTTTAAAAGAATTTGATATCAAAGAGAAAACATCTAACTTCTGAAAATATGCAGTGTAACAGCCATGACTGTACAGATAATCTGATAATAACAAAACATTGTTATTACTAATTTATAGTATATAACTATGATAACTATTACTAAACTTAAGTATTACTAATAGTAGTATGATAATAATGTTGTGGTTTCATTATGTTAATAATGTGATTCCTCATTCACACTCTCAGGTCTGACATATGCGAACAAGACATGCATTAGTAAGTCAAATATTTTAACTCTCACCAAAAGGAACTCCACATCCTTCAGCCATCACCTCTTGAGTACAGTCTGTGACAGTGCTTCGTGTGCTGCAGGACCAGATCTGTGTCAAAGGTTCCCACATCCAGAGGTGCATGCTGTCATCTGCCGAGGCCCACTCGCTCTTGTCACTGACGTAGTGTGCCAAATACCCTTCAATTTAGACTCCAAGTTAAAATGCTGCTTGATGGACAACAAACTTGAAACTAATATACATTTCAGTAGACAGTCATAGTAAGCCATATAGTAGCATGCACAACTGAGGACCTGCTTACAGTGTGTGTGGAGTCAGCTCGAATCATCTGCAATTACATGTTTTATATTGATCTCTCCTTCTATACTACAGTACATACAACAATGTCAGAAAGTAGAATAACTGAAGGAGATGCATAATCTTCATGACACACAATCACCTTTCTTCCAACAACTCCAATGCACAGTCTTCAGACAGTGGTCCTCGGCCTGCAGTTTGGAACATCCCTGTTGACATAACATTGCACATTGTTGTATCTGTGTGCTACTGTTATTGACATCAGAGTTGCATCTAAAGTCCCTGAAAATAACCTAGCTCTATTGTAACCTACTCTATTGTAGGGCGTGCTTTTAAACACAACTGAGACACCAGCTCATGTCATTTTTGTTTCAATAAACAGTTAGACCAATGGACTGGCATGAAATAAATTTCCCTGGTTAGTTTCACCAGGGCAACAATAACATTGTTCCCGGCTAAAATGTCTTTGTTATTTTTATGATTGTGTGGAGTTTGTGTTGGAGTTTTGGTTGCGTAGGAGACCAGTCATTGCTTTATTTATCCAGAGTCTGTGTCAAAACCACCACTCGCTAAAACTGCTTCCCATCTCACGAAGCTTCGACTGCTGCAGAGATTTTGTGGCAATTTGGACCCAAATCCTCCACAGAGAAATGAGATGGAAATGAGATGGAAAACTCAGGAACACAACCAAAAGTCTTTGTCTGTCATCAACTGTGTGCAAACAACTGCAAGTGATTTTTTTGAATTTGGATTATTCTAACCACAGTCTATTTGTCTCAGTCCTTTTTCAATAGGGTCTTGGCCCAGAGAGGACAGTGATATTTATGAACTGTGTTCTCTCATTGCTCAGTAGAAGTGATTTATTGTTTTAACCAGAGGACAACTGCTTAAATACATCTTTGAAAATGCCTGGATAAGTATCTCCATCATGCAGCCCCACACACTATTGTCCAATTATGCCCCAGTGATTTCACCTTTCCGTTTGTGGAATGGGCCTTTGTCAGCTGCATATTCAGCTTGACATAAGTCTACACTGTGTGGATCAGAAGCAATATCCTCTTTCACTCGGCCTGGCTTGTCAGTAAAGGTCTTAATATGAGAAAGGATAATCATAATTTAATGTTTTAATGCAGAATGTTATCTGGGAAATAAAATCTCATATTAATCAAATAAATGATCAAGTCAAATGTAGCTTTAAAAGTGTCAGTTCACAACAAAAGTTATCTCATGACTGACGTGGAGTATGTGGATGATTATGTAGTTGCAGTGGTATTTTCATTGCACTGCTTGGTCCATTTTCTATAGCGGCATAATTGTCCTTAATCACAGCGATACAGAAGATCTTGATACTGGACTGTTGTCTTGAGAGTGATTTTTCCCACTTGAAAGAACCATTCCTTTGGAGACAATGTTATCAGCTGCGTTTGATGGCTGCCCTGAGTCCATCGTCTGGTCCCTTCCCATATCCAACCTCCTATAAGTTAAGTGTCACCCTTTTGAAGCAAAGTTTAAAGGGAATTGTGGAAAGGAGAGTTTTTTTTTTTTTTTTTTCTTGTTTGATTTTTTGGGTCATATTGAGTTGTTGGGCCATCGCTACATAGATACTTGCAGATGGAGAACAGAGCGGAGGTATGCCTATATTGCCTATATTGGTATGCCTATTTAGAAGAATCATGTTGCATTAATAATGAAATGAAGCCAAGTGAGACAATCCCATTTACAGTGTAGGAAGCAGCAGCGAGCAAAGACATTTGTTTATGGGAGTATCCAAAATGTGCTGCCTGTATTACAAAGGAATATTTGCAAAGATACTTTTCTGCAAAATCTCTTTCACATCTTAACATGTGAACTTAACACTGAAAACTGATGATAGATATTAAAGGCATGTTTTCTACGCCTGTTTTTCCAACTTACAAAGTGTTGTTGTTGTGAACAATGTCCGGCTACCAATGGTCGACACAGCCTTTCTCTTTTAAATGAGCAAAGGACTTCTTTGTCATTCTATCTTTTTTTAAAATCTTCTTTCTTCTGCCTTCTTTTCTTCTTTCTTCTGCCTTACATGTCCATCTAGTGTGTCTGCTCACCAGGATCCAGCGTTCCTTTTGTTAAAAATGTAATGAGTCATAATGTCTACCATGGCTGTGACAAATGTGAGCTGCCTAGTGAATGTATCAACAGGTGCGTGGCATATGACAACACTGATTACCCTTGAAGGATAGACAAATCCTTTGAAAACATGGTTGATGACAGCCATAACCACGAGGGGCCCAAATTGGATGGTTACAGGATTAGATTACGAATGCTTGGTAACTGGCTCTGTGGACCACATTTATAGTTATAGAAAAAAATCTCTCAAAATCTAGTAGATATGCGCTCTCTGTTCCAGATGGTGCCTATGTCTCTCAGGGAGTTAGACAGATAGAGGGCAACTAAATACTACCTCAATATGTATGCTTTCAATGTTTCTGGACAAATCAATGTACTGTAATTTCATGCATTTCCAAGTCCCAGCAGCATAGCCTCCTGCCAAATGTTTGTCCTGTATCTTTTCCTAGCAATGGCCAGAATCTGAGTTCATCAAGGCTGGGTTGAAAAAAGTCAAATGCCTGACTGTTGGATAACTCAGTATTTTCTTCACCTGTATCTTTCACAGACTCTCCATGCACTCCTGACTGAACTGAAGAACCGAAAGCTCTCCAATCGGCATACCTACTAGAATTAACATGAAATCATTTAATTGTCCCTGTTCTTTCCTACCTCCATGCTAATCCTGACCATTTATTCTTATTTGCTTTTATTATTTCTTTACCTTTTGTGTTGAGTTGAACGATATAACAACATAGAGGGGTATGTAAAAATCCTGATGGTATCACTTTCAATACTGTGGTTTAAATCCCCTGGGGAATTGTGCAATAGTTTATATTAAATACCTAAAATCAATGTTCATGTCAATATAAAGGGCATTTGGGTAAATCCTTTGTGTAATATAAGCATATATTTTCAAATTAACAGCAAGAGCATAAATTACCTTAATTAAATAGCTCTCTTGATCATACCGGGCTGACGCATGCGCAGGCAGCGTCTTGGTAGAGCAGTCTGAACTCAGCCTGAGTTGGTCCCCAAAAAACAAATCCTCTGATCTTAAATATACAAAAGTCTTCAGTGTCGTTGGTAATATGTAGATTAGTTAATAAATGCTTGCTAACTTTGACATTTATCAAACTAGAAGCTTGTCCTTGTCAAAAATACATGAAGTAGCCTAATACCTGGTAAAAAAAAATACGTATGCCTTTTTTTTTGCAAGTTGGGATTTGGCATTCGATTCTATCTTAAGTGGTTAATGTAATGTTTTGTTCTTACATACATTTGCTGTCCTTGTCCCGGAGCAGATATGATGCAGTTGTCATCAGTGAGATGCCTCTTCACAGAGGATGAGACAGACCAGTGCGCCCCCTGCTGGACATCTACCGTACTCCCAGTGCACTGCAGAAGCTCAAACAGACAGAAAAGGTCACAAAAACTGCATTAAAAAGTGACATAGTTAAATAAAAGATGAATGTAATGTAATGAATGTGCCAACTAAAGTCATCTGTTGTGTTGTTTGTCCAGGATCAGCACTTTGTGATGGAAGCAGCTTAAAGACAACAGACACTTCCAAAACACAAGAGCAGAAAACTGAGCCTCACATCATGATCCACGTTCACTTCAGTCTGATAAATAAACTGCTCACATTTATTCATGTTCAGATCATCTGTGGCTTTCATTATTACACTATAACTCTACTCAAGTAGAAGTAAAAGTACTTACTGCAAGCACTGCTTCTATTACTAGTACTGCTGCTACAGCTTTATGTATACTTCTAACCAGAGGTGGACAGTTACAAAGTACATTTACTTGAGAACTATTAGGATTTACTTAAAAAAAATCTTGTATTTGCACAAACATTTTCCATTGAAATATTAGTACTGTAACTAAAGTAAAACTCTCTTGTGTCTGTCAAGTCAGATTCACACAAATCTGGCATAGACAAAAAACATTCAGTCAGTATTAAACCCAAAAATGTCTATTCTAAGTTTGTATTCTAATTCTAAAATGTTCTATTTCATATTTTCATGGAGATGAACAATATGACACAGAAATACTGTATTTCTGTAGTGTGTGTATCATATTCATCTAATAATGATATAATTATCACTCACTATAACTGATGCTGATAAATGTAAGAAAAGAACATCTTTTATCATAAAAATGACAACCTGAAAAGCCAAAAAATAAGTTTGTTTTTTTTTTACATTTTGTCAAAACAATACAAGTTCCCTGTGTTGCATTATAAATAGTGATAGTATGTTTCTGAAGTATTTCAAAACTGTTCTGAAGTGTAGGAGGACAAGCACATCCACATCTGGACACATTCACTGGATCCAAGAGGAGCGTGAAGCTCCAGGACTTGCACACTGCTGCTGTCCACCTGAACACATCCAACAATAATACACAACATTTTACTGCTCAGCTGCAGACAAATCAAGGCAACCGTCACTGCACGCTCACTTATTCATTACATACTGTCTGTGGAGAAATACACAGAACACAGCGTCACAAATGTTATAAACTTCCTCTTTATTTTTCTCCAATACAGCAGTAGTCCATGGATGAGCCCTTCACACCTGACTTCAGAGATTTGGTTCTGTGTACACATCTTTGGACAGGTCAGGAAATTCCAATAGCCTATGAAAAAAGAGCAATTAACCCTCTGGTACTGTTATGTTTCATCTTTTGATCATTTTGCCTGTCTTCATGCAAATGTCATGATTTTTGGTGAGATGTGTCCTTTTATGTGATCTTGTTTTTTCCAGCTCAGCTTTCACAGAAAGTCAACAATACACTGTATACAAACAACACTCACGTTCATACCATTAAGCACGTAAAATGCACTTAATGCAAATTTTTGGAGACGCCACCAGGTCTTCAGATGTCAGAAACATCATCTCATATAATATCCTCAGATCATATTTCATCATGTTTCTGTCATTTGAAGATGTGGTGGCACCTGAGGTTTAACGTGCTTACATTTTTACAAACATATGGATATTTGATATCAATAGTTAGCAGAGATGTTGCTAATTCTAATGATCTTAATCAAAGCAGAATATAATAATAATTTATCATATTTTTATAGCTACAGTAAGAATGTTCGTTTTCTGGTGTAAGCATCAAAGAGAACAATGATTCAGAAGTGTAGTCAAATCAAGTTTAATGAGTTCTTACAGGTAAGGTTACAGCGTAGCTATGGGCTGTGCAGAAAAGGTTAGGGAGAGAGCCCCAAGAGAGGATTTTTATATTTCTGTATGACGATCTCAGCATAGCGTTATCTTCTCTGTCTTCGAGAAACCCCCATGCAATGGCTGGGCCACGGAAGTTCTCAGTTCAGCATAGCGTTATCTTCTTTGTCTTCATGAGCCTCCCGTGCATCGGCAGGGCCACGGGGACTCACACCTCAGCCTTTAGTCTCATAACTTTGTAGCAACTCTATTTGTAATGTGTGCAATTTTATGAATGAACAATAGTAAACTGACCTTACACTGGAAAAGTACCACATAAGACTTATGTATAATGATTCTTATTAATGTTGAGCTTTTATTAACCTTAGCAGTAGTACATTCATTGAAATATAAGTTTAATGTTAATGCGCCTAACTGTATGTAGAGATATTCAATAGTGGGGACAGCTTTTTAAACACACACACACAAAAAAAAACAGTCATTAATTAATCTAAGCTATTTTGTATTAAAATGGCATCATACAAGTTAAAAGAAGTAGCCTGTTCAAACAAACACAACAGACCTGCATCCTGCTGTCCTTTGCTGGTCTGTTTACTTCTTCTAATTTTGCACCAGAACAGTACTTATTGAAAACGTTCTTTTTTAGTCAGATAATGTTTTTAAAGGTTGTAAAACATGAAATGCTATTCTAGAGGTGACCAAGACTGGTTTAAAAATAAAGGCCTATTACATCTCCTTTAAGAGTTACATGACGGGATTCAGTGATTCACATATTCTTCAACTTGAGTTAGAATTTCAGATGCCTTGTCCAGTGCTCTTCTTTCATTCACAGACCTGAACTGTCCGTTGGGAATGTTTGGAAACTGGTGATAGTTTGGATACTGGGTCTTTTTGGGGTCCACATCCAAAGCTATCAGATCGCTCACCAGTTGTGGCAGACTCCTGAGATGAGGGCTATAGCAGGACACTTTTGAGGCCATAGCTGAAATGCAACTGCTGGTTGGCTGCTTGCCGTTGTTTCGGTATGAGGCAGCTATGAGGGCCTTTTTGACAGCTTGATGAACCTTGAATAGACACCACTCTGTGCTTCCTCCTCCAGTGTCTTTGTAAGCCGCATTAAGATCACAGCGAGCTTGTCTGCACCAACGACTTGCCTCCTTTTTGTTTGGCTGTGGGATATTTTCATTGAAAGTCCAGAAGTTGTAAGAACGGTGGCCAGTATAAAATCTCTCTCGACTGGTTCGGTGATGTCGGGCCTCTTCATCCCATTCATGGAAGAAATCTCTGAAATTTGAATGCCCTCGTGAATATGATGGGGATGAATTGGATCCAGTAGATTTGCGTTTGCCTTGTGTGGGTTCAGCAATTCTATTCTGTAGATATTTGAAGGCCTCAGAGGCAATTAATGGACAGTCATGGTTTTTATCTGGATGCCACCTAAGGTAAAGCCGCTTAATGGCTTTCTGGCGCTCCTTGTGAGGAAGAGTCCAAATATCAGCTAAACATTTGTCTATCTCTTTCTTAGCCTCTTCAACAGAGACAGGTGAGGACCACGATCTTTGTTGGGAGGAATGGGGGGCTGCACCTTCTACGAGCTGGAGCTCCCAGGAAGAAGATGGTGTTGGATGCTTTTCACGTTTGAACTGGTACAAATCAAGAAAACTGACTTCGATTGGCTCCTCTTGTCCAATGTCTATTTTGTATCTCTGTGTAAGTTGTACTGAGTGCCCAGGTAGTTCCTCAACAATAATTGCATAGATGTATATGCCATTCCAATGGTAGCCTACATACTCCCCTTCCTCAAAGTTATTGAGGATGTTCATGTCCAGAGCATCGTGCCATTCTTCTGGGATCTCTGTTCCTGGTGCTGGTGGGTTGAAAAACAAACTTTCAGCTTCAACACTGTCAAGGATGTGGTACTTTGCTAATATTTTTCGAACTTTTTCCAGGCTGTCACACAAGAGCAGTTTTGAAAGCACTAGTATTTTCCGCGGTCCAAGGTTGTTACCTAAAAGACGATTGATTTCCTCTGCCAGTGTTTCACAAACTTCAGTTTTGTCTGTTTGAGCCCCGTCATTGTTGTGGCTTATGTAAAATGTGCAACCTTGTTGCCCTTGTTTGACATAAACCTCTGTTTTTGCAGCAGTATTGGGCAGTTGTTGTTTATCTAGCCAAAGCTCTGTCAGTAGACTTTTACAGCAGATAATCAGTATTTTGCCAAACATATTGTTACACATTTCCATGGCCTCTTGCTGTGTTATCTTACCTTCAAACTGTGCCCGAATTAGACAGATTAAGCCATATTTAAATGCTGAGGAAGAAAGATGTTCTGCAAAGAACCCACTAAACTCACAGTCTCTTTCACAGAGCTCCATTTGTGTCTCCACTAATTTTTCCTCAGCAATTTGTGACAGCATTTGTGGCTGAAGTCTCTGAGGCAGTAGTTTTAGGAGCTTGTGATGTTCAAAAACGTCATGTCCCAGATTACATTTGTTGAGTTTTTCAAGCAAGACAAGCTTCTCAGGAAGAGCCGGTTCTAATCGTGAAGCTTCAAACACTGTATCATTGTAGTATAGTCTGTATGATTCTATTAATTTTCCATTCTTTCCAGGAAGATACAGTGTCTTTACATTATCAAGACTTTGCTTTTGCTTAGAAAGCTTAATAAACAGCTGTTGAACAGCACGTGCCACTGTTTTTCTTTGATTTGGTTGTAGGCCTAGTTTATTATAGGTCTCACTGTGGACTGCTGCCAAAACTTTACAAAACTGAGCTGCAGTGGCTTCCTTCCTTACACCAATTTTCATGAAGAATTCTTCATATAGGACCAAATTCAAGGGGATTTTGTACAAATAAGGTCTGAAATCATCATCATGAGGCAGAGAAAATGACACATCATCAGGTTTTACTAGACTTTTGTTTTTTTCAACCAACACAACAGGAAGCCCAACCAGTGATCGGTCTTTAAAGGGGTTGGTTTGTAAGAAAGCATAACAGTGTTTGAACACTTCAGCGCGTGTTCTGATTGTCTGCTCATTTTGACAAGGTGACAGACATATGTTACTCATATTTTTAGTAACATATTCTGAAGGTGGTTTTTCAAAAGCTCCTGCATTACAGAGTATTTGCATAAGTTTTTGAGACTTATAAACCGCTAAGTGTATAATTGGCATTGAAGACCAAACCAGCTCTTGATGCTTTTCTTCACCTTCAATCAAAGCTCCTCTGATTGCAACGGCTGTGCTGTCATTGGTAAAAGGTTGGTGATAATTGCATAGTTCTGGTTTAATATTTACAGGAAAAATGAACTTAACATCAGCCAAGCTTTGTAGCAGCTTTTTTCCTTTGCTTTCATTGTTTTCAACAAACTGCAGAGCTTCTTTGAAAACAAATGATGATTTCTTTTTGAGGTCCTCAAGTTGGTTATTCCCTTTGGCATCTCTTTCCACCTGATGTGCAAACATTATTAAGTCATCTGTGGAAACATTATGCCTCATTCCAAGCTCTCTGAGTAAAACCCTTGAATCAAATATTTGACAGAGGTTATCTTTACACAACTCATGCCAAAATGTCTCAGGCACAAATCTATCTCTTGGGAGCATCACCCTGAAGAGTTTAACATCTTCATCAAAGAAATATGATGCCATTTCCAATTTGCCAAGAGAACTGCAAATCAGTTTGACATTTTTAAATGTGGAGATGATTCTGTCCCTAGATTTGGGATAGTTGTAATCATGTTGTACTGACAGTAAGAGTTGGAGACACTGCAGTGTCTGACGCTCTGTGAGTTTATGGATCACAGGCAGAATGAATTGAACCAAAAAGTCCAAATCTGATAGTGATTGGATGTTAAGTGTTTGTGAAAGCTGCATGTTTTCTGTGCTGTTTTTGAGGAAAATGACAGTGGCATTAGGCAGGGTCCACAAGTCTGGAAATCTCAATATTAAACTTATGTCAAGGATAAATACCTGTTTAACTCTGTCAATGCTCACTCGCTCACTATTTACAGTTTCAAACAAGGGTAAGGATTTGAACTTTCTTTGATAGTCATGTGTATCTTTGGCTTTGGAAACACCGGAGTTCAAGAAGAACTGAAGCTCATTCATTTCACTTGATGAGAGTTGGGAAAACTGTGACTTTTTAATGTTGTAGAGATGGTCCAAAACAGAACTTCTGTCACTGACATTCATGAATTGAGAATGGAGATAGGAATAGCACTGTCTGTCTATCTCATGAAAGAACACAATATTAAGTTGCATGAAACCAAGTTTAAACAGAATGCTTGATGCATCAGTGTCTGAAACAGAAGGAATCACACTTGGCATATCTTTCAAAGTTTGCAAATATTTCTTATTGTTCAACTTTGGACAAACAACTGGTAAAATGCAGCACTCACTGTAGAGCTGCCTCACGGCACCCAATGTCATGCTGTCTTTATCACAGCTTTTACTTGAAGTTTTGATTTCACTCATTATGAACTTCCAAAGAACCGTCAACCAGACCAACATTTGCTCACTTGGAATGTAGAACTGATTTTTTGGGTCAACTTCACAGGTTTGAAGGAAGCGCTCAATTAAAGGCTTCAGGTATTTGGCTGCAGTAGAAACTGTCAATATGTTGACAAAGCCAAGTGTTTTAAGAGTGAAGATGTGTTCTCTGTTGACTGTATAATCTGCAAACCGGTCTTCATAACCAATGAACAAACACTCATATATTGATGCTAGCTTGGGAGTGCTCATGTTAAACACTCTGAGAACCTTGTCTTTTGTAAGAAGCAGTGGAAGCCCATGGATTAAACCAAGGCCAGCCTTTGTGTCTTTTTGTTTGTGTGCATGCAGATCTTGTAAACAGAAACTCAGGAGCTCTGAACATCTTTTCTCATCTTTGATTAGAGTCTCTGTTATAGGGAGAGGAAGCTGTTTTTCTATCTCTGATGGATCACTGAGGGGCTTTGCTCTCAGGAATATCTGCACAGTTGAAGGAGTCACACAGCTCAGCTCGATTCCAGCTGATTTGAAACTACTCCAAATCTTTTTCATATCCAAAGGCACAAGTCTCATTCCAAGATCTTCTAATATTGTTTCAAGTGCATTACTTATTCCAATAATCAAATAAGGTACTTTAGTTGGTTCTGTTTTGGTAACATTACACCAGTCAAAGAAATATTGTTTCAGAGGCCTGTCTGCAATAGTTCTTGTAGAACTCTTCAACACTGGAATCACATTTAGAGATCTTTCTTTGATTGATCTGTATACTTCATGTACCATTTCATGCCAGTCGGGATGAACATCTTTGGTTGCACTTGGAAAAAAACACAAGTAATATTCTTTTAGAAACTGTTCAAGTTTTGTCTTAAAGCTTTTCTTGTCAGCTAAACTACAGCGAAGATAATCAAGGAGGTCAGCATACAGAGGAGCTATGACGGTCTGTTTCAAATATTCATTCCAGTTAATTTTTTGACTCTGGCCATCTTCTTTCCATAGGTTTCTTCTAGAAGAGTCTACCTCAAAGTTAGCATTGATATGCACTGGTAGTCCTGTGTATCCAGGCAAAGGAAGTGAACAAAATGCTTCTCCAATAAAATAAGTCAGTCTTTTTGGTTCCAGTTCAGAATTCTTCAATCCTACGCGTGCCGCTATTGCTGCTTGGGCAAGTTTGTCAGGCAGTGTTTTTTGTTTCTCATTCCTGTTTTTGAATGAGCCAAACTGTTCTGCAACTATCCATTTAGTTGTTCTTTTATGTGATGTTGAAATTACTGTTTCATAGATTATTTTTTGTGGATTTACAGGTTCATTGGACAGTAGCGCATGTTGTTTACAATGATCAAATGCCCCTTTTTGCTGGATATTGGACATTTTTTCTACTGCATAGATCAATTGAAGATTTCCTGATTTGTCAATTTCATGAATTTGTATTTTGGAAATGCTTTTCAAAAACAGTATAAGTCCTTCAGGATCTTCAGATAGAGCAGAGCACAGTTCATTCATGTCATGCTCAGTCACACTCTCCCGGGATATTTTTGAACAGTATGCCATGGCATTAGTTCTTAAAGGCAACCTGAACATGGTGCCTTCTTTCAGAGGAAATATATCAGGTAGAAAAGAATTGTAGACATCCATGTACATCTGCTTAAAAGAGTCAGCTAGTTTGTAACCAATCCCAGCAGGTGACACGACTGAAGTACTCTCGATAAACTCTTGGTTGGGGTCAGAAATGCAAAGTAATTTATCCCCAGTGAGGATAGAGGGGCAGTCAGTAAGATGGTAAACAGAGTTGAATCCAAGTCCGTATTTCCCCGTCTTTCCTGGAGTATTGTGCTTCCCGCCTTCTCCCAGCTGTTGAATACCAGTTAAGTCTGCATCAGAGAAAACTTTGTTGTTGAACACACAAAGGGCTGGGCCTTGCAGATCATTCCATTTTTCCCCAAAGGTTTTTTTACTGCCATGCTGCCTTTTGTCCCAAACAAAATGAATTTCCGTTGCCTCTGCATCATCTGCATTTTGGATAAGTTCTTTAAGAATATCCTTCTTTGCTGGATAGGCTGAGATTATGTTTTTGATTCGAACTGTTAGCTCTTCCTGCTGCTCAAACTGAAAGGCAAATGGTGACATGTTTTCAACAGCGTGGTTAATCAACGTGTGGTGCCTGGTTGTTTTGATGCCAAAGTGGAGTGCCATAACTCGTGATATGTTGTCATGGCACAAGGTAAGACCTTGTGTGACTGGCATCCATGGGCTATCATTATAGAACAACGTTTGTGCAGGTTGTAAAATACAGTTTTTATTAGGCACAAGACAGTTCTTAATTTTCTCTCCAGTGTCATAAATTCCTCTGTTCAAAATGGTGAGACAAACTGATAAATCCCTTCTTGGCAAGCACTTGTTTCTATGTTTAGAGTGGACTTCCCATAAAGCATCCAAGCACTGGTTAATTGTAAACTCTTTTTTCACACCAGCTTTTTCCCAGAGTGTCCTAAAACTTGTGAAATCATGTGGAAGAACATGGAGATAAGGCCTGGCTTCAAACTGTGGTGTCTCCGCCACACAGTTCACATTGACAAATCTATCACCGACGAGGACAAATGGAAATGATTTTGTACTTTGCAAAATAACATTTGTTGTATTATTGTGTGAATCACACAGACAGTTGTCTAGAAACCTGTAGCATTCATTGGCCATTTTGTGCAGCACTGATTTGTCCAAAATCTGACAGTGTGTATGTGCTTCTTTTAGCTGCTCAAGCACCATTTCATACCCTGGACTGTCACTAACACCCAACATCTGCAGAACTGGATCAGAGGGATGTATTTTAAGGTTAGAAAGATCCAAAACAGACTGTGTCATGTTAACAAGCAGAGCACATTTGTCAGTAAAAATTTCAATAGGCCTTTGCAGTGTCACCTCTCTTTCCATTTTTGCATCCCCAGCTGTAAATGCAGGCAGAAATTTAGTTACTCTCAGTGCTTCCCAGTGATGAGACAGATCATCGTGCAAGTAATGCTTCAGAAGTTCCAGAAGACATTTTATATGCACATATGCTTTAGTTTGGTCATTGTTCCAAATTTTACTGATCGCTTCTGCTTTTTTAGTAATGTCTTCTAATGAAAGCATATCACTTGCCATTCCAAGCATCTGCAGGCGTAAAATGTTTTCAGGGGAGCAAAAGTCATTTTTAGTCCCTTGAAGTAAGCGACCTTCCTCATGCTCAAACAGGCATGCCACTCTGCTTGTTGGGTTGACCAGGTTCTGAATATACTGCAGCTGTCCATTGGTAGTAGGAATGCATGGGTATGAGACCAAAAGTCTGTCAGTTTCTTTCATGTTGAGGTCAATAGCATGTAGCATCAATGTATCTCTCCATTCAGGATCCATGTGGCCCAGATTTGTAAATACTGCTTCCTCGTAAAATCTCTCCCAATTCCAAGTCTTATCTTGGAGAACCTTTTCTAGGCCAGCCTGTTTGAAACTGTTCCTTATCCAGCCTGGTAGTGGAACTACATATTTGGAGTTTACGTATTTCTGACAAACTTGCATTGCAAGTGCGCAGATGTTTTGATCTTCCTCAATGCTCTCGTGCAAAAAAATTACATTTTCCAAGGAGCACCAATGTTCACCATTGCTAAAAAGCTTAGGAGCACTACAAGGCTGGACTATAGTAGAATAAAAAGAGTCAACCAGAGGCTTGAATGTCTCACTCACTTGCTCCCTGTCTGGCCAGAATGTGTGATAGCAGTACCTCTCCAGCTGCTTATTTTGAGACATTTTCTTAAGAGCCAATAGTGCAGTGACATAGGCAGTCACTAATGGGTCTTGAAGCAGAGACTTGTTCCAACCATGTTTAACTCCGCTCTCCCAAAGACCTTTCCTGTTGCTGGTCACTGCAAATGTTCCATTTACATTGAGTGGTAGCCCTGTGTCAATGGAAAGAGGAAGGAAGCAAAATGCCTGGCCAGCAAGGTTTGTTTCTGATGCTACAAATGTTGCTGTTTCAGAGTTAAATTGCAAAGGTACAGCCACACCTCCAATGGGCAATGTGAATGAGCCTATGTTGTTTTTTTCCAAGGCCATTTTCAAAGACTCATTTGTACCAAAGCAGTTGTAGAGGAGCCAACACTGGACTTGTGTTTCATCTGATTGCCGACAGGTTATCTCCACAATGTCCACTTTACAGCAGTTGATGACTTCTTTGCATTTTCCGTTAAGTTGCATTAGCAATTCCTCAGCATGGTGTTGCATTGACCGATAACTTTCTTCTGGAATATCCATGCTGCACACTGTGGTTTTGGAGACTGTGAAAATATCTTCAATTTCACCATCTTTTAGTGGAGTTGAAGCAAAATTTGGGACAGTTTGTAGTGACACTGTGTTTATATTTTTAAGAAAGATCAAGTGGGATTGTGAGTCCTTGGTAAAATGTTTTAGGAAAGTCATAATATCTTGATTGCAATAAACTTTAGAGCTTATTTCTGATAAATGTGATTCCTGTTCAGTTCTGAATGGTAGTTTGATTAGGGTACCTGGATAGTGTTGAGGAGTTTGACTACTAAAACTGCAATTAAAAATTCCTTCATAAGGTCCAAACTGACCAGGAAACCAATGAAAAAGTCTCTGTTGAGATAAGTCCAACTTGATCCCCGGATTTGATTTGTGTTTGATACGTTTTTTAAGATGGGTTATATTTGGATCAAGAATGAGAAGAGTACTACCGCTGAGGATAGAGGGAATGTCTGTCACATGATAAACTGTGTTGAATCCAAGTCCAAACCTACCTATCTTTTCAACCTTGTTTTCCTTTGAGGCAGAACCCACTCTCACTATGTTGTCCCAGTCATCATGTGAGAACTGTTCATTATTGTAAGCCCAAACACAGGGTCCCTGGCAAAGCTTCATGTCTGGGTCAATGAGACTTTCAGGGTCATCTCTGTGAACTCTGAAATCCATTAAGAACTGGCATGTCTGTGCCCCAGCATCTTCAGCATTTTGAATAATCTCTTTAAAAATGTCATTTTCTTCATCGTATTCTTTTAAAATGTTTTTGATTCGAGTTGTTATTGGTTCAGTTTGTCCGCACTGTTCGATCCCCACTAATTCTGGATCCAGAATATAGGTACTCAGGAGATTAATCTCTAACCATTCTGCTGTTGCTTTAGGTATCTCCTCATGAACAACATGAATTTCTTCCTGGCTGCACTCAAGTTCTTTCAAGCCATTCTTGCTTAAGTCACAGAAAACAGAGATTGCCTTTGGTTTAAGTGTATATTGTCCTTGTTGCACACTGACTGGCACTGGGATGTCATCTGGAACCACCTTCTGCTCTCTCCAAAGCCAGTTCAGAATTTCAATGGATGTTTTAACCTCAGATGATGTTGCAACTGCTACTTCTCTGCCTTCAATGGTTTGCTTGATGATATAAAGCAACTTGATAATTTCTTCATCTGTGAGCTCTTCTCTGAGGCCAAACTCCAGGAACAAATTTTTGTATGGAAGAAATTCATCTGGAACTTTACCAATGTGAGAGCTTAGGTCTAGATTATAGGGATAATCTAGAACCAGTTCCTTAGGAGCAACAAACTGGTTGCGATTCCAAAGCCATGCTGTGTCTTTACTGATTAATGTGGTGTAGTCAGGGATGGACCTTTGCATGTGTCCATACATGTTTCTCAATTTTCTTTTAAAATCCGCATTTGTGTCAGAATTAATCAATGTCTCCACTTTGGACATCAAGACTGATAGATTAGCCACCACTTTTTCAGGCGGTGGTAGTCGTTTGAGGCCAAGTTTGCTGCAAACATTTTCACTGAGCTTTCCCTCCAGCGGCATCACATATCCAACTATGTCTTCATACATGCTGTGCCTCATTTCCTCCGGACAAAAGAAGCCACTTTCCATGAAGTCATTCTGTTTGTCATTTTCAGATTTAGTCCATGGAACCCATTTAAGCCTTTTGAGTTGCTCTAACTGGCCATTAGTAAAGTTCTCCAGTAAATCATAAGCATCCAAGATTTTTAGTAACACCTGAGCTCTTTTATGAGCCTCTAGTGGACAGCTACTAGTGAGCTTTACAATCAGTGTAGCAGCATGCAGTAAGTGCTCAGGAGATGCATCCACTTCTTTATTAATCAATCCAAGATCTGTTAAGCTAGCAAGCATCTGTGGTGTCTTTGTGTACACAGCTGGTGGGAAAAAATCATCCTCAAAGAGAACTTTAAAAGCAGTAACTCTGGGATCAAAAAGACTGGAGACTTTCTTTAACTCTTCATTGATTTTAATAAAGGACAAATTAGTGCATCTAACTTTTAAGTTTTGATTTTGATAGAAAAGGATGTTTCCGTGGGCTAAGATCCATGTCATGATTTTTTCAGTGTCTGCTTTGCTACATGCTCTACCCTCCACACTGTCAATAAGAAAGCTGGCTGCTTGTGCTGTGTCCAAGAGCGTGATATTGAGTAGCTGAAGAAGTCTGCGATCAGCCTCAGTTGCACACTTGACCACTGAATCAGGCATCGGCACATCTGTTGGTATTGTGAGCCCAGAAATGAACAGCACTGCCTGTTTAGATTGAGCGGTGGTATACTCTCCTTGCAGAGTTTGGAACAAAGGCAACTGCAAGAGTAATTCTTTCTCACAGCTTGTAAGGGAATCAAGACAAGCAAGGTAATCTTTCAGCCCCTCCAAAGCACTTTTAGAAACAGACATAAGCTCTTTGGTGACTTGCTGGGATTGTAAATTTACAAAAACTTGCAGAACATGTCGTGGGGATGGACTTAGGACATACAAATCAAGGTCTTCATGCTTAAGCCAATTATTTTCTTCCACCACCGTGCCACCAACTTTGTTCACCAGCTGAGTGATATGATCTGGTATGGTAACCTGCTTACTTTTCTTAAAAATCAAAGTTGTTTTTTTTTGTATTCTAGCAAGTGTCACTGGTTGGCTGGTGGATAGTGTATTAACTGGTATTAAAGGCAGTCCAGTAAAAGAATTTAGCTCCTTGAAATGACTGTTGAGAAATCTCCAGAACTCTTGTAACCAGTTCAGTGGTGGATGCTCATCACTGCTCACCTCCCATGTTACAAGTCTATTCTCTGTCTTCTTCCAGTCCGCCGGCAAATAGCTTCTGGTGTATTTCACCACTTGGTCTGCATCAATGTTAATAACCATGTATAGATCTGTAAAAACAGCAATATTTATAAGATTAAAGTGATCCTTGCTGAACAGGTGCTGAACATATGCCAAAAGATATTCTTACTTTTTACTGCCAGTTGTCTGAGGTGGTCAACACATTCTGGGCTGAGGCCATCTGGTATGAAGAGGTTTTTACAGAATGGAAGCAGAGTTCTGCACAAAAACAAAATGTTTATGTTAAAGATGTTTTATTTCAAATGGAAAAATAATACAAATTAACAAAATGGAACCAAAAGTAGTTTGTCAAAAATCTGTCGAAAGTACTCAAAAAACATGCTTTTTAAACTACTAAACTAAAGAAATCCATACATTTGATTTAACACTTTACATTTTAAAAACTGATGTCCTGTTTTTTCATATCGTTTTCATATAATTTTGACATTGTTTTTCACGCTACTAGAGCATGACTCAAGGGTTGTGATTGAAATATTGGCAGCATTTTTTTTTTCGAGGTTGTGAGGGATTTTTTTAAACAATTGTGTATTTGGACGTGGAAGCCAATTTAGTCATACTACTTCTTGTTCTACAGGTAAATATAAGCTGATGTTTATTTTCACATACACATTCTAGCATTAAAATGACTTAAATCCCAATCAGACCTTTTTACACTGGATTGTTCAAAACAAGAGTATGTAGAGCAAAGGTTGACAAAAAAGTGATTTATGTAAATTTTAGTGGTAACAATGGCTGTTGGCGCTATGCTCGTAAGATTTGGGCATCATACTGTTGTTGTCAGTTGAACAGGATAAACTAATAAAGGTGCCAAGTTTTTTATTTTTTAGGTGATATTCATTATCCTCAGAGAAAAAACAGCAAGGTCTGGTGCAACAAGTAATGAAAAATCAAACAGCAAAAATCCACATACCTGGGAAATTCCTTGCTGTCGATGAATGCAGTGTCTTCTTCTCTGTTTGTGAAGGATTTGAAGGAGCCATCACTGAGGGGAAGCAGTTGAAGACCCTGGAGTTCTTTGTACTGGCCGTCACTCAAGACATACTCTAACAGAGTTAGTCGGTCAGCCTCAGAGATGTTATGAACATTAGTCCTGTGAAGAATGTCCCTCAGGAAGGTTGGGGTCACATGAGTTAGAGAGCTAAAGTCTGGATAAACTGCCTCTATTGCTTGGGCGACACTGTCTGATAAATTTACCAAGTTCTCCCCACAGGACACCAGGATTCTTTTAATGGTGGCCAATGTCTCAGAGGTTGTTGGGCCGTTACATGGAAACACGGCTTCAGACAGGGTGATGAACCTTCTTTCATCTCTGGCCAAGGAAAGAACTGCTATATTCTGACAAAATAACTGACTGAGAACATCCAAGGCGACCTCATACCATTTCTCTTTATGCTGCACTTGGGATAAATCAGGCCAGAGACTGTAGATGGAAGAAACCGGTAGAGTGTAGTCTTGGACAAGTTTGATAGCATCTTGAATGATTGTGAGATATGTTTTTGGAAGCACCTCTTTGATAAGCAATTCGTTCCAGATGGCGTGTTCATCATTTTTCTGGTCTTCCTCTTGCCACTTGATGTGTCTTCTGTTGTCTGTGAGGCCGAAGTATGCATTGACATGAACTGGAAGCCCTGTCTTGTTTGATTCGTTGTTTGGCAGGGGGAGAAAGCAGCACAGTCTACTCTTACTACAGTCTATGTCTATGTCATCGCAAGGGAACGCCAGGTCAACTCGAGGAACAAACTTCAATTTCTCTGCGAGGAAATCAAGCTGGTCCACATTGCCTTCTTTTATAGTGCAAGATGTCACCAGCCATTTTGTTTTTTTAAGCTCCTGTGATTTGAGGGAAACGGATTTGATCCTTGTGCAACCCTCGGTAATGCCCTCGTATGACTCTAAATTGACGTCTTGTAAGGATGTAGATTTCACTTCTAATCTAGTAGTGACAGAGCCATGAACATCAATATGGATTAGAGAAACAGACGAGACATTTTTTAGAAAGAGAAGGCTCAGGTCTGCATCAGCAATGAAACTATCAAAAAGCTCGACAACTTTCTCAGAGTTGTAAAGATTGTCTGATATTTCTGATCCCTCCAAGCGTAAGGGGAATCTAAAAAGGGTCCCATTGAAATTCTGATCTTCCTGGACAACTTTGGACCACTCTTGTCCACTTACAAGTGAAAGTACATCTCGAAAGGGTTGAAACTGATCATGCATTGTTGTTAATGCTTCTCTGTCTTCTTCATCATCCAAAGACCACAGAAAACCTCCACTTTTTGTGCCAAATATTTTCTCCTGAGGGTCCATCATGCCCAGGTGACCCGCGCTGAATATGCTTGTCACATCTGTGAATAAAAAGAACAATATTCTTAAGCTGGGGACACACTAGAAGCTTTTAAATCTTAACAGATTTTAAAACTGCGGAACACTGAGTGTGGACCACATACATAACGAGAATTTCAACAAAGATTTTTAATCTGATAATCCTGTCATCGCACAGATTACAGGATTCTGCAGACTGCCAGACCACACACTGCAGTTTATAGGTGCGATTTAATCAAAAAAGTGTCAAAAAAGTGGAGACAAAAGAGTAGTAACAAAAAGGAAAATGTAATTTTTTTACTTATTTTTTTTACTTGTCCTTGTGAAACAAGGTAAACAACCTTATAAACAGCCTTTTTTCAGAGAGAGGATGAGCCAAGTTGTGCTAACTTTTTCATAAATAAAGGTGGCGTATATTAGCAACAGCTGTTTCCGGTCTAGTGATGCACGGCTCTCGCTTCGAGAAACAAAACATTGCATTTGCAGTTTATAGTGCATTAAACACAAGTCAGAATTGTGTCGTTATATGACGAGTTGTTAAAATGTGGTAAAGTGGCACAGTGACTCGAGAGAAGTGAATTTAATGCACACAGAGCTGGTGGCACAGCGGAAGGAGTCTCATGTTTACTGAAGCTTTACCTCCAGCCTCACTCCGACACACCCCAGTATTTACTCTCCTCTTTATAACTAACTGACAATGACAGCAAAAAACTATTGACAGAAAAACTTCTATATTTAAAAAATCAGCTTTAAACATGATGGAGGACTACCATCGCGTCAGATGGCTGTCAGGGCATGCGCTGTAATTTGCTGTGAAAAACAAAGAAAGGATAACAAGAATGTGAGAGCACGAGAAAATGCTTCAGGAGCAGTTTATACACTTTCAGTCCGAGCTGGAGGTGAGTAGGAGAATCATTCCTTTATTTCACTTCGTGTTGATATCAATGACTGTATATGAGGAATATATGTCAAAGGTTGCTATTTCCAATAGCCTATTTGTATTGAGCGCTTCTGTGTTTCAAAGTTGCCGTCAGTGGTTCTGTCTGCCTGCCTCCTGACACCTCACTCTGATTGGCTGTTGCAGTTTTTTTGTCAGTATAGTCGAGGGTGAAAATCATAAAGCATATCAAGCATGTTTGATATTTACAATTTGAAGTTGGAGAGGCTCCGACCCAACAAAGAGTCATAACATAATCGCGCTGACATCATACATGAGGAGTGTAATGACAAATAATCATTTGCAAGAAACCCATACTCGGGCCACGCCTCCCTGAACTAGGGGAGAGGCAAATCGGGCCCTAAATTGGGCTGATAATCCTCTAGTGTGTCCCCAGCTATAGACTCTTTTCTGTGCCCAAGCATCACTGACCAGCAGTGGCGATTTCTCAATGACAACAAGGGTATGCTGAGCTTCCCCTAAAATTTAATTAAATAAATGGTCAAATATGCACTGTTGAATTTCATAATATTAGGTATTAAGTTACATTAAAAGTGCAGTAGAATGTGTTTAATTTCATAAGTACGTCATTCATTTATCAGCAGTTTAATCTGTTTCTCCGACGTGATCCTCCTCTCACTTCAGAGCAGCTCGGATGCTGTATAAATCCCTATTGACATTGAGCTTCAATGGATCGCTATGAGAGAAAATGCTCCGAAATTGTCCTGCCAAGTCAATGGAGCAGTGGGCATGCTGTGACACTGGCTGATCAATACAGATTGGCGGAACTGGCTGAAGCTTTTGACTAACAGTCAGAGCGGTGTTTGCTGGCTTTGGAGAATGCCATACTATGAAATGTATGGAGAATAAGGGACAGAGCTCACAGCAGAGGAGACAGTTGTGTGCTGAATGAGCCGTCTGGTGTGTAAAATGAAGTGATTTACCTAATTTTCACCATTTGTACATGTTACACTCTAAATAAACAAGGATAATCATAGCACTGTTGAGTTTGAATCTTGTTTATGTTTGGTTAGTTCATTAGTTTGGTATCAAAGTTGTAGGGAAACGAGCTGGTAGTTAGCCCAGGATTAAATGTTAAATAAGTTTCCCCTGTTTGATAGATCAGCAGCCGCCGCTGCTGACCTTATACCCCTTTGGGTCAAAGACATGAATAGATTCATAAGATTAATAAGTTTCTTGAATAGTGGTTCATAGTAAATAAATACTGTATTTAGGTTAGATATATTGTAAAGCTGTTATATAGTATTAGTTAGTCGAAGCCAAACTAACGTTTCGGTATCGTGTTGAGTGTTCTGCACATACAGAATATCTGATATTTTCTGATATTTCAAATGACAAAAGCAAGCCTTGTCTGGAACCTTGTTTATTAGTTTTCTAGATGCAAATACAGTTAGGTCCATAAATATTTGGACATTGACACAAGTTTTGTTAATTTAATAATTTTAATATTCACATCCAAATCGGACGAAGGGTTCAGAAGTTAAAATATAAGTTTCAGGAGTTTCATGTGTAGCCACCTCTTTCTATTTACCATTAATAAAATGTTAATTTTTAATACCTAAAATAAAATCCTTTGCAGGCAATGACTGCCTGAAGTCTGGAGATTGTGGACCTCACCAAACAATGGGTTTCCTCCTTTGTGATGCTCTGCCAGGCCTTTATTTATTTATTTATTTATTTATTTATTTATTTATTTATTTATTTATTTATTTATTTATTTATTTATTTGTATAGGGACAGTACATATTGATGAAAATATACATGCTATGTAAATATGAAAGCTTCTAGCCAAAGGCTAATTTCCAACTGTTGTCCCCAGACAGGCTGATATTAGCATACAGTACAACAACAATCAAACAGTAACAATAACACATTAGAACAGATAATGCAAAGGGAGATCAGGCTAACAGCCATAGGCACCAATGTAATTCAATTAAAGGAGGACACATAGACTGGGATACTTGCTCAAGGATTGCATATTGCCTTAGTGGTTCATATTTTATTTTAGACAGTTGATCTAATGTAGGTGCTACAGTGCAATGCACATTAAGAAGAAAAAGTGCAATAAAAGGTTGCACATATCCCCACTAAATAAGGTGCCATAGATTATTGCACACTGCCGTTTTTACAAATAAAATGATTGGGGGTGGGGTGAATTGGGGGATGGGGTGCTGAAGTGCATTAGTTATTGTCTAAAAATATTTTGCACCTTAGCACATTACTATCATCTATCTATGGTCACAAATTTGAGCAGATCTGAACCAGGCCTTTAAATTGCATTTAAAAGGAGCAAAGCTGGGGGATTCCCTAACTGTAGATGGCAAATTATTCCATAAAAATACTCCCCTTGTAAGACAGTACATTTTGACTAAAAGAGGTCGTCCTCATAGGCACTTCACAGTCTCCCCTGGTTATAGCCCTAGTAGCCCGAGACAAAAGCGTTCTGGTTGATCTGTACTTGATGTAGTTGTTGAGCGGTGGTGGAGCTAACTCATGTAGACTTTTATACACCAGGCAAGCATTTTCTTCAACTTTTGAAATTTTCAAAGCTGAATAAATTGTACTTTCAAAGAATTTTACAGAGATGATAAGTGAAGGGTTTTTTGTCTAGAATTTTCAAAGCTTTTGTATAGATATATACATATACATATACATATATATATATATATATATATATATATATATATATATATATATATATATATATATATACACACTGTATTTTCTCTCAAAGTCTTCTCCTTATGAAGTGTTGCACACTAAGGTGGATGTTGTAAAGGGTTTTTTCGCCATTTTTTGATCCAGCCTAAGGATGGTCTGCTTCACTTCCATTGAGAGACTGCATGTTTTAGGTTCACGGCAACAGCTTTCAAATGCAATTGTCACACCTGGAATTAAGTCCAGGCCATTTACCTGCTCAGTTTATGATGGATTAATGAGAAAAAAAGCACACGAAGTTTAAGAAATAGCTTTTGAAGCAACTGTCCAAATACTTTTGAGCCGCTGAAGAGGAGTTTCAGCTGAACAGCACAAAAATAGCAGCCATGCTTATTGGCAGAGCTACAGCCGGTAAACACAGGAAACAGGAACCGCTGCACTTTCAAAATAAAGGCTCACTGAAAACAGCAGTAATGTAAACACTGCACACTGAGAAGGTGATTCTTGAGAGGGAGACAGCGGCAATGTAATTTGCAATGCCAAGCAGCCATTTTACATGGACAACATGCAAAAGTACAGGGCTCTGTAAAGACATCTTTCTGTCTGTAAAACACAGGGGAGAGATCCAGAGATCCACTTGTGTAGCGTAACAGCAGCAGCTCTGACGCGCGTAAAACGACCTGCTGTTACAACGCTGTCGAGACATTTATGGTGTGATTTCAAGTTAAGGCCAGGGCGATGGTTGAGTTGCTCTTTAATTAGGGACTGTGGAGACTCTGCAGACACTAAAAACACTAATAATCACAGAGAAAGTGTAGAGGTTAATGAGTTAAAAAGCTATTAATGTTGTTACTTTAGGTCATTGGAAGCTTGGTAACACCGAGGGTTGGTATTCTTATGCTTTTATGCTAATATTAAATGTACAGTCAAGCTTTGAGTAATCTGTATGTCATTGATGTTTTGCTTCTTATATGTATAATCAAGCTTCATATAATTTCATATATTCATTATAGTAAAAAACTTCAGTTCTGTGAGTGTTTGCAATGTCATGATAATGTAATGTATTCATCTTCATGCATTTTTGGAGAAATGTGTGGCTTTGTAACTGTGAGGGAAACACAATGGACCTTACTGTAGATAAGATAAAACACACAAAGAGGGATAGAGTTTAATTTGGTTCCTAATTGTAGCTTAGTGCCTCTGCCACTAGGGGATGCAGTTTAGTGGGTGTGATTAAATGCTGATGACATCAGAATAAAGGGGCACATAACATGATGGGTGTCTCACAGGCTATCTGGATTACATCATGGGTTGTAAATTTCCACTACATAATAATTTATATAACTTGATAATAATGACCTTGATGAACTTTTGTGGACGTGACAATCTGAGTGTCAACAGCAGGTGCAGGGGTTGGCACCAGTTCAGTTGGGATGGTCCAATATGTTTGTTTACAAACTAGCAATGTAGCAACTGTCTACACAAATAACAACTGGTTATTTTAAAGGACATGGAAATTAATGTTATCAAAGTATAAAAGATCATGTCTGGATAAGCTCGGGGGCTTTTGCGGGGATTGGACATGAGCTCTGTTTGTTGTGTCATGCAATAAACTTTTCTGCACTGGACTCTCTCCCGTCTGCTCCTTATTTTTGGATATATTATGTATTTTTTATTCTACAAAAGGATTACTTTTACCTCTGTAAAGTCCTGGTTTAGATGGGGAAACAGTTTGGCCAACAGCGTGTGATGTGCAGCAGCAGTAACTTGCGTGTCTTTGTTTATATATGCTAATCACCCACATGCTCTGGAGTTAGTGTCTTTTCACAGGCTTCATTTGGTGTATAAATTATAATAGACCTGGTCTTTAGAAGCAGAGAGAGCTACAACTAAAAGACTTTTATGTCACTGTTAGAGTAATGCATTTTGCTGCTGCCTTGCTGTTTTTTGTACAAACATTTAGATTATATAGCCCAGCTGAAAAAAGAAAAACTGCAATAATCTCATTTAAAAATAATAAACCTCAGCTGAGAAATGGTTTTGTATAAAGCGGCCTTTGTAATGTGTAATTGAGGCCTAGGAGAGTTACCTGTTATGTGGTAAACCGAGTTGAAACCAAGCCCAAAACGCCCAACTTTATTGGGGTCACCGCGCTTGACACTCCGGGCCACACTCTGAATTCCTTCCCAGTCCTCATCTGTAAATTCTGCATTGTTGTAGGCATAAAGGGCCGGACCTTTAGACAAATGGAAAGAAATGTAATGTTTTAAAGTGAGATAAATGAGTTTTAACACAACTAACATAAGAAAAATCAAACACTACTGGAATGACAGTGAGTAAAATACTTTAAAGAATAGGTATTGAACCTTTTATATATGTTTGTACATGTTTTGTTTATGAAGTTCCTGCCTGTGGAATATTGGACCATTTCTCCATTGCAGCATTGTCAAGCTGATGTTCCTCTAAACTCACTGTTTGTTAATTTCAGTAAACTTGACAAATTCAAAAGGAAAACCTGATCTTAGCTTTACTAATGTGTTTTTTAGTTCAAGTTAATGACTTAATATCATAGACTTTAAGTACCTTGGTACTTTGCCAAGTCCTCTGCCCAAAGGTTCTCTGTCCCATAGCTTCTGTTGTCATGAATGAAAACCACTTCTGTGGCGTAGGCATCATCAGCATTTTGAATCAGTTCCTGATAATGAATAATAAAGATATAAAGAAAATTAACAATTAAAGTACATGCACCTTCACACTTTACATGGTTCCAGTTCAATTGTAATGAATGGGATTATTAGATATTTTTGTAGGAATACTGTGTGGCCACTGGTGGAATTGGTGGCCTGGTTGAGGAGGCACTACCTTTCCAGGTTTTATCATCTCTTTATTGCAGGTGTGAAACTTGGTTACAGGTTGTTTAATCATGTAATCATAAGCATATAGCAACTAGTGACAGTTTAAACTAATTGTAAGAACTGCCAGGAGAAGAAACAATAAAATCACTGTAGTATAAAATCAATTATGTTTTAGTAAAAAAAAAACTCAAAATGTAGAAATATATCATCAGTATTTAGTAAGTCTGTACTCATAGGAAACTCTAAATTATGAATTTAAAAAAAACATCAAGGTTTTTCAGACCTATTCTCCCTGTAGATCTATGTACCGGGGTTAGGGTTAGTGTTGTTTCACTCAACTCTTTCATGCTGCAATATTACATTTACAGAATAAAGGAGTGGAGACCCTCGGATCCTGACTTGTTAAAAATAATTTCAATTTGGCCTACTGTTGTTCATCTACATTCACTTACTGGGTGCACCTAACAAATAGCGGAAACAATTGTATTCATTTAATTATTGTGTATTAAAAAGTTGAGATTACTGTCCTTTATGTCTAATACAGAAAAACAGTTTGTTTTGTTTTGTAATTTTTATTATGTTCACAATCAATTGATCTGTCATTTGAAAGTCCTTATAGCCAAAAATGTAGACTTCAGACTTTTAAGGCTTTTCTGCTACTTTGGGGGTGGGAGGGGCAAAGTGGCAGAAGGTAGAAAGAGTGGTCTAATAATCTGAAGATTGCTGGTTTGATCCCTGCTCCTCGTGCACTGTCTTTGGGCAAAATACTGAAAACCATCTTGCCTCCAGTGAGTATTCAGGTGTGCATGCTTGTGATCTGCATGTCTGTGATTGCCTGTTTTTGTCTAACAGCACAGATGAATTGAAGATTTTTAAGAACAGATTAGATTATATTGTGCAAATAAAGCAGTAAAATTTACTTGAACCTTTACCTACCTTTAGAATTTGCCCACCATCTGGATACCGACGCAGAATGTCTTTTAGATAGTCAATAAACGGTGGTGCGGTCGCCCCGAAGGGAGTCCTGAACAAAGAAGCAATATTAAAATAAAATCAAAGATAATGTGCCATAGTATATAACAATATCGCACATATCAACATGTTTAATAATATTAATTAATAATATATTTGAAGTCAACAACAGTCATACTATAATGGGCCCATGTGAAGCCTTTTTGCCCCGTGCCCCAGCAAGCCTGTGATGTTTTGTATTGTAAATATTACATATTGTGGCTTTTCTATATCCACACTATCTGCTGCTGACTGACCTGAGTAAAGAACATGTCACTTACCGATTTTTTTTCCGGGCTTTAGCGTTCATCATCCATTTGCTGAATTCTATTAGAGGAGACAAACAAGATGAACAAAACCTGTGAATATAACCAATACGGACCAAGCACCAAGGATTAAACCACCTGATATAAAGCCAACTGTCCCACTATTAAATATACTCAACAACCTCACTGTCTTCCAAACCAATTTGCCTGACTTTATCTGATGAATGCAATAAAGGAAGAGCTGTGGCCAACCAAATCTCTGCATGCACACTCTGTTTCTGTTCTCTGCTTACAAGTAAAGAAACTTATCACAACAGTAACATCTACCCCTAGAAGAATCATTTAGTTTCTGAAGTACCAGAAGGCTTGGTACTTTTGTAAAAAGTCAAAGTGTGTTTTACATGTCATTATAATTTTACTGATGAGCATAACAATAGAACTTATTCAGCTGTCATCTAGACAAGAATTAGCTTTGAGTTTACAAGATCTTATTTATGCATGATCCTTCCCAAAAAAATAAGATGGAATATTTTGAAAAAAAAAACAACAAAATACCCAAGGCACTCTCTCATAAAGTTAAAAAGCCTTTATTACTTAGGGCATGTCACAATAGACTAAAAAGCCCCAACGCGTTTCGGCGTCACAGCCTTCATTAGGGAACAAACAGAAGTAAAGTGTGTCGTATGGGTTTTAAAAAACATTCCACCAATAGGGTTTCTCCACCTGTAAGAGGGAGTGGTACAGCCTATGTGGACATGTATATAAAGAGCCACAAGATGCCAGTACCAACCAAGAGACACTAACAGTATGTTGAATATTTCTACATATAGCTTTGCGTATTACCACTAAACTATATTTTGATGTACTACTGCTAAGGTTAATAAACGCTTCAATAGTACTAAGAATGCTTTGATTCTAAAGGATGTTTTTCTCCTCTCTAAAGGTCACTCTGCGATTAGGTACATTGTGCATTTGCAAACGTGCACAATAATGAGCTGGTTACAAAGTTAGGAAACTCAAGGTTACAGGTGGGGGCTCCCTGCCGTTGCGTGGGACGCTCCTGAAGATAACGAAGATTACGCACCGCAGTAATGAGAACTCTGGCCTGGTCGAGGCACAGGAGTTTCTTGAAGAAAACATTTTAATGATATGCAGAAATCGTCATACATTGTCATACATAGTATAAAAACTGTGATCACTCCTTTTTGTACGGCTTGCTCACCCTCTCCCTTTCAGCGGGGCACAGCTGTTGTTACCTTACCTGTGTGATACTAAAATAAACCTTCTGACTTGATTATACTTCTGAATCATCGTCCTCTTTGATGCTTACACCCAAAATGAACAATCCTAATAAGTACATAAAAGCAAACTATACAATGGAAAAACTACAGATAAAGTACACAGAATAGCCCAACAGTCTATAAAAACACAATGAAGTCCAAATCTTCATTCAGTCCAGGGTGTTTTGTGGCCTCAAGTCTATAAATCCATGAGGTCTCACACTGTTTAAGTTTTTTTATTCTGTTTCCTTTTTGTATGGAGTCAGGAACGTGGTCTATTCCATGGGCTTGTACACCGTCTGGGTTACTATTGTGGAATTCTAAAAAGTGTCTGGCCATAGGGTAGTTAGTATTACCTGTACGGATAGCATATTTATGCTCTGCCAGTCTGTCCTGTAACCGCCTTTTAGTCCAGTTTGTGCCAGAAATGTAATGTATTTTACATTGGAATGACTAAAAGGCGGTTACAGGACAGACTGGCAGAGCATAAATATGCTATCCGTACAGGTAATACTAACTACCCTATGGCCAGACACTTTTTAGAATTTCACAATAGTAACCCAGCCGGTCTACAAGCCCATGGAATAGACCACGTGTCAAAGGTTTGACACAATCGTTGAACGGGAGATAAAAAAAAAGTTTTATATAAAAGTGACATTAAATAAGTTAAATAATAAATATATATATAAATATAAATATAAATATATATATATATATGTAATAAACATCTGCTATTTGTAATAAACATCTGCTTATTGTTTTTATCCCAAGATTTATTAAAACACTTTAATGTATCACAAAGAAATAAAAGTGAGGTCCATAATAAAGGTTAAGGTGCGTCACGTCACTTTGCTCAGTCTAGTTAATTTCGGTTACTAAGTGTTTAAAACAGACCTAAACCTCGGTTCTTTCTAGAGACAGAAAAATAAACTAAATTAATAAAGTGATAGCAGCCCCATGAAGAGGCTGGTCATGTGACTTATGAGTTTAAAAGACAGAAAAGTGCAGTCAGTACCTGAGTTCAGCTCCGGCTTCAGTCTCCAGTCCGAGTAAGCGGAGGATGGAGCTTGAGCCAGATAAAAGCGGAGCCGTGGCCAATCAGATCCCTGCACGCGCTGCTCTCCGGCCCTAAGTTTCATTTTTAGCCTTACGTCGTGATTTTTAACAAACGAAACTTAATGTCCCTGTAATTTTCGGTTTGAGGAGAAGTGATATGTGACATGCTGTGTTAGTACAAAAACAAAAGTAGCCTAATAGAAAATTAACATTTCCGGTATTCATGGAATTGGGAAAACATTAAGCACTACATTTTGTTATCTTTAAAGTGAGTGTACAGGCAGCGGAGTGATACATACCCTGACAGAGATGATGTTGGGGTTTGTGTTATGTATGAAAGCATTAACAGTGAAAACATAAAACTAGATTTCCACCACAAGGCAAGACAGTTTATTAACGTTATCAAAAAAAAAAAAAAAAAAAGATGGACATTATAATTACTAGCATTAAAATCTAAATAGGCAAATGTACATTAAATTCCAAATCTCAATAGCAAAGTTAAGTCTATTTTAAAAATAGTCAACTTAATCATTTATTGTTCAACTCTTCGTCGGCAGGACCTATAAAAACAAACGGACAAAGCGACAGTAAACATTTTTTTCTCAATCGCAGTTAGACTTCCTATCCAGGAGGACGTTGGCACACAGGAAACAAAATGTTGAAAAAGCAGGTCAAACCATAACACAGACTAGCATTTTGCATCTAATTAAGTTAACTGGCAACATTTTAGTAAGATAACAGAACATATAAAGGGCATTTTAGAAAGGGATTGTCTTTGTAGGCCTATGCAGTCTAGTCAGAGATATATATGTTCAAAAACTTCAGGCCCTCATGCAGCACTTCATTAATACACACACTTTTAAGAAAGTCATCTCTGCACAAATGCAAGTTATTCCAAACACAGCGGTTTAATTGTATTCCTCCCCTCACTAGATGGTGCTGTAGTCCCTCTGTACACAAACCCACCCGAGCAGCGGATACCCTCCGCTCTGTGGAACGCAGTTGCTGTGCTCCTGGCTGACCATCACCACCATCACTTAAGCTGACAGAGGTAACATTTCGGGACGCGTAAATCCCTGGCGCACACGCTATCCGTGCGTAAACGCGGTATAATGTGTCTGCCATGCGTTTTGTGCGCATCTAGATGACAGCCTGCAGCGTCGGCATGCTAGTATTGCTAGTGTCTTTTGCATGTCTATTGTAGTGTGCATGTCGAGACACTGTAAATGTGAGGAAAGCTGACCACTATTCACAACTATTATTGCAATTATTATTAGTAAATTTGTTTTTCAACTAAACTGTCCATTGTTGTCAACCATCTCATACATGCTGATGATCTGCTTATTATTGGCCCATACAGTGGGATGCTGCAGTTATTAAAGGTGTGTTCAGAGTATGGCAGCGAGTTTGATATTAAATATAACCATTCTAAGAGCAACATCATGATTCTTAGAAGCAGAGAGGTCAACACTAAACGTTTGTGTGTTTTCTCTGTGTAACAAGCCTCTCACAACCTGCAGAGAGGTCAAACATCTTGGTGTCTTTGTAACTGGCGTGATAATAGAGATATCCACTGACTGTATAGTAAACTGTATGCACAGGCAAACATGATGTGTAAAAATAGTGTGTGCTCTCCTTCTGTGAGATGTTCTTTAAGAGCTTTTTGTACACCACTGTATGCAGCTCCTGGTGGAAGCTGGAACAATGGAAGAGGCTGATGATGAGGTTCCCAGGTGGCACAGTGCTCTTAAGTTAATTGTGGAACTGTAGAGACAATTAATGTACAGATTTCTGCAGCATCTGGAGGAGTCTAAAACGGGTTAAGAGACCCTACACAGACTAATTGTCTTTTTATCTTTTTGTATTACTTATTGTTATGGACCAAAACCATCTGTCTTAAGTAAAGAATGTACTGTCTGTACTTTATATATATCCCAGATTGCATCAAACATTTTTGATGCAAATGTTAAAAGAATAGTATATAAAACATTATTTGGAAGATACCCTAACCCTGTGAAATATAGCGTTACTCAAATTTTACATAGGCCATATTTTAATTTATTGGTAGTATATAATATTTTGCACATATTTTAACATGGCCAAACACTGCCATTTCTTTTAAGTTACTGTGGAAAAAAATGTTATGCATCTTCCATACAGTCTGTAGATGATCAAAACTGGCAAAATATGTTAGTTTGTCTTTTTTGTGTGCCCTTTCAGTATTACCTCAGCCACATTGAACTGAGTCAATGTTTTATATTTTAATGCAACTGTGTGTAACCACCATAAATTATAAAACACAGGTATTTGTAATAACAAATAACCAGCTAAATCATTATGAGTATGTTCAAATTTACAATAACAGCTTTAACTTTTCTGTCCCGTCAGAATTAAGAACCCATATCAGATGTTTTTGCCAAAAACTTTACGTTTGTAGACACTATAGGGGCCCTAGGCAGGAGGGAAAATTGAGGCCCTTTATAGGCTCAATTTTCTTTTTTTTTTTTATTTTGTAATTGTTTATTTGATAACATTTTACAAATCGTTAATATAAGCTCTCATTTTAACTCGTATTCTTAATTGTGGCCTTGTACGCCTAACAGACAGGTGAATATTTGGGACAATATAAGGCAGGGGGCTCCGGGAACCCTCCCCCAGGAAAAGCTGAACAAAACATGATTTTCTGTTCTCTAGTGCATTTTTGATGGTAAACAATATTTTAAAGTGCCTACAATTTACGGTTTTACCTCTCTCCAGAAAGGGCCGTTTTAGGAAAGTTGCAAGGCAGCGTCACTTCAGTGGTTTGTTTTCCATCACTGAAACAGCTTGTTCACTATAGTACAGGTAAAAGACCGTCCTTGGGGGCCCCCGTTCAGCTCTGGGCCCCAGGCAACTACCTGCCTTGGCTACCCTACTGTAACAGCTCTGATTAATAACCTATTAGTACTAACAAACTGCGAGGTGCATAAAATGTTTTAATCAATTTACACATTTTCAAGAATTGACTGTGAGTTGTACAGCAACTAGGGTTAAAGCCACTGGTTTTCAGCTTTAGGTAACTTAGCACTAGAACAAACTAATGTAGCACGCAACTTGTTAGTTTATAACTGACGGGTTAAATACAAAAGCGGTGGATGTTGTTAACTGGCCTAAACTCGTTTGCATTCAGTTGAGTGTTTATGACTAATAAAGACAATATAAATATTAATGGTGTGAATCTAAAGGCACGTTAACCCAATGTTGAAGCCTTGCTAGTGCAGAGACCACCGTGAGGTGCTGTTTTTTGCCCTTCAGGCTACTGCAAATGTCACTGACTGAAAATTTGTTAGCCTTTTTACATACTGTACAATAACATACTTCTCATTGCTTACAGATCTTCTTATGATGTGTTGACAAAAGAAAGCTCCTGGCCTCGCATTATGGTAATAGACAGCACCATGCTGGATGACAGCAGTGATAATGGGCAGCAGACAAGGCTCTGCTCACAGTGTGGGTGCAACTTCAGTCCCCCACAGACTAACTTGGACCCCACTTCCACCCAGTGTCCATCCTGTGATGCAGACAGCAGCCTCCTCAATGGCAGACGACCACAGAGGCGCATTCGATTAGAGCCCCACACCTGTAATACCTGCAACAAGACCTTTATCTCCTCCGCCCATTTAAACCTTCATGTGGCCTCTCACAACAAAGAGAGAAAGTTTCGATGCGGTATCTGTGGCAAATACTTCCATCAGAATTCACACCTTGTAGCACACAAGATGATCCACACTGGAGACCGACCGTTCAAGTGTCCTGAATGTGGAAAGTGTTTCGGCCGTTCTTCACATCTAAAAACACATCGCCGGATTCATTCAGGGGAGAAACCTTTCCAATGCACGTTCTGCAGCAAGTCTTTTACTCAGAAGGCTGGGCTTGTAGCGCATGTTCGTCACCACACAAGTAAGAGGCAGTCAGCACCTTCTAACAACCAGAGACCCCAGCCTCCAAGTGGCCCAGATGATTTGAAGTGTGGTGTCTGTTGCCGTACATTTGTGAGATCGTCCTACTTCAGACTGCGCATGAGGCTTAAAGAAGGATACAGGCCCTACCATTGCAGAGTGTGCAACAAGACCTTTGCCAAGCTGGAGTCCTTTGGGAACCACTGTGATAAACACCTAAGACTAAAAAAGGAGAAGAAGAAGGAAATGGAGGAGAGAGTTTTAAAATCGCCTTCCTTAGACCCATCATCCAGGCCTTCGTCTCCGGAGTGCTTTACTAATGATTCTTTACCAGAGCTTAACACCCGCTCCAGAATACAAGCCAAAGTTAAAGTGGAGCCATAACTAAGATTTGGGTTTACTTGTAGAGGGGTTGCACATTCTGTTGCAAATGTAACATTGCAATATCATTAACTTCTGATTCTTATTCAAACAATAAGCAGTTCACTGTTTTGGTTCCTGAACTAGACTCTCTTCAGCCAATGGCTCCATACTCTCCACCTACCCCTGCTGGGAAGGACACCCAAATTCTTTCTCAAAGTCTTCAAAGCACAACTAGAGGAACCACTGGATTTTTTCAGTCCAGTGC
This sequence comes from Bostrychus sinensis, assembly GCA_020698575.1. Classification (NCBI taxonomy): domain Eukaryota; kingdom Metazoa; phylum Chordata; class Actinopteri; order Gobiiformes; family Eleotridae; genus Bostrychus; species Bostrychus sinensis. The sequence goes on from CM036240.1 coordinate 35,186,040, forward strand.
CACTGTCCGTAACCACACAGTTGCAGAGCATATCAGCCGAGACAGTTCCACAAAATCCAGAGCCCTAAGGTACTCAGGGCAAATCTCATCCACCCACAGTGCCTTGACATTGAGAAGCTTTCTAAACAAACTCAGTGACGTGGCTTGGGTGATGGCTGAATCAACCTCTTAGTCCTCAGCCTGCCTCTGTGGATGACGTGTCAGTGGGATTGAGGAGATCCTCAAAATACTCCTTCCACCATCTGACTATGTCCCCTGTTGAGGTCAGCAGCTCTGTGAACCTGGCTGCCAGAGAACTCCACAGCATAGCAGAGTGAGAATACATCACTAACAGAACATTTTCATTTCTTTAACTAATTTATTTCTTTGTAAAGAAAAATGTTTAATTGTCATACATTACCCTACAAAATGAAACTAAGCTATTATGTGTAGTTATCCAATCCCTGGCATTGCATGGAGTGTCATGATAAAAAAAAAAAAAAAAAAAAAAATTTGTTTCACATTTAACAGTAGCCTGGCCAGCCAGTGCCACCTACTGTATATTCTTTTGGAAAGCAGGAGAGTCTGGTTCCTCAGCCATAGAAAGCCTCTTCCAATCGACTTACTTGATACAGCCATTTATCTGCAGTGCGCCTTACAAAAGAGGAAGATAATCTACTATCAGAAATAACCAAGATGGTAGCAGCTCATACAGATACAAATTTTCTAGCTTATTTCACTTGACTAATAGCATTAAGTGCTTTTCTTCATTACCTGTTGGTTCTGCTGAAGTCCTTGTTGTTCAGTCCTCTGTGTGATTTTGCCATTTTAACAACAGTAAAGTCCAGTTGACCTCTGACATAACCACATTCAAACAAATTGACTTCTTCCACAAGTCTTTGTACAACTGGCTTCTGCTGCTGTCCCCGTTCAGAAATACAGAGCTGCTCATAATAGTGTATTGTGTTTTTTTATGGCAAAACTGGTAACAGTTCTTCATAAGCTCCATGTTTGTTTTGATACAGGTCAGCAGCGCACTGCTTACGTCCCACTCTTCATTTCTCTGATTGGTTACTCCGCCTGTGATTGTTCCGCCCATAGAAATGAAATTCAAGTAAAGGGATACCAGACTAACTTCTTGGTATAGAATATGGCTGGCCAGGCTATTTAAATGGGGTAAAAATATTACAAAAATGTTGCAACTTGCTATATTTGAATGTGGCCGTTGGCATAATACAAGTTGGACATAACTTGTAGACACCGCTTTAGACGCTGACTGATCAAACTGATGTCTCATTCACTTTCAGTTGCACCACAATTAGATTTAGGGCACCAGTTCACCAGTTATTTTTATGTTTTTTTTTTTTTTTTTTTTGGCATTTAAAGGGGAACTCAGTAACTTTGCCCATGGAGCTCCCCTACAGCTCCCTTTGGTGAAAAACACTGTCATAAAACTCACTACGCAACCCCCCACCCCCACTTTTCACACCCGGAGGTGATCCCTGGGGGCCCTAGTGCTATGCCCAGAGCGATCAGCTGTTTGCATGCAACAGTAGATAACGCGCTTGGCATGCGTCTGTCCATGCCCTGCACCCTTATCTTTCTTTGAGCCCTCGCCATTCTGTAAAAGACTTGCCGGGATTGACCGGTGAGCCCTTGCTCGGTCTGACTGTCATTTCCTCTTCCTCGCCTCCTCAGACAAAGGCTTCCTTTGCCTTTTTGCTGGTTCAGCCATGAATGACGAAATAAAAGCCAACACAGGCTGTATGTATTGGAGTGCCGTAAAGCAGTTTGTCAATCTCGCGAGAACTTAGACCAGACTCGAGACTCAAGCAAGTGGCTCCGGGTCGGTGGCGGTCAATATTGCATGGGCGGTTTTCCGTCTAGAGCCAGCAGAGGGACATGATGGACGCTTCGATCACCCCACTACAAGTGATTTAACCATCATAAAGACTTTGAAACTGATTGGTTAAGGCAAAAAAGTTACTTAGTTCCCCTTGAAGTCAGTTGAGTTGATTAATTTTTGCAAAAATGCGAAATATAATGTGCAGTTGTTCTACAGCAGCTGCATTATTAGGCATTATTAGACATAAGAGACAAAGAGCCTAAACCAGGGGTGTCCAAACTATCCCCCAGTGGCCAAATGCAGCCTGTAGAGTGGACCAATTCTATTTGCTCTTAGGAACTGGAGGTGGCTCCATGACAAACAATTGTGTGAAGTGGACCTGGCATTTAGGAAGAAAAATTAAAATTTGTGGCGCCAAAATTCAGCCATTCTACCGGTATGTACCGGTCCAAAGCCTGGGTAAATGTGGTGTTGCAGAGGGTTATCCAGAGAAAAACCTATGCCTAATACTCATATGAATGTTGAAGTGTGGCGACATCTGAAAGAATAGGAGCAGATGACTTTCTTTGGTAAGGCAAAATCCGTACTCTCTAGGGAGTGGCCCTCCTTCGCATATATTTTTCAGTGTGTGGCCCGCAATGAAAAACAAGTTTGGATACCCCTGGCCTAATCCTTCAAACAACCGCTATTTTACAAGCTGACCACTGCGAGGCACAAATAGACAAAAACTGACATGGATGTACATAGCATTAGTGTCAAAGAAAATATATGCTTGTACTATAATATAATGGCAGACAGCAGAAAGGTACTGTATGTAGGTGTTGTACATTTCTGGATATGAAGTTCAGTTCTTGTTATAATTTTTTTGCCTTATAGGCAGGGCTTAATTTGAGCCGGATCTTGCCGGAACAGGATCCAGAAACACCCTTACTTTGACGCGGTCAGATCCGGCAACTGTTTGCTTGGAACTCAGGCACAACTCAGAACAAAGTGTTGACTACATTTGACTGTTTTGCCCTCCTAAACCTGTGTTGAAGGTCGGAGGTGTAATTACACAGAAATGCATATGTTTTAAACATAAAAGCCACGCTTCATTTATGCTTGAGCCTTTCATAATAATGCGCTTCAACATAGACTGTCCTCGCGCTGTAATTCATATATATAAAGTGTACAGGGAATCTGGTGTTAAAGACTTTCACGTCAAACTGAAAGATCTATTCACCACTGTTAACACCAGTGGTGTCTGCAGGTGTACAGCAGTACCACTGTGATACCTTGAGATGTCCCCGACCCCGCCCAATCCCTGCTGCATCCACAGAGCTGCACAGAGCCACAGTAGGCGGTGTGTTTTTACAAACGCGAGTGGAGCTACAGCTGACTGCTGCTCTTTAAGTCAAAAGTGATGTGTTTGCTTACAGCCAGAAGACAGTAAATCTGTTGAGGTTTGTCCTGACTTTGGTTACGCGGAGGGGACCTACGTGATGCACTTTGGCTGTTCCGCGTTATTTCCCCACCGTGTCTGAGAGCGCACGGGACATGGCAGTGCCACGTCAGTTTGTTCTTTTACTCAAATGCATATGGACGCTAGAGCTAACGCTGATCGTGGGTCACAGGATGAGACCCGGGGCCAACACCAGTGTCACTGTTACATAGCCATAGTTACACAGAGAAACCTTAAGGCACACTCCCTCGATGTGCGCTTTTTATTCCTCCATTATATCCCCTGTGCACACGGGACATAGGTCCACAGCAGTTTATTCTTTTTTGTTTGTTCAAATGCATCTGTAAACTCGAGCTAACGCGCTGAGGATCACAGAGCCTGGAGCTGTGAAACGCCATTACGCAGAGAAGACTGCGCGCTCCACGGCAGTCACTAAAAAGAAGCAAAAGCAAAAGGAGAGACATAGGCTTAAAGCTTACTGCTGCTGTGTGCTCCCTTTCCTAGTCTAGACTTTGTTTCTACAAAGCACAGCTGCATGAGTCTGTGTTCTTGCTTCAGACTGGTGGCCACACAGTCGGTCTATGACAGAGTGAGACTACAAAAGCGCAGTAATTATGTGTAGCAGTTGACTTCTTGATCAGCTGAGCAATCACACAAACCTACACTGACACATTACACTGAAGTGAAACGCTATAATGTATAATGTTAACAAATATTTTAAAATATAATTTAAAATTGAGTATAAATGAGCAGTTGCTTGGTATTTTGGGATGTGTGTGCGCCTAAGCATTGTGTTGTGTGTACGTTCTGGTATCAGTGTTGGCCTTGTGGACTCCGCTGTCAAAGCGCAGTTTTTGTTCCGGCATCGTTTGATTTACAAATTAAGCCCTGCTTACAGGGTAAAAGACATTGATCATTGACTGTCTGCTGCATCAAAGGTCAAAGGAAAAAAAAACAAACAATCAAAGACAATTGTAAAGACATGTAAATTCTTAAATAGTACTTATTTAACAATTCTTATATTATTCAAAATATATACTTTGCACTATTATGTTTATTAAATCATTTTAAAGAATAATATATTTTAAAAAGGCATTCACTTTTAAATGCACTATGACCTGCCTGCCCATAAAAGACTAAAAAATGCATTTATTTATTAGGCTCTATTAGACAGGATGGGTTGAGTAAAAAGTATTGTATATCCTTACTTTTTTTTTACAATGATTGTTTGCTTATTTAAATACATTGTTATCTGAGATTGAAATTAGCCACGTAGGACATCTGTTAGCAAAACATAATGAGCTATTAAGTGTAAATATTATAAATTATACAACAATGAGCGCAAATTAAAATTGACTTGTTAAACACTGTTAACAACTTATAATTGATTTATTACTGAGTGTGAGAACAGCACTTTACACACCGGGCATGAATGTGGCATGAGCGCACAACACGGTATGCTATTTCTGTAGTGTTGTTGTCCAGGCTGCACCATATAAGACCACGAAAAAACCAATATGAGTTAGGATCAAGTGAAACTACCATAAAATGTACACTTGTTCATATGTCCAACTACTTAGATCAGCAACACCAGTTCAACTAATGGAAAACTTTATCTTAAGCTTGGAAGAATTCTGTGATACACTCACCGGCCACATGATGATCATGATTTTGCACATTTTAATCCTGCTAAATGCAAATTTCTAGTCAAATCACAGCAGCAACAACAGCTCATGTTCAGGACATGGCTGGCAGTGCTACTCTGACCTCACCTAGGCTTTTAGCCCACAGAACCACTGCAATGTGAATGGCTGATTAATATAAAGCAGTTGAACAGTTGTACCCTATAAAGAGTCCAGTGAGTGTATAACATAATCTTTGTCCAATTTTCATTATTATAACAAATAAAAATATTCCCCTTTACCATCTACATGGAAATGAGAACAATGAATAACACTGTAACCAATAAGACAGTGCCGCGTTATATTTTTGTTACAGGTATCATAACACTGGAAAGTAATATTGTCTCCATCAACAGGTGCATCTTAAAAATTTAAAGAATGTTGTGAAATAAGTTTTGTTTTTATTTCTCAGTTAAATTATAAAAGTAAAATTTATTCGGTATATTATATAGTTTTAGTACTAACAGAGTGAACTCTTTCAAGCATTTTTTGGCTAATGGGTACTGGAAAAAAAAGTATTACGACATGAGTGCTCTGTGAGCAGTCAGCTTCTTTATCAATAGCCTGTCTGCTGTCCTCCTCATTACTGTGTTGCCAAATGAACCAGACACAAAAAGCAGAAGAGCCATTTAAAACCTTGCTAAAGTTTCCAGTTCATCGTCCATTAGAATCTGAGTTTGACAAACCAAATGAACTGGATGTATATGGTGATGGCAAATGTTTGGTAAGTGTACATATAATAATCAAATTTCTAAAAATATTAAAATTGGTTTTCATTATTTATAAGTCACATACATTAAAATTAAAGAAAAGGATGTAATGTAAGGAAATAATTTACTGTATGTACTAAACTATACAAAATATTTTTTTAAAAATATTCTTTTTTTGTATTTAAGTCCTTTCTGACAGAGACGGTAAAGAGGGGTAAACAGAGTACAGAAATAAAATTAGGAGTAGTCTGGAGTACAACAACTATACTTTACATTGTGATGTGTGATTTTAACATGGTGTGCTGTTTAGAAACCGAGTATTTCACCCCTTAAGCCTGTAAGAGTAATTTGAAGTCTTTGATTTACAGTCACACAGTTGGTCCTGTCACCTCCACATAGGAAACTTCTTTGTTCTCACCTACAGACAAAAGATATATAATTAAACTGCAAATATGAAGAACAAGAAACTGTGAGCACTAAATGCATTGTAATGTATGCAACCTTGATGTGGCATGGATGTGGCCAATAAAGACCTCAGTATGAGTAGACAAGTGCTTGCCTTGCGGTTGCCTGTGTCCTCTGTACTGCTGTGAATGGTCCAGTTTAGAGTAACACTCATGTGGCGCCTCCAGGTCGGGTTTCTGCGCAGGACAATGGATCCACTGATAATGTCCCCTTCATGAGCGCTCACGGGACAGTCCAACATGAACAAGGTCTGCTTCCAATGGGTCGGCCTGAACAGGTAAAATAAACCAGTTTTAGTCGACACAATATTTATTTGCACTTCTTGATATTCATTTTCATAGAGGTAAGTCGTCAGGGCTGTTCACAAGTAAAATTCATATTACTGTTAATGAAATCTTTGCCAAATTCTTGTATAGATCAGGAATTTGAAGAATGGGCAAAGATTCCATGAGGTGTAAGAAGATTGTTAGCTGTCAATTTGCCTTCTTTTTGTTTTTTCATTTTTTGGGGGTCTCTGTGTACATTTTCTCAGCAGCCATTAGTTCAAAGCTATTCTGTGATAAAGAGACCAACAATCAATAGGAGGGTGATTCACCACTCTACATCAGATATGGAATTGGAATAAATACATACAGAGATTTACACAGATTAATTAACTGCACTGTTAGATGACAATGCCTTGTGACCCATTTTAAATATTAAAAAAGTTGAGATTTACCTTTACCTTACAGGGGATTATAATGTAAAATCAAAATTTTTGGGCTTTGTACCATGTTTTGTTGTTCCCTCATCAAAAACATAACCTGGAGTTGTGTTCTCTTTTCATTCAGGCCCAACCTCGTTTGTGTTGCGTACCCCCTGGGTTTTTTGTCATCTCATGAGTACCCTTCATTCCTTTATGTGTTAATTTTTCAAAAAGGAGTCATCTGTGTTTTTCAGCACAAAGACATTTTTATACTTACTTTATTGTAAATGCCATTTCCCTGCATTTTTTTTTCAAGATAAAAAAATACATTGAAAAATAAATTTAAAAAATATAATTTAAAAAATGAAAAATGGCTTTTTTTTTTTATTTTATCAAATGGTGAAATAATTTTAAGTAACCCGTAAAGTGTTTGCGTACCTCTAGGGGTCCTCGTATCTTGGTTGGGAAACACTGCTACAGCTCTGTTTCCACCGATTCCTCACAGCTATTTCTCATTTTGTCAGCACTCTGCTGCCCTCTCCTGGTTTCTTCAATAGTTTCTTCATGGCACCAGTAGAGTACTTATTAAAAATCTTTTCTTTTAGTCAGACAATGGTTTTAAAGGTTGTAAAATGCAATGCTGTTCTAGAGGTGAACAAGACTGGATTACACATATGAATAAAAGCATACTGCAGCCAGTTTAATTAAATTCTCATTTAACCCTGTTTAAGTCCTGGTTCAGTCTTACTTAAGTTTCGATTGCGACACAGTTTTGACTAGTCAATACAGGGACTTAAATTTTTGTTTTAATCAAATTGAACTTAATAAGCAAAAGTAGTATATATATTACCAATCATTTTGTTATTGCAATATTTAACATAGTTATAGCTATGTTTTTATTGTTTTATATTATTCAGCCCTAATATGATGTATATTCTTTTACTCAGAGTGGGGTCCTGTGTTGAGTTCCACTCCTGCCCCTCCTGCCTGTAGACTCTCAAATCCAACTGTGAACCAGGCAGTGAATCCATGGAAAACCCCAGACTTTCCCACATTAAAGTGAAACTGCCCCGTCATTTCCTGAGAATAGAAACAGAATGCTATCAGTTAAACATTAGGAGTGTGTAGGTGGATGTGTGTGTGACTGTAATACTGAAGTGATGTGACAGAATGTACCTCTAAGTCCTGGACCCTCAGAGTGTACATGTCCAAAGAGATGACCTCACTGGGCACGCTCAGACAATCCTCGGGCTCAAGAACATGGCTGAACTTTGGTTTGGAGAAGAACTCCTGCTGCGCCAACGGCCTGGAATGGAAATCACTGTTATGAATGAAATTTATAATCATTACAATATTTTCCAATGGCGTTTCTAGCCACCTACTGTAGATTATCAACCTTTCCCAGCAATTTAGTGAATAGAGTGCAGAGAAAAAGTATTTGCACCCTTCAGCATTTCTTATATTTTTGGACATTTGTCACAATTAAATGTTTTTGATTACCCAACAGTTTTTAATATTAGACAAAGCTAAACAGAGTAAATACAAAATGCTGTTTTTAAATGATTATTTCAGTTATTATTGGAAAAGACTATCCAAACCTACCTGGGCCTATGTGCAAAAGTTTGTGCCCCCCTTGTTAAATCATAAATTAACCACAATTTTAAATTTTTTATTAAAACTAAATAAAGACATTTAAGTACAAATCTTAGATAGAACAGCGCACTGACTGCAGCGGGGTGAAGTCTAGACTGTAGGGCTGTTCCCAGAAGGACATCTTCTCGGTGTGAAAGCTGTGGGCCTGACAGGGGACCAGAACAAGGGCCGCGGAGGAGGGCCACATCACTCCACCTTCTGCCAACCAGCGGTCTCTAACCAGCAGGACGGACTCCACCATGAACTCAAACTGCACACAGCATGGTTCATAACTAATATCAACAGGATAGTTATGAACACAATTAAGAATGACCCTCCTAAAAAAATAAATTGTACCAAAATTAGAGTACTCCCTTTAGTTTAGATAACTCCAGAAAGCTATATTACAAAGGGAAGCTAACTCAAAAGATTACATTACTGGTCAAACTTTTCAGGCTATGGTCATCCCATGCATATTTTTTCCCCTCATGGTTTGCCTGGTGCTCAGCTGACAGGACACCTACAGCCTTCAAAATCGTCAGATTTTGTAGTGATTATCTATTTTTACAGCATGGACTTTTTCCCTCTTCGAATTGTTTAATATGACAAAAAAATAACTTTTTATGGTTTGTGACGTCACCACTCCCATTGGTCAGAGCCGATCACATGGTACGCGGAGCAATACCGCTCTTGCTTGAGGGCTGTAGTGCGCCTGCTCTATGGGCTGCAAAATGCGGAAGTATCACGCGCCAATGAGCACGGCTATTGAAAACAACGGCGGTCGTGATGTCATTCATTATCCAGCTCTATAAAACATCCATGGTCTATGGTGACCTAAGGATGTACCTTTGAGTTAGCTTGCTACATGAAATTCCACATAGTCAAAGAAAATCATATGCAAGATGTTTTTTTATCCAGTTCCCATTTCAAAATTGCTTGTGAAACTGTGAGGGGTAAGTTAGTAGACACAAACGTAAAGAGGTCAAGGATTTGGAGCACCCACGGAAACCCTGTCTATGGAGGCACACTCACCAGCAGGCAGTTCCCCATCCACTCTGACACCAGGACGTCCACCTTCTCGGGCAGTTCTATCTCTTCAGCGCGGCCCTGTAGCACAGTCACCACACCTTCAAAGCCGTTCTGCTTCACCAGCTGTTTGGTGTAGTCTGCCATAGAGCTAGCCTCCACTGCATACACCTACAAAGACAGCATAGCATGTTATACCTATCTGAAATGCAGCGGAAGCTACTGTACGTTGTCTGCCCGCAGAAGCAGCTTGTAACATTTTATTCAAGTTCATTTGATTATATTTATTGTATTGGTGGGCTAGGATCTCCAGTTTAATATTAAAAAAACGCTCTGGAGTGTTTCACCTCCAACAGTGCACAGTTTGCCCCATTAGGGTACTGCACAAATAAAGAGAAAGTAACAGAACTGTACTGAACTCATCTGTAATATGTAGCAGAGGAGTTCCACAAGGTTCTGTCTTAGCTCTAGTCCTCTTTGCACAAATGACTTTGAAAACATTTTTGCCACATTAAAAAAAATCTCTGAGCAGACTGACAACTAGATTTTTCTTTTTCTTTAGTTCATCATTCATAATATAAAAGAATAAACACAGGAAATTAATACATTTTTTATGGGAGAAAGAAACCATAAATATACTGCATTATTTAATTGATTCTGTTGTATCAATGAGTGGTTGATGTAGAAAGAAGTGGTGTGTCTTTTTTCTTTTTTTTTAATGTTAAACAGCAAAATGTCCTGCGGTGTGATAACAGTTTCAAAATACAAAATCTAGGACAGTTTATAAGGTTTTTAACATAATGTCAAATATGTGTACTTTACTAAAACAACACTTTTACTGCACCTAATTCCTATATAATCAAAATTAAAATAAGTTTAATCTTGTAATCAAAATGATGTCCTGTGGTGTGACATGAAAAATCAGTTTTTTAAACTGGCAGCTGCGACAAAACCAACAGGACCCATCTGTCATTTATAGACCAGAGAGACCTCTAGAGTTAAGGCCGAGTATTTAGAGAAACAGTTATTTTATTATTAATTTTAGTAAAATCCTAATTTTCTCAAAAACTGTTAACGTGTGTCTGTTTGGTGTCCTGTGGTATTACGGTATTTTTCAGTAAAGACAATTTTGAATGTTAAAGGTATTAGGGAGGATCTTTATAAATTCATTTTCATTGCCCTGTATAAGGCTTATAAATTGGTGTATTAATATAATATTAATATAATAATAATATTAATAAACTGTGGCCTCTGTGGGACTTAAAAAACCTCAACCAATCGTTTTCGTCATGAGTACAGTAACCATTGTTCCATGGACTCGCCAATCATTCTGACTTCCTGGTTTCAGCGATACGTGCACGTTCTTGTGCCTGCGCATGAGTACACACTATGTTTATGTAGCCCAGCGTTAGCTGAGCCTCATCATAGTGGGGACAGCCTGACTTGGAAGAGCACAATGGCTCAGGAAAACCGTGAACCAGGTGGTCGCAAAAGGAAAACTGTTTTTGAAGTGTACCAGAGGAGGAGAATAATCGTAGAGGAGCAGAATAAAACCCGTGTGGTTCTTGGCGATTCCTTCAAACGATGGCGTGCGCTGAAGGAACAGAAAGGGCTTCAGACTGATGCAGGTCTTCAAGTTTCTGCTGGACAGGTTCGTTTATCTTATCGTTAAAAAAAATGCCTTTTTTCTTTATCTGTTGAACTGTTTCAACTGTACAGCAACGTCAGTTTGCTAATGCTACCAACAGCAGGAGGACAGATATTTCTGCTGTGTGTGTGATTGGGTCTGTGTGGGGAACTAGGTCAAAGGTCACGCAAACAAACAATGCAGGTCTAGGTTGAGGTGAATCTCTGCTGATGCCGGCTGTAAACAAACACTTGTGTTCCAACGTTCGTGCACGTCGCTGTGGAGGAGTTCCTTTTAAAGGAACAGTGAAGGGCGGGGCCTGACGCATGCGCATTATTCAAAAAAGGACAAACAGTTGCTGGTTTTTCAGAAGTCGAAAAAAATCCTCCCTAATATCTTTAAATGTCATATTATAGAATGGAACAAGGATATAAATATTAAGTTAGCACAACAGACATGTTGAATAATTTATGACAAGGCTATCGCCAAATTGTAGTGTCCTGCAGTGTGACAGCAAAAGTCACAGTGTCAAATTAGGTAGAAGTAATAGAGTTACACTTAAAATTATGAATTGCTTATGAAAAACTCTTTACACTTTTTATACAACTGATTTAAATTTGAAATTATTTTTTAAAATTCTTTGTATTCAACTTCAAAGTTGTGTCATACAGCAGGCCAAAAATATCTATTTTGTGTTGACAATATTTTTCAAATTTTATTAAGAATAAATTCTGGCAGCATTTTCATTTGGTTGATTATTAGTTTGTGAAATACAGTGGGAGCACTCACTGTTCTGATTACTGAATAACTTTTTTTTTCTTTCAGTTGTTCCATTTTTTTTAATGGGTCACTACAGCAAACCAGTCGCATGGTGATTTAGCAGGGTTTTTTTTATGCCAGATGTCCTTCCTGTCACAACCAGCCCCTTACTGTGACTGGCAATGTGGGTGAAGTGTTTTGCCCAAGGACACAAAAAGAGCTCCATATGTTATTGAATAAGATGTATTTCATAATTTATGTGCATGTAGTATTGTTCAAGTATATAGGTGAGGTTGTGTATCATGTCACCAGATCCCTACTGCTCTTACATGTGAGTAAAATGAATAATAAATTAAAACAAATTGCAGTATTGATTCTTGTCCCTTGAGTAAAGAATTTGAAATAATTTACTGTTATAATCAAATTAATCATAATTGGGTTTATTGCAGATATCAGCACTGTCACAGACCATCAAATGTAATTTCCAGTTTCATACTTACTTATGTAGGAGTACTGGATTTTGCTGCTGCTATTTGTTTCTAACTCAAAAGGACATTCCTTTCAGGAGCCTGTGTCTGGCCTATAGTGACCCAATGCTTTGTGGTACCCCTCATTACAACTTTTGTTTACTTAAAAGTAGGGCTGGGAAAATTATCACGTTAACGCACTGCGTTCATTTATTGATTTAATCGATTCATTTGATCACAACAAAAATGTACTATGACACTGACAGAGGCAGCAACACGCCACAGGTCTCCCAGCGGGGCAGAAATGCACCGCGCGAGCGTAGAAGACGACACATTTCTGTTTCCATACTTCAGGCGCGTTCGAGATGAGCCAGACTTGTGCAGTTTGGATCAGTGTCGGTCTGTGCGCAGTGCACGCCGGTTAGATTTGTGTCCGACTTGTTCCCGACTTGCTCTGATGCCACAGGTGCAACGGTCACCGTGAGATCCAAACGAGACCAGCGCCTGAGCCGCCGCAGTTCATCACCAGTAACTGCGGAGGCTGCACGGCTCAGTGCATGATGGGAAAACGCACACCTGTCAGCGGTGAACGGACAGGTGACTGGATCTGAGTTTAGTGCTGATCAGAAACGTAACGCACGACACTTCACTGCCCTCCTCTCCTTCTTCCCCCACCTCTTTTAAAACAAAAACAGACTAAAGTTACAGTTTTGACCTGGATAAACCAACACACGCCAGAAGTGGATTTTGGGCGTGATGGTGCGTGATCTGAGCCACAAACTGTCCGACTTCAGTACAGGTGTATTTCCCCTAACGAGCCTAATGCAACAAGTGAACGAGCTAAAGCAACATGAGTGACCAAAAAGACACATTGCTAAATGGACAATTCTGCTTCAAATCATCACCAGACAGCAATATAAACAAAACAAAAGTTATGTGCAGTCTATGCAAGGATGAGTTCAATGACCACTGGAGTAACACAGTTCATAGTATTTACACTGTTGTGAACCACAACAATTGTTATTAATTGAAGAATTAAACTTATTTTTGTTAAAGTTCTAAAAGAGTTTACACATGCTTTTTTAGGTAGGTTTTGTGTATTTGTTGGTTGTACCTTATTTAGGCAAACTTTGTTGAGTTACAGCTCTCAAAGAAACTATTCATTTATTTTCTTTGCAAGTTTTGTTTGCATTGCACAAGTTTACAGTTAATTCAAAATAAATGTTCTAAATTTACAATTTAGTGTTTGTACGTGAATTCATAATACAATTAATCGCAATAAATTTTTTTCAGATTTGCGATTAATTAGTTAATTTTTTTAATCGATTCCCGGCCCTACTTAAAAGTCATAAATTGGCCATACCATAACTTTACTCTACTACAATTAGTATCAGTAATAATCAGTAATTCTACTTAACGGTTCTGTTCGAAGTTACATTCTTTCAATATTTACCTTTGCCTTTCCATATATAGGTATGCGCCAAAAAATTATAATATCAAGGGAATTGATTGATTTCAATAATTTGTTTCAAAAAGTGAAACTTGTATGTTATATTCATTCACTACACACAAAATAAATTATTTCAAGCCTTTATTTGTTTCAATTTTAATGATTATGGATTAAAGATAAAAAAAAACCCACCCAAATCCAATATTTCACAAAATTAGAATATTTCATGTGAATAAAAAAAAGGATCTTAAACACATGTTGGCCTTCTGAAAAGCGTGTTAATGTACTGTATTATGTCCTCAGTACTTTGTTGGGTCTCCGTTTGCACTAATTACAGCATCAAGGCGGCGTGGCAAAAAAGCGGCGTAGCATGGCGGCGATCAGCTTTTGACACAGTTGAGGTGTTATGGTAGCCCAAGTTGCTTTGATATTGGCCTTCAGCTCGTCTGCATTTCGGAATCTCTGTTCCCTCATCTTTCTCTTGACAATACCCCATACATTTTCAATGGGGTTTAAGTCAGGCGAGTTTGCCAGCCAGTCAAGTACAGTTATTCCATGTCTATTAAACCAGGTACTGTTAGTTTTGGCTTTGCGGGCAGGTGCCAAAGCCTGCTGTAAAATAAAATCATCATCTCCAAAAGGCTTGTCAGCAGCAGGAAGCATAATATGCTCTAAAATTGCCTGATAGACAGCTGCGTTGACTGTGGACTTGATCAAAGACAATGGACCCACACCAGCAGATGACATGGCTCCCCAAACCATCACTGACTGTGGAAACTTCACATTCGACTTTAAGCAGCTTGACTTTTGTGCCTCTCCGGTCTTCCTCCACAGTCTGGGATCTTGATTTCCAAATGAAATGCAAAATTTGGTTTAATCTGAAAACAGGACTTGGGACCACTGGGCAACAGACCAGTACCTTTTCTCCCTAGCCCAGCACAGACACTTCTAACGTTGGTTTTGGTTCAGGAGTGGCTTGACGCATGGAATTCTACAGCTGTAGCCCTTGTCATGCAGACGTCTGTATGTGGTGGTTCTTGATGCACTGACACCAGCCTCAGTCCACTCCTTATGAAGCTCCCCCAGATTTTTGAATCGCCTTTGCTTGAAAATCCTCTCAAGGCTGCGGTCATCCCTGCCACTTTTTCTGTCCACATTTTTCCCTTCCTCTTAACACTCTTTTAATACACTTCAATACTGCGCTCTGTGAGCATCCAGCTTCTTTTGCAATTGCCTTTTGAGACTTTTTCTCCTTATGGAAGATGTCAGTGGTGATCTTCTGCACAACTATCAAGTCAGCAGTCTTCCCCATGATTCTGAAGCCTACTACTATTTCAAGGCTGAGGAAACCTTTGCAGTTTTCTTGCGTTAATTAGCTGACTACATTGGGACACAGGGAGCCTACAATGTTGAACTTTTCATGATATTCTAATTTTGTGAAATATTGGATTTGTTTTTTTTTATCTTTAATCCATAATCATTAAAATTGAAACAAATAAAGGCATGAAATATTTCACTTTGTGTGTAGTGAACTAATATAACATACAAGTTTCCCTTTTTAAAACAACTTATTGAAATAAATTGACTTTGCCTCGATATTCTAATTTTTTGGCACATAACTGTACTCTTTTGTCCAATTTTGTAAATAAACTTATACTTTATCTAATTTAAGTTGAGTTTGGTGGTCTTTATCTGTTATAATAAGTCCCTGCTGGTTAACCTTTCCCTCCTTAGACATTAGTTTTAGGTGTTTTAATCTACATGTCAGCACAAGGCTGCTTGGTACCAATGTAGAATTAATACTGTTAATCTTTGTTTTAAGTATATATATATTTTATATGAATGCTACACTTAATATATAGGATTTTTTAGTTTTATTTATTTTGAATAGAATAATTGGTTCAGTATATTTTTTTAAGACTTTTGTTTCTTTCAAGCTGTAGTGAATAACTAGACAACTTTACTTTACATTGCACTTTGTATGATATCACAAGAATTGAGTGCAGTACCACAGTGGGTTGGGAAAGCTGAGCACAGAAGAGGCTGATGATTCCTGTGCCACAGCCGAGGTCCAGCACCACTTTGTTCTTCAGAAATTCACTGTTGTTGACAATGACCTGCCGGTACGCTTCAGTCCGGCTTTTGTCCGACAGCATCTCCAGGTGAAGTCTCTAGAGAACAGAGAAATGGGAATAATTACAAAAGCGCTTATGACCTGGACTCATTTTTAGAGAATGAATTAAAGGTAGCAATATTCTGTATTCACCCTGCCTTTAGTGTAAGATTATTTTACCACATAACTACCAGATAAAATTAAACATTAAAGACCACAAAAAAATGTAATAATAATAATAATAATAATATTACACCCTAAGTTGCTTTACTGTTAGGTGCATTATTCATTAACTCCTCAGTCACAAACTGTATTAGTAAGCTACGTCTGTAGCCACAGCTGCCCTGGGGCAGACTGACAGAGACGAGGCTGCCATTCTGCACCCACACCCTCTCCAACCACCACCAAACACACAGTCACATGAAAACATTTATACAAGCAACGTGTGGCAATCGATCTGCCAACCTTTCGGTTAGTGGGCAAACAGCTCCACCTACTGAGCTATTGCCGGCTCAATAAGCTAGTTCTATCAGCATAACGTTTCAGTAATTTACAGTGAGAGGCTTTCACTTAGGGCTGGGCGATAAATTGATTTTTTTCAATTAATTCGAATTTGTAGTGCAGGTCGACTTGTTTTAATAAAAATCGATAAAAAAAAATAAATAAAAAAAACATCCACCACCGGCGCTCTGGGCTCGCATAGTTCATAGTGGGTTAGGCCAGCCCCTCCCTCCACGCGCTAGAGGCACACAAACAACATGGCAGCGAGCAGGGAAGGACTCGTTCCTAAGAAAGGCACAGTGTCGTCAGTTGTGTGGAACTGGTTCAGGTTTGCGGCATCAGACGGCGCACAAACAGCACCTCACTGCAAAGTCAGTCCCTCCAGGATTTCGTGATGTTGCGATCGCAACTATTAACGCAAAATCAAGCAAACCCCGCAAATTCAGCGCGACCCTGCAACTTTGTCCAAACTCCGCAACTTTTCCGCAACTTTGGTCAATTATTGGCAAGATTTTCTGGTAAAAATGCATTTCGCTGCACTTACCACTGTCTGTGGGCCATCCCCTGTTCCGAGCAGAGCAGTTTCTCTCTCTCTCAGCAGCAGGCTATCAGTAACGCGCACCAGAGGTCAAGCGGCGTGGAGCTGTGATGCGGAGGTGCACCGCACTAATAGACAGAGCGGCGCAGAGGTGGGGCCCCAGGTCGGGCGCAATCAAAAACAGAGCGGCATGGAGGAGCAGTGCGGAGGTGGAGCGCACATGAGGTCGCAGGTGCTCACCAGCGCGTGTTGATGGGACTGAAGGAGGAGACGAACGCAGTACTTTCTAGTTTGTCTGGTGTCACTGTGAAAAGCCTGTCTGCATTGCCATGGTGATATAGTTGCCTAAAAAGTTGAATGGGCAGCGTATTTAGACAACAGTGAAATTTGAGGTCATTGTTCTTTAAACGTTAATGTTGCAGGCTAATAACCCTAAAAACCTATAGAACAGCAAACTTCTGTTTTTTTAATGACGGGATGTCCTACAGCACACAACAGAGGAATCACCAGAGAAGATCTGAGAGGAACAGGATCAGAATCAGAGGCAGTGTAATAACACCCCCCCCCCCCAAAAAAAAAAAAAAAAAAAAAAAAAAAAAAAACAAAAACAAAAACCTAATAACACAGCAATATCATTTAAAAAAGTAGGTATGCTTGGCCTGTTCATATACAGGTATTTTTAATTAGATTAATTACCACCTCATATGTTTAGAAACAGATTGTTAGTTTTTACAGTTCTAGCTAATATTTTTAAGAAATAGCTCAAGTAACCTAAAAAAAAAAATAAAAATAAAAATAAAAAATCGCATTCTTTAGCGCAACTTTTAAGAAAATCTCCCGCAAAATCACAGGGCCTTCTCTTCTATTTGACTTGTCTGATTGCACTTTAACCTCAAGAGGAAATCAAAGCAATAAAGCTAAACTTGTTTTGGACAATTTCCCTGTTGTCTTCAGTTTGATTTTAAGTAAGTGGGGAAAAAAATTGTTTTTAAATTGTAAATCAAATTTTTTGTGAAAAAATTAGATTTTTCTTTTAGGCCATATCGCCCAGCTCTACTTTCACTTTTAAAGAGTTAGAGGATTTACCTTTATGCGCACAATTGGCAGTGTTAAATAGATTTTGATTTGGAATATTTACAATGAAGGATGGGGCTAAATAAAGGAAAATTCTTGAAGAACCAGTGCTGTGCAATGCACCCAACGTGAAGGAGCTGTTTTTAGATGAAGAATGAGCACAAATCCTTGTGATTTTATGAACCAGGGTCATCAAAACTCACAAAAAACTTGGAGCTGGAAGTCCTTCAGAAGGTGGTTCTACAAATTCTGACTTCAGGGGATGAATATTTTTGCACGCTCAAGTTTTCTGTTCTTCTGTCATATTTCTTGTTTGCGTCACAATAAAAAAATATTATTATAATTATAATTATTATTATTATTGTCGTCATGTGATGTAAAGTGACTGACATAAAATTCTCAATGATCCATTTAAATTCCTGGTTGTAAGGCAACAATAAAGGGAAAATGCTAAGCTTTTAATACTTTTGCAAGCCACTGTATGTATGTACACATAGTATAATAAGGCTGAACAATATTAAAATCATGCTTAATATTAATCAATGCAACAACAACCTGTAATATTTGACCCCTATTAGAAAGCAAATGTTTAATTTAATCTTCCACTTGGCAAAATTAGAACTAATATAAAACTGAGCCTGATCAAGGACTACACCATAAATATATTAAAGCTGAACATGGGCTGGATACAGGCAGTTTTTTCTTTAGTGCAAACAAAGTCTGTGCAATATGAGATACAGTGTTTGGTACAGTCTAAATTGCATATGAAATAAATAACACAATGATTTTATGACAATAATGAACCAAATAAACTGAGATGTTGAAGAAAAAAAAAAAAAAAAATCGGTGACAGAGTTTCTAACCAGAGTCCCATAGCTGCCAAAGTACTCTTCATCCTGCCAGGGGTCCTCGTACTCGTCCTCCTCGGGGGTCTCTGCGGTGGTGCTGATGAGGCGGCGGCGGTGGAGGAGGAGGTGGCTGGCGGGGACATAGCCCACGTCTCCCCGCAGCTCAGCCCACCACCAGTCCGCGCAGGGCTTGGTGTGGACAACCAGCCTGTCCCCGCTACTGAACGTAAGCTACAGGGGAAATTATCATCAGAATACTTGGAATATGTCTTACTTTTTGTTTTTTGTACAGATATATGTCTAACCTGATCGTTGCCATTTGCAGTGAAGTCCGACAGAGCTATGAACTCTTCGGGGGAAGTGTCTTTTTCCTCGTTTTCCGTCTCCTCCATGTCTCATTAGCGACTTCATATACTTTGATTATTAGCTAACATAGCATGTCACTTTTTTAAATATATATAAAAAATGAAATCTTATTACTGAAGATAAAAACTTTAAGGCTAACGTGTTACTCTTTAGTATGAACCAAAAGAAACGTTCAATTGTCTTTTTCTTAGGTTTCTGGAAATCCAGCAACCACCGTCAAACTGCAACAGCGACATCTGCTGTACGGGACCAGTACTTAGATTATACCCAAGAGGTGGGTAGAGTAGCGAAAATTTGTACTCAAGTTGAAGTATTAATACTTCAAATATTACTCAAGTAGAAATAAAAAAGCATTTAGTGAAAAAATTACCCAGCATAGCCCTCATTTGGTCCTGGTTTAGTTCTGGTGTAAGCCTTGTCTAGTCCAAGTTTAGTCTTGGATTAGTGCTGATTTAGACCTTGTTAAGACCTGGCTTCGTCCAAGTTTTGTCCTTGTTTAGTCTTGGATTAATCCTGATGTAGAAATTGTTTAATCCTGCTTTAGCCCTTGTTTAGTCCTTGTTTTGTCCTGTTTTAGGACCTTGTTTAGTCCAATTTTAGTCCTGGTTTAGTCCTGGATTCGTCAGCCATCTGATAAATTCAAGCTTTTATACCAAAATATTTATTTATATACTTTTCAATGCAAACATTATCAAAATACAAGGACACCAAAACTCAGTCATTACACGAAAAAGTCATAAAAGGTGTTCTACAATGTTTGTATTTTTATGAAAATGAATATATCAGCTGTCTTTTGTCTTGGTTTTGAGGAAAGGCTTGTGTAGGACATCATAGAGTCTTCTTGCCTGCCAATACAAATTTTAGACTTAACAATAACTACTCTTTTAATCATAAAATTATGCCACACATATATATTTTCCTCACTTTCTGGGGGCCAAGGCCAGGGCAGAGGACCAGGTCTTCCTTTGAGGCATTGATGACTCCTTCTATAGACTGGAAAATGAAAGAAAGAAATGTTTTGTTATAACACTGAGTGCATTGGTGGTGGTGGTAAACTTCTTCAGGGGCACTCACAGAAAAGGTGGAAAGCAGCGTGATAGCGTCAGTCTTGTTGATAGACTTCACAGTGGTCATACAGTCTGTTACCTTAAAACAAAGACGGTCAGTAATGCGGTTGAACTGCATTTTCTTAACAAAATGTCTCTAGCCCCTTGAACACTGTGTGATATTGTGAGATATTGAACAACAGGTTGCACTCATGTGATGTCAGAACATTCCAAAAGACTTACAGAGTAAAACTGAGATGGTGGCCAGGTTAGAAATCCATTGTTCCAAATGGTTCTCTGCAGCTAAATATTAAAAATGTAGATGTCTTGGCGTAGCTTCTGATTAAAATCCCTGCAATAACTGAGCCTATCCACATGAAACAAAAACTGGCACGTCTTCTCTGTCAGCACAAATTACCTAAAGTGAAATTATTCATTAAAAACTTGCCATATTTAATCCCAAGGGTGATTCTTGTCAGTAGACAGGGCATTAAGCCATGTTCCTAACAAAAATGATCAGGTTCAACATTTGTTGATTTCAGTTATTTCTCCTGAAAACAGTGTCTACTAGCCATTACAGTGATACTGGTCTCTGCAATCCATCTGAGGTTTGGTGAAGGTATTAAGTATATTGGTTGATTTCAGTTTCTAAAATGTGATGCTGTCACACTCTCAAATGGGGGCTGGAGCTAGTAATACTGTATGGGTTACATGCTATTTTCATAAGTAATGTCCACAAGGAAAATTTACAAATGTCGAACCTGATCATATTAGTGACAAGGTCCACGATCGTGCTATATCTATCCTACCACACAATAAATCTGCATATTAACTTATTTTTTCCTGCCCCCATCTCAATTAAATACTACAGGCCTATAGAGTGTTGTGGCATCATCTGAAACATATAGTGAAGAAATAACTTCACTTTACCTCATCTATACAGTGAAAGAAGACTTTGAACTTTGAGCCAGTTTTTGTTTCATGTGGACAGACCCAGTAATGCCAGAGATATTAGCCATAAACCACACTAGACATCTGCATTTTCAATCTTTACCCGCAGATTGTACCATAGTATTCTTACCTGCCTCCAGCTCAGTTTTAGGCCCTTTTGAATTCTATGACATCACATGAGCTAAAATAGAATTATATAAAATCTCCACAAGAAAAACTGACAAATGTTGAGCCTGCACATTTGTATTAGTGACAAGGTCCATTATCTTGCTATATTGTTTCAACCACACACAAAAATCTTCATATTAACTATACACAATCTGCCTGCCCCCACAAACTTCCTAAATTAATCTTGTGGCTAACTGAACCATAATACAAAAAAGTGGCTTTTTTTAAACTAAAGATAAGTTATAGGCTTGTATATTTTAGGAAACGGTTGATTAATTTTATGTTTAAGTCTCCAGTGGTACTGTACCTTTACTTTACTGTACAGTGTAACAATTAATTGTTAATATTTCTTTCAATCGATTATGGCCATAATGCTGATTAATCGATTAACCAATTAACCACGAATAACACTAGTGCTGCTGACCGAGCAGACTTTGAACCTAAAAAAGTCCAGATTTCCTTAAATTATTCCTGGTTTAGTCTTTGTTAAGTTTTGATTGTGACACTGTTTTGACACCAGTTAACACCGGACTTATATTTCTGAACTTAAAATTGTCAAAATAGTACATCAAAATATGGTGAATCTTATTGTTACTGCAATATTCAACATAGTTATTGCATATGGCATGTTTTTCTCATATTGTGAAGTCCTACATGTTATTTATGTTATTTATTTATAATGTAACGTTTAAACAGTCCTAACCTTGGACAGATAATCTTTCTCTACTTGTTCTTTCAGCAGGTCTGCAGGCTTCTTCTCATAGGATTTGTATGTTTCCAGGTACCGCCCTGCTTCTTCAGGACTGTGCATATACCGGAAAAAAAACAAATATTTTTATTAGTGATTTTCTATCAAAAGACACAACACAGCTACAATACCTCTCCAGGCCTCACCTCCAAGCCAAGACAAGGGTGCAGTCAGCCATGATGCAGATTCGAGCCAATTCCTTCAAGGCATGGTGAGGATCTTTCTAAGGTCAAGACAAAACAAATAGGAGGAATATAATGATAAAATGCAATTGGGTAAACTGAGAAGAGAAATTAAAGGAAATCTAAACACATAGACTGAATTGCGGGATTGACTGGAGGGCTTAAATCTGAACTCAGAGTCATCCTCCTCAGACCAGGCCAAATCAGAGATTCCTGCTTCAGAAAACAGGTTTATTCACTCTGAGTTTAGCAGAGGGCAAAAGCCATTGTCAATGAAGCCAAGAAAAAAGGATTCATCGTGATAGCAGAAAACAAAAGGAGGCTGGCATTTTAGAGAGTCATGTGACCATGAAGCGGTCATATTCAGGTTTAATATTAAATCCTTAGTTCAATTAGTAAAATAATACTAATTGTAGCGGCTTCCAAATAAATCCTTTTAAATAGCCGCTGAGAGGTTGAGTTTGGGTCCTGTACATAAATTTGCGACGCGCTATAGGAAGGGTTGTTATCAAACAGAGAGGCTGGATCCAGGATGCGTTTCCGTAGGTTTATTAAAACAACATACAGCTATCACAGCGAACAAGATAGTGCACAGCTAACATATTGGAAATATGTTTACTTGACTGATGAAACCAGAGTAGAAGCGGTCAACAAAAATTACGGCTACCCAACTCTTCCTCTCTCCTCCTCCTTGTCACAGGTAAGTGCGCGTCCTTTCAAACTTCCGCCCATACACACCTATGCCCACGTGACCCCCCGCCTCACCGGGAAAGCAGACACTCACACAAACACACACAGTGCACCTATGCACCAACCTATACATGTCTCCTACACACCAGCCCCTAATTATTGAGTCCTACAATAATTACTCATATGAACATTAGGAGACATACATATTACCACATAATGAAACAATGCAAATGCCACAAGACTAGTAGAGAGTCCATGAAATGTAAAAAAAATCCACATGGGAATCCTTGTCTTCAAGTCAGTAGACCAAGTGGTCCACAGTAAATGTGGTCCAAAGTCACAGTCCAAATTGTCCCAATGTCTCAAAAAATTCCAGGAACGTTCCAAGAAAAGTCCAAAAAAAAACAATCAATATAAAGGCCAACAACTTCCTTATGTAGCCTCTGCCTCCAACAACAGACAGACCTTGGAAATAGGCCGGTCCAGGCAACTAGTCTTTGTTTTAATCCGGACCTGGCGAACAAATCCCTTTCTGTCCGGAAAGGTCTCCAACACTCGTCCCAGGACCCAAGAGTTACGAGGTGCAGTACTATCCATGATAACCACAATATCCCCTGGGATAAGGTTCCTCCTGACTCCTGTCCAGCGCTGGCGCTCTTGCAGTTGCGGTAAGTATTCCTTGGTCCAACGTTTCCAGAATAGGTCTGACATGTATTGAACTTGTTTCCATCTTCTTGTTGCATAGAGGTCTGTAGCCTGGAACTCCCCTGGTGGTAAAGAAGGTAAGTTCTTCAGCAATAACAGATGATTTGGTGTTAAAGCTTCCAGGTCATTAGGATCTGTAGACGCCTTGGTGATAGGCCGGCTGTTAATGATTGCCTCAACCTCACAAAGTACTGTATGAAGGCCTTCTTCATCGAGATGTTGAACTCTGAGGGTTGAGTTCAGCACTTTCTTCACAGACCGAATGAGCCTTTCCCACGGTCCTCCATGATGAGATCCTGCAGGTGGGTTAAAGGTCCATTTAATGCCCTTCTGCAATAACATGTCATTGACCTGTGCCTGGTTCCACTGTTCAATAGCCAGTTTCAGCTCCCGCTCTGCCCCAACGAAGTTTGTGCCATTATCAGAGCGCAGCTCACGAACCTGTCCCCTTCTGGCTATAAAGCGCCTGAGAGCGTTAATAAAGGAGTCGGTGTCCAGAGATGGCGCCACCTCGATGTGAACAGCTCTTAGAGCGAGGCAGGTAAATATCACACCGTACTTCTTCACTATACTCCTCCTGCTCTTCACCTCAAAAGGCCCAAAGTAATCTATTCCAACACAGGTGAATGGAGGCTCATCTGGCTGGATTCTTTCCTTAGGCAAGTCTGCCATCTGCTGGCAAACTGGGGAAGCATTTTGTCTCCTGCAGACAGTGCACTTTGAAAGAATTCCTTTTATTGCAGTGCTCACTCCTGTTATCCAGTACTTCTCTCTAAGCTTGGACAGCATATGGTTGCGCCCGCTGTGCCCTACTTCCTTGTGGATGTGTCTAAGCAGCAGAGTGGAAATATGGAGTTCCTTGGCCAGAATAATAGGATGTTTTGACTCAATAGGCATTGATGATCTACTGAGCCTGCCACCGACTCGCAAAATGCCGTCTTCCAGCCTTGGACATAGCGAGTACAGGTGACTAGTTTTTCTAATGCTCTGGCCCCTTTTCAGACTCTTGAGTTCCTCAGGAAACCTCTTCTCCTGGCAAAACCGTATTATTGCCAGCTCAGCATCATTAATATCTTCCACTGTTAAGCACCTCTTCACAAAAGTCCCTTGAACTGACTTCATTTCCTCTTCCAAATTGTTCTGCTGCTCCATTCTGAGGTCACCCTGAGCATATGCAGCCTTTAGTTGCTTCCTTTTCCTATGACAAGCCAACAGCCAGTCTTTGTACCTCAGAATCCAGGCCACAGATCTTCTCAGGCAAACCCAGGAGGAAAAATAGTGAACCAGGTAAGTTGTTGGCTCTTCTCCAGTCCCTAAAACACTCACTGTGATGGTATTCTTCAGTTCTGGGTCCTCTGGAGAGAGATCGCTGTCTGTCTCAGGGCTCACAGGCCACTCCTTCTCAAATTGACAGAGGAAGTGAGGTCCTGACGTCCATGCTGTATCCTTGAGAAATTTTTCCACCTTGACCCCTCTGGATGCTGCATCTGCTGGATTAGACCCAGTGTTCACATATTTCCACTGGTCTGGACGCGATGATTTTAAAATCTCAGCAACACGGTTTGCCACAAACACTTTGAACCTGGTTGTTTTGTTCCTAATATACTTTAGAACCGATGCACTGTCAGTCCAGAATACTGAATCCTGCAGAGTCATGTGTAGTTCCTTTCTCCACAGGACATCGATACGACTAGCCATTGTTGCTGCCACAAGCTCCAATCTAGGGATGGTTACAGCCTTCAACGGGGCAACACGAGATTTTCCCATAATGAAAGCACAGTGTTTTTGGAGGTGCTCATTTTGCAACAGCAAGTACGTAACTGAACCATAGCCGTCTTCGCTGGCATCGCAGAAATGGTGTAACTGGGCTGTAATAACGTTCCCAAACTCCAGAGGTTGTAAACATCTGTTCAACCTAAAGTTGTCCAGCAGGTGGAGCCCTTGTATCCAGTTCAGCCAATCCCTGGAAGCAGTTTCAGGTATTAGCTCATCCCAGCCCACAGCTCTTCTACACAGGTCTCTCAAAATTAATTTTGCCACCAAAACAACAGGACTCAACATCCCCAGAGGATCATAAATGGAGCTCACAGTTGAGAGGATACCTCTACGTGTAAGTGGTCTTTCTTTTAGCACAATCTTAAATTTAAACATATCAGATTGTATACACCATTCAACACCAAGCACCCTCTCGACGGGCAGAGATAGCTGCTCAAAATCCAACTTCATCACACCTTTAGCTCTGTTAGTTTCCGGGATGGTTTCAAGGACCCCTGGCCTGTTGCTTAGCCACTTTGTCAGGCAAAACCCACCTTTTGTGCACAGAGACACAAGTTCACTATACAGTGAGACTGCTTCCTTCTCTGTCTGGACTGACACCAGGCAGTCATCCACATAAAAACAATGCAGTATTTTATCCACCGTCTCCTTCTTAAACTCGTGTCCAAAGTCCTCTGTACACTTTCTCAGAGCAAAGTTGGCACAACTGGGGGATGAAGTCGCTCCAAACAGATGTACTTTCATCCTGAACTCTGCCGGTGCTTGGCTTAGATCTCCCTGTGGCCACCATAGGAATCTCAGCAGGTCTGCATCTTCTGACGGGACCTTTACCTGATGGAACATTGCTTCGATGTCCGCCATGATGACAACAGGCTCCTTTCTGAAGCGTGTCACAACTCCTATCAGTGAGCTGGTAAGATCGGGGCCTTGTAGTAACTGTTCATTCAAAGATTTTCCCTTATAACTGGCACCACAATCAAACACGATTCTCAGCTTTCCTTTAACAGGATGATGGACACCATGGTGTGGTATATACCACACTTTGCCATCACTGCGGTCCAGCTCTCCCTCAGGTACCCTTTCAGCATAGCCTTTCATAAGCAGGTCGTTCATAAAAGTGGTATACTCTGTATAAAACAGTGGGTCTCTCTGGAGCCTTCTTTTCAGATTTTGCAGTCGCTGTTCCACAACCTTCTTATTATTTGGCATGATGACATCTGGTTCTCTCAGTGGCAGGCAAATCTGATAGTGACCATCCAGATGTTTGGCAGATGTGGTGACCAACTCCAAGAACTTCTGGTCCTCTCTAGAAAGTCCTGGCTGTTCATCCCTGGTGGATTCAGGGAAATCGTTCTTAAACTGTTGTTGCCACAGCTCCTCCAGGTTTATAACGGATACTCTGTTTACCGTCACTGGCTCACAATCAATGGCCTGTCCACTGCTCCCTGTCAGTGGTCCATTCACCGTCCAGCCCAGCACAGTCCTTATGGCGTACGGCCCATCATCCACACTGCGGATTACTTCCAGAGGCTCCATGGCTTTGGGTACATTAGTCCCTATCAACAGCTCAATCTCTGCGTCAATTTGAGGTAAGGCAAGATGTCTCAGGTGCGGCCATTTTCTAAGGTCCTTTTCTGTTGGTATATTGCCCTGGTGTACCGGCATTGACTCCTGTGTATAGGCTCTCTGCAACTCAATGAAGTTCTCACCTTCAAGTGCAGCAACCTCCAGCTCTGGTACAATGTGGCTACTGACTACCTTTTCCTGGCCCATGGTCCTCAGAAGAATGCTAGTTCTTCTTCCGGTCAGGTGGAGCCGGTGCATTAAGCCCTCGGTGCAGAATACTGCTGTGCTGCCTTGGTCCAGGAAGGCATAGGTATTGATGATTTTACTGCCCTTTTTGGCCTTGACCTGGACTGGCACAATTGGTAGCTTGCAGTCCTGCTCTCCAGCCCCTGTAAGACCACTTGAAACCAAGGTATTGCCCACAGCCACTCTGTTGTTCCTCTCAGTCTGGTCAGAATTACTCACATTGTCCTTGTGTAACACAGTTGGATGTTTCAGGCCACATTTTAAACAGGAGATCCTCTTATGGCATTCCTTGCTGATATGTCCTTTACACAGACAGCTATAACAGAAGCCATTCCCCTTCAAGAAGCCTATCTTCTCTTTGTGTGCCATCCTCTCAAACTGTGCACACACCTCCAGTGTGTGTCCTCCTATACACCAGGGGCATGTACCTTTACCTCCGTGGTGTGTATCCTTTACCTTGTTTCCCGACTGAGGCTTTCTTTCCACAGGGTCTATAGTGGTGGCAAAGCTGGATCCTTTTATTCCAGAGTGGGACTGTGACTTGGGTTTGCTCACACTTTTAATTGATGTAGGTGTGTCTTGTATGTTACCAAACACAGGATCGGTGAGTATCTTCACTTGTTTTCCAACAAAGTTTGTGATGTCAATAAACTTTGCTCTCCTGTTGTTTTTCTCTTGCAGATCACAGGCATGGCTCCTCCACCGGTCTCTCATCTTGTAAGGCAACTTTTTTATGATGTCCAGCATGTTAGATGGGGTATCCAGATCGTGTAGGTACTGCACATCTTCCATAGCATTGCAGCATCCTTGGAGGAAGAGGCTGTACTCCTGGAGGGATCTTACATCCTCCGTTTTGATTTGAGGCCATGACAGGGCTCTTTCCATATAAGCAGATGCTACCTTCTGCTCATTCCCGTAATGCTCCTTTAATAAAGCCTTTGCTCTGGTGTATCCTCTGTCTGAGTCAATATATTGGCAACTTCTCACAAGTTCCTTTGCATGTCCTTTTGTATATTGCTCGAGGAAATATAATCGATCACAGTTATTATTTGTGTTACACTCAACCCCATTTTCAAAGGCTCTCATAAAGGTATGATACTTCAGAGGGTTACCATCAAATATTGGAATTTCCCTTTTTGGGAGAGCAGACAAGCATTGCTGTTGTATGAGAAGTGATGTAATTTCATTCTGCCTTTTCATTATATCCAGAACACCATTATCCTTTATTAATCCAACATTTTCACAAAACACATTGCCATGCTGTGTCAGAGTGGTCTCTGGGTTTTGAAGAGATAATGAATAATGTTGAGGCTCAAAAGGTACAGGAGGCTGTGACACGTCTGGTGCAGATGAGCTAGTGACTTTAAGGCGTGTTGTTGATTTTGTACTAGCATATGTATGTTCCTTGGGTTTGACAGGGGGTGAGGGAATGAATTCTGTGGCTTTGACATTAAGCTGTTGCTGTTGTTTTGAAGCTTTCTTTTCCAGATATGAATTCATCCCATCAGAGACCCTTGATTTTTTACTACTAATGCTGCTTTTGCTTTTTATTACACTGAGTTTGGCCATTTGTTCAGCTATTTCACTGTCCAATTGAAATAATTCCTTTCTTTTACGTAGTCTCTCTTCTTCCTCCTCCAATGCATGTCTTTCTTGCAGCAGTCTCTGTCTAGCTGCTAAAGCTGCTAGGTCAGCTTCAGCTTTCCAGCGAGCAGATGAACTCGAGGAAGCAGCTGAATGATGTGAACGTGTCCTTCTGCTCCCAGTATTTGAGACACTATCACTAGGTTGCACATCATCCTGTGGGTCATGTTCAGTGAAGGGAAGAAGCATACATAAATGATCTGTACCTAAAGGCAACTCTGTGCTTGTAGCATCATTAGTATTGTCATTTACAGTGTGCAAGTTTTCCTGGATCCATACTTTAACTTGGTCTTTAAATGCATCAGTATATTCCATAATACTGAAAAACCATTCCTTTTGTTTTTCCAGTTCAACCTCTGGGAGCAGTGGAAGCAGTTCATTGTGTAGAGAGGTGGCCTTTTCACACAATGTGTTCACGTTGTCCAAAAGTGTGGAGATTTGTGAAGCATTTTCCTTAGATATCATTTGGGCTTTTATTTGTGGTATGAGCGCTTTGATTTTATTGACGACCATTTTGCGCTCATTCTGAAGCCTCTCAACTTTGTTTTCCAGCGCCTTTGCAGTTAATTTGACTTCCCTTTTTTCACTTTCCATATTTGGACATTTGGCAGTATTACCCGTTGGACTCATTTCGTTTTTGACTTGTTTTCACATGGACCACAGCAATCAAAGTCAGAAAGCTCATCCAAAATTTGTGCACATTGCATTTAAAATACAAACGTTTCAACAGCGTGGTATCCAGACAACGTCAACGCCGCACATTAAAACCACAAAGTTCCGACATCAGCTTCACCAAACCAAACACGGAGAAATAGCGCCGCCACTAGTGCATTAATTAATTGCAGCTCGCATCCATTCCATCCAACGTCCTCAGACACTGCCCATCAGCATCAACTGGATTCCTCAATCCAGAAAGATATATAAAAAACAGGTAAGCTTACCTGTGTTCAGGTGAATGAATGGCGTGGTGTGTGGTACTTAGCTACTCCTTTGTTCTCCTGCTAACGCTTGGCTTGTGGCCTGGTCCTTTGGCGCTCGTGCGGCGTGATGCTTTTCATGGAATGCCTTTTTTTGTTGACTAATGTAGCGGCTTCCAAATAAATCCTTTTAAATAGCCGCTGAGAGGTTGAGTTTGGGTCCTGTACATAAATTTGCGACGCGCTATAGGAAGGGTTGTTATCAAACAGAGAGGCTGGATCCAGGATGCGTTTCCGTAGGTTTATTAAAACAACATACAGCTATCACAGCGAACAAGATAGTGCACAGCTAACATATTGGAAATATGTTTACTTGACTGATGAAACCAGAGTAGAAGCGGTCAACAAAAATTACGGCTACCCAACTCTTCCTCTCTCCTCCTCCTTGTCACAGGTAAGTGCGCGTCCTTTCAAACTTCCGCCCATACACACCTATGCCCACGTGACCCCCCGCCTCACCGGGAAAGCAGACACTCACACAAACACACACAGTGCACCTATGCACCAACCTATACATGTCTCCTACACTAATAATAATAATAATAATAATAATAACAATAATATTTTTTATTGGGTCACATGTAGGCCTATATTAAAGTCACTGTGCACACTGCTTTATTTTTGCATTCTGGCAAAGCTCCAAAAATCTAATACCCACAGAAACCAACAAGACTTGAATGCTTTGTCTCTTTCTTTCCTTCGCCACCTCTGACAAAACCGTTTTTGCTTTCTTTGCTGGCATTACCATGCCATAGAACTAAACATGCTATGTTAGAAAGCTTCATTTTATAGATAGCCAGCAAGCTCTACCTCAGCTCCAGAGGTGACCTACCTGTGAGAGAGAGGGAGGGGTTGGAGGAGGAACAGTTAGTTCAGATAATGACAAAAACATATTTCAAAACATAATTTTAATGTCTGTGACTAAACCCTAATGAACATTTTCTAATAGCTGTTTTGTGGTTGGGGAGGTGCACTGCCCAACACTCCCCATCATCTCAAACACAAAACACATGCACACATGTACCTTTAGCAAGGTGCTTTTTTTTTTTTTTTTACTACAATTAAATAAGCTTACTACTAACGTTACCATCACATCTCCTTTTGCTTTTGATATGGCTCTACAAGCCAGGTCACAACAAAGTCACAATACTAAATGGTATATAACAGGGGTCACTAATAGGCAGACCGTGATCCAAATCCAGACCCAGGCGTCGTTCCATCCGGACCCAAACCCATGTACCGCACCATGGACACAAACGTGAGCCCCACACTCACCAGGAGCGCAGCGTCGCCTCTCTCAAAACGCGCCAACACGCAGCGTGTCCTGGCACTTTAAAGCTCTAACATGAACAGTCAAGGGTTTAAATAAGGTGTTTTTGGTTATTGTCCAACAAAATGACAGAACTAGGTCCAGACTGTGTGTGGAGAGACAGGACTGCTTGATTTACAACAGAAGTTTTCTCTTTATGGATCAGTGAGAGGAGCTGGAGATGACACACTGCTGAGAGTGGTTCTGTCCCATAGCTCACCCCTCCCACTGGAGTTTGTCCCTCTGTCCCACAGAGGAGAGGTCTGCCTCATGTTTACCAGAGAACATGTGTTGTGAGGCACAGTACAGAGCCCTTCAGTTTTAATGGGTGATACATCTCCTGCATTAAACTAGACAGTGAATCTTCACATGTGACGCTATCAGCCAATCAGATCTGTGGATTTGGAAACACAGAGCAGTGACTGTGAGCGAGACAGAAGGCAGAGGAATGAGACACACAGATGTAGAAAGGAACAGAGGTCAGCTCTAAACCTCTCTGTCTCCTGTGTTCTGGGTCAGGGGCAATTATTAAAAGTATTTTTATTTTATAACTGTAGCTATTTATTTGATATAAAAAAAACATGTCTACCCTTTTATTTTATTATTTCATACCCCCAAGTTTGTTTTAAAACTGATGTTAATGTTAGGAAAATGTAATTCCCATAATATACAATTCTACTGTTTTTGCACTATAGACACAGATGTTGATGTAACTATAATGCTTTTTCAATGCACAAAATAACACTGTGATGTTCCGGACCTTCACTCAAGAAAATTTTCACAAATTGGACCTCAGTGAATTTTAATTGATGACCCCTGGTATATAAAATATGGCATTACTGTTGCTTTAAAACAATATCACGTTGCCTGTATAGACATCATTGGATTAGAACACAGAGGACCAACAATACATTCCTCTATTGTCTGAATGGCTCAGCAACCACACGGGTTAAGTTCTCACTGTTTGGTGTGTGACAGGACGTTAGTACTCACCACATCCACCTGCACCAGCAGCACTCGCAGGACAAAACTGGAGCCGAGCTGTTTGAGGCGGTCATGGATGTAGTTTGGGTTGAGGTTGTGATATCGCAGACTGGATACGATTCCGTCAACAACAAAAAAAGTTAGTCCACTGACAATAAAATAGTGTAAAACTGCTTACTAGTTATCCCTAAATATACTTTATACACATCAAAGAAGGACAGTTCAATGGCAACAATTTTTGAAAGTTACCCTTGATCCTGGCTTATATAACGTGTGCAACAAAATGTCATCACTGTATGTGAAATCAGAAACACATTTATTAGTTATGTTAAAATTGGTTTAAAAGGGGGCAAGCGAAGAGTATCCTCTTTGCATTTGGCTATTTACTACAATATAATTGGACATTTTAGTTTCCTTGAGTATGGGTTCAGTATTCCACTAAATAAACAGTAAGTCTAGCACCCATCCCAACCTCTAATTCAGAAAGGAAAATTGTAAGGTATGTTAAAAAAGAAAGTGTGCCATGCTGTCTGGTGGTTAAAAGAAAACAAAACAAAATAAAAAACAAGGCAACGCACCTGAGGAAGAGAGCACATGTTGTCTGGCCCAGGACATAGTCTGGTGCTACTTCTCCATACTCCCAGGGGACACTCCTTACATATTTCAGAATGGGATTTCCTCTCTGAAACACATCTTATATTAGTAATGTTATACTCCACTTAGTAGTATGCCTAAAATGTTGAATTTGAACTATACATGCTTAAACAGTCAATGTTTTTTTTTTTCTAGCCATCTACTGAGGCTGAAGGATCATGGAAAAAAAAATTAAAAAGTGAGTTTTTATTTAGTTATTTGTTTTACCATATTGTGATTTCTTATGCAGTTGTATTTTTTTCTCTTCTGAATTCTTTATTTTTATAAGCTCAAGCTAAAAATGTTATCAACACAAAATCTGTTTACATTCTAGGCAGGGCTTTACATTAACACTAGCCAACCAGCCAAATGCAGGTAGATTTTCATTTTGGCTGGCAACACAAATACTCCCACTAGCCACTTTGGCCGGTTAAATTTTATGCACCCATTTCTTCGCTTTAGAGGCTAGGCCTGAATTTTTGTTGCTTTGCCTGAATGTGCACCATTTAATATATAGTAACTGATCATAATTAAGAAGGAAAAATATTCATATAAAGAAAATAGCATGTTTTAAAAGACATGACACCACATGCACAAGATTCTGCCTCTAGAGGTTTTTTTATATTTGATAAATCCCTGTCCATACACAAACCAAATTTTACATTTCTTTAAGCTTATCGTATAACATACACAAAAATTAAACTAACTGAATTGTGGCTACAGTAAAAACACTAACTGGCTAGTAACTTTTGACAAAGACTAGCCACAGTGGCCAGTAAGCAAAAATGGAAATGCCAAGCCCTGATTCTAGGTAAATTAGACCTTGTAGGCCAAGTCAATAAAGAGTAGGTTTAAGTAATTAGATGTGAATGAATCATTATAAATCACAATTTAAATCAGTATTAGTGACTCAATTGTTGAACATCACATATAAACATGTAAAAAAACAACCATAACAAGTGATTTGCATGTTTAGTTTGGAACAGGTTTAATGCTGGATTGGTGTTTAATGCAGTTACTGCACCAGAACTGCTAATGCATTTTATCTAATGCTCTTTTATTACATAAGTATAAACTGAATACCAGAATTTAAAAAGTATGAAAAGTGATAAATAGTGATTAGTGAATAGTGATTATGCCTATCAAAATCCTAATAAGATAAATAATTACCTGCCGTGGACTGACAATAATGCTGCTTCCAGACCCCACAGGTTTCGGACCCACATTTAGGCTCGAGTCTGACTTTTGGACTCCCTTGTCCTCGCTGTCTGTTTGACCTTTCTCCTGAAATTCTTCATCAGTTTTTTTGGCACAGTCTTCCAGTGTCTCACAACTTTTTACTGTAGATGAAGCTGAATTAGTATCTCCAGAGTCTTTGGGCCTGGGCAGCTTGGAGGAGCAGTCTTTCTGACCAGGAGCTGGGACGTTGCTCTTGCTTTGGACTATATACTGCGCATAGGACAGGGGCTGTTCTGCAGACACTGGGACAGGTGCTGAAGATACATTGGCGGTTGGTTCTCTATTTGAAGACGACTGGAACTGTGGTTTTGGCTGAAAAAGATACATAAAGACACATTTATGCAGATCTAAGCACGTGCACTGAACACATTTAAATTAAATAAGGTTAAATGACTTGCATTGGGTTGGTCACGTATGTTACAGCATCATAACAAACGCATGAGGCTAGCTTGCTAGCCATTGTTTATCCGTAAAACGAGACAGCTAGAGCACGCACCGGTGTTCTTTCTTTGGTAAAAGCACTGTCGTCTAGGTTGATGTTAAATCTTTTCTTCATACTTGTCAAAACACGTTAAAACTATCTAAAGTGAGCGCGCTCAACATCAAGCTTCTGGTTTTGGTATCAGCTTCCGCTAACGGCACGCAGACGGCAGCGCGACTTCCGGTGTTGCGGAGTATTCTGTACCCCCATGTTTCCCGTGGAGATTTTCACTCATTTTAAAGTCTTTTAACGAACCTGATGAATTGTGTCTGTTTGCACTGTTTTATACTTATAATGTAATATTTGTTGCTACTTTTAAGACTTTTTCTTATAAATAACTTATATTGCACCTTTTGTTGTTGACTGCATGTACATTTTCTTGCTTTGTGCTTTCTGGAGCTGCCTTAACAAGTGAATTTCTTCTCTTGTAAGATTAATAAAATTCAATCTAATCCAAAATTTTAATGAACCTACTTTCATAAAGCCTTTGTATCATTCATGTCTAACAATGACATTCTGTTTTTTAGTTATTTATGAAAAGATAATTTGTACTCAATTGTAGACTGCTTTCAGCCTAGAGCTTTCACGCATTCAATCATCATCCAACTCTGTTATAGGATACTGAGTATGTGTATGAAAAGAGCTTTATTATTTCTATTAGGATTATCTTGCATAGATCATGCATTTATTTTAAGTCTGTCAAGACAAGAAAATCCCTCAGTGGTCGTGCAGGCAAACATCAATAATCAGCAAATTAAAAACATCAAAATCTATGATGCATTCAGTATGTGTTTAATTCAGCAAGTTCATGGAATGATTGAAAGTCCTTGCACTCTATAAGTCATGGGGGAACAATTTTTTTCAGAACACCAGCCTATAAAAACATTTTAAAGAAAATTATGGTTTTATTTGTCTTTAAATCAATCTTGGTCATAGAACAGCAGCACGTTTTACAATCTTTAAAACCATTATCTGCCTAAAAGAACATTTCCAATAATTACTTTACTACTGCCATAAATAAACAGGTAAAGAGAGCAGCAGAGGGCAGCTCTGTTGCGTTGTTTTGCCTCATTAAACTTTTGATGCCATTTTACAACAAAATGAAAAATGTGAGGAATCAGTGGAAAGGAATTTACACAGTTTTTGGATAAATGAAAGTGAGCAGACTGGATGTAGAGGGCTTGTTGATTGGTCAGAGCTTCTTGGAGTGGGCGGGGGTTCATGGAACCAAGCAATCTGAGGCCTCTGAAACTCAGCACCAGAGAATACAGGATTACTCAAACAGGCGTGAATGAAACAAAACACAACTCCAGGCATGTTTTTGATGATATAACATAGTAGAGAGCTGATTTTGCATAGTCCCTTTAAACATAACTAAGCTTAATAATTTGTTTACGTTTTGCAATTTTTTCTTGTATTGTGAAGTATTACAGAAATTAATGGCAGTTGTTCTTTAATGTTAATTTTTGTCAGAGTGCACTGCAGAAAAGGGTTTGTAATGTTCAGAAACTGCTAATAATTTTTTTCTGGCACTGTCCAACTGTTGTGTAACTTTATTCACAATAACATTGAGAAAGATTTTGTCTTGGTTTTGAAGAATGTAATGTGTGGCATATTTGAAAATGGCTTACAAAAGAGCGAGTCAGTTTACTTGATAAAGCTTTTATTGTTGATCTCAAAATTTCACATTTACTGTTGTAAATACACTAGTAAAAAGCCATGCTTCACTGCTTTTATAACACATTGAGTACATTCTTTCAATAAAATTAAACTTTGAAAAACAATAGGCACTTAAAACTGTTGAAACTTGTACTGTGTATAATGTTTTTATATGAAATTTGACACCCCATAGAACAAGTGTAGCTGCTCTCCCTTGATTACAATCCATTGTTTTGGAATATTATTGCAATGTATTCAGTTTTGATTGTAATAACTGATGTGTATAAATGTATATAGTTGATGTTTTAGCAGGGCTTGACATTATCCTTTTTGCTCACTGACTGTATGGTCAGGCAGAGCAACAGAAATTCAGGCTTAACCTCTAAAGGTAAGTTATAAGTAGTTGGGCTGTAATATAAAGCATGCACGTTATATTTCAACTCACTTTCAGATTATATTCATAAACAAAAACGTGAATTGATTTCACTAAATTTATGCAGTTATCTTCGGGAGCTATTTTTAGTGAATGAAACTTGAATCTTTAAATGTCACGCGAGTAAGCAG
Source organism: Bostrychus sinensis (assembly GCA_020698575.1). Lineage (NCBI taxonomy): Eukaryota > Metazoa > Chordata > Actinopteri > Gobiiformes > Eleotridae > Bostrychus > Bostrychus sinensis. The sequence continues at coordinate 35,222,817 of CM036240.1, forward strand.
TTGCCTAGGAAACAGCGACGCCACCGTTCTAACCGCGCCGCATGGCATTTTGGGATACTCTTTTTCTGAATCATGGCGGACGCGTTAGTTACGGGCTAAATGTGAACTGTTAGCGCATTACCGACAGCATTCTCACGGATTTTTGTTTGCCTCTTGGTGCCTCCAGTTCTTTTACAAAAGCACCTGGACACATTCTGGGCTGGTAAGTGAATCTCTCATTACCTCGCTGACGCACAACAGAAGTTACATGTAGCAGCTAGCGGCTAATGTAAATATAACAAGTGCTAACCTTGGAGCATGCTAACTTAACCACGGCTAACTGTTGAATGAGCTACAACAGCTCAGCGTGAAGGCGGTGTATTTTGTCATGTAAAAAATGTTTAAGCATTGCGATGTAAATGTGTATGATTGGAGTGGATTGATAAACTATTTTCATTGTTGCATCACGGTCGGCCAGGTGTTGTGTGTTAGCTTAGAGCTAGGCCAGCATGAGTGGTGAGTGAATGAACGTTCCAGCGTTAGCAGGCTACGAGAGTACAGTACAGGCCTTACATCACATTTGCATGTCCCAATCTCAGATGATTGTCGACATTTGATCATAGCAATATCGTCTGTTTATCCTGTTATTTACCACAATAGGGACTTTTTAATGAACTAATTTATGCAAGTGGGAACTCCGCGTATGCTGGTAACCTACTTACAGAACATCCATGGCAAACTTAGGTCCCATATCCGTACACTACTAATGGCGCTAAAAGTAGGTTGTCAGTACATTTTACAGGGTAGCCCCAAGGGCTTAAAAGCAATAAAAAGGTATTAAATTTGATATTGTCAAAATCAAGGCCTTAAAAGTATTAAACATGTTTAGGTATTAAATTTAGATAAGATAAGTTTTGTTTGTCACATGCACCGTCATAGTACAGTGAGATGTATTTTTGTACCTGTATCCAGTAGCAGGAATATAAAATGGTACAATAGCAGATTACACAGCACACAAGAATATAAAATTAAGTAATTCATTCATCTATTCCCGTCAGGGGTCGCAGGTGACTGGAGTCTATCCCAGCAACTCTTGGCCTCAGGTGGGGTGCTCCCAGCTTGTCGCAGGGCTGACACAGAGACACACACAGACAGACAACCATTCACTCTCGCATTCATTCACTAGGGCCAATTTAGAGTCACCAATTTACCTAATACATGCATGTCTTTGGACGGTGAAGGAAGCCGGAGTACTCGGAGAGAACCCACGCTAACATGGGGAGGACATGCAGACTCCATTAAAAAGTCTTAAAAGGGTCTTAAGTTTCACAAAACAAAACCTGGAACTACCCTGTTTTAGAAAACAGTATTTTGATTATGATTAAAGCAATCTGCTACAAATCCTCCTCTGCCTTAACATATTATGGATAGAAAAAGAAAATAAACATTGCATGAAATTGATGACATTTATGAAACGTTTTATAAAATATTTATAAAAAATGCAGAGATTCTGTGTAAGTTTTAGGGTGACCAGCTCAAAAAGTACTAAAGGTGGAACTGACTGGGAAACATTTTTTTTTTTACAAATATGTCTTCTCAACTCACTGAGATACACATTGCTTCAGTTTAGGACAGTTGATGTGCTGTTTTCATCCAAACACACATTTTGCTAAGTAATGTCTTTAGTGAAACTTTATTCTTTGGAATAAAAAAGGTGGAACAGAAAAAAATCAAAACTCTCAGCATATTCTCAAAACAATCCAGCAGGCCAACATCAGCTCACAGCTCCATGGAAAGGCCTTTTCTAAAATACAAGGGCAGCAACACACCAATCATATATTCAACCTATTCAGATGGGACACCCACATTTATTCTACATTTTACACAAGGAATACTGACCTTTCCTTGTTGTTCTTAAGTCGAATCTCTCTTTTCATAAGATCCACTGAGCACCAATGAAAAAGAGGGACATTATCTTAATAAGTGTGGTCACCATAATAATTTTGCATCCTTAATTGCTGCATTGCCTGCATTAGTTAGTACATTATGGAACAGTCATACAGCTTTGTAAGACTTAAAATGCATCCAGTTTAACAAGGTAATGTCTTTGAACCAATGCAACAATTTGTAAAACTGGGTTCGACACCACTGACTTATACTTTGTGTTGTGTAAACTTTACATTTGCATTCATTAAAAAAGTAGATCTTGTGTGTGCTGTGGTACTGTGCTTTTTATGTTTTTTTTTGTACTGAATGACTGTTGTCTTTCTACAAATTCTTTATTTCTTTGTGATGGTTACTTTGTTTTTTAATAAATAAGGATAAAGTCAGGTGGCTACTGATTGTGAGAAAGTAACTGAAGTCAAGGGGAGATCTCAAGTGCTTTAATTGTTTACATAACATAAGCATTGGTTGACACATAGCAGTACAAGGTTTTGGATCAACACTGGTTGTAACATGATGGTTAGTTTACAATACCTTTATGTTTTTTTTTCTTCAGTGAGGGACTGGATCAGCTCAGGAAGACGGGGGCCAGTAAGAATCTGGACGCCATGGAATGTGTAGATGTTCCCTCAGGTGAGTCACAACACTTTCATTACAAAGGGATGTCCTAACCATTAATCACCATGAATCTAGGATTATATGTGTCTGCTGTGTAAACTATGATATAAACTTTGTTTATAAGTAGTCATATTACTGTCTAAAAGGTGGTACCAGAGCAAAGTGTTTTCTGAGGCAGTAATTTGTTTCAAAGGAGAACCAGGTCAGAAAACATTTGGCTTTCCAAGTACCATCTGGATAAGGACAAAACAGGGAATAAACCAGGAAAAAATTAGGGAAGCCAGGACTAAACGGGGACTAAAACCAGAGCAAACTTTTACATAATTAGGACTAAGCTAGGACTGCACCAGGGCTACCCAGAGCTAAATCAGAACTGACTGAGTACCACCAGAAAAGGCCTGTGTACCACAGTTTGAGAACCACTGGTATAGGGTACTAGAACTACTTGTAATACTATAGTAAGTGGATTTCATTTTTTAAATTTTTTTATTATTTTTGCAGGGGAGGAAGAGTCCCCTGAAAAGGGTGACCCTAAGGAAGGGAACGAGCTGCCTCACAAGAAAAATAAAAAGCACAGAAAACACAAGAGTAAGAAGAAAAAGAGGAGGAGGAAAGGTGAAAAGGAAAGCAGCTCTGAATCTGCAGATTCAGAGAAAGAGACACCACCACAGAGACCTGTCAGGACTACGAGAGCCAGGTAAGAATTCTCGAAATGGAATTGCCAAATACGGTTTCAATTAAACAAGTGTCTTATTTTAGAACCTGCTTGTATAACTATTCCTTCACAAATCTTGTTAATTAGAACAAGTCCCTAAAATGTAGAAAACATGTGCAGGATTATATAAAACAATTTCTTATAAGATTTAGTTAATTGCTCCCAACCAATATTTTAGGTTTGTTTAAATTTTGCCTCGCTAACTTTAGAGTGAAAACACAAGCCACTTCAGGAGTAATTGAACCAAACATTTTGATTCCTAATTGACTAGCTCTTCCGCTTTTTAGAAGCATGGCTGTAGTTAATAGTGCTTCATTAATAGTACTGTAAATTGATTGATATTGTAAATGCATATAAATAAAGTTTTTGCTTATGATATTTTCTCTAGAGTTGGTTCCATGTTTCAATGAAATAAAATGCATATATCCCCTTAATTGCAGTGCCAGGCTGGCAGCAGCTTCAGGGACCGGAGACCTCACTGTGTCAAAGGGGGACAGCAAAAGGCCTGTAACCTCAGGTACTACCTTTTATTCATTTTTGTTATTCTTACTTAACATGGGTGTCACAATGTATCCAGAATTTTGTTATCTTAATCAATCCATCATTATTAACTATTGAAAAAAAATACTTTTATGTATAGGAAAAGGCTTAATTATTTATTATTAATTAATTATTTGAACCCACACTACAAACTTTTTCATCATGTGAAGAGGGCTGCAACTAATGATTATTTTGGTAATTTATTAATCTATCAATTATTTTTTAATCAATTAATAATTAAATAGTGAATGTAAAAGCATGCCTGCTGACATAGCTGTATTTTTACAAAAAAGTTTTACAAAATTAAGCTGAAACTTTGTTACTTGAGGATGTTTTTTTCATAATCAAAAACAAATTTATTTTTTGTTATTGTTTTTGTGGCTTTACTGCTCTAAGTAATAAAATCTCTTTTCTCAATCTATGCATACTACAGAAAGCGATTAATCAATTACTAAATTAGATTATTTCAATAAGCGATTCATTCAGTTAGTTGTTGCAGCCCTAAAAGTGAGTGACACACTTGCCCTTTACAAATGCACGCCATCACCCGGACCCTCTCCTGAAATCTTCAGGAGGGGCTTGTTGTTTATGTGCAACCTCCCTCCCACTGTCCTTGGGGGCCCCTAGTGCTACGTCCAGAGCGATCAGCTGTTTGTATGCACCAGTAGATGGTCTGGTGGCCAGCTGATGCCTTGCGTCTACTGATACGCTCCATGTAAATCCTTGTCCTACTTGTTTCTGCTTCTCTTTTCTTCGTATAGTTAAGTTTTACATTATATTGAGTAAGTGTAGGGATAATATCAGCGCTTAAACCTCTGTCACTGCTAAGGACTCTGCTCTTTTATTTGTTGTCTTTACGCTGCTAGCAGCCGCGCTAATTATGCGGCAGACCCTGCTACCCCTTCCCCCGCGGCACCCAGACTCTCTACTCGTATGTGTGTTGTCAGTCCTCCCGTCATCCTACCGACTTAATTCTGCAGTATGTATGCACCCCTAAAGAGAAGATCAGGAGGCACGCCTCCTAACATTGTCCAGAGGCACTGTTTGTAAAGGGCGTATGACTTCTCAATTGAAGATCTGTAATTGGATGGCCTTGATGTGCTTTCATTAATTACATAAAGAATAAGAATAAATTGTAATCCTCACAGTTTGAGATTGAGTCAGGTACTTGGTAAGATGTGACACCCCTTGTACCTATAAACCTTCCTTTAAAACATTTAAAAACATATACTGTAAATGTGAAACATTTTGTCTCTATAGATCGTGTTGATGGAGACTCCAAATCCAAAAAACACAAAAGACATGCAGGCAAGAAGAAAAAGAAGAAGAGGAAGAAGGATGAAAAGCAGGAGAAAAAGTCCCCATCTCATTCTGTGTCAGAAAGCAGTTCAGCGTCAGGCTCTGAGTCTGAGGAAGAGGCGGCTAAGGAACCTGCTGATATCAAACTCTGCCAAGACCTGCCAGAACCAGTGTCCAAAGTGAAAAGCAAGGAAGGAACTGAGAAAGAGGCTCCAGTAGAAACACCCACATCTGAACTTCCTGTGACTATAAAAGAGGACATCTCAGATACAGCTATTTCCCCATCTGTGCAGAAAGACAGCAATACCAATGGAACCGAAATAAAAGTGGGGTTTATATCTGCAGCTAATGATGACATCAAACCAATCGTTGATGCGAAAAAAGATGATAGCTCTGGTGACGGTGCATTCAGCCACACCAATGCACTTCCAGACATCATCCCCAAACAGGAAGGTCCTGCATTAAGAGATAATCAGTGTCTGAAACACCAAGAGAATGTATTGCAAATGCTCCCTGAGCTTAAAACAGAAAGGTCTCCAACCCCTCCCAGCTGTTTAGATGTTACACAATCTGAGCCACCAACAGATAGTCAAGGTTTACAACAATCTATTGTAGATGAAAATAAAATGATAAATGAACAGTCAAGAACCAATTCCACATCACCTTCAAAGGAAATGCCTCAAAAGATTAGTCAGCCTTCTCGATCTCATTCAAAGTCCCCTGAAAGTAGACGATCCCAATCACCCAAACCCCTGAAAAAGGAATCTTGCAAGTCCCGTTCAAGTTCCCGTTCCATCACACCTAAGAAGAAAGTGTCCAAGTCTCCTAAACCTAAAAGGACCTCTGTGTCGCCCAAAAGGCGCAGAAGTTCCCCTTCACCTAAAAAGAAGCAGTTGAGATCTCCCAAGCGCAGCGGCCGAAGGTCTCCCTCGCGATCCCCAAAAAGAAGATCTAAATCAAGGTCTCGCGGAAGAGCAAAAAGGTCTCGAAGTCGATCGCCTAAACGTGGCACAGCAGGCAGACGTTCACGGTCGCGGTCTCTTACAAAGCTTCGAAGATCACGTTCACGATCAAGACGCGCCCTTCGCAGATCTCGGACACGGTCACCAGTTAGGCGGGCCGGTGGTAGACGCTCAAGAAGCCGGTCCACATCCCGACATCGTAGGTCCCCGCCTCCAAGATCCAGGAGATCTCGGTCTAGGTCCATACATAGAGGCAGAAGGTCTAGATCACGTTCATTCGCAAAGCGCAGCCATCGCTTGGGATCTAGAAGTCCTCGCAAATCCAGATCTCCACGCAGACGATCCAAATCTAGGTCACTGGCCAGAAGACGGTCGCGATCGCCTGGAAGAAGAAACAGGAGCCCAGTAAGAAAGCATCGAACGAAGTCCCGCTCACCTCCACCAGCCAGGAGAAAGTCTAAAACACCCAAAAAACTGAGGAAAAGATCAAGGTCCAGGTCCAAATCAAGTGATGCACAGTCCAATACCAGCTCTCCTGCCAGATCCACATCCTCCTCTCCAGTTAAAGGGAAGAAACGGGCTGTTATTAAGGAAGAAAACTCAAACCGTCATAAAGCAGAAGGTCAGTATGGATTCTTCAGTTTTTCAGTATTATCACAATATGACAAGTTGGATTTTACACTTTCATATATTCAAAGTAGTGCGATTTCTAAAGAGTTATCCTGGTCATTTAGTTAGTTATTTAGTTTTTTTTACAGTTGCAATCAGAAATGTTCAACCCCCTTATTATATTATCATGATGTGAATGAAAGATAATTAACAACATATAACTTCTTCTGTATCAGAGTTATTTTGGCTTAACATTGACATTCAGATGAAAAATGTGACTCTTTTAACACAGGTCCATGGGCAGTATTGTTCAGCCCTTAGCTTCAATACTTTCTATAACTTTTAACATAAAAGTGTTATTGCTAACAAGCTTCCTACACCTCTCAACTGGAATTTTTGCCTATTCTTCTCCTGCAAAAGCCTCTAACTCAGTGATGTTTGATGGCCTCCATGCTGCAACAGCCTTCTTTAAATTCTACCAAAGATTTTCTATGGGACCTACATCTGGAGACTGAGGAGGCCACTCTAGGTGGTCCCAGGATCTTCTTGAAAATTTGAAATTGATGAATAGTAGTTCACAGTCTTTGGGCGATTGAATTATTGATTGCAATTGAAAGTAGGGCTGTCGCTTATACCGTGGTGTGCCGTATAGGCAGTATAGCATATATAAGCTAATAATAACACCAAAAAAAAAAAAGACATGTCCAAGTGTATTTTGATTTTAAAAATAAATTGAAATATAGTTAAGCCTCTGCTCTAACAAAAACCCGAGTCAGGCACAAGTGACAATGTCTTTGCAGCGCATAGTAGCTTCAGAAAAACCCACATGTTCATCTTAAGTGGTTTGAGAGATGAGCTAAGGAGGCTAGCAGTGCTCCCCACGGCACTGACTCTATAGAGCGCTTGTGTCACATACCGTATTTTCCGGACTATACGTCGCTCCGGAGTATAAGTCGCACAAGCCAAACAATGCATAACGAAGAAGAAAAAAACTTATATAAGTCGCACTGGACTATAAGTCACATAAATGGGGGGAAATTTATTTTACAAAATCCGACACCAAGAACAGACATTTTATCTTGAAAGACAAGTAATAATAATAATAATAGAATAGAGAACAACAGGCTGAATAGGTGTGTGGTATGCTAATGTAACACACTGATGGTTATTCAGCTACATGAAGCAACAACGAACTGAATAGGTGTCTCGTGTGTTAACGTAATATATTAACAGTTATTCACATAACTATAGCACAAAGAACATAATATAACAAGTTCACCAAACTCACCATCTCACTCCTAATCGCTAAATCCTTTAAATTCTTCATCCTCGGTGTTGCTTCTGAACAACTCTGGAGGTAGACGAAACGCCGCTTCCTCCTCTGCGTGGCTGTCGTCAGACTCAGCATCTGTTCCATTTCCAATTATTCCGGTCTTTTTCAGTTGTCTTTATAGCCTAAGTTGTTAGCGGTAATGTTTACATTTTAAATTGTCAGTGGCACACAAGCCTACAGTGCCCTGTTGCGGCTGTCAGTGTGAAAGTAACAAACATGTGAAATATTGTGACATATAAGTCGCATCTGAGTATATGTTGCACCCCTAGCCAGACTATGAAAAAAAGTGCGACTTATAGTCCGGAAAATACGGTACATGTACCTGTGGCAGGCGAGTTTAGAGGGAGGAGAAAAACCTCTTATTGTGTCACCAGGTGATCACCAGGTGGACTGTCATTCGAGTCTACGGGCTCCTCCTTTTAGTAACGCGTAAGCCCTGTTTCTGCTTGGGAAGCAGTTAGCTTCAATGAAGAAGCCCAGCAGAAGGCTTTTCTTTTCTCATCATTAACCCTCTGTTCTCCACTCCCAGCGTCTCTTAGTGTGTATACGTGCGTAAACATTAAATACTTCATAGTTTACAGTAAAATTAAACTGTGCATCCCATTAGTGTCTCACTAAAATGATAAACTGCATTTACCGTGGTTGCTTGTGCCCCCATGCAGTTGGATTGATAACAGCGCGGAATGACAATAATGCGGTCACTGCGACAGCCCTAATTGTAAGGTATAACCTTGTACTGAACTTTGGTATGGGAGGTCAGGGGTGGAGTCAGGAAGGGTATGTGGCATAAAAACCTGCCAAAGTACTAATGCAAATGATTCACCATAGCAACCCCTGAAAGTAGGGGGTAGCAGCTGAAAGGGACTTTTGTTTTTAATGAAAATATAGCTGGTTTCTTAAGGCAACTATCTCTATAATGTTTTATCATATTATTTAACATTAGGGCTTAAATCAGCACTGGTTGATGGATGGCAGCGAGCCAGTGTTATGAATTTGTCACTGTGACTGGTGTTGGACTGACTATAGGGCCATTTAGAAGACAACACATTGAATTTTGCAGAAAATTCAATGATTCAATTGAGTTTTGGCCTTTTGTTTGCACAAGATTGTGCCTGAGGGATGTTCACTCAGAAAAGCAAGGCTTAGGATGCTGTATTTGTCATTATATACACAAGGTGTAAAGCAAAAATTGTGTAGAGTAGAGCAAGAGTTGCCATTTAGTTTTGTTTCACTTCTGGCTTAAGGATTTGTCTTGACTCACACAATTTTTTTTATTCTTGGAGTCCTTGGGAGGATGTTGCTGTGACTGGGGACAATTGTTGAAAACAATTTTTTATTAATTCATATGATTTGATGTCTTTGATTTTGCAGCTTTCTTAAAATTAATGTTTGGTGCCACTGCTTCCAGTTCTCAAACTGAAAGCTCTTCAGAAAGACTTCAGGAGAAACCTCAGGACCTCGACCAGGACAAAGAGAAGACCAAGCTGAATGAACAAGATCCCACATCAGCCACGGGTCCTGAGGGCTCAAACAGTGAACAAGAGGAATCCTCCCCTCCTGCTAAAACAGGGTCTAAAGCTTTTACAAGTCCTTCAGGATCACTATCTCCGCAAACACAGAAGAAGCGGCTCTCCAAATCGCGGTCGCCAGCAAACCTCCGTCAGCTGTCACGGTCCACTTCGTCACCAAGACGGTCGACATCCAAGTCCCACAAGAAGCAGTCTAGGTGGGTTTAATGGCCATTTGTGAGAGCTTTGTTTAGGAGTTTTTAAGTGGATGGTAAAAAAATCTTTCATATCAAGATTTGTGCAAGATATTTAATCAGCAAAAAATGGATTCTCAAAATAACACATTTTATGGAAATATTTTATTGCAGTATTTCTTGCTGGACACACATTTACTTTTCTCTATTTCTGGATTTTTTTGGAGAACATGTTCAATGGTATGTTTTTAATTTTAGCTGATGAGTGTGAATCAACTGGCAGGGTCCATGAGGATGCATCTCTTTATTAGTGAGGCAGTTCCCAAAGGGAGAGGCCAGATGGTCCCACTACTTTGCAATGAGTATAGCTAATGTGTCAATACGAATAATATGTGTAATCAAACATCTCTCTTCTAGGGCTGGGTACTGAAAGTCAGTACCTGTGTGGAACTCGCCAAAAAGCTCAGGTTGATGCCAGTAAAAAAATAAATGTAGTTCTTTTCTCTTTTTGGTACCAAGTTTAAAAAACAGCCTGGTCTGAGACAGTAGTCTTGTACACGAAGTTACATAGAAGTGATGTCAAATTTAGATTTGTTTATTAAGCAGAGATATTGCTATATGGTTACTATAGTTATGTTTTCCAATAGAAATACTGCATATTTGTCATTTGTTTATCTCTCCTTAGGTCCAAGTCTCCTGCAAGGAAGAATAAGTCCATCTCCCCAACCGATAGGAAAAAGCGACGTTCAAAATCCCGAAGTCCTGGTCGACGGAAGAGGTCTAGTCGTTCACGTTCCATCACACGGCGTAAACGTTCCCGCTCTAAGTCTCGAACAAGGACACGCAAATCTAAGTCCCGATCTCCAGTCAGGAAGAGGCGTTCCCGCAGCCGCTCAACCACAGCCAGGGGGAGGAGGCGGTCTAAGTCTGCAGACAGGAGCAAGCGATCTAAGAGCCGGTCCACAGGGAGAGGCAAGCGGTCCAAGAGCCGGTCCAGAGGCAAACGATCCAAGAGCCGCTCCACAGGAAGGAGGAAGAGGTCCCGCTCCGGAGACAGAGGCCGGAGGTCCAGGTCCCGCTCCTCGGACCGCAGACGAAGGTCCCGGTCCAGGGGCAGAGGAAGAAGGCCTGCGTTTCGCAGTGGTTCTTTTGACAGACGGGATAGATGGAAAAGAGAACCCAGTCACTCGCCTGTGCTCATTCTCCGCAAACAGCGCCGTTCAGGGTCCAGAGCACGACGCAGCAACAGCAAGAGTCCTCCACGGCTCACAGAGCTGGGTAAGGCTTTATACCTACAGTAACAGAATCTTAACATGTTGAGTGGTACAGGGCAAATTTACCTCTGTGGCAAGCCACCTAACCTGGCAAGATCTAGACTGGTGTAACATTAGCACAGAGCTAATAAAAAACCAATCTGGAATTTCTCCTTTTAAAAACTTTTGTAAAGGGGAGGAACTTCTAGTAGAATATTTGGAGCTGAATGGATGAAGCTCCTGTCAGTCACCATCTACCATGATTTGTTTTAGTCAATAGCAATGTAACATAGCTAAACAACTAACTGCTATGATTGTTAAACAGTAATAAAAATGTTGAAGGATTTTTGCTATTTTTATAAATGTTTAGCAGCAGAGGTTAAGTTTTTTGCCATTGTCATGTTGTTAACAAGCATCATAAAAGTGCTTGCTGCTGTCTGCAAAACTAAAGCACCCCCACACGAGACCATACTGCCACACAATTGTTCTGCACATGAATCAGCCAGAGCCTGACAAGATGGATTTTTGTGAGTTTGTAAAATCTTGCAACAATCCAATCCAAGGGAAGTAGCAGGAGTAGATGAGATCAACCCTGAGTATCCTGAGTTTTTGGATGTCGTCGGGGTGTCTGGAGTGGTGGTCCCTCTTTTTAAAAAGGGTGACAAATGTAACTGTTAACTGAAAAGGGAATCTTCCTCTGCCAATATACCTCTTAATAGAACATAGACTGGTGTTAAATTGATATTTTTTGTTTTCCTTTTTTTTTTTCTTTTTTTTTTTTTTTTGTCATTTATTTATTTTAATGTTTGTTCTTTTTACACATTAGTAAAATGTTTCCCTGTTTATTCTCCTGTTATTTCAGATAAGGACCAGCTGCTGGAAATTGCTAAAGCTAATGCTGCTGCTATGTGTGCGAAGGCTGGTGTTCCTATTCCCGAGAGTCTTCGTCCCAAAGCCATCCTCCAGCTCCCTCTGCCCACTCCCTCCCCCGCCCCGCTGTCCCTCCCCCTGCCACTGCCCCTTCCAATGGGAATGGGGATGCCCAGCATGGGTCCAATGGGACTGCCCAACCTCTCTGGGATGTCCTCCATGTCAAACATGACCATGAGTGCAGCTATGGCAAGTATGACGGCAGCAACCATGACAGCTGCTCTCACTAACATGGGTGCGCTGGCCGCCATGCCCCCCCTCGCTCCTCTCCCCACCATCACCAACAAACCCCCTCCCTGTCTCGCGCCTCCAGCCCCCTCCGTTAACATGGACCACATCGAAGAGGCCAAGAGGAAGGTCACTCACCAGGCAAACATTCACACCATCAAGGAACTGACTGAGGTATGTTAAGTATAAGCACTAATGCGGGGTTTTATGGAGAGCGATATCTGAACATATTTATCTGGTATGGTATTTGAGGTTATTTTGATTGCTATACAGCCACAGCAGCTATAGCATAGAAATGCAACAGAGTGCTAGTTTTATTTATAGTTACAGTATTAATGGTAACATGACACACAACCAAGTCAGAAAAATGTGTTCTTTCCTTGGTAACTCTCTCTTGAAAGCACATAGAGTGGGTAAAATAAGTATTGAACATGTGACCGCTTTCCTCAGTAAATGTATTTCCAACATGATACTGAAATTTTTACCTGATGCCGGTAATAACCCCAGTCACCCATACATACAAATAAAATTGAACAGAGACATTTAGAAACTCAGTTGTGTGTAATTAAATGGAATGAAAATGTATTGAACACACACACAAAGAAAAGGAGGTGCAAAAAGGCACTATCAGTGATCAGAAAGCACTCCTGTAAAGAGATGTCTCTTTACAAAGGTGTCACACAGGAAATATTTCATGATCGGTAAAAGAGCAGAGCTCTCCCGAGACCTTTGCTTTAACACTACTGTTGCAGAACTTGTTGATGGCATTGGATACAGAAGGATTTCTAAGCTTCTGGATGTAGAGCTGAAACAACACATCGGCGTAATCAATGATCCAACTACGTAAATATCAACATGTGGAGTGCGTCAAAGCATCGCTTTTATTTACCTTAAGTCAAAATGAGCCAAAATTGAGCTGGTTATAACTAGGACAGATGCACTGTATTTACCCACAAATATAGGAAAGAAACGTGGTGTAGATCCTTACGAGTGTGTTCATCTACTCAGGTACGCGAGATGTTGCTAACTTGCTGCTGTAGGGGAAAACAAAACTAAATGGTAAAGGCCCTTTCTTGTGCTCTAAAAGACAGACTTCTCAGTGCTGTCAGAGCTACACGTGCTTTTTTCTTCACCCAAAACTTTAAACTGGTCTCAGTGGTTGTCTGTGTGATAATATTGAGGATTCTTTCAGCAGAGCGGTTCTCGTGGTGCCATACACGCTGTCGCGAGTGGACTTAGATGCAAAGCTCCCTAATTACAGCAGGCCAGCTGATTTCTCGATCAGCTGTGATTCAAACGAACCCACCTGGACACATGGCTGTGTGGAGTGGACCAGTGTTATTACAGCAGGCTGTGGCCGCACTTTACTGAAGCACATAGCATTATCATTAAGTATTTTTATTCAATGTCCTTATGCATAGGTTATAGTCTATAATTCAAGTGAACAACACTTAGACAAAACTGAAATCTTAATCCTAACTTGCAGGTTAGTATTTTCTATTATTTATTTTAAACTTTCCACTCTTTCTTTAAAGTGAGTTATACACTATAGATTAAATTAATTAATTTATTTATTTACTGTACTTTTTATGGGGCATTCTTGGTTTAATCCATGCCCTTTAGTTTTAAGTAGGCTAACTGATGCCCCACAAAAACACAAAACTTAGGTGTATATTTGTATTTGACATGCCCTAAACATATTTTAAGTGCTAAACAAAGAAAGATGACTGAAAAAGCTGAATATATACTATTTTATTACGTTAAACTAGTTGTTTAAAGAACTAATAACACAAATTACCCTCCAAACAGAGTGTGGCATTTACGTGCAGTCTCTGGTTACAATTGGACGACTACAATCCTTTGGATTTTCTAACTAAGGCCTTCCTACAGGGTCAGTTGAACTCAAAATGTTGTTAAATATTGAAACTTGGTTGAACGAAAAGTTTAAAATACTGCTGCAACAGAATTAAATAGATGTAATCAAGTCTTGCTCTGTCAGTAGTAGGGCTGAGAATCAGAGGGTACCTGGCGATTCAATACGCAAAACGTAGCTCACAATACCGGTAATATCACAATATGGCGATATTACAATTGTCAATATATTGCAAGAAAACCTACGATGTATCACTGTATTTTTATTGAACAGAAGACCCATTGTTTTTTCTTGTCTGGAATAATAGATTTTTTGTGAATTATAATGGGGTATATACATGTATAGGGATGCTGTCCAAGTACTCGTACTCGTATTCATAAAAGTGGCCTGATACCAACAACCGATACCAGTTGTTTACAGCGCTGTCATGTGACATTCCCCTCTCAGCTGAGCAGTGAGAGACGTGTGGAAGGATTTAAAAGTGAACTGTATTGAGATAAAGGCAAAGCTGAGTCTACATTATGCTCAACCAGAGATCCCAAATCATACGTGAGTCCTAAAACTTAAGCAGTTGTCCCAAAAATGACACTAGCGCAGAGTCTGAAGCAGGTGTTGTCTGATAAAACATAAGGAGTACCGTTGCTAATTGTGTTAGCTGCTGTATGTCTTGGCGAATCTCCACTGGTTGTGCGCAGATGCTCAATCTGTGTTTAAAATTATTTTAGCGACTGAATAGAGAAGAATCTAAGCTTAAAAATGAGGTATAACATGTCCATGTTGAGCAAAGTTTAGCCGTGGTTAGCTGTGTTCAAACCACTTTGTTGTAAAAATAACTTAGTATCACAGAGCAAGGATAGACAGTGTCTATCCCTATGTAACTGTATAAACTATAAAGTAACCCCTATATAAGTACTCGTATCGGTACTCGGTATCGGCGAGTACTCAAATGTAAGTACTCGTATCGGTTTGAAAAGAAGTGGTATCGGTGCATCCCTATACGTGTATGTGACATATTATTACTCCTTTATGCGACTGGAGCAGCAGAACACTTTCAGATTGGTATCGATACCAGAATTATTGGTATCAAAAGTATCAGTACGTTGTAGGGGTGTAACGATATGTTTTTTTGCAATGGTACGATAAGTATCAATTAGAATTGTTTCAATTCAAGAATGATATTAGCTAATTTGAAACGATAGGATTCAACACCTTCATATCAATAATCAAATAAACTTTTTGCCAAAAATCATAAAAGTTTGCTCTCAATTTTAGCATTGTGGCAGTGTTTGATTATGTCCAGTAGACATGAATATAACATTTTATTTAAACATGCAAATTTCTAATAACAGTATTTCTGATGTTATACATTTTTTCCCATGAATTTTGATATACACTTCCTGGACAACGATACAGTTTGATACAAGATGATGTGTATTGATGTAGTTGTATTGTAGGAAAAAAAAATCGCTATATCATCAATATACTGTATCGTTACACTCTTAGTACGATGGTATCAATTCGCACATTACTAATTTATAGACTTAAATAAATAAGAAACTACAAAGCCTGCCTTGAAAAAAAATCAACATCAGTCAGTCTGATATTTAATTATAATGTATTTAGATTTTTTTTGTGTGTGTGACAGTATTTGTCAGACCAAGTGAAGTGCAGTGCTGCCTTCTACAGTTGTGGCAGAATACTTGGCCCCTTTTGGCCCACATTGGTCTGTGAAAGCATTGCAGCACTGTAGAACCATTATTAAGCATGACCTCACAAAGTATCACTATCAGTATTGAAAGATCGATATTCTCCCAGCCCTAGTCAGTATTAAGTGTATGACAGTTCCATTTTTTTTTATTTTTTTTTGCAGAAGTGTAAAATGATTGCCAACAGCAAGGAGGAGATGGCCATTGCTAAACCTCACATCTCAGATGATGAGAGCTAATGCCTCCAGCCAGCTCGGTAAGCATTGTTCTGTTTACTCCTTCGTGTTTATGTGGCCAATGCACCCTCCTTTTATTAATTCTAAATTGTTCAGGGCTCATTTGGTCATGAAAGAATGCTAAAAGAAAGTAAAGTAACTCATTAATAATATTTTGTTTGCCAAGGTTTTTGAAAAGTTGACGTTGACTTTTGAAGAACATTTCCTTACTGTCAGTCATGATGTTTCAGTGTTATATAAAACCATATTATAGGCCAGAATTAAGATCCAGTACCAAACAACCCAGCTCTACAAATCAGGTTCTGGCCTTTTAAGACAATATTCCATTCCCATATATTTGGTATAAGAGATACGCTTTGAATTTCCATAGAAAACCTTGAAGCAAAATGCAGAAATAGTTTTTTGAAATGTTATCCCAACTCCACAAAGTGAGCTATTTCTACAGCACCGAGGAGTTTGTACACTAAAAATCAGACAAAACTTTGGTCAGTCCTAATGCTGAATTGAATTTGCAGACAGAATGAGCACCTAACCATAATTACTACTAATAAATAAATATCAGGTCTTTCTCCACAAAATGTGTTAGCCAGGCTGGTAAGAGCCTATGGGCTGGGGAATATTTTGACCACTAACAGAGATTAAATCATTATTGTTTTAAAACGTTTTCCATAAACACGGCACCGTCTCAGAAAATGTGAGTGTCCACACGGATCCACACAAAACCACAGAAAACCCTATAATGCTTATGCCAGGCCTGTTAGTGTTGCTGTCACGCTGCCACAATAACACACCAAAAACATACAAGAACACACAGGGCATGTGCAGAAAGCTCTTGCGATATAGACATAAGAAACCTTGATATAAAACTTTGCGGATAAACCTAAGCTCATCTTCGTGTGGACAAGGCCTTAGAAATGCAGTATGTAACTGAATCACATGGTAAAGCAATATTAGTAATATACACGCATATTTTCTGACACAGTGCCTCTATGACATAGTTTGGAAATATTGAGGGTGAGCTGTAGACAACATAGGATTAGTTTCACTTTCACTGCGGGACAAACATAGTTTATTGTTCAGCAGTAAAGCCAATTTTGAGATCAGCTTTTCCTCTGCTCTTGTTATTACACTCTTGTTATTAAATTCCAGCCATGAGAGGTGGCACATTTACCTCAAGCCTGAGATGTGGCTTACAGATGTTTGTATCCAGTGGAGGCATCGCTACCTGAGGGGCATCTTGAGAGTCTTCTCTGGTATCATATCACAGGACAATTAGAACAACATTGAGGCAACTGCTTAAATTCCAGCACTGTCACAAAGTATTTGAGAGGTCTGGTCACCCTTTCTGAAAGCAATCTGCAGTCCACTTATATTCCCATAGACACTTTAAAATAACTCCACAAGGTGACATACAGATGTGGACAAAATAGTTGGTCCCCTTCATTAAATAAAGAAAAACTCATAGTGTTCACTTAAATAATAGCCAAAAGTCATAATAAATCATAATACACAAAAAAAGAGCTACAAAGCTTCAGGGAGAATGTCCTTTGGACAGATGAGACAAAATTGGAGTTTTTGGCAGATCTTTTCAGCTGTTTATTCACAGATGCAAAAATCAGGCAAAAAAAAAAAAAAAAAAAAACTAAGCAGAAAAACACCATACCCAGAGCGGGGAGGGGAGGTGACGTTCTAAGACGGCTTTGCTGCATGTGGCACAGTGTGTTTTGATTCTGTGCATGATACTGTGTAATCTAAAAATGATTAACCCTTTCTGTCATGCAATGTTCTGGCCAGTGTCAGACATCTTTGTTCTAGTCACAGGTCCTGGGGTCCTCTAACAGGACAATGGCCCAAAAGACACGTAAAAACACAAAGAATGGCTAAGAACAAAACATTAGACTATACTGAAGTGGCTTTTATGAGCCCTGAGCTATTAAATTTATATTAAGTTAAGGTGCCATCATTTTTGTCTTGGCCTGTTTTGTTAGTTTTGAAACAGTTCTGTTGAAGCTCATTAAAAAGCAGTGTCTGATTTACATGAGTTAATTTTCAGTAAATTATGATTTATTATGACTTTTACCACTTTCAAGTTTTTTCAGTGAACACTCGTTTTTCTTTGTTTCATGAAGGGGTAACATCTGTAGCTCCTCCTCACTGCTCAGCTGCCAGGTGAACGTCACACTGCATAAATTAGTAGTATTGATTAGAATAGTATAGAAGTATTGGCCTACTTTTATGAATACGAGTACATGAACAGGGTTTTGGACTGATGCCTGATATGGGTATCAGTGCATCCCCAGTGATGGGACACCTTCAGGGAGGAAATTCAAGGGAACTGGAGCTAGGGTTAGGAATGAGTCCATCGGAAGGACATCAGGGTCCTGGTTTAGTCTTTGTTTAGTCTTGGTTTGATGTGATTTAGCCTTGGTTTTGACCTGGTTTGGACTTGGTTTAGACCCAGCGTATTCTTAGTTTAGTTTGGTTTAGACGTGGTTTATTCCTGATATAGTTCTTGTTTTAGAGCTAGTTTAGTCCAAGTTTGGACCCAGTTTAGTCCTGGTTAAGTCCCTGATTTGTCCTTTTTATTGTCACATCCCTTCCTATAGCCCTGGGTTTGTCCTGATTTTGGTTTATTTTAGTTTTTGAAAACCAAATATATAAAAGGACTATAAAAGATCATATGACTCCACATACCCACTGCAGTGTGTTTGCATACCCCTAGGGGTCCCTGTACCCCTGCTTGGGAAACACTGTGTTAGATGATTGAGATGGTTTGGACATGTACAAGGGAGGGATAGTGACTATATATTGGTAGAAGGAGAGCTGCCTGGTAGGAGTCCTAGGAGACCAAAGAAACGATTTATAGTGAAAGAGGACATGAAGATGCAAAGGATGCAGAGGATAGAATTAGATGGAGGCAGATAGTAGTAGTCAGGGGACACTTTAGGACAAGTCCCGTGAAATTATTGGGGAGAATTGCAGGAAGCCTGAATTATGTCTTGGTGCTTAATTAAAACACAATGAACTGCTGTATGTCATGACTGTAAATTATGTTTATATGCCTCTGCAGGGTGGACCCAGGGATTTTGAAGGGATGTTGAAGAATTTTGTAAGCATAGGAGCAGCCCTCACTCCAGTGTTGGCAGCCTGAACCTGACGGAGCGCCATAAATCCAGAGGAAGAGTGATCCACTGCTCTCCTCACTGTGTGCTCCACTGAGGCTTATGTGTGAGAGCCTAGAGCCATGCCACTGACGGGACAGACGGTGTTAGCGCACACATTCAATCATACACACGTACGGAGTGTATATATAGTGCCCTCGATCCTCATACTGGTGTAAAAAAATCAAACTAACTTGTGGTTTTGTAAAAGATTAGTTTTAACTAAATGCTTTCTTAAGGTTTGTGTTGTTCCGCTGTGACCCTGGGTTACCTGTACTTTTATCACCTTGTTTAGAGATAGTTTTATAACCTCCAGAGCTGCCCTGAAGAGTGGCACACTAATGAAGGGATGTCCGATATCATAGTAAATGCTAGAAGGTGGGATGTTCTTATAATCTTTAAATTCACCCAACATGACAGCCCTGGGTGTACCTTTTGTTTTTAAAGAGCCATGACACCATTTTCTAACTAACATTCTCTTGTCTAAAAATTGTAAAAGTAGCAATCAGAAATATTCAGTCCCACTTACCTCAAAAGACATTATAATGACGTGAATGAAATATATTGAGGCTAAATGACAAAAGACTAAAGGGGCTATATTTTGCAAAATCACCTTTTGTTATCGTTCTCCTATGTTATAATGTTTTCCCCTTATCAAAACATTCCTGGAGTTGTCTTTTGTTTCATTCACACCTGTTTGAATAATCCTTTATTCTCTGGCACTGAACTTCTGAGGCCCCAGAATGCTCAGGTACACAAACTCCCGCCACTTCCACTAACTGCTGCCCACTCCAGGAAGCACGGACCAATCAACAAGCCCTCTTCAAAAAATTGTGTACAGCTCAATTTCCTCTGATTTCTCACAGACGTTTTTAATTTTGTAATAAAATGGCATCATACAAAAAGTTTAAGGATGTAAACAGCTCTATTTCTGTTTATGTTCAAAATACCATTACAGCTATGCACTCTGCTGCCCTCTGCTGTTTTTTTCATCTGTTGCTTTATGGCAGTAGGAAAGCAATTAATTATTCTATTTGCTTTCTCTTAGCCACAAAATGTTTTTAAAAGTTGTAAGAGGTGTTGCTATTTTTAGAGGTTTAAAAATATAAATAAAAGCAGAATATAGCCCCATTAAATGAAGAAATTTGGCTAAAAATAATTTTAAACATTTTTGTAAAGTCCACAGCCCACAGAGCCAAAGCAGATCAGGAACTATGGCCACTTTTGTTTTAGCATTTAGAAAACAATGAAAAGGCATTGAGAATAACTGTACTAGAGAATCCACAGCATTTGGTCTGTCTCTGTGACTTTGTTCACAGTGCAGCTGCTCCAGATATGATCAGGAAAAAGTTAATTCAAAAAAGGGTTTAAAAAAACAACAACCTTTCTGATCTTTTTCCAAGAAATAAATGTAATTAGAGAAAAACATTTGTACACTGACTGAAGATCATTTCATATCTGTACTGGCTCATACACAACACTGCAATCAGATGCTTCAGTAACTTAATATAAAAACTAGGGCTGTACGATATGAGAAAAACATGAGATAGTCGATAACTATTCTGAAGTAAAATTCACTTAAAACAAAAATGTAAGTCCCTATGTTCACAAGTCAAAACAATGTCAAGATCAAAACACCGATTAAACCAGGAATAAAACAAGACAAAATTTTTTACTAAATTAAGGAAATTGCCACTAAAACTGGATTTTTTAAATATTTTTATTTAGTCAAAAATATTTTCTTTTAAGGCTCTGATAGGAAAATGATTCTTCAGTGTAAATCGCTGTCAGATGGAAGACCATAGTGTTATTGCGATTTATTTAGATTCTTGCTATATGGATATTGCGTTTGCTGATATTGTGATAACAATAATTTTGCAATATATTGTGCAGCCCTAATGAAAACATGTCCCTGTTAGAGAATAATTTGATAAATCTGAAATGGGTACTGCAAGAGCTCCCTTTTTGTATGATATTCAAATTAAAGTTCTATGCTTTTTCTAAAGAACCATTACTGTAAGAACTGAACGTCCAGGGCTGTGAGGCAGGTCCCTGTCAAACTGAACATCTGAGTCTGGATTATACCCATCATATTTTATTTTTACCGTTGGGATTTTAATTTGATTTGATTATGATGTTGCCTGCTTTGTACATAAATGTGTTGATTATTAAAGACTTCAGGAGACCTGTTTCTAGATGTCTTCTGTCTCAATTCATTTCACCAAACAATAACAGTGTTTCAAAATATGGGAAAATTATTCTACTACATATATCGGTAAATATTTGGCTTTCAAAGTACCATCTTTGACGAGGATGAAACCAGAACTAAACCAGTACTAAATGAGGACCAAACCAGGTCCAAGACAGGACTAAATGAAACTAAATCAGAACTAGAACCGTAAAAGACTCCTGAAGATCACTGGAAGAAGTCCACGTACCACCAGTGGTCCCTGTACCACAGTTTGAGAACCATGGTTTTAAGAGATTCTGTTCCATTTTGAGATACAGACCAAAGATATTAACTTCACCCACCAGAAGAACATATATAATTTTTAAAGTATTCCTTACCATTGTGGGATATAAGGGTTTTGTGACTCAGTGGAAATAGCATTTACCCCAAAACTAGAAGAATGACTCAAGTACTTCTAGTGCTTCTTACTGAATTCTACTGAAGGACTGATGCCATATTTCCCAAAACAAAGTGTTCTTTTCAGGCTAAACTGAAAACAGAATTGGGATATTTGAACATTTGTGTGCAGAATATTCCTGCAGTTGTACATTTTTCCTCCAGATGGCAGATTCTGACTTTATTTGAGCTAAAGGTCTATACCTCTATAGGTCAAATTAGTTTCTACTGAGTAAGACCAGATCATCAAAGTCAAAAAGCTTCATTTTGACATTGATTTTGATGAAAAGTAAAGCTAACAGACACATTTTGCAGCCTTGGTAAGAAAGAAAATCTGTGTATGTTAGCTCTGCCTTCACAATTGTTAACAGTGTTTCCTCCAGCGCTTGATAGTTAAGGCTACCTTGACTATCAGCACCTACCACTTTGACTACCATTCAGTAGGTTAAAGTAATACATGAAATTTACTTTATTCCCCAAAAACACCCAATTTGAATAATTTTGTGATGCATGGTTTATAGGTCAAATTGTGTCATTTAAGAGTTGTAAGTGAAGCGTATAAATGACATTCACGTGTAGACTTTGACTACAGTGTTGTAAGCTTGTAATGAGGGGCCCCAGTGCAGGTTTTCAGAATGGGCCCTAAAGGTTATGAATCACATTCAAGAAGTATATACATTTAAATGACAAAAAGTGCACTATTTTCTTAAAGGTCCCATGTGATGCTTTTTCCAGGCTTTTTGAGATAGTTTTGGGCACCTCTGCATTAACATTTTACATTTTATAACTTAAATGTAAATCATGTACATGAATATAAAATGTCTTCTTTTAGGGAGCTTTTATTTTAATTTGCAGAAAACACTTGGATTAGGTGTCTGTCGCCCCCTGCTGGTAATGTTGGAGACTGGACAGAGCATTAAATGGCTATTTAGCACGGCTATTAGCAACATGATGCTAAAAGATAGATAAATGAGCTTTAGAAATGCGCAGAAGCACTTCATGGATGTATTTAATTTATTTATTAATGTCAGTAACAAGGCAATTTAGCCCATAAGATAATCTAAGCTACGCATTAGCTCACAATTGTAACTTACATTCTTTGTGTAACTTCAAGTCTCTGATGCAGTTGGATGTTGTCGAAGCTTCATCGGTAATCAATGGATAACATCATAGTTTTTTTAAGCAAAGGACTGTGCATCATGTAGCCTGGACAGCCAGCCCCACCTATGTTTTTTTTCAAACGCAGGAGAGTCTGGTTCCTCAGTCAGAGAGAGCTGTTCCCAATCGTATCACTGGATCCTGTCCAGTCTGGATTTTTGTAGACTGTTATCTGCAGCGCGTTATAACTTCTCTGAGCTGATCAACGGTGTTTAGTGCTTTCCTTCATCACTTGTTGGTTCTGCTGAAGCCCTTGTTGTTGTCTAGTCCTCTGTGGGAGTTTTTTCTTTGTCTTGTTTCCATTTTAACAACAGTTAAGTCCCGTTGACATCCGACATAACAACCACATTCAAGTGGTCTCTGTGCAGCTGCTGTCCCCGTTCAGAAATAAGTACAGATGTACTCAGAATACACCGTATTCTGGTGTTTTATGGCAAAACCAGCAACAAGTGATATGCTTCATAAGCTCCAGGTTTGTTTGGGTTACAGGTCAGGGGTGCACTGCTTACGCCCCTTTGTTTCTCTGATTGGTCACTCTGTCTGTCATTGTCTCGCCAACAGAAACAAAACTTTAAGCCATGAGGTACCAGACTAACTTCTGTGTATATGTTATGACCCGTCCTCAAAGAGCTGTAACAAACAGCATGGGGAGACACAGACAAACATTTTAAATAGGTTTATTAAAAAAAATAATAATAATAACTGAAAACAAAGAGAAGGGGGTCAGGTTGCGACCTGCAGCCAGCAGAGAAGCCTGCACAGCCGTGATTTGTCCCACTGGCAGGATAGTTCACCATGTATGGTTCTACAACTCACAGCAATCACAGCATACAATCAAATTCTACAATTTGACTGTATGCTGTGCTGGCAGCTCAGACACACTGGAGAGCGCTCATTAACGTCATCAACAGATGATGATGTTTTTATTTTTTACACACGTGACGTTTCAGGAACATGCGCTTAATCAGACGTAAATATAGATGTGCACACCTGGTTTTATACTAGATAGTCATCTGACTAGTCATGTGACAAATCATGTTTGAGAAGTAAAAAAAACTGCTGGTAAATGAAGTGTTTCTCAATAACATACATCAACATACATAACATTCATCGAGCATCAAGTCTTCTCTTCTTCTGCTGTTCCAGACGAGTCACGTCTTTACAGTACATGTAACAGAGTCAAGTCACAAGTCCACCACTGGCCATTAAAAAGACAGAGGGAGATATTATAATCAGAACATTAGCTCTGCGTAGTCTCATTCACATTACACTGTGCTGTCCACTAATCTGCCCAGACAATTAAGTGGAAAGATTCTAATTCATCTGTAATTATAGTGAGGGTGGGGTGGGGGAGTTGTTTACTCGCATTAACTTCTCTGTGTTAGCATGTGCATTACCATGTGCATGTGTGTAGCCTGCACTCACACAGAGGCTGTGTGTGAGTCACTGGATTGCTCAGATCGATGACCGCTGCAGAATCGGCTAAACAATTAGGAAAAAATATCTAATTGCAATTTTTCAGAGATTGCAGTTATGATAAGATTTGCAATATTTTCTTTAAATCAATGTACAGTACTGAAATATTCAATGCTCAGCTAATACAAGACAGTACATGCCTTCAGATCCTGTTTGGAGAGGTCTGAACCACAGCTGTAGCATGATTTATATATTATATTTATACATGTAAAGATCCGGTGGAGATGGGATGTTTTGTTCTCTGCAGAGGACATTATATCACTTAAATAACTGTAGCCTTTGGAATTTGCTAATTGCAACAATTAAAATTGCATTTTTAATTTGATTGTGATTAATTGTTCAGCCCAGTGCTGCAGATCGATGGCCAATGGATGAGTTCTGTGTTTCACACACGTGACGTTTCATCAGACACAACTGGTTTTATACTGGATAGTCACCTGACCTGTATGACAAATCATGTTTGTGGAGAAAAAACTGCTGTTGTAGTGAAGTGTCCTGTCCCTTTGTAGTCCAGTGAAGTGTCCTGTCCCTCTATGGTCCAATGAAGTGTCCTGTCCCTCTATGGTCCAGTGAAGTGTCCTGACCCTCCATGGTCCAGTGAAGTGTCCTGACCCTCCATGGTCCAGTGAAGTGTCCTGTCCCTCCATGGTCCAGTGAAGTGTCCTGTCCCTCTATGGTCCAGTGAAGTGTCCTGACCCTCCATGGTCCAGTGAAGTGTCCTGACCCTCTATGGTCCAGTGAAGTGTCCTGACCCTCCATGGTCCAGTGAAGTGTCCTGACCCTCTATGGTCCAGTAAAGTGTCCTGACCCTCCATGGTCCAGTGAAGTGTCCTGACCCTCTATGGTCCAGTGAAGTGTCCTGTCCCTCTGTAGTCCAGTGAAGTGTCCTGTCCCTCCATGGTCCAGTGAAGTGTCCTGTCCCTCTGTAGTCCAGTGAAGTGTCCTGTCCCTCTATGGTCCAGTGAAGTGTCCTGACCCTCCATGGTCCAGTGAAGTGTCCTGACCCTCTATGGTCCAGTGAAGTGTCCTGACCCTCCATGGTCCAGTGAAGTGTCCTGACCCTCTATGGTCCAGTAAAGTGTCCTGACCCTCCATGGTCCAGTGAAGTGTCCTGACCCTCCATGGTCCAGTGAAGTGTCCTGTCCCTCTGTAGTCCAGTGAAGTGTCCTGTCCCTCCATGGTCCAGTGAAGTGTCCTGACCCTCCATGGTCCAGTGAAGTGTCCTGCCCCTCTATGGTCCAGTGAAGTGTCCTGACCCTCTGTAGTCCAGTGAAGTGTCCTGACCCTCCATGGTCCAGTGAAGTGTCCTGTCCCTCTATGGTCCAGTGAAGTGTCCTGACCCTCTGTAGTCCAGTGAAGTGTCCTGACCCTCCATGGTCCAGTGAAGTGTCCTGACCCTCTATGGTCCAGTGAAGTGTCCTGACCCTCCATGGTCCAGTGAAGTGTCCTGACCCTCTATGGTCCAGTGAAGTGTCCTGACCCTCCATGGTCCAGTGAAGTGTCCTGACCCTCTGTAGTCCAGTGAAGTGTCCTGACCCTCCATGGTCCAGTGAAGTGTCCTGACCCTCCATGGTCCAGTGAAGTGTCCTGTCCCTCTGTAGTCCAATGAAGTGTCCTGCCCCTCTATGGTGCAGTGAAGTGGGGTGAGCAGGATTGTCCATTATGGAGAGCAGTTTGTCCAGTGTCCTCCTGTCCCTCACTGAATCTATATGAAACACAACACTGATGTAAAAAGACAAATGGTACATTTTTCTCAATTTGTCCTCTGCACACAGTGGCAGGTGTCTCTGAAAGGTACGCAGGACATTCATTCATGTGGACATTAAGTCATTCAACCTCTATTGCTTATTCTCACCCACAGCTACTTTGTGCCCGAGGCAGGATAGAACCAAGACAATGGCCAGTTTAGGGCTGACACTTAGAGACACACATATTCCCTCTCACAGTTATTCTCCAGTTCACCTACATGCATGCATTTGATCTTCCTTTAAATTGTTTGTTTATTTTAAATTGGAACAAGGTCTTTATCTTTTCCTTTGATTGTATTCTTTAGAGCTCTTCTTGTGTAGTTTCGGTGCAATACCTTCTTGTTGCTTTATTAGGATTATTTCTGTGTATGAATAAGTGCATTTGAGCTGACTGCTTTTGTCCGGCTTTTGTTGTATGTGATGTATGTATTGTAATCTACAGCTGTGGGCAGACAAATTTCCCTCTGGGACAATAAAGTTGAATCTAAATCTGAATATGATGTCTTTGTATGGTGGGAGAAGGAGCATACATACATACATACTGTACATACTCTTTGTGCTGGTCCCAAACCCAGATTAATGGAGAGGGTTGCGTCAGGAAGGTCATCAAGCATCAAATCCTACATCAAATCAACACACAAATCACTATTTACTAGAGCAGTGGTGCTCAAAGTGGGGTCCTGGGCAGGGGGAACCCAGTTTTAAATACATAAAAATAAATTGAATTTGAAATAAAGTACTAATATTATATGTTTAAAAATATTACTTAAAAGCAATTTTTAGCCAAGAGTCTGTGTTTTTGTAAGGTTATATAGAAACATGACATAGAATGGGGGGAAGTTCTACTGTTAGTAATAGTGTTGTAGTCAAGACAGTAATCGAGACCAAGACCAGTCCGAGACCAGAGTGAACTGAGACCGAGTGAAGGCCAAGATTTTCAGGGTTCGAGACTTACACAAGACCAGGACTTTTAGGGACCAAGTCTAAGTTGAGACCAAACTCAATGAATTCCATCCATCTATCCATCCATCTTCTTCTGCTTATCCGGGACCGGGTCGCGGAGGCAGCAGTCTAAGCAAAGATGCCCAGACTTCCCTATCCACAGACACTTCCTCCAGCTCTACCGGGGGGACCCCAAGGCATTCCCAGGCCAGCCGGGAGACATAGTCCCTCCAGCGTGTCCTAGGTCTTCCCTGGGGCCTCCTCCCGGTGGGACATGCCCGGAACACCTCCCCAGGGAGGCAACCAGGAGGCATCCAGAACAGATGCCCGAGCCTCCTCAACTGACTCCTCTCGATGTGGAGGAGCAGCAGCTCTACTCCGAGCTCCTCCCGGGTGACAGAGCTCCTCACCTTATCTCTAAGGGAGCGCCCAGCCACCCTGCGGAGGAAACTCATTTCGGCCGCTTGTATCCGGGATCTTGTCCTTTCGGTCATGACCCAAAGCTCATGACCATAGGTGAGAGTAGGAACGTAGATCAACCGATAAATCACTCGTGATTGTTCACTCGTGAACAAAACCCCAAGATACTTGAACTCCTCCAAATGAGGCAGGAACTCTCCCCCAACCTGGAGAGGGCAAGCCACCCTTTTCCGGTCGAGAACCATGGCCTCGGACTTGGAGGTGCTGATTCTCATCCCAGCCGCTTTACACTCGGCCGCAAACCACCCCAGTGCACACTGAAGGTCCTGGTTTAATGAAGCGAACAGGACAACATCATCCGCAAAAAGCAGAGATGAAATCCTGTGGTTTCCAAACCTGACTCCCTCCGGCCCTTGGCTGCGCCTAGAAATTCTGTCCATAAAAATAATGAACAGAACCGGTGACAAAGGGCAGCCCTGCCGGAGTCCAACATGCACCGGGAACAGGTCTGACTTACAACCGTCAATGCGGACCAAGCTCCTGCTCCGGTCACACAGGGACCGGACAGCCCTTAGCAAAGGGCCCCGGACCCCATACTCCCAGAGCACCCCCCACAGGACGCTATAAGGGACACGGTCAAACGCCTTCTCCAAATCCACAAAACACATGTGGACTGGTTGGGCGAACTCCCATGAACCCTCGAGCACCCGATAGAGGGTGTAGAGCTGGTCCACTGTTCCACGACCAGGACGAAAACTGCATTGTTCCTCCTGAATCTGAGGTTCGACTATCGACCGAATTCTCCTCTCCAGTACTCTGGAATAGACCCAATGAATTAACTAACCAAAATTGAGAAAGCATCTTGGATGAGAGGTGAAATGGCATCAACTTGATCAGATGACTTCTTTTTAAACCTTTTGTTGACCTTTTGTTGTTGACCTGTTAACTAACACTTAATCAAAGGGAAATGTAAAGTGTTTCAAAAAGATTAGTGATCATTACAATGATTTAATGCCAACAGACATCAGCATCACAGGTCATGTTACTGGTTGTTCTAATACTGAAAAGTAAAAGTAAAGTAATTACTTCAAAATTTGGAGTTATTTTCTTTTAATGTTTGGCCAAACAAAATCTCAAAATCTCAAAACAAAATTTAAGGGGCCCACAAAATTCTTGACTTTGGGAATGGGTGCTCTAGTGGCAGATAATTTGCAGTGGCGACCCCGGAAGAAAAAGATACAAGGAAAGAGACAGACTATTTTTCACTTGTACATAATTTCTATCACAGCCATGGAGTCTCATTTAGCTCAGCAGGGCCATATGAGGGCTGTGAGGGTAAGACAGGCTGGAGACACTCTGGACTCTGGACATCTGAGGTAGGATTTACCATGAGTTTATTTACCATCAGTATAGGACCCAGAGACAGTGACCGTAGGGGTTTTTATAACCTAAGACGGGGTCTGCAGCCTTCAGGCCTCGAAACACCAAGGCGACTCCCAGACTGCCACCGATAAGACGGAGCGACAGCTCGTCTCTTCTCGTCTCCTCTTGTTCCCTCCCGTTTCCTCACGTCGCATGACCTTTTTCCCTCTTCATACACCGAAGCGACAACCGACCTAAAGACCATGTCTTGAGCATGCGCGTGATGTAATTACCCCCCCCCCCACAAAGCTCCAGATGGCGCTAGCCAGTGAACAAAGATAAACGGAAGTGACACAATGTTTGCGGAGTACATATGCATGTAGCGCGCCTTGGTCTGCCACTGTTCTCAGCTTGTTTGAACATTTGAGAAGCGTGATAATGGCCGGTTTGGACACTGTTTTGTGTGGTTTAGATGCTGCTGCTCTGTTACTTGAAGAAGATAACTTTCCGCACGGAATTGCGAAAAACGGTGACAGTACGCTGCCGCAACGGTTTTCACCTCTCGTCACTCCGTCACTTCCGCTAAAATTCCCGTGAGCTCATTGGCGTGGCAGCTGTAGTGCTAGGCCTATCAGAGCGCTTCGTGCCAAAGACCAAAGACGCCAATTCAACAACAAGGCTAATCGGCAGAAAACTAGTCAGACGGCCTCCGTCCTGGAGCGATGGGGGCTGACGGCGCATACATATCAAAAGGACGGAAATGAGCGATTGCAAGAACCGTTCAGACGGCTTCAGATGGGCGATCGTTGCCTTGGTGTATGGAGGCCTTCCAGATCCAAAGAGCCAGTTCCCAGGAATACAAAATTTGCATCTGTAAAGAGCTACAACAAATTTTAATGCACTAAAGTCGCTCCTATAACTGAAATAAAGCCTATGGATGTAAACTAACAAAATACTGTGTTAAATACTACATTAATTATCTACATTAAAAAACTAGAGTTATATCCTGTAACTATTTCTTGGTGCCCATGTGTGGCTGTGTAACTGCAGGACAACTTTTAATGTAGATAGAACAATGTTGAGATTATCTTGTAAAAGTTTTTTTTTTAATTATTATTATTATTTTATTTATATCACTGTCTTTACAAAATAAAACCAAATTGGACAAGGCTGTTAAAGTGGGTAGCAAGATTTCAGGTAAACAAATGAACAACATGTCTTTTTTGGCTAACAATACACACTCAATCTTGCCCCAAAGTTCATCGCTGACACACAACATCCTCTGTGGTCTGATTATGAACTTCTACCATCTGGGGCAAAGGTATATGATGCCCCAGATGAGGACCAAGAGAGGTATCACATCCTTTGTCCCATGCAGTATTCAGCTGCTCAACAAACTTGGTTAGCTTTTCATATTTCATATTGTTGACTTAGCACTTTCACACTGTGCCGGACTCACTGACAGTGGATGTCATACAGCACCTTTTGTACTTTTTTTTTATTATTCTACTGTATCTATGTTTTTATGGTCTCATGTTCTGTCTGTTATATTGTGATGTCTGCAGTGTTTGTTCCTCTGTTTTTATGCTCTCATGTGCAGGACATATTTCCTTCGGGGCAATGAAGGTTTCATTCATTCATTCATTTATTCAAAAGGCTACAGTCATGATAATCTCTCGTATTAAAATCAAACCTTTATTTTTTTTTTTTTTTTTTTTATTGAAAAGAGACAAACATCTGACACTGCAATATCACAAAAACATGTACAATTGCCACACACTGACAAAAGACAACAGCAGAGAAATGTGAGGAGGAGGGTGAGAAGTGTCTATTTCATAGAGTGCACTTAAATCCACGTAGATGCCGGTCACAGAATCACACGACTCATTGCATACATGCAATCCTCTAATAAATACAATAATTTAATGAAATGAAAATAGTAAGTCATATTTCTTATCCCGTTTCTATTATCTTTTGTTTGTTTGAGAGCAGACGGTACTGTAGTCAAAGGCATTTGAGTGCTCATTCCCCAGGTCCCAGAAGCTACTGCTGCTTGTACCATGGACACAAGCTGGAAATAGTCACCAATCCATTTGTCCATCTGAAAACAATTTATTTTTTGCGCTTCCCAGTTAACAAGAATGGTGCATTTTTGTGCTGTTTTAGATAACTAAGATAACTGATAAAAATGATAATACAACTAACTCAGAACAATAATGCATTTATTAGTCGCTGTAGAAATTCATCACAATTACTACTGAAGAAATGTTAATGTTATGTTTAGATGAATTTTACATTCAAATAAGTCTAAAATGCAGGGGCGTAACATCAGGCAGTGCAGCCAGTGCAACTGCACTGGGGCCCTGGAGGTTTAGGGGCCCATAAGAGCTCTTATAGGCTATATTTCCTGTCACGTCTGTGTTTGAAATATTCATAATAAAAAAGAGAAACACATGACTCTGTTATAGAATAAAGTTTTTACCATAAATTTAAATAGAATTCATGAACTTATTACAAATTGTAAGAACAGAATAAATACATGTTTATATTCTGTATATACTGTCTAAAAAAAAGATTATTTAAAACAAAAATGTAAAAAAAAAGGTGTAAAATTGCTCTTTAATAAATATGAATTTTCTTTGAATAAAACTATGCTGCCTGTAGCACCTGTTTTTGCAATACACTGCAATAAAAACAGCTGATAACTATGATATAAAATTTTTAGAAATTAGATTAGATTAATGCATGAGCTTCACATACTTTAAATCTTTAGGGCCCATTCCTAAAACCTGCACTGGGGCCCCTCATTAGCAAGTTACGCCACTGCTAAAATGTCTTGTACTTAACTCCTCCTGCAGGGAACCCACTCTGAGCAGAGTGCAGTAGTTGGGCTCACAGGTACAGTCAGACATGTTTTTCTGTCTTCATTCAGCCCAAACTGTACCATGTAATAGAATAGAACACATGTGAAAAAGCTATATGACGAGATCTGGGATTCACTCAAACCTCTCAGACCTAACCCTGCTGGAAAACCCATGCAACAGTTTGATTTTTATGATGCAACATTTGTACAATGCAACATTTGTATCAAGTGCAGCTTTAATTATGTATCAGGTTGCACATTCTCATTCATATGCAGGCTGAAGTAAGACACTTGATCTGAGGCTCATGTTTCAGTGATCATTAGACCCTTCCACAGTCTCTCTAACTCATGTTAATGTCACCTCCTGTCACTATATAATTACTGTAAAACCTTCATCATTTCTTTGCGGTTTATTTGTTTATGACAGAGAAACATACCCTACAAATGTATTACATAAGAATAGTAAGGATAAAAAATGTATGTACATAAGGTTGTACCACATACCAGAAGTATTTAAAACTAATACACCTTTACACCTTCAAAATAAAGAAAATCCTAATATGCTCAAATAGAATAGAGTGCAAAGTGCAAATAAGTTAAGTTAGTTAGTTAATAGTCCTGCTGGGTGACGGTCAGCCATCACCAACCAGATTAACCAGTTCCTTCCAACGCTGTTGGTCCTGTGCCAGTGCCTCAGCATCCTTAATGGTCACTCCAAGCTGTTGGAGGTCTCCTTCAATGGCATCAAGCCATCTGGTGTGGGGCTTGCCCCGTGGTCTTTTCCAACCTGTGGTCCTTGGGTCAAACATGAGGATGGCTTTAGTTGGGTTTTCTAACAGGAGGCGGAGGACATGGCCCGAACCAGCAAATGCAGCATTGAGCAGATAGGTGGGATGCTGCAGGCTAGGATGTTTGTGTTCTGAGCACTTTGTTGGAAACCTGTTGGTACCACCTGATGTTTTCAATGGTCATCAGGGCCCTGCTATCAAACCCATCAATTCTTGCTGCGAGGGTCTTGTTTCAATGGCCATGTCTCTGGACGGACGCATTGTAGATATGCAGCGCCATCTTACTTGTGATTGTGCGATGACACCATAGTGGTTTCCAGAGAGAATGGATTGGTTTAGTTCAGTTTGGGCCTGGCTTACTCCTGGTTTAGCCTTAGTTTAGTCCTGGTTTAGACCCGGCTTAGTCCTGGTATAGTGGTTTAGACCTAGTTTATTTCTGGTTTATTTCAGGTCTTAGATCTGGTTTAGTCCTGGTATAGTCTTAATTTAGTCCCTGTGTGGTTTAATTCTAGTTAAAGACCTGATTTTTTTCTTGTTGAGTTCTGGTTTTAGACTGGGTTTACTCCTGGTTTAGTCCCTGTTTTTTCCTTCTTTAGTATTGCATTTTTCTGTTAATCCTTGTTGTATCCCTCAGCATAATAATAAGTCAATTTGTACAGGAGTTGAGTAGTAGTTAAAATGTGTTGGTCGTCTCAGAGGGGGGTTGTGGGGCAGTTGCTCGGTGTCAGAGCTGACCTATGAGCTCAGGCCTGCACTCTGATGCCTCCGTACCGCTGCACGTGTCCACATGAATAACACGAGTTACAAGGTGCTTCTTATGGACACTGATGTATGACTCCTATACTCTGTGCTCCTGCATGAGTCAGACATTATGGAACATATGTGGAGCACAGCCTGAGCAGCAGCAAGGTTACTGCCAGCTTTTTATAGAACACTTATATTCTTTTCCACAGAGAAATGTACTGACTGCTCACTGTTGGGGAAAGTGGTATGTTTTACTTGTGTGTGTGGCAGTACAATGGTAAAGACATCCACTGAAAAGACCTGATTGTGTTGAAATAATGTTAGAAATGATTTATTTTAGATTTGGCATTTCAGTCCTTAACTGCAGTGACTGGCCAGGCCATAATGGGCCCATACATTCTTAGGACACCCCTCAGTACACCCTGAGTGCCGATCCAAGGTTCTGTAGTGAAATAGATTTAACATGTCTATTTTTGCGTTTTGCGTATCTTCTTAGTCCTGGTTTTGACCCAGAGTTCTTCTGGCATCCTGTCAGATCAACCCCTAGCTCTGTTGGTGCCCTAGTACTTCTCTTCAAGATTCATGGCAAAACATTGTTTCTTATAACAACGCTCACATTTTAAACATCAGCTACTGCTCTGCTCAGAATGGAGCAGTGTGGGATTAAACTTATAAACATATTTTACACATACTATTATTACTTGCCTGTGTGTGCGTGTTGAAATCCTCTGTTAGTGGTTCCCCAGTGGAGCCCCCAGTGGAGCCCCCAGCTCCGCGCCGCCCCTGCAGCACAGGGTCAAAGACACAGAGGCTTCAGGGGCTGTTTAGACAACAATGAGTGCCGAATCTGCAAAGGTTTGATTGCGGTTTGTCCTTTTATTTACACAAGGATGGGGTTTTTGTTTTCCAAATCTGCAATCTTTTAAAAACACTGGAGGAGGTGTTTTGGTCTCACAGCAGGGAGCTGCTCAGAGCCACTCTGCTCTCACGTAAACTGTGAAAATATTGTACTCACTGAAAACGATGACATAACAGCCCCAATCTGAACTGTGATTGGCTAACTGCTGGGGGCATGTCAGCTGACTCATGAGTACAAAATACAAGGCTTTTATGTCTCATATGTTCATATTTAGTCCAGTAACTGTCAGTGCTATATGAACAAGTATTTACTTTTACTGTAGACTTTATGAGAATGGCTCCTGAAAACCACAAGATTGTGAAGTAATTGAAAGTTACAGACCAAAGCTATCATTTCCTCTGCCGTTTACTCACCGCCTTACTTACTGCCGCCTCACAGTCTCATCACACTGAGCTGGGGACAGAGGCTTCAGAGAACACAACAGGCTACAAAATGTCTGGAGTAATGTTATACGTTGCTTTTATAATTATACAGCTAAAACATTGTGAGAAAGGCATTGCAGATCGCCACAATAATGTGGCTTTGGATCGCGTCTTTCATTACTGCACATATTATTTCATGAGCTGTTTATGATTGTATATCTACGAGTAAGTAGTTGATTGTCATCAAACAAAAAGTGGTCTAAAGCTGCAAAGCAGGGGTCAGGAACCTATGGCTCACGAGCTAGAGGTGGCTCTTTGGATGACTGCATCTGGCTCTCAGATAAATCTTAGCTGACATTTCTTAATACAATAAGTAATGAATAATTCCGCTAATATTCAAATAAAACATTACAGAAATCATGGTGATAAAAATAATCTTAAAAATTGTGCATTTTAATCCATACATTAATTTTTTTACCGCACCTGTTCAGGGTTGCACTGGAGCCAATAACATCTGTCCTTCGGGGTACGGGAGGGTCCGACACCTCTATTTTTATTGGATTAAATGCGGAAGCCTACACGAGTCATTGTGCGGTAGAGAAGTAAATTTCCTGCTGATTAATCAGTAAGTCAGCTAGCTTATTTATGCAGAGCAAACCCTTTGATGAAGAAGATGCTGAAAAGAAAAAAAGATGAGGAGTACCTTACATTTCAGCACGAATGAACAGAGGAATTCGCCTTTGTGGAGAGAGCAGGGACCGCAGTGTGTCTAATATGCAATGATAAAATTTCGTCGATGAAATATAAAGCGACACTTCGACACACGTCATGCCACATTTGCATCGAAATATCCAGCGGGGGACAGCAGGAAGAAGGCCTGCCAAGAGCTACGAAACCAGTCAGCAGCAACTCCGTGTATGGACCCAACAAGGTGACGGGAATTCGGCTAGCTTTGCTGGTTCCTTAGCAATAGTGAGGAATGGAAAGCCGTTCACAGATGGCGAGTTTGCCAAAACATTCATGCTTGATGTGGCTAATGAACTTTTTGATGACTTTGCGAATAAAGATAAGATAAACAAATAAAAGACACGCCTTTGTCAGCAAGAACTGTTCTCGATTGTACCATCATGATGGCAAATCAAGTGGAGGAAAAACAAGTGAAGGACATAAATGCAGCGACTTATTTTTCCCTCGCTTTGGATGAGTCAACAGATGTAAGCCATTTATCCCAGTTCAGTGTGATTGCAAGGTATGCTGCCAGTGACACACTGCATGAGGAAAGTCTTGCTGTTTTGCCAATGAAAGCATCAACTAGAGGAGAGGATTAATTCAAGTCTTTCATGGAGTTTGCAAAAGAAAAAATCTATGGATGGATAAACTTATTTCGGTGTGTACCGATGGAGCGCCATGTATGGTGGGGAAAAACAGAGGATATGTAGTGCTTCTTTGTGAAAATGAAAATAGACCCATCCTAAGTTTTCATTGCATTTTACATCAGGAGGCGCTTTGTGCTCAACTGTGTGACAAACAGCTTGGTGAGGTGATGTCGCTGGTCATTCGGGTTGTCAACTTTATTGTTGCCCGAGCTTTCAATGATCACCAGTTTAAAACACTGAATGAAGTTGGGAGTAATTATCCTGGCCTGCTCTTGCACAGCAATGTGCATTGGTTGTCAAGAAGGAAGGTGCTTAGCCATTTTGCGGCTTGCCTGAGCGAAATCTGGACTTTTCTTGAAATGAAAGACATCGAGAATCCTGAGCTAGCTAATACTGAGTGGCTCCTGAAGTTTTACTATCTCGTGGACATGAATGAACATCTGAACCAGCTCAGTGTGAAAATGCAAGGCATTGGAAATACAGTCCTACCCTTCAACAAGCAGTGTTTGCATTTGAAAACAAGCTGAAGCTCTTTATCGTGGATATTGAAACAGGGCATTTACTACACTTTGAAAAACTGAGAGAATTTAAAGATGTGTGCACAACAAGTGACCCCACTCAACATTTTGATCTCCAGCAGCTAACTGGCTTCACATCTAATCTCCTGTAGTCATTCAAAGCACGCTTCGGAGAATTTTGTGAGCACACTTGTCTTTTTAAGTTCATCACTCATCCACACGACTGTGTAGTGGACAAAGTCAACCTGAGTTACATCCCTGGTGTAACATTGGTGTCTATCAGAGATTTTGAGGTAGAAGTTGCTGACCTGAAGGCCTCAGACATGTGGGTGAATAAGTTCAAATCACTGAATGAAGATATGGAAAGACTTGCGCGACAGCAAGCAGAGCTGGCAAGCAAACACAAGTGGACAGAATTGAAAGAACTTCAACCCGCAGACCAGCTGATTGTCAAAACTTGGAATGCGCTTCCTGTCACATACCACACACTGCAGCATGTGAGTTTTGCCATATTGACCACGTTTGGCCCTACGTATGCATGTGAGCAGTCGTTCTCACATCTAAAAAACATCAAGAGCAACCTATGATCACATTTAACAGATGAAAGCCTCAACGCCTGCAAAACCATGCAGCATTAATGGTAAGAAGTATTTTATGTATTGGATAGCTTCAGTATAACAACATTATTAAAAACGGAATAAATTCAGAGACTTATACTCTAAAATTGTTGGTCTTGTTTAAGAATTCACACATTTAGTTGTAATTTTTTAAAAAATTGTATGGCTCTCATGGAATTCCATTTTAAAATATGTGACTTTTTTGGCTCTCTCAGCTAAAAAGGTTCCCGACCCCTGCTGTAAAGTGTAGAACACGTCTATAGACTCAGAACTCTCTCTAGTGTATATACTGTTATTGATCAGGCTCATTAAGCCTTATTGTCCGCTGAAGCACGGGGCAGTGGCAGGCACCCCCCAGTCACTCTGCGCCCTTAGCATTTGCCTAGATCACCTATGCCATGGGGTCCTGCAGGTTACTGATGACAGACATCCACTGCTCTCTGCTGTTTGAAATCCAAAAGCAGGAATGGTTCCAGTTACTGAATATATAATACTTCCTTTGTGAGGAAAGCTTTAGGGTGCTCATTGTGTAACCTGGATGTCATAGGTAGTGTCTGGTTTGGTTCTGTTTTGAATGTATACTATATGACATGGCCCACTGTCAAAAGCTCCACATCCAAACATCATTTTAACAGTGCTCCCCCTACAAGTTCATAAAATAAAAAAAACAACATATATATTACATTAAAAGTGTGCTAGAATGTTGTTAATTAATCAGTTATCACTTTATAGCAGCATGAGCGCTGTATGAATCCATATTGATGCCAAGCTTCAGTGGATGTCTATGGGACAACAGGAAGCAGTTTCTTCACTGCACGAAAGCAAGATAGTGATTAGCAAAATGTGACAAAATTATTATTTTATGTGGACACTGAGAGCCAGTGGGGGGGTTGGGCTGGGTTGGTGTGACCCAGTCTTGCCTCCAAGCAAGGAGATCATGGGTTCGATCCTCGGGCCGGCCAACTCACAAACTCTCTGGGTGGAGTCTGCATGTCCTCCCTGTGTTACCGTGGGTACTCCGGCTTCCTCCCACCGTCCAAAGACATGCATGTGTTAGGTGAATTGGTGACTCTAAATTGCCCCTAGTAAATGAATGTGAGAGTGAATGGTTGTCTGTCTGTGTGTCTCTGTGTCAACCCTGCGACAAGCTGGCCCCTGTCCAGGTGTACCCTGCCTAAGGCCCAAAGTTTCTGGGATAGGCTCCAGTCACCTGCGACCCCTAAAGGGAAAAAGCTTAAGAAGATGAATGAATGAATGAACATTGTGGGGACACTATCCTGCTAGTGAGTCCAGCATGATCACAGACTTT
Source organism: Bostrychus sinensis (assembly GCA_020698575.1). Lineage (NCBI taxonomy): Eukaryota > Metazoa > Chordata > Actinopteri > Gobiiformes > Eleotridae > Bostrychus > Bostrychus sinensis. Next base: position 35,261,133 of record CM036240.1, read on the forward strand.
AAGATTACATAAAGATTATGATTATGATGAGTATTGTAGACCTAAAAATGCCCTGAATCGGACCATTGCTGTTCACATACATAGTGAGTCCTCCTCTGTCAGACCTCACACTCGAGGCCTCTCTGTCTTTATTGCATATGTTTCTCATTTTTTCATCAGGGAACTGGAACAACAAAACATAAATCAGGGCTATACTGATGGGACAAATTAACCTGTGATATCCCAGAAATGTGTGCACGCAGCTAGAAGGAGAGAGCAGAGGTGGGGGTGTGTGCTGGTGGTGCATGTGCATGTGTAGGGGGTTGGGTGAAGGTAGATGAAGGTTAATGTATTTGTGTGTTAGCTGCTGGGGCGGTGCTCCTGCTGACTACTCTCATTAACTCGAGGCTGGGACATTTACCTCCACACGCTTCAGTAATTAATGATACAGGTCTGCATGTGATGGTATATGCTCCGTCACAGGCTGCACTGGTATTTAACCCACATACCTATTAGTGAAAAAGTGTCAAGGGGCGCACAATGACAAACCTGATATACTATAGGGATGCTCTGACACAGTGTCCCATCTTAGAAGCCTGTCTCTTTAAAGGTCCTATATAATGCTTTTTCAGGTCTTTTAAATGGTGTTGGACAGCTTTGCATTAGAATTTCACGTTTTATAACTTACAATAATGTATAGGGGTGTAATGATACAGTCACCATATCAATGTATAAATTTTTTTTTTCCTACAATACATCTATATTGATACACGTTACCTTGTGTCAGTGGTGTGCGGTGACTTTTTCATGCAGGCAAGCACCCACCTTAACTTCATGAAGTAAGTAAGTAAGTAAGTAAGTAAACTTTATTTATATAGCACCTTTCACAGACAAAATCACAAAGTGCTTTACAGAGTGCAAGTAAAAACAAATAAAGTGCAAAACAATGAACATTCAAACAGGTAAATAAGACAATGAGTAGTGTAATTAACTAAAAGCTTGTCCGAATAACAGTGTCTTCAGTTGCTTTTTGAAGGAATCAACAGAGTCTGCCACACGGAGAGACAGGGGCAGGGCATTCCACAGTCTAGGGGCTACTGCTTGAAAGGACAGGTCTCCTCGAGTTTTAAACCGGGTCTTAGGGACCTTCAGGAGGTTCTGGCCCGAAGACCGGAGGGAGCGACCAGAGGAGTAAGGAATCAACATTTCTGAGATGTATTCGGGGGCCTGTCCATTAAAAGCTCTAAAAGTCAAGACTAAAATTTTAAAATCAATTCTAAATTTGACAGGTAGCCAATGTAAAGAGGATAAAAACCGGTGTAATGTGTGCCCTTCTGTTGGTTCCTGTTAAAAGCCTTGCTGCAGCATTCTGGACCAACTGCAGACGAGTGACTGCAGCTTTGTTAAAACAAGTAAAAAGAGAGTTACAATAATCTAAACGAGAAGAAATAAAAGCATGGATAATCAACTCCAGGTCAGATTTAGATAACATAACACTCAGTTTAGAGATAGTTCTCAGATGGTAAAAGCAGTTTTTAACCAAATGTCTAGAATGGCTGTCCAGGGACATTGACCGGTCAAATAGAACACCAAGGTTTCTGAGACTGGGCTGGGAGGAGGAGCCCAGAGAACCCAGGTGATGTTTGATAAAAGGAACTTTCTTCTCAGGAGCAATGATCAGAGTTTCAGTTTTCCTATAATTTAATTGAAGGCTGTTATGAGCAAGCCAGTCCTTAATGCAAGAGACACAATTTAATAACTGTGTTAACTTATATAACTCTGAGTCATTGAAGGAGCAGTACAATTGGATGTCATCAGCATACAAATGGTAAAACACATTTTTAAAACTGCTTATAATTTTTCCAAGAGGGCTGATGTACAGAAGGAACAGAATTGGGCCTAGGACTGAGCCCTGAGGGACACCATGTAACAAGGGAGTGACTTCAGACATTATATTATTCACAAACATGGCAAAAGTTCTATTGGTTAAATAAGAGGAAAACCATGAAAGAACAGTCCCAGAAATTCCTAACTCATTTTGCAGTCGACATAAGAGTATTTTGTGGTCAACTGTGTCAAAAGCTGAGGACAGATCTAATAAAACCAATACACTGTACTGACCAGAGTCTGCAGCCATCAATATGTCATTAGAGACCTTTAACAGGGCAGTCTCAGTGGAGTGCATCCTGCGGAACCCAGACTGAAACTTATCCAGAATCCTATGATTAATCAGAAAAGTAGTCAGCTGCCCTGCAACTACTTTTTCCATAATCTTAGCTAAAAAAGGCAATTTTGATATCGGCCTGTAATTGCTTAGCTCTGATGGATCCAAATTTGGCTTCTTCAGAATAGGACTTAACGCTGCCAGTTTGAAAGCCCTTGGTACTGACCCAGTTGACAGGGAAATATTTATCAATCTGACAACATGTGGACCAACCACATTGAACACCTTTAAAAACAGTGAGATGGGTAAAGCATCAAGTGGGCAGGAAGAGGGTTTCATCTTTTTTAGTAAAACTCTAACATCCTCCAAAATCACAGGCATAAATGAAGACCAAGAGCACAACAGAGTACCAACACTAGGGGTGCTATCCGGAGATGATTTAACATTTGCCCTGATATCATCAACCTTTTTCACAAAAAAGTTTAAAAACTTGTTACAGTCATCTGTTGTGTGTACAGGCACCAGTGGAGCTGAAGGTGATACAATGTTGTGGATGGTATCAAACAGGATTTTTGGATTTTTCTTGTTCATATTCACAAGATTAGAAAAGTATTCAGATCTGGCCTGTTTAATCATCTCATTAAGCGATGAGATCAACTCTCTTAAATGCAGTCTGTGCACTTCAAGCTTTGTAGACTTCCACAGACGCTCCACCTGACGACATGTTCTCCTAAACGCCATAATGTTCTCATTCATCCAGGGGCAGGGGTTATTAGGAGAAGATATTTTGAGCTTAACAGGAGCAACCTCATTTAAGACAGACAGGCAATGGTCATTAAAAGACTGGGTAAAAGAATCCGCTTCATTGCAACCATCGCAACAACTAGGCTCAAATAATTCAGAGAATTTCTCAACTGCAGTTTGATTTATAATTCGCCTTTGAGAAATCACTTTATGCGGACGGCTGTCTAAATCAAAAGACAAATTAAAAAACACACAGCAGTGGTCCGTAACATGAACATCCACAACACTGAGCTGGTCTATGTTAAGGCCAAAGGAGAAAACAAGGTCCAATGTATGTCCTTTCTTATGAGTGGGACCAGACACATGCTGTTTAAAATGAAACGACTCTGTGAGTGACAGAAACTCAAATGCTACACTGCAAGAAGGGTCATCAATGTGTATGTTAAAATCACCAAGAATTAAAACTTTCTCAAGTTTAATAACAGAGGCTAAAAACTCAGAAAAATCATCTAAAAACGCACGTGCAGGACCAGGAGGTCTATATATTAAAACACAATAAAATGAGTCAGTATTTCCAACCTTAGTCAACTGCAGCTCAAATGAGATGAAAGGGTTTGCAGGAGAAGCAGTCCCGGTAGATGAGAGCGAGTCCACCTCCACGCCGGGCAATACGCAGGGTCCCAAACACGGAACAGTCAGGAGGGCACAGCTCATTCAAATGAGTGTGTTCCTGTTCTCGCTGCCAAGTCTCCGTCAAGAACATAAAATCTAAGCATTCCTCTTTAAACAAGTTACCAAGGAAAAAAGCTTTATTCGCTATAGAGCGAGCGTTCAGCAAGGCAATCCGTGTTGGCTTTGCGCATTCGGCCGCAGATGCGCACTGGCCAGCTGGACACCGCAGAGGAGACAGGCCGCTATCCGCACAGCCCGCCCGGCAGGTGACAGCTCGTAGGATCCACTCACGCGGTGCAGGGGGCCGGGCTCGTCGAGTCGGGAAGGTTCGGTCAGAGTGCCACAGAGGCAGCGACGCACGGGACAGCGGTGACGCATGAGCCGGGTCCCATCCTGGTTCACAGACCAGAACCGGCCGGAGGCAGTGCTCGTCCCCAGCAGAACCGTGGCAGAACCATGGCGGCACGGTGGCATAGTGGCTAGCACTCCTGCCTCACAGCAAGAAGGTCCTGGGTTCGATTCCCGGACCGTGTGGGGCCTTTCTGTGTGGAGTTTGCATGTTCTCCCCGTGTCTGGGTGGGTTTCCCCCATCAACCTCAAAACATGCACAATAGGCAAAAACCTCCAGCCAAATGCTCCTGACCAGGATCCTGGCTCAAGATCTGGAGAAGGGTTCCCGGGCGCTGCACCGCAGCAGCAGCCCACTGCTCCTGACAGGTTGCCCCAGCGGCATTGAGGGATGGGTCAAATGCAGAGAATGAATTTCCCCTACGGGGTTCAATAAAGTTTACCTTAACCGGACCCACTCACGATGGCTCCCTCCTCAGCCTGGTCTGAGCCCCAGCTCTGGATCCCCGCTTCCTTCTCCGGCCGCGGCGCTTTACTAGCAGCAGGTACTCAAGAGATGACGTGGCGCATTCAAATTTTGGAGGGAAAAACTCCGTAACTCCCAGGTAACACAAATATCCTCCATTTGCTCTTTAATCCCCAATAACGTGTGCCGATCATAATGATATTGACTGACAGCTGAGACACGGTTAGTTGACAGGCTTGATAAAGCAAAATATAATATTAGACAGATCACAGAGATGCACAGTGGAGATGGAGCAGAAGCCAAGCCGAACACAGGCGCCATCTTGTCCGTCCTTTAAGTTTTATATGACAACATTTAATTAAAAGCCACTTAGGTAACTCTAATCCCATCAGTGTTTGTGTAGTAGGCTGTTTTAAACTATTTAACACTCTTCCTATATAATTATTCTTATAAACCCTGTTTGTATACAAAACAATCACATTGCAACAATTTTTTTCCCACAAAGTTGACCTTTTCAGTCACCCTGTCAAAGAATGTGCCCTCAGTTTTTGTTTAAAAAACAGAGGGCACAAAATTTTATTTAGAGCGACCCTCAATGTATAAGCTTGTTCTGTTGCTGCAATCTAGGAAAATGGGAATTATTTGTAAGCTTGATGCTTTTTTGAAAGGGGTTCTTCCCTTGTACCAAAAAGTGTTCACTGCTTTGTCTGTTGTTTGTTTGTTGTTTGTGGATGTGTTTGTGCTCCGTGCCACGTATGTGTACATGAGCAAATAAATAAATAAATGAGAGTGGGTCCGTCCATCAGGACTCGCTCTGAGATCAACATTAGACCAGTGCACTGTTAATGCTGCTTCACTGTAATAAAACCTCAAAAGAAACCTTACACATCACACCACAAACCTCCATTTAAAAACACCGCCTCACTGACACTCACCTCTCTACTCCTACAGCTTCCTACAGCTTTCCTACAGCTGAGTTTGTCCACAATAACCAGTGCCCAGTTCATTCACAGTTCTGTAATGTTCACATCCATTGTCACTGGCTCCTCTCCTCCAGCTCCACTTCTTATGAACATGTCTGACACTTAACGATGTACGTGAGGCTATCATTTATATGACACACAGTTTTATGCAGCAGCATGTTCTCATGAGAAACATGAACAGGGTTTAAGCTACAAACTATGACTTATCTGTAGAAACGCTGTTGACACTTTGGCTGCGGCTACTTGTGGAAAGTTTTGTTGTGTAACGTCGCGCATGTGCATTGTAATGTATGGGGCTGTAAGCTGCACAGTGCGCTGCTTATCGCCCCCTGCTATCAGCCAGCGATCTCTGTCACTGGGCCTGAGACTGACCACAGCACGCATGCATGAGCCTCCAAAACAAGCTGCTGGCCCTCTGCTTGACAATCCCCAGGCAGAAACAGTGCACCATGACTCCGCCTCCACGGAGGTGAAAATGACAGAAATGAATGGAAGAGGAGAGACAAGGAGAGGAGAGGCAACCTTGCCTTGACAGCACCTGGAGTGGCCAGCAGTGTGTAGAAAAGTACACTGGAAGTAGGTAATAGACTGATTCTCTATGGAAGTGAATGGCAAAATGAGATGTTTGGAGAGATAGCAATTTAATTCCGTTATAGTTTTAATCCACGTGTTTTTTAGATTTAATTGGTCAAGCCCATACGGCACACTCATGCCTTGTATCAAATTGTATTGTTTTCTAGGTAGTGTATAGCAATATCCATAGAAAAAAAATCTAAAACATTGGAAATATTGATATTAGAAATATGCATGTTAAAATAAAACCAGATAGATCTTTTTGTATGATATTTTTAAATAAATAAAATGTTATGTTCACCTTTTCTTTGCTCTCTGTCTGCTGGACATAATCAACCCCAGGTGCGATGCTACATTTGAGAGTAAACGTTGAACAATGCTTTTTGGCAATGTTGCTGTATCGATTGTACCAATATGAAAGTGTTGAATTGTATCAAATTGTATCAATCTAAATTAGCCAATATTGTTCTTGAATCAGATCAAAACAAATCTAATTGATGCATAATGTATTGTTCCAAAAACACATTGTTACACTCATAATGTATCTGTATGGAAAACGTCTTCTGTTGGGGAGCTGTTACTTTGACTTTGCAGAGAACGCTTGGATTAGGTGTCTGACGCCCCCTGCTGGTAACAATGGGGAATGGACAGAGGTAGTGATGGGCGGTATCAACATATCGATACTCACGCAGTACTCATTTGTATCAGTACTAATGAATACATATGAAATACCCCCACCCAGCAGCATATTGGACTGCTCCTGTCACAGCTGTTGTGTTTGTTCTACTGCCAAGCACATTAAAGTTATTTATTTTATACTGTGCACATTAAAGTTGTTAATGGCCAGTATAACTCATGTGATGTCTTTAAGGGTAATTTTATTCTGACTGAAAAAAATATACTCATAGCAGATGTTCCCCTAAAGTAATCAGTATTGTATCAAATCTAAGAAGTGTGATATTGCCACACAGATGACGCAACATGATGCTAACAGATTAATATAAAGATGAATGAGCTGACTGTTTTGTAGTGATTGTGGTTTCAGCACTGAAATGATCAGAATGAGTCCGGTGATGGTGTGCGGGCTTTAGAAACACACAGGAGCACTTCCTGGTTTCTACATAGATCATTTTCAGCTCTTGAGAAAGGGACAGCCTCAGCATACAGGATTACTCAAATGTGTGAATGAAATAAAATACTACTCCAGGTCTGTTTTCGAGATGGAAACAAATTATAACACGTTGAAAAGCTCAAAAAAGTCAATTTACAGAACAGGGGACCTTTAACCCATACAGACAGTCTTCCCCTCCCCTGAACCAGCTGTCCCTCTTTCTAATTTTACCAATACTATGCCGTACAGTACTGCTGTACAGATGACGGAGTAAAAGTCAAGGGCACATGGAGCTTGAGTGCTCTTTTATAATTGAAAGTGTTTGACACCGTAGCCACCTGCAACACACTGATCAAATATTCAAATCTGTAATGAAAAGATTAAATATTGAACTGTACCATGGGCCAAAAAGTACTCACCTTCCTCTGAGTGCACCGACGATCAGAGGCTGCTCTGCTCTGGCCTTCACTACTCACTGCAGCTTAGAGTGAAAATATGAGATTTATTTACTTATTTATTTATTTTTATTTATTTATTTTTGGAGGAAAATTATTGCATTAAGATAGGGCCAAAGATACTAACTCAATACATAAGGGGTCAGATGCAAATTAGCGTGGCTGCTAGCAACACATAGCTAACAGATAAATGAGCCCTTTGCAGTAGCGGTGGTTTCTAATAAAGAAAAATTGAGTCAGAAGTGCTAATTTGTATAGTTTTTTAGATACAGTATTGGGTCAAAAATTTTAATTCTATGCAAATTAACAAGAGGATGGCTATTGATTGCAAGGAAATGTTTGTCTCTGTGTTAAAAGTTCTACCTCAAAACACTGTCTGCCTGGTGGGTTTTTAAATTATGTAACTGGTCGTAGGCAGTGTGTACAATGTGGTGGTCAGAAATCAAATTATTTGTCCCACAAGGGTCTATTTTAGGGCCTACTCTATTTATTATTTATATAAATAACTTGGTCCATGGTATTTCTGATGCAGCGGTTCACTTTTATGCTGATGATTCAGCAGTTCGCCTTGTTTTGAAGCACCTGCAGTCTTCTTTTGACAGCTTTTAGTCTCAACTTTTACAACTCAGGTTGTTGCTGAATGCAGGCAAAACAAAGGCCATGTTATTTTCCAACAGGAAGAAGGTGTCCACACCACTCCCAACAATCACCACCAAACAAGGATTGCCAATTGAATCTGTAACATCTTATAAATACCTTGGGATAACCATTGATGAAAATTTAACATTTAAGACCAACATTGAAAACCTGCTAAAAAAGCTAAAGTTAAAACTGGGGTTCTTTTTTCGAAGTCCTGTTTTTCATACAATGCCAGAAAACAGCTGGTTTCTGCCACCTTCATGAGTCTTCTAGACTATGGGGATATTATTTATATGAATGCCTCTGCCAGCTCTTTATGCGTGTTGGATGCTGTCTATCATGGAGCTCTCAGATTCATCACAGGCAGCAGAGTCCTTACTCACCACTGCACCCTGTACTCTTTGGTTAACTGGCCCTCATTACACATGCGCACACTCCTACACTGGTACACATTCATTTACAAACCCATTCTCTGTCTGGTACCATCATACTTGTCATGTTACATCACACGCAAACAGCAACATCACAGCCTCCGCTCCCTGGATCTGCTCACTTTCAGTGCTCCATCAGTGCGTACTGAGCTTGGTAAAAAGGCATTCTCCTGCTCTGGCCCCTCCTCCTGGAACATGCTTCAGCAGGATCTGAAGCTGTCCAGTCTGGTCACACTAGGGGAATTTAAACATTTGCTAAAAGGATTGGAAAACAGATCTATAGGCAATTGCTCTTGTTTTTAGTAAAACATGTGCTCATTTTTACCTATTTGTTAATAATGATAATTTGTACAGTTAATCTGTACATTTGTACTGTAAATTGTTATGTTGTTGTTTTTATCTATGCCAGTGTTGTAATGTTGTAATGCGTTGTGACACAGGTCTCTCTTGTAAATGAGACCTTGCATCCCAAGAGACCAACCTGTATAAATAAAGGAGTAATAATAATAATAAAAAATGTATTCATGCATACAAACAACAAGCCCCGCCAGAAGATTTCATTAGAAGGTCTGGGTGATGGCGTGTGTTTGTAAAGGGCAAGTGTCTCAAGTCACATGTAGCAGCTTGAAAAATTGTGAGTGCCTGATATTTCTATGGAACTGTCTCATATTTTTGACCTCAGGAAGCAGAGATGCCTCAAAACTGTGTAAACAATGCAGATAACTTCTGTTATTGTTGTGGTGAGGTAACCTTTCCATCACAAAAGCGCAGTATAACGTATTAAATATCTTTTTGAGTTTTTTGATAATTAAAATGTGTTCTCTGTCAAGCTGAAGTTTTTTTTTATTTTTATAAAATGTATGGAGGGTGATCTTTGAATTTACTTCTTAGTAACAGTTTTATGTTGAATGTTAAATACACTGTATGTAATGTGCTTAGTATGGAATGTTTTGTCTTATATGTTAAATGTTTTTACTCACTGCAAACCAATTTTCTTAGGGGGACAATAAACTGCTACCTACCAACATTAGCCAACCAGCAAATTTATCATTTGTTTTCCAATTCATCTCATCAAAGTATGTAAGATTTAGCAAATTTTATATCTGAAGCAGATCATTTCCAAAAATTTGTAATTCAGTGACAGCAGTGCTAGCACCTTATAATAAAATAAATAAATAAAATAATAATAATAATAATAATAATAATAATAAATAAATAATATTATAAATTATTTGTAAATATATGTTAAATTAATTATAATAAAATAATTATATAATTCTAATAAAATATATAAATGAGACAAAGTTAAAGAAAATATGTAGACGCTATAATGATGTATTTGCAACAGATAATGTCAAATTTCTTGATCATATATAATCAAACCAAATAGAAGAAACACCCCCATGCAGCAAATGGTTCAGTCCTTTACTGCTGTCGTTGATCTGCACTCTCTCCTCTCTCTCTCTCGCTCCTCTCGCTGCACACTCGGCCCTCTCTGAAGTTAGGCACATACACTGAAAATTTGAGGTGCAGGTCCGCGACCATGCAGAAAAAATACTTTAAAGTCAATTGATCTGAACTAAAATAAGTGTCCCTGTGGGACAAAAGTGTGAATGAAGCCTGAGTTGAGTAGAGTCAGAAGACGTCAGAGGATTGCACTGCAGTCAGTAAAAGTGTAAGTTGCTAAACAGTGCTAGCAGTAATGCTATACAAATAGCTTAGAGCTTAACTGTGTCATTACAAATAAAAAATAATATCAAATTCTACCCTCTACATCTAAGTGTAACCCAAACTACTAAACTTTCTAGAGTTGTCTCTGTGCAGGTTTTATTGATTTTGTTGACATTTTAATCATAGCACATTAGCCATGATTAATTTTAAATCTACAGTTATTAATGAAGTGAATTGTTGCTCTCTAAGACATATACTTACAACTCTCCTATAAAAAGTCTCCTATAAAAAATATATTTTGTTTGGGGATCTTCCCCAGCTCAGGGTGCTGAGCACCGCTGAAGCTAAACTGCAATTTATACTTGAATTTTGTAGAAAAGTAAAAATATATATTATTTTTACTATAATGGAGTGGGAGCTGAAAATATTTTGTAATCTAAAATGCACCAGAATACAAGAAATTGCATCTGTTTTGTTAAGAATTTCGTGGGGGTTGACGCCCAGACCCTCGGATTTATATTGTCCCTACAAAATAATTAGCTGCTTTTGATCCACCTATCGCCTATGACTAGAAGCTGGTTTAGTTCAGGGTAAGCCCAGGTTAACTTTGAGGAAACTCAGAGTTTTCAGTCTCCAGAAAGAGGTTTGTTTTAGCCCTAGCCCTTCATTTTGCGCGTTCACGAGAGACAAAGGGCTGTCCCAATTCTCTTTTGCAGTAAGGGCGAGGGCTGAGGTGAAGGGCTGTACTCCACTCCAAACGGAGCTTTTCCAGATGCACACTTAAAACCTAGGGGTAGGAGGAGTTTACCATGATACATTGTGTTTATGGGTAACATGGCAGCAACAAAGAGGTATATTCTGCATTTATGACCATTTTAAGAGTTACGACAGAGTTATTTTGTGTTTCGTGCACCTTGTGCTCATTTAAAATAATGTAGGCTACATAAAATTAGCTCGTCTAATGGCAATGCCTTACGCCATGTTTCTGTTATTTTGTTGCTATTTCTTTTCTATTTATGCTGTAACTAAATAGTCTCACCAATTTGCGCTGACAGAGAGGACCTTATAAAGTTTATGCCAGTGTTTGTTTTATGTCGATAGCCCCAGTAATCACTGAGCTAATCACCGTTAAAATTTGTGGAAAACATTGCTATGAAATACAGGCTTTAGACGAGGATTTATTGCTTTATCAGCGGGACCCACGGTATTTTTAAATATAATTGATTTTTCGGTCAAAAAACAAACACAAAAAGCAATATATTAGTCCCATAACCTTGTTTTAATGCCATTAATTTGATGCAGAAAGAAGCAGCAGGCCTCAATTTTTTCACAAAGAATGCGTCAAAGCGCATTTTTCATTGCCTGGAAAATCCAGACTAATATGTCTCTGTATTATTCTACAGAGAAATATCAGTCTGGTCACCACGCCGTCTGCAGTGGTTTCCTCAAATCCCAACCGTACCGTGCATTTTGATTCGCTTATTTAAGTCACGTGTTCTTCGCGAGCAGCGTCCGCAAAAACAACAATCAAGGTGGTGCACTGAGGAGCCGAGTTTGTTTCATTCAGCGGTAAATTCCGTTTTAAACCACAGCAGCTTGCAGCACTAGAAGCCTTTATTTAAAAAAAAAAATGTTTTCGCGTTGCTTACTTTCTTGTCGCTTTGTTAACGTCACGTCCGCCATTTTCTGATTGGCTAACTCTGCTGCCCGTTTGCTACCGCGCTAGAAATCGAATTGATTCTATGGCGACCAGACTCATCCGCTGGTACAGCGGTGAGTCTGGAATTTCCAGGCAACATTTTTCAGTATTTATGTAAAATATATATTTTTTAATTATTAACTTTTATAGCCTAAAGACATAACTTAAACTCATGAAACAGGTGGAGGTTTTGAGTTTTATATTTAAATCTGTTTATCTTCATTGTGATCCAAATTGTCATTTTTTTCTAGTCTTTTTTTTTTTTTTTTTTTTTTTTTTTGGGCTACTGCATTCAGCTCTACCTGTGCCCTGCTGTGATAGCCCTTCCCTCTAGACTGAACCCTATTGGCTGAACTGTGCCAGCGTCTGCCTGATCAGTGCTGCAGCAGCTACAGTCATCAGTGGTTGGTTCAGCTTCAAGCAACACATGAACTGAGTTACTTGGTTTGGATTTGTTTTATAAACCCAGAAATTACTCCACAACTCTGAGGTTGTTCAACCAGCTTCCAGCAACAGGCCTCAGGGGCACAGATCTGGAGGCAACACAAAGATGTTTCTGCTTTTAATGATGTTTATTTGCCATTGTAGAGCTTTCTCAAATAGGGTTAATTCATTTGTCCTTGTTTATTTTATGTGTATCACTCTGTGTGTTATTTGGGGTTTGCGCTTGCAGTAATTAAGGGGCCACAGGCAAAATCTTGTTTTGGGCCACTAAAACCCTAGAGCCAGCCCTGACCTCTCTTTTTCAAATGTAAATACAGCTGCATGTACATCATGTGAGTCATGTGCGCTGCTGCTTCTCTCTGCATCAAATTAGTGGCATTAAAACAAGGTTATGGGACTTAATTATAGCATTTTTGTTCATTTTTTGACTGAAATGTCCGTTATATTATTTAACACCACAGGTCCCACTGATAAAGCACTAAATCCTTGCCTATAGCTTGTATTTCATAGTTTTCCACAAACTTTAACAGTGACTATCTTAGTGATTGCCTGGGCTATCAACATAAAACAAACACTGGCATGAAGTTTAAAGTCTTATCTGTCAGCGCAAAATGGTGAGACTATTTAGTTACTACATAAATGCAAAAGAAATAGCAACAAAATAATAGATAGATGACATAACACATAGACATTAGACAAGCTAGTTTTATGTACCCTACATTATAATATAAACAAGCACAAGGGGAAATGAAACACAAAGTAACTCTTAAATTGTTATAAATGCAGAATATACGTCTTTTTTGCTGCCATGTTACCGATAAACAGTGTTTTATGGTAAGCTCCTCCTATCCCTTGGTTTTAAGTGTGCATCTGGAAAAGCTCTCTTTGGAGGGGTGCCCTCGCCCTTCCCCTTGATCTAAAAGAGAATTGCGACACCCCTTAATTTCTCATGAACGTGCAAAATAAAGGGGAAAAGCTAAGGAGAGGGGGAAAGGGGTAGAAATGGGACTGGGCCTTAGTTATGGACCTCATGAAGATTTCAGGAGAGGGTCTGGGTATTGGGGCATATGTGTAAAGGGCTTAAAGGTGGGCAGGTTGAGCCAAATATTGATTGTTAATCAATGTTAGTATAAGAATCATGAGATTTCACCGCTGCTCCTTTCCTTTCATCCATGGTACAAAACTATAGGTATGTCTAATTGCCTGCTCACATTGCTGCTCCCGCTTCCCTCCTGCAAAACCTCTGAAATAATAATATTTTTTTCTTTTGTAAAGATTTTATGTTAATAAAACATTTATTTTTGTTCCAGGGCCAGTTAAAACAATCTCTCCATGTTCTCTACTGGTTCTCTTTGATTAATGAACAACATACTCACGAAATTAAATGCATTGCATTGTAACTTAATATCTAATTTCAACAGTGCATATTTAATGAAATTTTAAGGTAAGTTCAGCTTCCCTTGTTGTCAATGAGCAATCGGCACTGGTCCAAAGACGTGGATGTGTTAGGGTGAATTGGTGACACTAAATTGCCCCTAGTGAATGAATGTGAGAGTGAATAATGGTCTGTCTGTGTATGTCTCTGTGTCAGTCCTGGGATTAGATGGCCACTGTCTAAGGTTTACCACACCTAGGGCCATAGTTGCTGGTAAAGTCTCCAAACACTTATAGCCCCTAACAGGAATGAGCTGAAGATGAATGAATGACTGAATATTCTGTATGATACAGTTATGGTCCTGCTGATGACACGTTGGAGCGTCCCAGGCCAGCTGTGCTCTCTCTGATGGGATGAGAAGTGAGAGGAGGAAGCAGTGATGGAGCAGGACACATGACAGGGCTAATGACTCAGACCTCCCCTAGTCAGCTCACATCAGGCACCACTCTGAGAGTCATCATTATCTCACACACTCATGTACCCCGGCCTGTCTGTGGAGAGGACACACAGTAGTATTTTTACTTCAATTCAAATGACATCAATTTGATGATGCCATGATTTGAAGAATACATGCAGATTAATATCCTTTATTTAAGGACACAGGATCTGGTGTTGATGTCAAACCTCAATATGTCTCTCTAAATGTTATAACTGCAAAAGCTTTTATAGAGGACAGGATTTTTTTTCCATGCAAAGTGCAATATTCCAGGACTGAAATATATTTTCAATATGGAGGCACAATTCAGAGGCTACCAAGGTCTCCTCTATGTAGGAAACACTGGCTATGGCTGATGTACACAAATGCTCAAATGTTTTGGGCTTTTCCATTACAGTGTGACAAAGACATGTGTGCATTTTAAAAGTATAAGTACTTTGTAGTTAGAAAGTATTAAATCGTATCTTACATGTATTCACACTCAGATGTGACTGATTATGTGCATGTGATGGCAAACTGTAAGTCCATACATCCATCATCAAACTGATTATCTGGGGCCAAGTCATAAAAGAAGCAATCTAAGCAGAGATACCCAGACTTCCCTCTCCCTGGACACATCCAGCAGCTCTACTCTGAGCTCCTTCTGGGTGATCAAGCTTCTTATCCTATCTCTAAGCCACCAGCCACCCTGCAGAGGAAACTCATTTCAGACTCCTATATCCGAGATCTTGTGCTTTTGGTCATGACCCACGACTCATGACCACAGGTGAAAGAGGGTATTCTTCACAAACCATAAGTTAATATGTGGATTTCTTAAAGACAAACCAATATTTTTGCATCATACTTTGACTTGTGTCTCGGCTGCTTATTTTTCTGCAGTCTTCCAGCAGCTGAAACATGTCAAGGTACAACACAAAAACATTGGTCTGTCTATAAGAAATCCAGGTATAATATTAGTAGAAGACCAAATACTACCACTCCGAGCTCCTACCGGATGACTGAAACTTATCTCATCTTATCTCTAAGGGAGATGGCTTGTTTCCAATATCTCATCCTTTCAGTCATGACCCTGACCATATATGATAGGTGAGAGTAGAAACATAGACGGACCAGTAAATTGCATTTCAGCTCAGCTCCTTCTTCACCACAACAAATTGGTAGATTGATCGCCTGACAGTCTTCTGTGAACTTCTCTGTTCTTCCCTCTCTCGTGAACAAAACCCCATGACTCATGAACTCCGGCACTTGAGAGGAACACTCCTCCAACCTGGAGAGGGCAAGCCACCCTTTTCCAGTCGAGAAACATGGTCTCATATCACATTCTAGTCTATAAATCAACATAATAAACTCATCAATAGTATAGTCAGACTTCAAGTTCCATGTAACATTAGCATTTCACTAAGTTCACATTCCACTGGTAATATCAGTTTTAGCAGGTTACAGAACAACACTTTTAGCTTTTAGAAATCTATAGAAACATACAAACAGTGTTCAAATGCATTACTAAAACCGTAGACATCATACAGTGTGGCTGGTGACAGGTTTAAGAAACATAAATAATGAAGCCAAGTGGAGCCAGCAATTAGCATGCTAAATTAATAGCAAAACAAAACTGTAAACAGAGCAGAAATGGTTGTCTCACTGCTGGTGCTGCCATCCAGTGGTGAAACATGGTATAAGATATGATACAGTATAACTTTATTAATCCCAAAAGAATTTTTTTGTGCCAGAGAAGCGGAGACACAAACATAGGCTACACCTAAGCATAGATATTAAATAACATTAAAGGTATTAGGGAGGATCTTTATAAATTCATTTTTTGCAGTATTTATTAAAACTACCTTCATTGCCCTGTATAAGGCTTATAAATTGGTGTATTAGAAAATATAATAATAATATTAATAAACTGTGGACTCTGTGGGACTTAAAAAACCTCATCCAATCGTTTTTGTCATGAGTACGTTAACCATTGTTCCACGAACTCGCCAATCATTCTGACTTCCTAGTTTCGGCGATAGTGCACGTTCTTGTGCCTGCACATGCGTATACACTATGTTCATGTAGCCCGGCATTAGCGCCGCGTTAGCGGCATTAACATCGTAGCGCGGACAGCCTGACTTTGAAGAGCACAATGGCTGAGGAAAACCGTGAACTGGGCGGTCACAAAAGGAAAACTGTTTTTGAAGTGCACCAGAGGAGAAGGAGAAAAACTGTAGAAGAGCAGAATAAAACCCGTGTAGTTATTGGTGATTCCTTCAAAGGACGGCGTGCGCTGGAGCAGAAAGGGCTTCAGACGATGCATTGGTCGCCAAGTTTCTGCTGGACAGGTTCGTTTATCTTATCGTTTGAAAAAAATGCCTTTTTTCTTTATCTGTTGAACCTTTTCAACTGTACAGCAACGTCAGTTTGCTAATGCTACCAATAGCAGGAGTATATATTTTTGCTCACATTTAGGGACTGTGCATGTGACTGGCTCTGTGTGGGGAACTAGGTCAAAGGTCGCGCAAACAAACAATGCAGGTCTAGGTTTAGGTGAATCTCTGCTGATGCCGGCTGTAAACAAACACTCGTGTTTCAACGCTCGTGCACGTCGCTGTGGAAGAGTTGCTTGGAAAGGAACAGTGAAGGGCGGGGCCTGACGCATGCGCATTATTCAAAAAAGGACAAACAGTCGCTGGTTTCTCAGCAGTCGACAAAAATCCTCCCTAATATCTTTAATTCTACTAATAAGGGAGTAGTAAAATAGTATAAAAATCTGAAAAGTACCAGTTCTCAGAAGTAGAATCTAAGGTGCCTCTGAATATAAATGTAAAGTGGAGCTAGTGCAGGTTAAATAATGAATAAGTAAGAAGTAAGTAAATAGAAAGGCCCAGTGACAGATGAGGTAATGCGTGACATCACAGCACAGTTATTACATGTTGTCCATTGCAAATTCTGATCAACCTAATTACCTTATCAAAACACCAATACTAAATCAAAACCATGTGACTACACATTTGTGGCTGTCACAAACTGAAGGTCCTAGTTCGATGAAGCCAACAGGACAACATCGTGATAAAGCAGAGATGAAATTTTATGGTGACCAAAGTGTAGGCCTTAATTTTTTTCCACAAAGAAAGACGTGTTACTGGAGCAAGACACAGAACAGACGGGGTTCTACCAGGTGAGACGATGTGGAGACTTTTTGAAGCATCGCTGGTTTAATTAATTAGAGCAGTGCTAAATTTTTACAGCTGACAGTGACTTTTCAAATGAAATGTCATCAAAGCACAATCTCAGAGAACAACCTCACGTACATTTTCCTCAATGACACTGAAGAACTCGGCTCAGTGACTCTCCTCTAAGTTTTTTTATAGTCCAAAAGTCACATTTTACTACGTACAGTATGAGAGCATCCTGCTGCTGCGGTGGCGTTGGTGGTGAGCTAATTGAAAAGCTTTGTTTCTCTCAGACAATATACGCCACGTTACATTTTTGTACAAGCATTTTACAGCCGTTCAGATCTGTCAGCATCTCCTCGCTCTACTAGGCTTCCAGCTTTTCATCCACAAAGAAGTGCTAAATGCTCACGACTCACACCAGCAACAAAGTTCTGCACCCTGCCTACACTTTCAGATGTAGTTTTTTGAGACATTTGGAGCAGAATAGTGGCACGCTGTGTTGGACCGGGCAGAGCGCAGATGTATGTTTTTGCCCCGTGCCACATGCATTAATGATGGGCTTCATTTAAAATGAATGAGATGCGCGACTTCATTGAGTGGCTGAGGCAGCGTGAAGCGGTGGTCGTTTCACACACCGCTGCCACCCACTCACAGCCACATTTAGAATCGTTCAGCTCAACGGCACGTGGGGAAGATCTGACACTGGAAGAGGTCAAATAAAAGCTAAAATAATGGAATAAGGGGGGGCTGAATTTTCAACATTCATCAGTTTATCTTCCATGGTCTTTCTCTGCTTATCTCTGTTAGGGATTGCAGGTACTAGAGCTTATCTCAGTATCTATGGGCCTGAGGTGGGGTACACCCTGGACATTGGTCTTAGTTGTAGGGCTAGGGACACACTGACAGAACACATGCACATCTTTGGACAGTGGGAGAAAGCTGGAGTACCTGGAGAAAACTCACAATAACACATGCAGACTTCATTCAGAGAGACAGTGTGAATGCCAGCACAAGAATCTATCTCACAACCTCCTTGCTGGGAGGTAAGAGCCAGGGGTGTACTGCTAAAAAAAACAAAAAGAAAAAAACAAAACAAAAAAACAAACAAACATGCACCTGATCTTATTTTTGTCAATGGTTCATAATCAATAACCAAGAAACCCAGAAAATGTTTAGGGAGCTGTCCACAGCTGTGTACCACACTGGTTTTTATGTGGGACTCTTGTAGGACAGATGTAATTTCCTGTATTCTGGTGATTTTTAGAAGATATAAAATGTTCAGCAGCCTAGTATGTTGTAGTAAGAATAAGCTCACAATTTATGTTTTTTTTTCTCTTCAGGATTCAGACAAAACATTTACACAAGCTGCTTCTCTGCACACACTGTAGCATAATTTTAAATCAAACATGAACTTTTCTTTTAGTGTAAATGTCTTACCAAGTTTCTCTGAAAGGGCTTCACGACATCTGCAGTGAAGTGCAGATCGCGTCTATTTTAATCAGCTTTAATCAGCTATTTATGATCATATCTATGTGAATACGAGGTGGAAAACTGTAGTACACCTGGCTTTGTGGACTCAAACCTGTTCCAGTGTCCATGATCTGCGTTTGTTCCTCCTGTGTCTCTGCTCTGCCTAATGCTGTGCTGCTTCTCGTCCTAAACCTTCTAACGTGCACCTCTCACAAATGCCATGTCCTGCAGGGGAGAGAGAGAAGGAGGGGCTGAAGCCGCAAGACACAAACTCAAGTAAGTCCGAATGATTTCTGTAACGATAAAATAAATAAATAAATAAATGAATGCATTCTATCTTCCCTATTTCTTTTAAAACTCCATCAAGGCTTTTCCTGCCTCTATTAAGCATTGCAAAAACAGTTCTTTTTTTCCCCTCTTGGCCCAGTTTGCCGGCCCACTGGCCCATTTCCCTACCGGCTCACCGGGGAATTCCCCAGTAGTCCCATATGCCAGTCTGCCCCTGGCACTAACCACTCTGCTACCTCACCCTTCAGAACCATTTCACCTATATTTAGTATTACTCACTACTTCACTGTTTATTTCAGGATATGTCCAGGGAACTACAACTGAGTGTCCTTACATTCAAACAGGTGGAGGAAGTTCTCAAACCCTGTACTCCAGTAAATGTACTGCTGTTTCAAAATAATCTTACTCAAGTGGAAGTATCACCGTAATTATTACTTGAGTGAAGGTAAAACAAAATTTGCTACCACCATTGATATACTGCTGCTATTATTGCTGCTACTATTACTACTACTAGCACTACTACTATTATACTACTATTCACTAGGGTAGCTTTGCCACATTCATTAGGATTCATTGGATTGACTGGATAAGATCAAGGGTGAGGGATGCAGGGAGAAGGATGAGGGATGCAGGGAGAAGGATGAGGGATGCAGGGAGAAGGATGAGGGATGCAGGGTGTGGGATGCAGGGAGAAGGATGAGGGATGCAGGGAGAAGGATGAGGGATGCAGGGAGAAGGATGAGGGATGCAGGGTGTGGGATGCAGGGAGAAGGATGAGGGATGCAGGGAGAATGGATGAGGGATGCAGAGAGAGAGATGCAGGGAGAGGGATGCAGGCAGGGAGTGAGATGAGGGATGAGGAACGCAGGGAGAGGGATAAACTCATTTATCACTACTATACCCCCTCCTTCTTCTCTTACTAGTACTACCACTGCTACTACACACTTCAAGGTCAAAAATACATTTACTTAAAAAACAATCTTATCTCTGAAATTGACTTAAATAAAAGAATATTTGTGAGAACAGAGCCGGACCTTCCTATACACAGACTACGCAAGTTGCATAGGGCCCCGGAGCTGTTGCAGTGCCCAACCCCCTCCCCTCTCACCCCTCATCTTTCTCGAGCCTTGACTGCTTTCCTGTGCACTAAATAGAGGAGAAAACTTAGGCCTACCTCGAGGAAAAACTGATTTTAACTATCTGTGTCAGAGGACAGAGAGATCTGGACAGTAGTTTTCGTAATAAGAATGAACTAAGGTCACGGTTGTATTTGTTATGAGATGCTTTTTATCTAGGTAGAGATTGATGCTGTGTGGGATGTTTGTAATGGTTACTAAATGTAACCCCAGCTCTGTGAGTGTTGAAGAGCTGTTTGAAGCCAGTCACCGTCAAACTATATTTAAGTGGTCCTGGTGCAACACATAGCTGTTAAATGCAAATGTAAGTTGGTTTACCACAGTGTTTCTCAAATGGTGGGTCTGGGCCGTAAGGGGTCACAGAATTTTTAAATAGGCTATTACATCCAAAAGTACAGTTAAGCTTATCTGAAGCCCATAGCCTCACATCACAGTGAAAAAGTGTTGGTTCTATTAAACAGTGGGTTAAATATTCTTAAATGACATGAAGAACATCAATTAAAAAAAAATAAAACATGTTTAAAGAGTATGTTGGACAGTGTAGTTAAATTATTTCATTTAATTATGCAATTAAATAGAAGCTAGCATGTCTACAGAGAAATTGCTGTTCCAGTTCGGTCTTTGAGTATAACAGAAGTGAGTGTTAAACTAACCTTTCCATGTCTTTGGCTCCTTCTCTCCATCTGAAGCACAGACACATTCATGTTTTTCTTCAGGACATGTTTGACTTTAGCGTGTCTCTCTGTTCTCTGTTTGTCCACTCCTCTCTGCTTTTGTTCAAACAGTTTTATCTCAAGAGTGACCCATTTCTTTTGTTGCTTTTCCTCCAAACACTGTAAACACACTGTAAATAGGCAAATCTGACAAGAAGATCTGACATTTTTAGTTTTTTACCCAAAGTAAGAAAAGTCTACAGTTTTCCAGTGAAATAGGACTACAGCTTTGTCTGAAGATTATATAAAAAAAAGTCTAAAAAGAAAGTCTATTTCTACAAAAAAGTATTTTGAATGACATATTATGATATCTTTAAACCCAAATCCAATTACACTGACACCTGCCCAAATCAGCACGCTCTCTGTCTCACAGGAGCTGCTCTGCCTGTGATAGAGGGATAAGGAGATGGGTGCAGGTCACCAGAGGAGTGCTTCTTTTGGGACAGCGGCGGATTGCAAGTGAAAATTGCAGTTGCGATGAGTCTATATTGTGACTTCAAATAAGGTTATAAGACTATTTTACAAAATTATATTTCTAATAATGTGCTTGAAAGGCAGATTAGGGAGCTATAGTTGAAATAATTGTTTGGAAACTACTTTTAAAAGTCCCCTATTCTGCTAAATCAACTTTTTGGAGCTTTTAAGTGTGTTATAATGTTGTTTTCTCCCTGTTTTATTCATATATGTTTGAGTAATCCTGTTATGCCCATCCTCTTCTCAAGAGCTGAAAGCGCTTGGTCTCAGGGCTCTACATAGACATGTGAAACCAGGAAATGCGGGACTCATTTTAATAATTCAACACTTAAATTGTCTCATTTATCTATCTGTTAGCATCATGTTTCTAAAGCGCTGCTATTTAGCAATTTTATCCTCTCAGGATTTTTTCCTTCCCTACTTTAAGTTGCCTCTGAAGCACATTTGGCAATCTATTGCAGTCCACTGCTGCATGCTCCCAGGTCCCATGTCCATAGATGTCATATTGCACTTGCAGACATCTCTGTAGCACAAGTGAGGGCACCCAAGAGGTCTTTTGCCAGAGGTAAGCTCCCCATACAAGAGGTCTTTTGGCATGTGGCCACCTTCCATTCAGTGCACATGGCCAAGCCAGTGCAGTCTGCGTTGTTCTGAGCAACGCATACATGGTGAGCACGCCAGCGCGTGCTAAGACTTGTGCATTTGGCATTTTGTTGCTCCAGCTGATGCCAAGGATACGGCAAAGGCTGTTCACTTTCTTTTCTTGCCTCACCTATGTTGTCCATGCCTCACTGCCAACAGGAGTGTACTGGTGATGCATGCATTGTACACTGCCATCCTGGTTTCCGCTGTCAGTTTAAGATTCTCCCAGACATGTAGTATAAGTTTGACATGAGTAGCGCTGGTTGTCAGTGGTGATGGCAGGTGGGGTGAACACATCTTGACCTATTACTTGGGTCTTTTTCAGGCTAATGGTGAGCCCAAAGTCTTTGCAGACTTGGGAAAATTTGTCCATAAGGCACTGGAGTTGTTGTTCAGTGTGCAATGTGACTGCTGCGTCATCGGCAAAAAGCACATCTCTGAAGGATCTTGCGACTTTGCTAGGTTGAGCAGTAGTTTGTCAGATCTTGTGTGTAAGTACACCCCCTTCAGATGAATCTCCAAAGGCATGCATCAAGAGAAGAGAGAAGGAGCTGCCAAAGAGAGTGGGTGCATTGCAGCCCTGTTTTACACCACAGAAGGCTTGGACTCTACTCTCATACTGGATGGTTGCTTTCATGTTGTTGTGGAAAGACCTGATAATGTATATGATTTTAAATTATAAAACATGCAATACTAATGCAAAGGACCCTGAAAAAAGCATAATATAGGACCTTGAATTTATTAGTTACAAACACTATTGCCTCTTTATTTTATTTAATGACAGCACATCCCTGTTTTGAAAGTTGACAGTAGCATGATTTCCATTACCAAGGACAGAGCAGTGAACTGTGCCAGTCAGACTCTTCACTGTACAAAGTCAAAGAGAGAAACACTGTGCATCAGATGAGTCACCTCAGTAAACACAAACACATAATTACACCTCCCCATTACAAAGAAATACAGCCGCTGATCAGCACTCCCTTGTGAATCCACATTAAAGTTACAGTTTGGTTCTCAAACTGTGGTACGGGTACCACAAGTGGTATGCAGGTTTCTTCTGGGGGTACTCAGGAGTTAGTTCTGATTTCATTAATGTTAGAGCCAGGTTTATTCCTATTTAGTCCTGTTCTGATTAAATGTGAAGTGTAGAGCACTGATTAGTACTGATCTTGGCTTAGGTTATGACTTGGTTTAGACTAGGATCAGTCTAAACCAGTTTGCAGTTCATTCCTGATATAGACGTGGTTTTAGTCCTGGTTTGGATTATTTAAGTCCAGTAAAGATGATGCTTGTAAAACTAAATATTTTCAGAGGTGGTACTTGGTGTAAAAGTTTGTAAACCGATTGTGTTAAAAATATCATGATCTATAACATGTAAATGCTGTTTTGAATTGGTCTTTCTGAAGCCATAAGTCCCTGAAGGGAAGGTGTTGGTGTGTTGCTTTGTTTGTTTGTTTGTTTGTTTGTTTGTTTGTTAATCTGTTATTCTAATCACAGTGCAGTGGAAACATGACATTTGATTTCCCACATTATCTGTTCTGAAGTGTTCCATACTGACCTGACCTGCAGCAACCACACCACTCAACAGAGACAAGCCTTATCTGTGCATTCAACCTGTTTGGACCTTTTTTAAAGTGGAGCTCCAGTAGCTTTGCTTGTTTTTTTGTTGTTGTTTGGTTGCATTTTTCCTCTACGGAGCTGATTGCCCCCTCCCCCCAGATCACTTCAGACACCCACATTGCCACATATGAAAATCTCAGTTCAGAATATATATGAGTTCTTCTTTAAAACTTAATTTTTTCAAACAAGTGTAAATATTGCACATGGTCTATAAAGTTGTGCAAAGTTATTTCAACTTACAGATTCATTTCAAGAAGGCAATAATACCTACTACAATCTATAAACATTGATAATGCTTTAGATTACAGTCCACAAGTTCAAGTGTAAGTACAGGTTACTAAAATCGTAATTACACATGTAAGTACTGGTCACATGTAATACGGGGTACAGACTGTAATTTATGGCATACTAACTGTAAAAATGGTGTACCAGCTGTAAAAAAAGGTGTAATAGCTGCAATAAATAGTTGTAATAAATGTGTACTAAATATAATAAAGGCATAGCAGCTGTAATCAAGGTAAACTAATAATAATTAATAATTAATAACCGTAATAAAGGTGTAATACCTGTATTAAAGCCTGGTAGGGCAGAGATTGAATATGTTTTTTAATAATTGGACAGTTGGAGAGTGTTTTATGTTTGTTGTTATAATCATTGATTCATTAATAATCATTGATTCATTAATGAATGAGGTGTTATTAGGTTTCCCTAAGCTGTTTTATATAAAAGCATAATGTCAATTTATATTGCAAAATAAAAAAGTACAAGTCAGGTACATTTACTTGACTTGTTTTTATTACAATTTATCACAATTTATTAAGGTTATGACACAAATACAAACGTATCATACATATACAACTTCATCACAAACATGGTGTTAATAGTGCAATTCTTTCTTGCTTATATTCCATATGTTAAGGGAACAAGCGGCAGACTAGAATTGGGGGGGGGGGCAAGTTGAACACAGAGGGGCTTACCACTTTAATTAATGTGTAAATACATGTGTAATGGCTGTGATTTAAAGCAAGACTTTGATAGCATTTGCAGCAAGTACAGGGAACAAAAGGAAACAGAGATGAACACAGGGGTACAGAGTGGAACAAGAATACTTCATTTCATTTATTAACAGGAAAGAATTATAGGCAACAGTTATGTTGCAAATAATTGGGCCTGACTCAGTGAAAAAAATGATTTACAGCAGGCTCCTGTTCTGCAGCACACAAAAGGAAAACCTACAAACAGAACATCAGAAACATCTCTCCTAAAGCCCATCCACACAGAAAGAGGCCTGATTCACAACCAGGTTTGTCAGTGGTCCACCAGAAACTGTCTGTGTGCTGTTTTGAACTGTGGGAGAGAAGTTATTGTCCTAATGTGGTGAGGAACTGTATTCCACATTTTGGTAAAAGTGTGAAAAAAAGACTTTTGCCCATAACTGTTTTTAAAAGCTGGAACCTGGTTCCTGGGAGCAAGATCTTGTGATGCGGTCATGTCCAGAGTTCACAGCTGGGAGGAGAGCAGTCAGAGCTGGTGACAGAAGACTGTATTTTATCTGAAAATAAACATTAATGGCATAACAGTTTATATAATTCTGAAAGGTGTGAGCATTTGCCTGAAACAATGCTGTGCAGTGATGAACCCACCCAGGATCTTAAAGGCTCTGTTGTAGAGTCTGGCTACTGGTTCTATGATATCATTAGTGGTGAGGGACCAGACGGGAAGACAGTACGAGATGGTTGATAGAATTACTGCATGTAAGTAGGTTTCAGATACAGAACGCGAACAGGTAATGTCTGATTTGGTTGTAGACATATAACTTTTGCTGTAGTTTCTTTGTTGGGTTTATGGTTGTGCTCTCTGCATGAGAGATGAGAATCCAGGAGCACACCAAGATATTTATAGATTGTTGTTGTAGTGAGTATTTGATTGCCAAAAACTACTGAATTAGACATAGACAGGAGCTTCCTGGATGAGTAAAAATACTATACATTCAGTCTTCTTTACATTGATTGTAAGATGGTTATCCCTCAGCCAGTTCTGTAATTTTTGAAGATCAGATGTCAGTTTTGAGTTTACAAGATTAGGATTTGGATCAGAGTAAAACATGACATGAGTATCATCTGCATACAATAAACAATTAGAATAGTTACATACCAGAGGAAGGTCATGAATATAAAGGAGAAAAAGTAGTGGACCCAGAATTCTGCCTTGTGGCACACCCATTTTGCAGTCTAAAGGTGGAGATTTTGCATGTCCAACTTTAACAACCTGTGATCTGTTACTCAAATATGACAGCAGTTGTATTACAGATGGAGAGAATTGAAATGAGACAAGCTTCTTTAACAAGATCTGGTGGTTTACTGTATCAAATGCTTTCCTGAAGTCAACAAACACAGCTCCTGTCACATGGCCTTTGTTTTAATGCAGATCGAATATGTTCTGTAAGCAATAATAATGCAGACAGGGTAGAACGTTTAGGACGAAAACCATACTGACAGTTGTTGAGCAGCTCATTGTATTCGAGATATTTGATTAATTGATTATGGAGAATTTTCTCCATTATTTTAGACATAACTGGAAGAATCGCTATTGGTCTATAGTTTGAGATGCAAAAGGGATCATCAGCTTTAAATACCGGGATGATTTGAGCAGTTGAGCAAAGGAAACACGCAAAGCTTGATTCTAGACATTAATCAGATGATTTAAAAGGGGTATAAAACTAACAGCATGTATCTTCAAAAAATGTATGTTTAAACTGTTTATGTCATAGGAATGTGAATTATTTCGGGATTGCAAAATTTGGCATAGCTCAGTCTGGGAGATCTCTGTAAAAGCAAAATGCGGGGATACACAGTGAGTTTCTGACTAACTACACTTTAATTAATGTGTAAGTACATGAGTCTGAAGGCTGTAATCTAAATCAAGCAATTATTGTACTAAATGAGCCATTAGCCTTACTGTCTGTAATAAATATAAATAAACTTGAAGTAAGCACATACTGTTTTTCTTGTACAAATCCATCTGCAGACAGTAGTTGTGTTAATATGAGTGGAGATGTGCTGCTCCCTGCTCCTCTTCTATAACCATTATCTGTATCAGTGAGCAGTAAGGCCGCTATTGACCTTCTCTGGCCTGAAGTGGTGTTCTTATTAAGCGTCTGACAAACAGTCATTGGTAAATGGACTGGAGGATTTAGTGAGGAGCAAACAGTGGCCAGCTCCTAATCCTCTGGCTCGCACTACCATCATGCTTTCTGTTTCAAATTAGTTTATTTTTTTGTGCACAGTGTCTTAATGGTAAGAGGGGGATGTGATACTTTCTGGAAAACAGAATCCAATTGCACCTTTGGGTTTAAAAAAGAACAATAATTAATGCTTCATGCAGCTGACAGGTTGGAGGCCAAGTGCATTTGAGCCTGGGCTGTTTGAGGGGGCAAATACTCAAGTCTGAGAAGAGTTTGGAGAGGCAATGGAGGATGAGTAAACTATGGCAATCTCTTTGCTACCTTAAGGCTGGAACAGACCAACCCAACCCCCAACCACCATCGGAATGGCAGGCCGACTGCTCGGTCACCTAAACTCTGTGGATAATGGGCTCCTGTAAATAAATCTCCACAGCACTGAAGTGTTTCACTCAAGTATTTATCAGTGAATAATAATCATATGCACTACATTAAACATGGCTTATAAAAAAAAGTCAATGTAATGATGTTTTTGTAAAATGCTTCTTGTTTTTGTGATAAACAGCTGTATTCCGAGAGAGCAAATGTACCAAGTTTTTCTAAAAACAAAGTTAGTGTATGTTAGCAACTGTTTCCGGTTTAGCAAAGTACAGCTCTCGCTTTAAGAATCAAAACATTTCATCTTTAATTCAGATTGGATTAGATGTTGTTATACGGACAATTGTTAAAATTTGTTTAAGTGGTGCAGAGAAGTGAATTTAATGCACAGACTGCTGGCGGTAAATCTAAAGTAGTCTCCTGTTTACTAAAGCTAATGCAACTTTAGCTCCAGCCTCACACAGACACACACCAGCCTCACACAGACACACAACAGCCTCACACAGA
Organism: Bostrychus sinensis; assembly: GCA_020698575.1. Taxonomy (NCBI): domain Eukaryota; kingdom Metazoa; phylum Chordata; class Actinopteri; order Gobiiformes; family Eleotridae; genus Bostrychus; species Bostrychus sinensis. The sequence continues at coordinate 35,288,953 of CM036240.1, forward strand.
CACACACCAGCCTCACACAGACACACACCAGCCTCACACAGACACACACCAGCCTCACACAGACACACACCAGCCTCACACAGACACCCACCAGCCTCACACAGACACACACCAGCCTCACACAGACACCCACCAGCCTCACACAGACACACACCAGCCTCACACAGACACACACCAGCCTCACACAGACACACACCAGCCTCACACAGACACACACCAGCTTCACACAGACACACACCGGCCTCACACAGACACACACCAGGATTTACAACACCTTCATATTTAAAAGAAAACTTCAAACACTTTTTAATTTAATTCATTAACACTTGTTGTTCTAATGTGACAGCAAAGTTTACGTATCGATACTGATGATATGAAGCTTGGATGGCTCCTAGACATTGCCTCATAAAGGTGTTTGCTTTAGTATTCCTCTTGAGGAACTGGAAGAAGTCATCTAGAGAGACATCCGAGACCTCTGCCTCCATACCCTGTCCCCAGTAGGTAGAGAATGGTCACTGCAGTGTTGTCAGCATCATTAATGCGCATTAATCAGTGGCTCACACTTGCTGCCTTCACTGAGGCAGAACCACAGCCACCTCAGCTCATGCTTGCACTGTTTTGTGTGTTGAGTTGTGGTCAGGCTCAGAGGTGGAGTATTTGTTGTTTTTGGTGCTATTTTCCATTTATTATTAAAAGCACACGTATATGATTTGGGTAAAGCTTTTCATTTGCACACAATCATCCTCATCTTCCTCTCTGTTGTGGCTCCGCAGACTTTCTTTGTGAAGACCATAATTAGATCTCATTATGCTGAACTCCAGACTCCAGACTGCAGCGCTAACACAGACTAAATTCTGAACAGGTTCCCTTCATGAAGAATCAAAATGACGACAGTAATTGTGTTGATATACTGCTTAAGCATTCTCAGCAGGAGGTGTGCGGCGGCAGCATAAATCGCTCGGATTTGCTAAATGATGATTGATGTTTGTGTTGCTTGCTGGGAAATGGAGGAGAAGTGTATGCGAAGTCACAGTGCAGAGCTAACTGAGATGTGATGCTCTGTCAGGACAAGTGCATACTGATATAGTCAAGTGTTTGTGTTATCAGGGCAGAAGAAGAAGAGATCTAGATTAAAATACTTTCTGAAGTAACATTTTCTATTACCTGAGGTTTCTGATAGCTGTGCAGGAAAATTTACAGACATTTTAATCATGTATAATGAACAGGCACATTAAATAATATGTATATTGATAGCATTGTATAGAGATTGATAGTGGATTGGGTAAGGGCTTGCTTTCTCCTGTCCTGGGAGTTTATACCTGCAATAGGTCTACAGGATGTCTTCAGTTCAAACAAGTAAATCATACAATTGTCCCCTCAGGATCATGTCCAGACATTATACTAGGGTCCCCTCAAGATCACATCTGGACACTATGCTAGAGTCCCCCAGGATTATGTTTAGACATACTAGGGCCTCCTCAGTAAAAATTTCTGAACATGATCCTTCGGGATCCTAATACAAAACAGGACATAATCCTGACATGACACTACTGTAATGTAGAATATTTTCCAGAGGGGACCCTAGTATAATGTTCATACATGTTCCAAAGGGGGCCCTAGTATGATGTCCCGACATGATCCTGAGGGGACGGGATCTGAGTATAATGTATACACATGATCCTGATGTTTCAATATGATCCTGAGGGGACCCTAATATGATGTCAGGACATGATCCTTGACAGACTTTACTATGATGTCCAGATATGATCCTGAAGGGACCCTAACATAATGTAGAATATGTTCCTGAGGAGACCCTAAATTATAGTAGGATATGATTCTGAGGGGATCCTAATATAATGTATAGGCATGATCCTGAGGGGACACTAGTATATTGTAAGCTATAACCCTGAGGGGACCCTATAATATAGGACATGGTCCTGAGCGGACTCTAGTGAAATGTCAGCATGATTCTTGGGGACCCTCATGTAATGTATATGATCCTAATGGGACCCTAGTATGTCCAAAAACATGATCCTGGGGGACCCTAGTACAGTGTCCAGCTGTGATCCTGAGGGGACCCTAGTATGATGTCTTGACATGACCCTGACAATATAATGAAAAACATCAACTATGATGACTGGAAATAATAATGACCCTAGAATAGTGTAGGATGTGATTGTGGACCCTAGCATAATATAGGGTTCCCTCAGGAACATATTCTATGTTATAATAGGATCCTCTCAGGATCATATCTTTACATAATACTCCAACACTAATTTAAAATGTGTTGACTGCTATACTTAACGTAGACATGTAGAGCAATCATTATGACAAAAAACTTTCAACTGGAATACAGTTTTGCGAGACTGCAAGATTATCCAGTGTTGCCCCTTTGGTGCAAACATCACAATACATTTACTATTGTGGTAATAAAGTTCAGTTGGCAAAGCACAGCCAACTGAAGCCAACTAACACCTGACAGAAAGGAAAAAAAAAAAAAAAAAAAAAAAAAAAGATTTGGACTGGGGCCCTGCTCTACATTGAGACCCTCACATCTGGAAAAAATGGTGGTTTATAAATATCCATCTCCATGTGGACCCCAGAGCTGGGTGTCCCTCCTGCAGGCTGTGTCACAGAGCAGGGGCATCAGAATAAAATGTTCTATTTATGGCTGGTAAAACAGAATGTTGTTTGCCCAACGAATAACATGGATCAACATGGCTCCTGGACGGAGAGGACAGCTGCTCCATCACAGACCTGAGGGGCCTGCTTAGTGACAGTGTCTAAAAGAGGGACATTTAACTTCGGGGACACATCCACATGGAGATGGATATTTATAAAGCAACATTTTCCAGATGTGAGGGGCTCAGTTTAGAACAGCGCCTCAGTCCAGGTTTGGATCTTTTGTCCTTTTAGTCTGGTGGCAGTTGGCTTCTGTTTCTACCCTTTGCCAAATCACAATTAGTAAAGCCACACTTAACGTATTACCATCTATTACTGACTGGCTATGTCCTTGAGCAAGACACTAGACCATAAGTTTGTAAGAGTGAATGAGTCTACAGGGTGACCACTTCAAAACATACTAAAAAGTGGCACATTTGGTGGGACAAGAAGGGACGGACTGGAGAAATAATAGCCTTGATATTACACCTATCTAACTTACACCGACTTACTGAGTTTAAACATCATTTAGATAAAGATACAGCTGCTACAGTTTAGGACCGATACAACAATTGATGTGCTGTTTTCATCCCCAAAACAGACATTTTGCAAAGTAATGTCTTTACTGAAACTTTATTAATTTGATTAAGAAGGAAAAAAAGAAGAAAAAAAAATCTAAAACAAATTCTCTTATTTTTGAGCTTTCTCCCATGCTATAATGATGTTCCTTCACCAAAAACATACCTGGAGTTGTGTTTTGCTTCAGTCATACCTGTTTGAATAATCCTGTATTCTCTGGCACGGCTGTTCAGAGGCCTCGGTTCCACGAGCCCCTGCCTCTCCCATGAACCTCTGCCCACTCCAGGAAGCACTCACCAATCAACAAGCCCTCTACATCCAATCTGCTCTCATTTATTTATCAAAAAAAAAAAAAAAAAAAAAAGTGTACAGCGCTGTTTCCACTGATTCCTCATAGACATTTTTCTTCTTGGAGTAAAATGGTATTAAACAAAAAGTTTAAGGAAGTGAAGTGCTCTTTTTCTTTGATTATGTTCAAAAGACTGCAATACTCTGAACTCTGCTGCCCTCATTACCTGTTTCTTGATGGCACCAATAGAGTAGCCTACTTACTGATCATTTCAGCGCTTAAATTGCCATCTGTTAACGTCATGTTGCTAAAAGCCATGCAAAATAGCCATTTTATGCTCTGTCTATTCCCTACCATTGCCAGCAGGGGTTCTCTGCAAAGTCAAAGTAATAGCTCACCAAAAGAAGATGTTTTCCACATACACATTATTTTAAGTTATAAAATCTGAAATGCTAATGTAAAGGTGCAATGCTAAATACACTCTAACAATCTATGACCTTTAAAAATATAAAAAACAGCATAATATATCCCCTTTAACTTGAAACTCACTGTTTATAAGATCCCCAATGAAAAAACTGGGACATTACCTTAATAAGCTGGACAGGGGCATCAATGTCTAAATGGCTGTGTAGCACAACCAAAAGTGGGACAGATGGTCGGTCTATAATCTAGATAGGCCAAGAATAAAAACAAGTAGTTGCACAGAGAGGGCTACTTTGACCGTACATTCTGACCTAAGAGATCACAGTATTAATGAAAGGACCAAAAATCCTCTGACTGCAACATTTGCTGCCAAGCATAATAAAAATGCAACCCCTTCACTAATATTCACTGAATGACAATCTCAAATCATATCACAGTATCAAGTAATTGATATAATGTAGTGACAATAATCTCAGGCATCATTGTTATAGTGATCATAACAAGGCGGTCTGTATTTTCAACAAAAAGAATCCATTTACTGGTGTCTTAAATCTTTTATGCAGTCAGGAGAGAGCTCCTTTAATAGTCTGTATGTGCTGTTGTGTTGGAGCAGGTGAAAACTACCAGCACGCATGGATCAGTTTTGTTGGCTTTTTGAAATACTGTTGGACACCTTTGCATTAGTATTTCATGTTTTATAGCTTAAAATGTATGTGTGGAAAAGCTCTTTTGTTGAGGAGCTGTTACTTTGACTTTGCAGAAAATGCTTGGATTAGGTGTCTGTTGCCCCCTGCTGGCAACAGTGAGAACAGGCCAAAGCATAAAAAGACTATTTAGCAGAACTATTAGCAACATGACGCTAATAGATAGATAGATAACTGAGTATAGTGTACTGGCTTAATTGGATTTTTGTCCAGAACTGTTTAGTGGATGATGCAAGCATGGAATTTGTCTGAAACATGAAAAGTGCTTGTCAAATAATAGGCGGGAGCCAGACACCCCCTTTTGGATATTTTTGCTACCATTTTTACCTTTTATTTTTTGTTATTGTATATCTTGGCCCATTACAAGTTTTTAATCTTTTATGTCAACTCTGCCCCATTTGGTCCTAGGACCCCCCAAACAAAAGAATATACACTAACCAAAAATAATAGTTAAAAAAGGTAGCAAAAATATCCACACGGGTATGGCTCCCGGCCTATTACTTTATAGGCATTATTAGGCCACCATGTTGGAAAATGGCTGTCAATTTGGAATTTTTTGTGGCTAGCACTTTTTTTTTTCTGAAAATCTAGTGCATAATAAATATTTCAGCCAAATTAAAAAAAAATTTTTTCAATAAGCCACTACAACTGAAGTGCTGAAATGATCAGAACGTGTCCAGAGACAGTTTATGGGCTTTAGAATTGTGCAGGAGCATTTCCTGGTTTTCACACTGTGAGGCCAAGCAGTTTTGCTCTTAAGAAGGGCAGTGCCTCAATAATAATAGATTTATATTGTGCTTTACAAGCTTCTTAAAGCACTTTACATGAGTCCATTATTCATTCACACTCAGTGGTGGTGAGTTATTGCCATTTTGCACCTATCACTCCTCCCACCACAAAACACAGTCACATTGACACATTCATTGGCCAGGTGGGTGAAGCGTCTTGCCCAAGCACACAACAACAGTATGGGCTGTGGGACTTGAACCACCAACCTTCAGGTTTGTGGGCAAACATTGCTACAGACTGAGCTACTACAGCCTCCTTACTCAAACAAGTAATAAAATACTACTTCAGATCTATTTTTGAGGTAGAAACATTAGGGTTAAAAGTTCCAAAAAGTTGATTTACCACAATAGGGGACCTTTAAGTTTACTTTCATTGATCATTGGGTATGCTGTTCCTTCAAGCTGCTGCCTCTGAAATCATTACTCTCTCAGTAAACACACAGACTCAATTCTATACATTTATTGACAGTTTGCTGATTAATTGCCCAGCTCATAGCACTTTGAAACACATTTGCTGTTTACCTAACAGTGGGTGTAGAGACTCTTTAGTGTCAACGAACAGTGAAATCCTATAGAGTCATTAATGGTACAAAAGGCAATAGAAAAACTGCAGCTTCTCGTCACAACGCTGAAGACACATTTTGTAATGTTGACAGAGGAAGTCCCCGGAGGTCCGTACACATCCATTTCATCCTCTGTGGATCTACATGGGCGCCCCCTGCAGGTTGGAGGCAGGACTTGTCAGATGAAATGGTTATAGAGTGACGGTTAGGTGCTTCTGGGCAGACCACAGCGGCAGCAGCGAGTGCTGAATGAGTCAGTGTGTGTGGATAATGGACTCATTTGAGAAACGTGTCTGGAACGAGTGAGGCAGAATGAATCTAATCTCACAAAAAGGCAATTCGTTTTTTACACCTGCCGGCTCCTTACTTCAGAGCATGCACATTTGAGAGTAAAAGGCTTTCTTACTATTTAGTGAAAATGAGCTATTTTCACTCAACCGATGTTCCACTGTGATAATAATTTGCAGCCAGGAGAAGGAAACGTGGAGCAGTGTTCACATTTCACCTATTACAAACGCACCATGCAGACTTTCAGCATAGGTTTCTGCATATTTTTCATATTTTTAGCAGAATAAATAAATAACCTTGCTTTTCTAGGTAATAATAATACTCATATGACATAATCCTACATCTTTTTGCCTGTGAACCAACTACCACAGTTATATATAATCATTGCCAATTTGCTAGACATGTCTGCCAGACATAAATCTATAGCATCTGTAGCATATGTCATGAAATTTTGTTTGATGTATTTTACTTTCTCCTATAGATTGGTGTGAATGATGGTGTTTCATAATTTATTTCCATGATGATAAGAAAATATTTGTGTTTTTTTCATTTTGGACTTTTGACACTTATGAAATGAGAAGCTCAAGTGTCTCACTGCAAGAATACTGGTTGAATATGACATTGTATTTTGTCACATATTATTTAGGTTCAGTAGTGGTTGTCGTTAGTATGTGTTCTAAATTATTATACATTTTTTTTAGTATATTTGGAATATTAAATATATAACAAGTAAATGTAATAATAAATAAATTAATTCCTATTTTTTATGTCAAATTTGAGTTTAAAAGTAAAAACAACAACAAACAAACAAAAAAAAAGTACTAATAACAGAAGTTTAATATAAGCACTTTTTGGTGAGTATAGGGGTACTCATGGCATGACTACAAGCCCAGGGGGTAATCGCAACCAGGGCCGGCCCTTTCTTTAGGCAAAGTAAGTGACTGCATGAGGCCCCACAGGCATATATCTGATTTGGCAAATTTGTTTGATTTTGATTTTTATGTTTCTATGTTGGTAATTTTAATTTGAGTTAATCCAATGGCCAATGCCATTAAGGCATTTCACTGCCTGCTTACCTGGGCTTCCTCTACTTGAGTTAGTTTGCAAGTTTGTCAAAAATTAAAGCATTTATAATCCTTGTATTAGAAAACATTTCTGTTTTAAGATTTTACCTAATGTACAAAAAGATTGAGCGGCTGGGCCCCCAAATGTGTAAAACCAGCACTGCTCCCGACAAAAAAGATTGTGAATCACTGGTGTATGACATGGCCCCGCCTTTAACTCTCAAATCAGTCCTCATTCTCTACCTTGGTCAAACAAAATCACACTTTTTTGATGCATCACACAAACAAACTCAAACACACAAATGAGGCAAAGCACACTGTCAAAACAAGTGAGTCTGATTTCTGCGCCTTTGCTTTTAATGCACCACATTGGCACATCTTCAAAACCAAGTGGATGGGTATGTTGGGTGAGATGGAACCACTAAATAAATTAATAAATACATAAAATAAATATATTGTCCTTTAATTGTCTTGATGACAAGCCCTGGCTGGTGGAGGAAGAAGGGAAGACAAATATATATAAAAAAAGACTGATGGACCAAAAGCCCATGCAATGGCATCAAAGAAAAGAAAAGCACAAAAAAAAATAACCCACATGTGTGCCCAAATATGATGTAAACATGTTTAAGTCAAATATTAGTTTTACTAATAACAATGGCACAGTTGAGTTATTAATAATTAAAAAAATATGTTTTACATAATGGCCAAGTTGTTTTTATTTACATTTTGTGTTTTGGTTCTAAAATGGCATTGCCGCTCGTCCAATCAGAAAAGAGGCCATTGTTTTGATTTAGATTGCACTCCTGTTTTCAAACCAGTACAAGTGCATGCTGCTTACCGTATCTTTAAGTACTTAAAATAAAATTTAAAATGTATTAATGACATTGCTCCAGAGATCATAAGTAATATGATGCAAAACGTATCAAACAGGAGTTGTCACCACAAGGGGCTCTGCCAGTGGTGACTGCAGCCAAATGTAGGACTACATTTGTGTGTGATGTAGGGCCACAGATCTGTATATCTGCCTGAATTAAAAACCCTCCCAGATCTGAAACAGTTTACTTACAAATTAAAACAATGGCTTAAATCCAATCAAACCTGTGAACATTAGAGCCACATTTCCAACAGTGTTTTATTGTAAATTGTTTGTAAATGTTTTGTCTTTGTCTCGCTGTTTGTGATTGTCTATTTTTGTCTCAGGGACCTGGTTGACAAATTAGCTGTTAGCTCAGTGGTCTGTAGACGTGGCATTGGTTCCATCTGAAACCGTAAGAATGCTTTTTTGTTCTATCCTTAATAAAATTAAGCATATACATTTATTTATAAATAAATAAATAATATTTTCTATTAATTCATTCTTGCTGTGGCCCTAACAACACCTGCATTCCAGTCTCACACCTCCCACACCCACATATGCATTCTCTTGGTGTAAGGTTTTTGTGTTTTGTATTGTACTGTCTTGTTCAAGCCAAGCATTAGAGGTATTAGGGAACTTGATTATAAATATATTGTTTTGCAATATTACTTTGGACTCTGTGGGACCTGAAAAACCTCAACCAACCATTTTCATATGGTAATTGTAAACCATTTGTCCATCGATTTGTCAGTCATTCTGACTTCCTGGTTTTGGTGATATGTACAGCCTGCAGGCGTCCGGAGTAGCGACGTATTTGCCTCAAAGTAGCTCTGCCCGCCTGAACTCAAAGTGCAAAATGCCTGAGGAAAACCCTGAACCAGGTGCTCACAAACAGAAAACTGCTTTTGAGGTGTATGAGGAGAAAAAATGCAGAAGAGCAAAGTAAAATCTGTGTGGTTCTTGGTGATTCTTTTAAACGATGGCGTGCACTGAAGAAACGGAAAGGACTTTAGATTGATACATTGGTCGCCAAGTTCCTGCTAGACAACTTTATCTTACTAGGTAACTTTATCTTATCGTTTGTGAAAATAAGTCTTTTTTCTGTAGCTAATGAAACATTTCAACTTACATTGTTTAGTTTAGTTTAGCCTTTATTTAAAGGGACAATGTACAGAGACATTAAGCTCATAAAAACAGAGATGTTCCGCACCAGATTATAGCTAAATAGCTAGTTTCCATCTGCAGTCCCTGATTTACATGAATAAAAATACAATGCAGTTACACTCAAACAATCACAGTAAAAGCAGTAGTTCATAGACTCACTCTCTCCCCAAAACTCATTCACACACAGACCTAACCTCATCTCAGTCAACATTATTTACAGGAACATTCATCTTATAAAAGGCGCATTACCAAGCTCAATTTAAACAACTACAAATAACAATAAGTATTCCTGTGGAGAAGGAATTACATTGGTTAAAGTCCACAATCTACATTTATATATTACACGGAAGCAGAAACAAGGAGGTGCTGTATTGGATTTAAATAGTTCAGTGTAGGCAGGTCTGACTATTCCATAGCCACTGTAAAGTAACCAGCAGTTTGCTAATGCTACCAGTAGCTGGAGTGCAGCTATTTTTTTGTTCATAATATTCTACATGGCTCAACAAGTTAAATTTAAGACTTTAGTGAGTGCCACTAAGCATTTTGTTCTTAGTAAGAAAAATTCCGAGCTTTCGTAATTTTAAGACTTTTTAAGGCCTTAAATTCAAATTTTTAAATGTAAGACTTTTTTTAAGACAGCAGAAATCCTGAATATTACAGTTACCAGGCCACTCTGGTAAAACGATAACAATAGAATCAGACATCAGACAATTTTCTATATCCCTATACAGTATATGTACACATTATGGTGCACACTGCAGCTGTCGAAGAAAACCTCCTTAATGCCTTTACATAAATAGCCGCTGCCATCCACATTGTGTACTATAATGTAATATAATATAATAATATAAATAATTCTGTAAAAACAAGACCTTATGACTTCATGTAGGTGAGCATAAATAAACACAGTTAATTATTAATAATATTTCAATGAAATCCATACTCAGATTAGCATGCTATAAAAGGCGGCAGTTCATGTCACGGTTACTTAGCCTAAGTGGGGCACTGAGGTGACAAATTCACACAAATCTAGCAGAATGAAGATTGAGATGGGCTAATGGCTATCAAGAATATTAAGTTTGAAGCCAATTGCCCAGTTCAGACTGTTAAATGGTCAATCAGATCAGTCAATAAAACAGATTAGGGCGGGGATCTGGGATAGCGTCTCATAAAACAGCAGCCAATAAAGGTATTTTTATCATAAATTTGATGGAATTACTAAAGATGTGATCACCAGTATCTTAGAAAAAATCTGAAAAATTGTCGGAAAATTGCTCAGATTTATTTGCGTATATCCCACGACCATGTGACCTTTGCGCGGGTCGATCCAGAGCAGTGTTCTCCTCCAGCAGCTCAGAACAGCCTCTCTACACTGCTGCTAATGAGGCCCATACTCATTCTCTCTGTAATTATACACTATTGTAGGCTCCAAAAGATCATCATTCAACAGACAATGCCCATCTCAGTCTTTTTCATCTGTTCTTTCAGCTTTGCACCATTTTACGTCACCACTTCTGTTAATAAGCCTGAACATGGCCTATATTATGTCACATTTCCATTTAGCAAGAGTGCCTTCATCTGCAGTGGAACTTTTGAAAGAGAATAACTTTTGCTACCTGCAGCTGCATACTTATTTTCACTTCAAATGCTCTTCCACCTATTTCTTTTTTATGTGATGTGTCACGGCCCCTTCTTCTTTGTAGCCATGTTCTGTAATTATGTACCTGTGTGCAGGTACAGGCCCAGGCCAACACCTGCACCCAGAGAACCTCACCTTTTGCCTTTTAGTTTAGCTTTACTTTATACAACACTGCACCCACTACACCTTACACACACCCGTGCACTTACATACGCCACTGACTCCACAGACAGCCACAGTCCATGGTTAACAGAACAGTTTTAGGAGGAGGAACCTTTTGTTGCACTGCAGATATAAAATCTGTGTCAGGACGGGACAGTTAAATATGGGTAGCCCCAAAACCTGCTGGTGTTTCCATTACTCCAGATCCAGAAGGCCGGCATCTGTTACGTAAACACTGACATCACACAAGCTCAATGTTGTGTTAATATAAATGAGAGGTGTTTGAGGCTGACTTTGAAACATGAATGTGGTGGCAATATATAATAAAAAAACAAAACACATTTAATAACAACAAAACACAAAAATAACATTTTACCTTTTGTTTCTGTTTTTTTGGCTTGTTGTTTTGCCTCATCCAATCAACTCACTGCAGTGTGTAACTCAACCAAGTGGATGCAGAGCTGGAGCCCGTACCTCACCCCCACTCCCCTCTGGATGAGGTCCACCTGCTGAATCCTTACAGAGCTGATCTATGATCCTATAGATGAGATAATGGACTAACAGTCCTGACACATGTTGCTGTCCGTCCTGGGAGAGGATCTCTCCTTCAATATGGGCTCCATAAGGTTTCTACTTTTTTTTCCCACAGCTGGGGTTTTTAGGAGTTTTTTCTTACAGAGAAGGAGGGTCTAAGGACAGGAGTGTCCTGGGTCTGTTTAGTTTAGTGTAGTTATTGTTTGTGTTGATTGTGTGTTAAGTCTGATTGTGTATTTATGTTTGATTAACTGTTTGTGAAGCCCTTTGAGACAACTTTTGTAGTGATACTGGGCTATAGAAATAAAATTTAATGGAATTGAACTGATGAGGGGTGCCAAAAGTAGCACAGTTTGGTGCACTTTTAAGTGCATTTTGGACCGCTTTGGGAAGTGAAAACACCTCCAGATCTTATTGTCGGGTACAGTTGCTAAAGTGAACCTATCAAACTGCTACATTGCTGTAACTACTGCTTAAGATTGAAATTAAGAAATATAAATGATGTTTCATACATGCTAATGGTAGTTGCAACGTTAAATTAAACAACTCATCTGATATTACTCACATGAGGTCGAGTGGTTGTCAGTTGCCAGACTTGATTATCCATAATTTGTGATATTTGGTGGCTAGGGTTAATTTCTCCATTAAAAATGTATGATCGTCTTTTCATCTTCCCAGCCTTTGGAATGCAAACATTCTGTTTACAAACACCTAAAGGGTACAGTACATGTGCATACATGACCTGTGACTCTAAAGAGATAACTATGTCCCCATGCTCCTTGCACAGTAGAGGCTAAAATGGTTATAAGAACTATAGTACTGGTCCCCAGTTACTATCCTGTGTGAACACCTCAAAAGGTCAAAAGGTTATAGAAACTGCAAAAAGTTGTAAGTGCAAAAGGGCCTAATCCTTCAATGGTACAAAATCCGGTAAAAGGTGCCAGATCTAGACAGTGTTCTATAGATATATAATGTATATAGATTAGGGGCCCTGGGAAAAGGTCCCTCCAACACCTCCTCAGTTGCTGCCCCGTAGCACTGGGTGAGGGTAGGTATCGGTGGCACCATGACCAGGTACTCAAGGGAGTCGCTGAGGCAGTCACCACAGCCATCCAGTCCTCAAACTTCAACCCAAGGAGGAAAAGCATCACCTTTGTTAAGGCTGGAGAGCGGCCACAGTCCCAATACCATTCAAGGGGAAACTGTTTATCCAGTGCCCCAGATTAGCAGCGGTGCATGGACCTTGGAAGAAAGCTGAAGTTTCCTAGCCACATCACAGACCCCATATGACCTGTTTATCTTTTTAGACTCCACCAGGTCAGGTCAAGCCATTATGTGGGAACTGACTATACCCTGGGAGGAGCACATAGAGGAAGCCCATGAGAGGAGCAGAGCAGGAGCTGGGAGTGGTGGGCATGGTGTGAACCAGTCAAAGCGAGTTGCTGTGGTTTCACTGAGTGGTCCATGAGTAAAGCTCTGACCGGGCTTGGGATCTCTAGGGCTTCAAAGAGGCGTGAAATAAACTCCATTACAAAAGCAGCCACAAGTTAGCTTTGGTTAAAGAGGGCGCGTCTGTGGATTAGTGCTGCTGGGATGCAATGGGTCACCTAGGAGAGGGGGTCTGATGGTGAAAGACCTGAAACCCCCTATGATCCCAGGAGCTCATTAATGATGCATCCTACTGCATCCTTGAGATGTATCCTTTAACCAATTTTTTGTGAAGTGACAAATACAGTAATAAGACAACCCAACAACCCCTAAAGGTACAAAGGTAAAAGGTAAAAAGAACTAATCCAGCCGCATTGTTTCACAAGCCATTGTACTCTTTGTGCTGGCCTCAAGATAAATGGAAAAGATTGTGTCGAGGGGCATTTGCATAAACCCTATGATAAATCATTATACAATTCACTGCACTTTAGGAGGCAGATAATTTGCTGTAGCGACTCCAGACACTCCTGTTTATTCCCACCTAAACAAAGATAAAAAAAAAAAGTTGATTTCTGTTTATTGCAGAGTAGACAATAAATGTAAAATTTATATTAACAAACTACTGCTGCATGATGGTGATTCTGTCTCATCTGAAAACAGCTGTTGAAACATTATTCCTTGTTCTTTATTTGCCCATCTGTTCTTCTAATTCTGTGTTTTCCCTTAAGATAGCAGCCAATCTAGCCTTTACTCCTCCATGGCCCCTCCCACACACCTCTTCTTAGATCACTCTTTAGATAAACAGTTGCGTTGAAGCCACAGGGACAGGCGTGTGCACCAGCGCTACCTCGTCCTGCAGCCCTCAAACACCTCACAGACAGATACGGACTGTGCAGAGTGAGGTGAATGTAAATGGAACTCCGGCGCAATCGAACTCAATCACATTCAGTTGTTAAGATGCAAACAGAAGCAGTGCACTGTGGGTGATTTGTAACAGAACTGTCCCAGAACTCTGCCCTTCTGGCTTTTCTCATAACTTAAGAAAAGTCACATTTCATGTAATTAGAAAAAGAAAACTGAACTCATTAATTCATCTTCTTCATCTTGCTTATTTTGGTAAGAGGTCGCAAGAGCTTGAGCCTGTCCCAGCAACAATGGGCCTTAGGTGGGGTATACCAATCAATTCACCTAACACATGCATGTCTGTGGACGCTGGGAGGAAGCTGGAGTACCCAGACAGAATCCGGTTGATTTTGATTGGTTGATTGGCTTTTGCCGAACTGCCTCACCATTGGTCCATAACTGTGAGTACTGCTACCAGCTGGTCCATTTTACCCCTACTAACCTCTTAAAACACGTCTCTTTCGTCCTCTTTGTCCCACCCTTGTCTCTGTTCTTCCGCATCTCCAGCTTGTCAGAGACTTTAAGAGATCCTCTGACATGGCACATACATCTATTTGTCCGTTCATCCGTCTTATTAAACGAACGTGCGCCGGATTCTTAGCAGAGATTAGTCTGTGCTCATTCATCTCCGCTCCCCTCTGCTCCTCCGGGTCCGCTCCGACACATTCGCTCTGCTCCTCTATTCAATTATCTCTCTCCACCGCATTTTCCCCTCCTCCCACAGCCCGCTAAAATATTCATTGATGTCTTAAACGCTTTTTCTTTCTCCGACACACACCTCTGTCCTCACAGGGAGCACACGCAGGAACCTTCCGGCACTGGGCATTAACATAATTATTTAGTATTGCTCTTAACACCTTTCCGTGCCGATCTGCCATTTGTAATATTATGTAACACACTTATGTAATTCACTTAGCGGCACATAAGACCAGGTAAAGTTGGGGAGTCATCGGCGTTTTATTTTTAGACGCTACCACGATGACTCCGGCGCTGGTGCTTGTTGGGGCTGGAGTTATTTTTAAAGTCGGTGAATGTTTGCCGAGCTGTAATCCCCGAAGGCCAAAGCCAAACCGAGCATCAGCAGAAAGAGGAAAAAAGGCAGGGAATGGTGCGGTGCCACCTGTGAAATGTAATGAAATATTAATGAATGCAGGTTTCAAAATTTCACACTCAACAAACTGCATCTCTCCAGTCGTTTGCTCACTGCGGCCTGTTGCTTGTGTGAAGAAATGTGTCTATTTATTTGGAACACTGTTGGCTGTGCCCTAGAGCCAGCTACACTTCCTTATGACTGGGTATAAATGGAGCGTTTTAGAGTCTCTGTTGGAAGTATTGGAGGCTCTTGATCTTCAGGTCCTTGAGTGGCACTGTATTAAAAACACAATGCAGGTCCTGGAAATCACTGCATGGATCAGGAACGCTGTCATTGTAGCGATGTAGTGATGCACTCAAGTCAAGATTCGATTCACAATTTTATGTTCACAGTTACGATTTTTTATGACTTTAGCTGCAGTATAATTGATGACCAAAATATTCTTTCACATAGCCTATTTGTGTCTCCTTATCAAACTGAAATTGTTGTTTCTTATTAACAGAAATAGAATAAAAAAAGTAAATATTGAAACAATGACATGTTGGAGTAGGAATTTGTTTGTGGCTTTTATAAACAACTTTCTACTATCCTATAAAAACAGATACACTACGTTAGCTCGCTGCTAACAACAAGCTACTTTGTGAACAATGGTAAATGGGGTCTGAAGCCTAAATAATACCTTCAGATGTGTCTCTCTTGTCGTCTGCTCTGGGCTTATTGTTGTTCCCTTATGATTGACAGCTCTGTGTGTGCTCCTCCGTCTGTGTGAGACAGAGGAGAGAGCGCGCACTCCCGAGCTCTTGCACAGCCTTTTCACGTTCTCAGAATATTCTCAGATTTATTTTTTCCCCGCAGATTCAGATTTTCTCTCTTTTGCAACAATTTTTAGTTTACGATGAATTGTTACATCCCTTACTCATTCTCAGTTAAAGCTGTATCAAGTATGTTGTAAAGCCATACTCATACATGCATATACAACTATATCCAGAAAGCCTGACTTCCCTGGACCAAAGCCCAATTCAGATTTTTTTAAATTTATTAGCCATTTTGTTCTTCAGGAAGGAGTTCCAAAATTAAAAGTCAATGTTTCTAGTATTTTTGTTTTGTTTGTTTAGTTTATTATTGGGTGAAAATTATTATTAATTCTGAGGAGTTGAGTTGAGTTTTGATTTCTATTCTCATTCTCATTTACTGTTTATTTTTATTCATCTGTACAGTATTTTTTTGACCAGTATTCCATTACTCTTTATACATTCAGGTATCGTGGGACATTTCATTATGTGAGATTCCTTCAAATAGCTCCCACATTTATTTTTTTAAGTGTTTTGTCCAGTACCTTTCATTCTTAAAGAAGACATATTGTGCTTTTTTTTCCAGGCTTTTTAAAAATAGTTTTGGATACCTTTATATTAGTAGTTCACATTTTGTAACTTAAAATAATTCATATTTATTGGAAACATTTTCTTTAGGGGAGCTGTTACTTTCTCTTTGCAGAAAACACTTGGATTAGGTGCCTGTCACTTTAAGGCCCTCTGGCCCTTCCCACCGTCAGCTCAAGCCAGTCTATAGTATGCGCTGCAAACACTGGAAAGCAAGTTATGGTAGAAAGAGTGCAGCTGCCTTTCGTAAATAGTAGTGATGGGTCAGTCACGAACAAGTCGTTACAGAGAGCTGGCTATTTAAAGTGAACCGTAAGAGCTGGCTCCTATCTATTTTTTATTTTTTTGTTTGTTTTGTTTTTTGTTGTTTTTTTCTCTTAAAAGGATCTTCTTTGCAAAAACAGGACAGATAATAACAGAGAGAAGAAACCGGATCAATCCCTCTGAGCTGAGACACTTCCTCAGTGACAGTCTGCTCAGAAAAATAAAGGTTAAAAGTTACAGTCAGATAGTTGGTGGTGGTTAGTTCAGAGACATCTGAAGCTTTTTGGTGCTGATGCTTTGAACAATGCACATTGCAGTATTTTTGTGTTTTTTCTTTTGTATTAGGTTATATATTTATATATATATATTTAGATTTATATGATAAGATTTTTGTTTTTGTTTTGAGGTCACCTAAACTTCTAATTACTGCTCATTAGTAGGAAGTAAGGAAGTTGTTGGACATAGATTATTATCTTAATGAGATTTTTGTGGTACTTTTCCCTAATAATGTTTATACTCTCATTAAGATAATAATCTATGTCCAACAACTTCCTTACTTCCTACTAATGAGCAGTAATTAGAAGTTTATTTAGGGGAATAAGTTAGTTGCTAATTAGTTGTAGAATATGGTCACACAGAATGAGGGACTAATAGGTGCTTTATAATTACTAATTAAGAGCTAATTAACCACTAACTATCATGCTAATTAGCACTTAGTTAATGGTTAATAGGTAGAGATTAAAATAAAGTGTTACCATTATCATTAGTCAAAACTAAATTTGGATGAAATATAAAAAGTATCTCTAAGGTCTGGCTCACTGAAATGAGCTGAAATGAGCCCATCACTAGCCTGTGGCACTGCTAAGCCTTCCTCTGGCTAAAGACACTACTGCCGCTTGTTCATCTCCTTTGAGGCCACATATGAATAAAGTTGGGAGGATTTAAGTTTGAACATGAGAGGAGAATATCTGAGTGCTTGTACTGAACAGTATGGGACAGAGAGACCATGATATAATGGCTAATTAGCGTGACTATTAGCGACATTAAGCAAACAGATAGATAACGGGAAAAGCGGTAGAAAATGAATGAATGAATGATCAGAATGAGTTCAGTGATGGTGTATGAGCTTTAGAAACACACAGGAGCACTTCCTGGTTTCCCGTGTCTATGTAGAGTGGTCGATTTAGCATAAAAAGTGACCTTTAAATAAGGCTTCTTTTAAATGAGTGTGAACTAAACCACATCAAATACAAATAGGGATGGATATGCTTTGTTTGTGTTATTTTGTTATTTGTGCTATTTATATAATATATATCTAAAAGTATAAAATCAATAATTAAAAATATGCACTTTTTTACAGATTTATCAATAATATCATCTAAGTAAAGTAGGTTGGTACAGTGACTCTCAAACTTTTCACACTAAGTACCACCTCAGAAAATATTCATCCTTCGGTGTACCATCTTTAAAGGGTTAAACAATCCATTAGGACTTGAGCAGTCTTTTCATTCTGAGATTAAACCATGACCTTAAACCTGAGCACCACAGCACTCATTTATACCCAGTTTCCTCATGCAGCCGTCTTCATTAGTGCATGTCTGTTCTGAAGACAACACAGAATAACAGGACTGTCTGCTCACGTCTGTGCCCCTCTCCTCTGACATGAGAGCTCATTTAAGAGTTTCATTAAACCTCACTCACCTCTGTTTCTGCTCTCATCTCCACACCTGCTTCCAAACTGGAGAGGGCTTTAATTATATTTTTATCCCTTCATTATATTCCAGGGCTGCACAGACAGATTAACTGTGAAAGCACTGTCATATGAACTCTTTTGCACAAAGCTAGTTTAGGTTTTTAGGTGTGAACAAGAACAAATTAGGCCAATTAGCTGTGAGCAAAATTAAACTGGGCCAATCAGCAGTCAGTGAAACTAAACTGGACCAATCAGCTGTGAGCAAAGCCAAACTGGACCAATCAGCTGTCAGTGAAACTAAAAAGGGCCAATCAGCTGTCAGCGAAACTAAAAAGGGCCAATCAGCTGTCAGCGAAACTAAACTTGACCAATCAGCTGTGAGCAAAGCCAAACTGGACCAATCAGCTGTCAGCGAAACTAAAAAGGGCCAATCAGCTGTCAGCGAAACTAAAAAGGGCCAATCAGCTGTCAGCGAAAGTAAAAAGGGCCAATCGGCTGTCAGTGAAACTAAACTTGACCAATCAGCTGTGAGCAAAGCCAAACTGGACCAATCAGCTGTCAGCGAAACTAAAAAGGGCCAATCAGCTGTCAGTGAAACTAAACTTGACCAATCAGCTGCGAGCAAAGACAAACAAGTAACTCAGTAAATAAGATAAATACGGTATGTTCTTACAATTTAAATATTGCTGTTCATAATAAATAAATATAGTTATTTATATAATACACATACATAAGCGTTTTTACATATTTTATGTAATATTTTAAGCTTTTATACTTCATTTTGGTGACCCCTGAATCATGAAAAGGAGCAATAACAACAAAACTGAGCGTGTAGGCAGAAGGTGTGACTGTGTGACACTGCTTGTTCAAAGTCTGTTCCATTTGGCGTTTATTTGTAAGTAAGCGAGGACACTTGTCTTGGATTAGTAGGAAAGGAATGAATAGGGAGTGAATGTCTTTTAAGAAAAGGTACCTGGGCTTTTAGAAACACCCTAGCATTTATTTGCAGCCCAGTAACTTGAAGGGGCTATGTTCTGCAAAATTAACTTTTTTTAGGAGCTTTCAACCATGTTATAATGTTCCAGCATCTAAAACATACCTGGAGTCTGGAGTCTGCTCTCATTCAGTTATTAAAAAAAACAAAAAAAAAAACGATGTACAGACATTTTTCATTTTGTACTAAAATAGCGTCATACTAAAATTTTAGGGAATAAATGTGTTTTTGAGTGTAATAAAGCTGCCCTCTGCTGGTCTTTTCACCTTTATGGCCGTAGTAAAGTAATTATTAGAAATGTTTTTTTTAGTCACATCATGTTTTTAAAGGTTGTAAAATGTGCTTCTCTAGAGGTGGTCAAGATTGGTTAAAATATAAATAAAAAGATGATATATTCCCTTTAAAACTGGGTTGAGAAAGAACTTTAAACCAGCAGCAAGAAACAAATAATCCAAAAGTAATGCAGTTTGTATTAGGTTTTGACCCAATTCCCCAAGAGTATGATGGGCTCCATTAGAAAGTGTTTTCAAGACTAAGATATAAGACAAAATGATATTAAACATGACAATAGCTCAAATACCCAAACTTGTCTTGTGTCTTTTTGCAGCTCCATCAGAATAAACACAGAGGCTGCAGAGAGGCTGACTGTAACGACTGCTCTTCAGGTTGAAAGCTTTTATTCCAGTGTATATTCAGGACTGAGGTCTGACACATGTCTCCTCTGATCAAACAGGAGCGCTGACAAAACGACTGCACCACACACAGTCTGTCCGGGACACTTTCTCTCAGCTAAACTCAATATGAACAAAAACTAAGCCTATGTTTTCACCAAGGCAAAGATAGGGCAAAGAACAAAGAACAAACAATGCAAACAGCATAGAAAACAAACAAACAATCAATGGCTGCAGGTAAACAAACTTAACTCTTCCCCTGCCAGCACTTGCTTAAAAAGTTGCCAGCTAGTGCCAGTATTTTTGGTTATTTTCAACAATCTTTGCTGTCCCAAAAGAAATGTTGTGCTATAGTTTTTTTTAAGAAAAACTAAAGAAAAAAAAGAAAACACTCTCTTTTAAAAAAGCATTTTATTCTATGTCCATTTCTTCTTTTTTTATCAACAGTTGAAGGATGGTAGTATTCACCAAAAGTGTATATTTTCAGACAAAACACTGAAAAAAATTCCTTTTTTTTTTTTTTTTTTTTTTGGTAAAAGTTATTTCTAAGTATTTTTCAGACATTTAAGACTTATATTTGGGTAAAGTTACTTTAATATTTTTTTAATGTAACAATAAATAACATTTAGAATACAACACAACCATTTTAAAAATATTTCTGAGCCACTGAGCACTTCTTTTTTTCTTTTTTCCCCTTCTTTCCTTTTTTTTTTTTTTTTTTAGATGCATCACAGGCATTAAAAGAGCAGGTGCTGCATTGTCAGCTTTTCCTTTAAATCAATTGATTGACAGAAGCATGGGAAACAGTAGAGGACCTTTAAACAATACAGTAAAAAAGTTGAAATTATTGTGTATTCTGACATTTTCTCACTTTTAAATCACATTTTGACTTGACAAATGTTTTAAATTATTATTAAGACTTGGACACGCCGGATGGACCATGTCTCTTGCCTGGCTTGGGAACACCTCAGGATTCCCCAGGTAGAGGTGGAGGAAGTGTCCCATAGAGGAAAGTCTGAGTGTCTCTACTCAGACTGCTGCCCGGCCCTGGATAAGTGGAAAAAGAACAATAGATTTTAAATCCAGGAACATTTTTAATCTTACTTTTGAAGCAACATTTCGTCCCTTGCAGGATTTTAAGAATGCATGCTCCTGCCCCGGGTGTTGCTTCTGCTGGACTCTCTCTGCCACACTTCCTTTCCATTCATCAAAAACCACTACCCCGCCTCTGTGAACTTATACTGCAGTTAGAATACCTAAGTGTAGTATACCCAGGTATTCATATATTCACCAGAAGAATGCAGGACATCATTCTCTTCACACAGACTGCGGCAAAACAGCATTCAGTATTCTGCCCCTTCAGCCTGGAACAATTTAATTGCAGTGGTTCCCAATATTTTTGTCTTGGGTACCCCCCTGGGCTTTTTGTCATACTGTAAGTACCCCCTCAAGTATACAGTACATTTTAATGATTTTTAAATAATTAAATAATAATTATATTGAGTACAGACAATTTAGACCTTAGTGTAAATAATTATTCTCTTGCAATTCTTCTTTTAAACTAAAATTCAAGATAAAAAATTAAATACAATTAATAATAATACAATTAAAATGTAATAATAAAAAAAAAATAATATAATAAAAATATCATAAACTTCTATACCACAAAAGGAAATTTGAAAAAAAAAGGATTTACTCCAACTTACAACATAAATGTCGCTGAAATAAATTATGAAAAAAATTCCACGTAGCCACTGTAATGTGCTGGCATACCCCTTGGGGTCCTCGTACCCCTGGTTGGGAAACACTGCTATAGAGTATCTGGCACTGGTGGAGAAGATTACCTTTAGCATGAGATTGGACAGGACCCAACATCAGTCTCTGAACAATCTCTTCTATAATAATTAAGCCTCAAGGTCTTTTTTTGTCCTCATATCCCTTTTGTTACAGAATGCAATTATGTTTTCAAGTACCTGCCTTTAGATGTAATGAGAATAAAAGAACACTTCAGTCTCTCGACAGCAAATTGTACCACCAGTGGTACCCTTACCACAGGTTGACAACCACTGATCTTAAGGCCCTCTCACTGGAGACGTCAGACAGCTCCAGCTCAACAACAACAGATGCTGTCCACAAAACAATCTGCATCCCTTGGCCCTTTTTTTTTTTTTTGAAACACACTGCAGAATACTCTCCAAAGAAAAAATAAGGAGAGCAAAATGACTTTGGTGAAGTTCAACAGGCCAAGTACAAGTTTTTCTGTCTGTCTCTTCACTTCTTGCTCTGGACCATTGGGCTCAAGCACTTTAAATCCTACACTTTCATTGTCTCTACTTCCTGTGCAAATAAAACCATCCACCAACCAAACCATTATCATGCTATCAGCTAGTCTTCCTGGGGTCCACTTTACAAATGACACTTCATCACATCTCTTCACATAACATCACAACATATAAAAATCTGGTTTAAAATGACAGAATACAGTACATCCACATACATGTATGCATTTCCAACTACAGTTTGTACATTTCAAACATACATGATCTTAAAGGTGCTATGACCAGTATATATTTTTTATATTAAAAAAAAAAATAACCCACATGTGCCAACGTATGAAGTAAATATGTTTAAATCAAATATTAGTTTTACTGATAACATTGGTGCAGCTGATTTATTCACAATTAAAAATATGTTTTACATAATGGCCAAGTTGTTTTTGTTTACATTTTGTGTTTTGGTTCTAAAACTGCATTGTTGATCGTCCAATCAGAAAAGACTGCACAAGCTGCTTATAGTACCTTTAAAGTATAATCATTCAATCATTCATTTTAAGACATGATTTTTGAATTAATGTTTTCATGGGAATGTTATTCCATAGAACTATGAAACTATGAAAATAGTTTCAGGGTATTGTTTTAGGGTGTTAAATGATCTTTAGCAGCTATTACAACAAAAGGTTTAAAACACAGTCATCTGGACTTGGTTTTAATGTTACAAATGTTTCACCTCTTACCCAAGAGGCTTTCTCAATTCTGAAATGAACTGGTAAGAGCTGGTTTATATTCTTCTAGGAAGGAGGAGTTTAGACCTGAAACTAAATTCTATTGGTCAATGTGACCATGAATAGCCTGAGTGGTTTCGGGTCGTTAGGAGTCCTTTGTCCTCAGCTGGAGTGAGAGTGGTTAACCCTCCCCAGCCTGGGCAGCTCCTTCAGATGTAAATGACCTGAGTGAAACTGGTTTGTTTTGTTTGGGTTTCAGGAGACTGTTGTAGACAGAAGGAAGGTTGTATCTGAGACCACCATTTCTGTTTAAAGAAGGTTTCTCTTTTTTGACAAAGATTGCTTCTTTCACTCCTCGCTCAAACCATCCTTTCTCTCTGGCTAAGATTTGGATTTGTCCTTCAGGACAAAGGACTCCTAACGACCCGAAACCACTGAGCCTCTTTCACATCTGTTGAGTCTTTTGAACCAATAGAATTTAGTTTCAGGTCTAAAACTCCTCCTTCCTTGGAGCATAATAGAAAGCTCTCCTACCAGTTCAGTTTCAGAACTGTGAAAGCCTCTTACATAAGAGGTGAAACGTATTCAATATTTAAAAAACAAGTCCAGATGAATGCTTTTTAAACCTTTTTTTGTGATCCAATTAGCCTGGATGAGTGAGAGTCTTCACAGACATTAACTGCTATTCTGGTATTATAATTATGTAAAGAATTGCAATAAACAATTTAATTTAATAAAAAGCTGTCATTTCCAGAGCCAGTGTATTATGTATCGAGGTGCCCAGTGTAACTAATATCCTTTGGTTTTGATTGAGCCAGGAAGGAATACGATACTTTAGATCTCTGCTTGTTCTTGAACATTCTAAAAGTAGCCTTGGGGTGGCAGTAGCTCTGTTTGTGGAGAATCTTGTCCACTAACCCAAGGGTTGGTGGTTCAATCCCTGTCCCCACTATTGCACACTGTTGTTGTGTCTTTGGGCAAGACACTTAACCTTAATCCGTGTACACTGGTGTAGGAATGTGTCCTTGTGAGTGTGAATGGTTCCTTGATGTAAAGCGCTTTCAGTGCCCCAGCTTTGTTTTGGGCAACTTGACTTTTTGCCAGAACTTTTTGGGACGCAGAAGATCACACTTCAGAGCAATATGACAAGTGGTACTGAATTAATGACTTAGTGACCATTTCTAAAGTGTCTTGTTGTACGTAATGATAAAAATGTTTTGTAACTGCAATGCTGTGACCCATGCATGTCTTTGGACGGTGGGAGGAAGCTGGAGTACCCAGGGAAAACCCACAGTAACACAGGGAGGACATGCAGACTCCACTCAGAGAGATTTTGTGTTGGTCGGCCTGAGGATTGAACCCATGATGCAGAGGACTAATTTTCTTATGGGGACAATAAAGTCTGCCTTAACCCAAATGGCCGTATCATTCCCTCTCTCTCTCTCTCTCTGATTTCCTGTCAGTCTACTGTCTCTCTTTCTGACACATTTTCCTTTTGAAAGACTTCTGTCACGCTTTCAAAGCACTTGGGAGATTTGGATGTGTCTGTCCCTGACCTTCTCTATGACAGTGGTCTCATCTTGTGCAGAAGAACCACTCAACATGTTAAGGGACAAAAGAATCCCCATTACAAAACATCATAAAAATTGTATACATTCATATTTTTTTCAACTTTTTTGCATAAATCTTTTAATCAACTTGTGCGCTGACCATAAATACCAAATATCTAATTATTTTTCAAGTTTATGGCAGTAATAGTATCTACATTTTTGGTTAAAAACACACACACACAAAATGAAACATTTTCAATGCAAAGTAGATTTTTCTAGGGGGATTATAAGAGCCTTGGGTCTGTCAAAGTTTACCAACAACATTTATTTTTAGGGATAATTTTTCCCATCTAAAAACCGACTGCAACTCATTAAAACTGGTTCTAACTTTTTGTTACTACATCATTGCTGTTCATGAGCTATGACATACCCAAGGCTCTAATAACCCTCTAATAAAAAAATACATAAAGATAAAAATCCATACATATTATTGAAAATAATTTTTGTGTGTGTGTTTTACAAGAAATTTGAGATGCTATTACATAATCTGACATAAAAAGGGTAAATAATAAATAATACAAAAAATAAATATTTGGTGTTTATGATCAGAGCACAAGTTGATTAAAAGATTTATGCAAAAAAAGGAAAGGAGAAAAAATATGAAGGATACATTTTTATGATGTTTTTTTCACTGGTCTGGGACACATTTGTCACTGAACAGGAGCAAGATAACAAATTTAGTTAGAGAGTGTGAAAATGAACTAATATTAGATTTGTGTTTCGAATATCAATATTGGTGATAAAATACACCTGAGCCAAATTTCATCAAAAAAGTTAGAACCACTGCAAAGTTTTCAAAATAAATGAATAAAATAAAATAAATAAAAGTTGAAAAGGACACTTTTGCCCTCCTTGGGGCACAAGGATTAAAATGTGTCACACCTGACCCACCTCTTCTTTGCCCCAGGTTGAAAAAAAGACTGGGCTACATGTGTTACATGTTACACTGCTGTTTGTGCAGTGAAGAAACCAGTCTGGAGCAGCACCAGAGGACACTACAGAGGCAGATCTAGTACTAGCTAAGTGGAAGATTAGCCTGTTGTGCATGTTTTAGGCATGTGCAAGTGTTGCTGTCACCTCTGAACAGAATCACGAGAGAGACTGGATAATAGTAGTAATGGGAATGTCAATTCATTTTAGTGAGTTGGATTATTTGGCTCTACTCACCCAAAAAAGCTGGTTATTTTGACTCCCAAATGGTTCTTCATTTTATCATCTATACGTTTTATATTTCACTTAAATTTGGCGCAGTTTTGACAAATGAGTTGTATTGTGTACAGTATTTTCCAGACTATAAGTCGGTCTGGAGTACAAGTCGCACTCGCCAAAAAATACATAATGAAGAAGAAAGCGTATATAAGTCACACTGGACCATAAGTCTCATTTTTTGGGGGAAATTTATTTTACAAAATCCGACACCAAGAACAGACATTTCATCTTGAAAGGCAAGTTATAGTAATAATAGAATAGAGAACAACAGCTGAATAGGTGTGTGGTTTGCTAACGTAACACACTGATGGTTATTCAGCTACATGAAGCATAAACAACGAACTGAATAGGTGTCTCAGTATGTTAATGTAATATATTAACAGTTATTCACATAACTATAGCATAAAGAACATAATATAACAAGTTCACCAAACTCACCATCTCACTCCTAATCGCTAAATCCTTTAAATTCTTCATCCTTGATGTTGCTTCTGAACAACTCCGGAGGTGTATACTCAGTCGCACCTGAGTATACGTCGCACCCCTAGCCAGACTATGAAAAAAGTGAGACTTATAGTCCGGAAAATACGTTACTCATATATAAGTATTCAAATTTCTGATGGTTTGAAACTGCCCAATGAACTGACTTGCTTACAGAATCACTCTACTACACATATATATTGTATAAACACACTTATAATTAAGCATAAAAATAAAAGAGGACAGATTTTTTTTATTTTATGTAAAAACACACATCCCTAACAAAAAGCAGAGCTTTTTTTAGTATCAAAAAACAGCAACAGCATGTCGACCTTAAAACAAAACAAAGCAAACAAACACATCACACACATATATAACCTAATACAAAAAAAAAAAAAAAACAGAAATATATTGCAATATGCAATGTGCAAAACAGCAACACCAATATCTGCTCTGTTTTTTGCAATGATCCTTTCAGAAAAACAAAACAAAACAAAACAACAATGATGTTGAGCAGATGGGAGCTGTTCTCTCACCGTTCACTTTAAAGAGCCAGCTCTTTGTACTGACTCGTTTGTGACTGACCCATCTCTAGATAATAGGAAAATGTGTCCAAATGTGAAGCCCAAACTGCCCCTCACTGCTGTCTGGAGGGCAGCGGTGGAGGTCAAAGGTCACACATGAGTGGCGTTCAGGCCGAGCACAAGGGCAGTTTACCCATCAAACATCAACCCAGCGCCTCTTCAGATAATAGAAGGTAATAAAGGAGGTGAGAGAGAGAATCAGAGGGAGCATCAGAGGGAGGATCACAGGGACACATGAGGAGGAAATGAGCGGCCCAGAGGGAGATGAGGAGCACTCCAGCACATCTGCACCAGGACAACACACAGTTTAATCTGGTAACACAACCTCTCACTGTGTACGGAGGCTGTGTTACCAAGTCTGGGATATTCTTCATTTTTATATCACTTTTACTCAAGCTTCAGGCCAAGTACCTATATAATATAATATAATATAATATAATATAATATAATATAATATAATATAATATAATATAATATAATATAATATAATAAAAGAAAAGAAAAATAAATGTAAACAGGTTTATGTCAACCTAAAAAAACAATACAGCAATTTAAGCAGACATTTAGGAACACCACAGATTATAGAAAAAAACATGCAAAATTTGATAACAATGTTGAAAATATAAAATTATTGCAAACTAAATAATTTAAAACAAACATGTAAGTCTCTGTATTCATAAGTCAAAACTGCATCAAAATCAAAATTTAACACTAATCCAAGAATAAAACAAGGCTATGGACTAAATTAAGGCAATTACCACTCAAACTGGACTTTACAACACATTTTTTTGAAAAATCTTTCTTTAGTGTAAATCTCTATCAGATGGAAGACCTTAGGAGTATTGCAATATACTTAGATTCTTGCGATACTGATAATTTTGAGATATATTGTACAGCTAAATATAGATTTAGGGGCCATTTACATGACAATGTGTTTTACCAAATATGATTCAGTTGCGGATTTGCCTTCCATTTACACCAGTGGCCCCCAGCCTTTTGTTTGTTTGTTTGTTTTTGTTTCTTTGTATTAACTTATACTATATCATAAGAATTTGTCAAAACATGGTCATTGAAAACATCTGTGTTTTTGAGTACAAGGCATTTGATACTATAGTAAATGCTAACACTAGGGCATGTTTTTGCTTTGAAAATCTAATTCAAGATTTTAAAAAAATTGAATATAAAAATACCAAAATAGCAACAATATAAAAAATAACAACTAAAAATATATTAAAAACTTATTTTAAATGAACTTATTTTACTATCAATTAATGCTTAAAAAACCTTACACTTATAATAAATTTATCACAATAATTTATAAAAATATAATAATTTGAACAATTTCCCTTTGAAACAAGCTATTATACCTAATATATATGTATATATATATATATATATATATATATATATATATATATATATATATATATATATATAAGGCCTTTTCAAATCATATTTTCAGCAGTTCTTACCTTTCCATCATTTCCTGCTTGTTTTTAATAGTTTAATATGGAAAGATCACAAATATAAATATATATAAATAATCAAATGATGAAATAATTCCTAGTACCCCCTGCAAAGTGCTTACATACCCCTAGGGGGTCCCTGTACCCCTGGTTGGGAAACACTGTTTTACACCAACACAAGTGTTTTTGTCTTAAGAAAATACAAACTTTTGAAAGAGGTTGAGGTGTTTTCGTCTTGCAGCAGGGAGCTGCTCTGAGTGCTTTCTGTTTAGTTGGAATCTACAGTGAAAACAATGCTACTGAGAGAAACTGGGCAAGCAGTCACAATCCTTGGTGATTTTATGCTTCATATATGAATCATTTGATAATTCCTTGTTAGTTTAAATGAGTTAATCATAGGGAGACCACAGGGGGTTAAAGTGGTGCTAAAAGCTGCAGCAATGGCTTCTTCTGCAGTGTGTGCCATTGTCAGCAGGGGGCACAGCCAAATTCACAGGCTTGCTACAGATCTTCACATCTTACAGTTTTCTTCACAACATGAGTGTAGATGTAAATCAGCGACAGCATGACTGTTTTCCTGCTCAGTGTTGTTGTGTAAATGGCTCCTGAGTAGAAGTGCAGGAGTGCAGTAGGGTGGACAAAAACAATACCAACTGCTTCTCACTGCCAAGTAACTTGTTTATGAGTGTTAGGTTCTGCTGTTTAATTATAGTTAATAAAATATGCCAAACAATTACATGCTTACGAATGCTCGTGTACTGTTTCTCTTCCACAGTCTTGCTGATTACTTTGCTCAATATTTTCACAATGAATACTTTAGGAGAATTGCATGTTCTTAATTTTTTATTTATTTACTTTTTGTAATATTATGGAGGCATTATGGTATTGTTTTTACTTAATTCAATTTAATTTTCAATTCAGTTTTATGAAACAATGTAGATTCTGAGACATCCAGGCAGATTCAATTAATAAGAAAAACAAGTCAAGAACAACTGAACTTAGTTCAGTTTAAGAGCTAACATTTCACCACCAACCAGAAGAATCCCAAGATTTTTTATTTTTTTTGGCGACGTCACCAATCCATCACCACAATGTTTACCATCAGTTCATCTGGACTCACAGTCACTAACTCAGCTCTGATAAAGCCACCTGGTTGGCGGTGAAACATTAGCTCTTAAATTGAAGTAAGTCCAGCTGTCTTTGATTTATTTTCTCATTAATTCAATTTTATGTGTATGAACTGAAATCACAACAGCAGCTGCCTCAAAGGGCTTGAGAGGAATAGACATAAACAAACAAACAGCCCCACAATCAAACATAAACAATAACTAAATTAAACTAAACAGACACTCCTGTCCTTAGAGCCTCCTTCTCGGTAAGGAAAAACTCCTAAAAAAACAGCTGTGGGGGAAAAGAAGAAACTTCGGGGAGAACCATATTAGGGGGAGATGCTATTCTAGGGCAGACAGGCTATAAATGTGTGTAGAACTGTTAAATAAAGTCCATCAGCTCATCTATAGGATCATAGTTCAGGTCTGTAAGGATGCAGCAGGTGAGTCTCATCCAGACAGGGGAGTGGGGGTGAGGTAGGGGTCCGGGAAGTCCATAGGAGGTGAAGGTGAGGGCCCACAGGTTGGTACAGGAGCACAGATCGGGTCAGCTAAGGTCCAGTTGTTATTAGGGCATCCAGCCATCACTGGGGCAGACTTTATTGATTCACAAGAGAAACTGCATGGCCTCACCAGCGCAGCACATAAAAAAAAAAGAAACACTCTTGAAGAACTAAAAAAAAATTACTAAAAAAGAACATTGGTTTAATTCAACAACACACATCTGGATGTAGCAACAGCAACGTGATATGCAGCACAGGAATAGATTTTTTTTTTAAGGGAATGAGTCACTTTGGGCTGCTCCCTTTTCTTCGGGGGTTGCCACAGTAAACAATTAACAAGGATTTTTAAGTTTGTTTTTGATTTTTATGCTGGATGACCTTCCTGATTCAACCCTCTCCATTTATCCAGGCTTGGGACTGACACAGTTTTTTTTGGCTCTGTGCTTCTTCCATACATCTTACCCCTGACCAGTCATAACTGTTATTCTAAAATGTGACAGGCAGCAACAGGGGCATAGCACAAAAATTCAGGGCCCCCTATCTTAGTGGGCACAGTTCCAATTGCACAGTTCCAATTTAGGCTTTTTGAGGGCCCCTCCCTGCAGTGGGCCCTGGGTAAACGGTCCCCTTTTACCCCCTCAGTCTGATGCACCTGGGAAGCAAGTGAACATTTTGTCCTCAAAGTTAATGTGTTAGAGCAGTGTTTTCCAACCAGAGGTACGGGGACCCCTAGTAGTACGCAAGCACTTTACAGGAGTTCTTGGAATTATTTCATAATTTGATAAGAAAATATTTGCAATCTTTTCATATTAAACTATTGAAAGTTGGATAAGACAATCTCAAGTGCCTCAGTGACAGTTGATTTATTAAAAAAATTTTTATTAAAATGAGTTGAAACTACTAGGAATATTATTTGAATAGGCCTATTAGTTAGTTACTGAAATTATTGTTTTCAATGAAACATGTAAAGGAAGTTTATATTGTTATATTTTTACTCATTATTTTTTACATGTATTATTATTTTAAAGGGATTTTATTTGTATTTTGAATTTAATTTTCAAAGCAAAAAAAAAAAAAAAAAAAATGAAGGAAAATTAGCTTTTTACAATAAAGTAGGTATAAGGTCTTTGTACTAATAAACACAGATAACCACTCTATGAACAGTTTTGGAAAAATTAACACGTAAAAGAATGCGGGAGTACTCACAGTATGACAAAAAGCCCAGGGGGTAGGCAACACAAAAAAGGTTGGAACCACTGTGTTAGAGAAGCAGGAAAAAGGGGCAAAGATAAGGAGCGGGGGCCAAAAGTCGCTTTTCCACTGGGTTGGAACGGGGCACTCCTCTCTGACGGGGTCCAGCTCGGTTAAGCTTCTGGAACGGCTAGAGGTGGGCACTGCTGCAAGCTGATTGGATGAGAGAGAATCCTCACTCAGGCAAAAAACAACAAGTCAAAGAAGAGAAATCAATAAAAGCGTAAATGTTTTTTGTTTTTTTTAATCAAATATGTACTTGTCCTTGTCATAAACAGCCATATTTCAAACCAGGACGAGCTAATGCTGAGGTAAGGTACTAAAAATAAAGCTAACATATGAGAGCAACAGCTGTTTCTGGTTTAGCGAAGGTTAAAATGTGTTAAAGTGGAGCAGAGAAATTAATTTAATGCACAGAAAGCTAGAGGTAAACTTGAAGGCATCTCCTGTTTACTGAAGCTAATACAGCTTTAGCTCCAGCCTCAAACAGACACACACCAGCCTCACACAGACACACACACCAGCCTCACACAGACACACACCAGCCTCACGCAGACACACACCAGCCTCACACAGACACACACCAGCCTCACGCAGACACACACCAGCCTCACACAGACACACACACCAGCCTCAAACAGACACACACCAGCCTCACACAGACACACACACCAGCCTCAAACAGACACACACCAGCCTCACACAGACACACACCAGCCTCACGCAGACACACACCAGCCTCACACAGACACACACCAGCCTCACACAGACACACACCAGCCTCACGCAGACACACACACCAGCCTCACACAGACACACACCAGCCTCACGCAGACACACACCAGCCTCACACAGACACACACACCAGCCTCAAACAGACACACACCAGCCTCACACAGACACACACCAGCCTCACGCAGACACACACCAGCCTCACGCAGACACACACCAGCCTCACGCAGACACACACCAGCCTCACACAGACACACATACCAGCCTCAAACAGACACACACCAGCCTCAAACAGACACACACCAGCCTCACACAGAAACACACCAGCCTCACACAGACACACACCAGCCTCACACAGACACACACCAGCCTCAAACAGACACACACCAGCCTCACACAGACACACACCAGCCTCACACAGACACACACCAGCCTCACACAGACACACACCAGCCTCAAACAGACACACACCGGCCTCACACAGACACACACCAGCCTCACACAGACACACACACCAGCCTCACACAGACACACACCAGCCTCACACAGACACACACCGGCCTCAAACAGACACACACCGGCCTCACACAGACACACACACCAGCCTCACACAGAAACACACCAGCCTCACACAGACACACACCAGCCTCACACAGACACACACCAGCCTCAAACAGACACACACCAGCCTCACACAGACACACACCAGCCTCACAGACACACACCAGCCTCACACAGACACACACCAGCCTCACACAGACACACACCAGCCTCAAACAGACACACACCGGCCTCACACAGACACACACCAGCCTCACACAGACACACACCAGCCTCACGCAGACACACACCAGCCTCACACAGACACACACCAGCCTCACACAGACACACATCAGCCTCACACAGACACACACCAGCCTCACACAGACACACACCAGCCTCAAACAGACACACACCAGCCTCACACAGACACACACCAGCCTCACACAGACACACACCAGCCTCACACAGACACACACCAGCCTCACACAGAGTCATGGAAACATCAGCAGGTTTTGGGGCTACCTGTTCTAAGGCGTCCCGTACTGACATGTCCCGTACTGTTCTGCTTAGTGGAAAAGCGTCCAAACTGTGGCGGCTACAGACGACTGGGTCAGAGCATCTCCAGAACTGCAGCTCTGGTGGGGTGTTCCCGGTCTGCAGTGGTCAGGATCTGTCAGATGTGGTCAAAGGAAGGAACAGTGATGAATCGGCGACAGGTGATGCACGTGGGAAGTGAAGGCTGAGGTTTCATCTTTTTCCATTTGTTCTGCCTCTTGGAAAGCCAACCAGACCTATTCTTTGAAACAGGTTCTTGTACATTCCACACCATTTTTAGTCCCGTTATGGATTACAGTGATATATTCTTCTCCAGCGCTGACCTCTGAGCATCTGTGACCTTTATATCCCATATCAGTCCAACTCTAGCCTCCAGAGCTAAAGTTCTCTTGGCTTTTTAAAAAAAAGGACTGGCTGCTCTTTGTACTATCAGGCCACGGCTTTGCGGAGCTTATACTTAAAGTCTCTGTAAATCTATTCTGAAAAGCAGTATGTACACGAACAGCTTTGAACGAATTGATGTGCCTGTTAGGCTGCTGTTATTATCAAGATGCAAGAGATAGTACACGAAAAACTTCAGCTTATTCTAATAAATGAGCCAAGGATAGGTTTGATCAGCATTCAAAACATAAAACTAGTCAACAAACTGTAGAGTTTTGGTTACTTATGGATTAAGTTTTCTGCGCAGGGTGGCTGGGCGCTCTCTTAGAGACAGGGTAAGGAGCTTAGGCCATCTAGTCTGACCAAAAAAGTTACTCTGGTATCTTAATTTTGTTTCTTTTGGTGGAACAATAACAGGCGGAGAAACCAATCAGAGAAACAAAGAGTGGGACAAAAGCAGCGCACCACTGACTCAAACAAACATGGAGGTTTGCTGTTTTTTTCATAAAACACCAGAATATGGCGTGTTCTGTGCAGCTCTGTACTTATTTCTGAACAGGGACAGCAGCAGAAACCAGTTGTACAAAGACTTGTGGAAAAGGTTTTTTGATGTGGTCATTACGAGTGAGGAACCAGACTATCCTGCTTTTGAAAAAAAAGTAGGAGAGTCTGGCAGGCCAGGCTTTTGGCCACTCAGGAGGAGATTGGAGTAGAGCCACTTAGTTGTGGAGACCCTGGGGAAGACCTAGGATACACAGTAGGGACTGTGTCTTTTGGCTGGCTTAGGAACACCTTGGGATTCCTCCAGTAGTGCTGGAGGAAGTGTCTGGAGTGTTGAAAGTCTATGCATCTTTGCTTAGATTGCTGTCTCTGTGGCCGGGTTGTACATAAGCAGTAGACGATGAATTGTTGGGCATAACTGGTGGAGTGAGTCAAGGATTGGTTCTCAACATTCTGTAGTATCTTGATCGAGTTAAGTGTAATCTGAAAAAACACACTATTTTTATATTTTCTACAATATTTGATCATCTTTTTCTCTTCTTGTCATTCCGTCTGTTCCCTTCAGGGGTCGCCACAGCCAATCATCTGCCTCCATCTAACCCCGTTCTCTGTATTCTCTTCTCCACAGAATACATCCATAAATCTCCTCATTGGTCTTCCTCTAGGCCTCCTGTTTGGCAGCTCAGCATCTTTCTACCCACATATTCACCATTCCTTCTCTGTACATGTCCAAACCATCTCAATCTGGAAAAACATCTAACATGAGCTGTTCCCTTCTCATTCCTAATCCTATCCATCCTCTTCACTCCCAAAGAGAACCTCAACATCTCCAGATCTGGCTCTTGTCTATTTTTCCGAGCAATTGCTTCCATAGATGTTCACATGCTGTAGAAAGAAGAGATAGTTGAAACTAAACTAAGCATACCATGTAAGGAAATGTGTGTTTGATAAAATATGTCTTTAGAACAATGCTTTTTGGCAATAAATGTATACCGTTGGAAAGCCTGAATTTCCTTTTTAAACTGTGCCAGATTTTTAAGGAACATGCATTTGTGGGATGAGTATGAGTATGTGGGTTGTTAAAGATTTGCCAAATTTTCTCTGCCAGTCCAGATTGTGCTTAAGATCAAAATGTGGACAAGATGTGGAGAATGCTTTGGTGATTGCTGCACCAATAGAGTCACGTTATTTGGTTCAGACTAAGTGGTGGTGTGGGACAGCATCTCTCGAGGCTTGTCATTACTGGAGGGAAACTTAATCTTCAACAACTGCAGATGGAACTGCAGTCCCATATCTCCACAGTCAAGGACCAAACCCTATACTCCAGGATGAAATTGCACACCCCACGAAGCATGGTTTATCAGAGACTACCTCCAGGATCTGAGAGTGGAGAGGTTGGTCCTATCATTCAATTAATTTTCATTTGAGAACCAAACATCAAAAAATGAAAAAACTTAATTAATTATTAATTTTTTCATTATTTGTTTTTGAATGTTAAATGAAAAAGCAAATAACGTTTTTTTTTTCTTTTTTGATTTGATACTTGGTTGAAAAAAGAGAACATTTAAAGACTCAGAGACTTAATTCAATATTTAATTTTTCTTTATCTGTTTAACATTACCCGGAAGTTAATCCTGTGTGGCCTGTGTAGCTAACACTTCATTATCTCAACAGTGACAGTAGTTAACACAGCTTTGCTTGACTGCCTCTCGGACTTAGTGAGACCAGTGGTTCTCAGCTTTTTAGAGATGGAACCCCAGGAGAACCTTAGCTGAATATTCATGACCCTCCACTCGCTGTACCCCTCTCTTGTGCAACCTATGCTGTCTGTGGTGCTGAAAGCAGAAGTGCAGCAAAAGACCAACAGACCACATTATTTAAATTAAATATTGAATTCATTCTCCAAGTCGGTCTTTAAAGGTACAATGAGCAGTATATATTTTTTATGTTTCATAAAAACTACCTTCGTGTCCCCAGCATTGCCCGAGCTACTCCTATCTTCCGACTGTATTGGTTATGAGGCCGGCTTCAGAGCCACCCCATCTTGGATTTTCTAACTCCTGCTATTGAGGATATTACAAAGTCCAAGCGCGTCTCTGTCTTAGCAAACAGCTCGAGGTGGCAGATTAGGCTATTTCTGGGCTATCTACGCTTCCTGCGCTTCTTGGGCAATTTGTTGCTAATGAGAACAGACCACCACTTCCAAAAACTACGTGCAAAACTTTGCTGCGCGGCAAAAAAGTCAATGCAAAGTGTCAGAGGTTAGTGCTAGGCTGTTTTTAGCTCGCAACAAACTAGCCACCTCCTCTCGCTGCTGTCATTCAAAGTTGGAGCCTCATTAAATATGCTCAAAATCTAAGGTTTAACAGAGAGTAAACGCGTGCATTTATCAAAAATGCGCCTCCCGTAGAGTTGTCACCTAACAATA
Source organism: Bostrychus sinensis (assembly GCA_020698575.1). NCBI lineage: Eukaryota > Metazoa > Chordata > Actinopteri > Gobiiformes > Eleotridae > Bostrychus > Bostrychus sinensis. Next base: position 35,325,445 of record CM036240.1, read on the forward strand.
ACTTAACCAGGCTGTAAACATGTTTCTGACCTTTGTAAAGTCACCATAGGGTTTTAAAGCATAATTCTGCTTCCGGACCCTGCCCTCTGGTGGACGGCGGTGTATTCTATTCTATTCTATTTCTGCGCTGACCCTCACCCACTGGTCCCCAGATATGATGTAAAAGATTTTTAATCAAATATTAGTTTTACTGATAACAATGGTAAAGTTGATTTATTAACAATTAAAAAATACGTTTTATATAATGGCCAAGTTGTTTTTGTTTACAGAAAAGAGACCATTGTTTTGATTTAGGGTATATTCACACCAGGAAAGTCCATTAGTCCACTTCTTTGATCTGGATCAAGCGCAGACTTCTTTTTTTTTTTTTTTTTCATTTGGTTCATTGCATTCTCATTGCACTTTTTGCAAGTGGACTAGAATTTGTAAACAGAAGCTTGTGTGTGACGACTGCTGCACCCATTGGCCAGAAATCACAGGGGCGGGACAACACAAAGATGTGGGTGCTGACTAAAACTCATGGAGGTGTTGTGTGCTTCACTTGTTACTGGGAAATGTATTCTGTTTTAATATCTACAAATCTGTGAAAATCATTTTGAATAGCAAGAGCAGCTAATTCGAAGTCAGTTTCATTCTACATTCTACTTGTTATTTTGCAACGGTGGAGGTGGGCTGCAAGCTGGCTGCAGGTGAGAAGACGCGCTCTGCGTGCCCTAACCCACAGCAGGCAAGCAGGAGCGGCGCAGAGCAGAAAATGAGAGAACAGGTAGACTATGAAGCTCAAATATCAAAGAGGCACTGTATCCCCCCCACTGTCCCAAGTTTGTCCCCTGGCTCATGGCTTTTTGCTCGACTTCCACGCTGTTTATTTCCCTTAAAGCCTGGCTATAGTGGCTCGTTAACTCCAAAAAGGCTGGTGACGTTTGTAGTTGGGCCAGATGGAGGCCGGTTCATATTCACACTGCAAGTGAACCGTACCAGAACCCATTTGGAAGAGGACTGAGACCACCTCTTCAGACGGGTCTCGGTTCGCTTGTTTTGTCCAGACCTGAGTGAGTGAGTGTATTCACACCTGCACACTTGGTCTGGACTAACGAGGGAAACAAACTCTGGTCCTGTTTAGACCAGACGAAACGAGGCAGGTGTGAGCACACCCTTAGGGTGCCACCTGCCAATTGAACCGTGCCCAAGTCCAGAACGCCCCTAAAGCACAGCACGGTTGCCTAATGTGAGTGCTCCGAACCGTGCCAGGCGCAGGTACACCTCAGGACTTTGGCACAGTTGGAGGAGGTGGGCCACTGGGGTTGCTCATGCATGCTGCGCACGCACTACTACGAGCCCTGTCATGTACGCAACTAATCTTCTCTCAGTAAAAAATGAATGAACTCCATTATCAACACTCGTAACAACAATGCCACTGACCTGCTCTCACCTTTCTGAAGAAGAGAACAGACAGCGGCAGTAGTTCTGAAGCCTCTCTCTGTCTGCGGTGCCTTCGCTGCTCCTCGTATGTGGCTTATTCCAAAACCTGTGACAGAAGACCGCGTCTCACCAACGAGACGCAAAGCAGAATCAAAACAGCACAGATACTTCAGGCTGCTGGTCTCATGTTTTCCACTACACCGGTTTTAAAAGTGTTAGCGGCTCGCTTGACTTGTAAACAAACCGCGCACCACGATGTCGTAGCAGCCTGTCATTCTCAGAGCTGATGACGTAACCGGGCCACGGCACAGATCGTTTGTGCAGGAGAGAGTGAGGGCCGGCGGAGGACTCAGACCCCTCCCCAATCGTACCTGGGCACAGCACGGTTCAAATGGCCCTAGTGTGAGTGCGTCCTTAGACTGCAGTACCGTTTTCAAACCAGTATGAGCTCATTCTTCTTACAGTACCTTTAAATGTTTTGTTTTTCCAAGTATCAAATTGAAAAATGAAAAATCAAACCGCTATTTGTTTTTTTCTTTTTACATTCAAAAACAAAAAATGAAAAAATTATTTTTTTTTTCATTTATGAATTTTTATTTCACAAACAAAAATGTATTGAACAAAAGGTTCATGGACCATCCTGACCCCAGTGAACACTTGAACAACAGTGTGATTAGCTTGGGTGTGCTGTTGATGCCAGAGTGACCAACACAACTGCGTTGGCTGACCAGAGACAAACGCTGGTAGAAGAATGGCTGTGTGACCATGCTGGTGACCATTATGATGAGGTAGGTCAGGCTGTTGGGTCTGTGTATGGTTCTTCAGCACTCTACTGAGGCTCCTCTTTGTGACTAAATACAGTGCATTGTTAAACTGCTATATGTCTTCAGACTTTAGTTATCCAATCCACCAAACAAGAGTCAACAGTAATGCTGCGTTCACACCGGACGCGTTTGAGGCGTCAAATTCGCGTCCGACGCGTCTAGTTGGACATTTTGAAGTCGCTTCATTCGCGCGTCCAATTTTGCTCTGTTCGCGCGTCAAAACAAATGTGTTCAGATGCGAATTCGCGTCATGGGAGGAGTCTGTTGTGCCAGGGTAATGGCCGCTCATTCAGGGCTAAATCCAACTGAGGCCACGCCGGTTTGCTCACCTGTGTCCCGGGTCGGTGCGAGGACATGTCCCCAGGACACTACTGCTGTTTTTAGGCACTCAACCCCAGCAGCAGAGCGGAGATATGGAAGAGTTTTTTCTTGTTTAATAGCGGTCTCTAGTGGTTTTAGTGGGTTATAGGCTAGGCTAGCAGTCAGTACATAGACTCTGTTTTTGCTGTTGTTTTGGGGAGTACAGTAACTGCTAATCCAATGAGCTCAGCTCAGCTCACGCTAAAGTTAAGGTCCCCTCTATGTCTTGTTGCTGCTTCTTGATGCTTGTCTTGAGCTGCTGTAGTTTATAGCTCCACGTTCACATTAACAGCTTCGATAAGTCCACCAGTGATTGTTTTGATGGATCTCTGCTTCCTACGTCCTCCCACGTCACTGCAGGAGCTAGATCCTGATTGGTTAACGCGCCGCGAATATTCGCCAAAGTTCAGATTTTTCAACTCGGGCGTCAAGAGCGTCAGACGCTCGATTCGCGCGTCAGACGCGTCGACGCCCAATTCGCGCCGCGCTATTCACGCGTCAAAACCCGATTCGCGCCGGCGCTGGACGCTTGATTCGCGCCGCAGGATGTCTAGACCCGCGTTTACATAGACTTAACATGTAAACCAGACGCCCCAGACGCCTCAAACGCGTCCGGTGTGAACGCAGCATAAAAACATTGTTCAACATTGGCAGAGAAGATTTGGCAAATCTTCCACATGCACATACGCACGCGCACACACACACACACACACACACGCACACACACACAGACATACACACACACACACACAGACATACACACACACACACACACACACGCACACACACACACACAGACATACACACACACACACACACACACAGACATACACACACACACACACACGCACACACACACACACACACACTCAGCTCTGCTGCTCATCTCACTAATGTGTGTTCCTTACAAATGCAGCAGTTTAAAAGGGAAATGAACAGGATTTCCAACGGTAAAAGATCATAAGATCTGGCAAAGACAAATGCCCTTTCTTTTTGTTCTTAGCATTCATGAAACTACTCAACTATTATAACTCACTATTCCCTTTTTTAATCCATTTATCTTTCTATAAATGGCCAGCTACATAAAAGACAACAAATGCTGACTCAAATTTAGTGATAATCATTTTTATTTTTAGCAACAAACCTTTTTACCATGGCTTTGTGGTATTCTGAAGTAGGCTATTGCCAAGTAGCTAAAGTATTGTAGTGCAGTATGCACAAGATGGAATAGATGTCAAACACTGTTTGGTCACATCTGTTTAGCACGCATTTTAGCATATGCATAGCAAATTTTGACACAAATTGGAAAGAAACCAAAATGGAGATCACAAGCAGCTAACAGGACACCTACTACTGATTTAAACTTTGTCATCACACATGTAGTTCACATGTACATGACATGCACATTATAAAAATCCAGCCAGTGTACACAAGACAGTTTATTTTTTGGGAGGGAGAGTGTTGACATCTGGCATAACCTTTGTGTAAAAAAATCAGGCTTAATCTTGAAAATTTCAAATCTCAATCAGAAAGATGTCAACTGAGGCAGCAAAAGTCTTAACATTTGATGATTTTTTAGCCATCTCAATTATTGTTTAACCCGCTGGTCTCAGGCAAGTCAAAGTAAAAGGAGACCACTTGAAATATTACACAATCAAGCCATTAAAGTTATGGGTAAGAAACCAAGACATTACCATCATTGTGCAATTTTAACAAAGTAAGAATTTTAAAATTGGACCAACCTGCATAAATTTGCAGACTTATGCTCGATCTACAAGTGCGCACATTATTGAGCTCCAGCTCCTCTTGCAGATTTCATCAGCCACAGAAACACCACTGAGCCTGTAACCAGAGGATCTGTCAGTCAGCCTGGTCTGTGAGGCTCCACAGTGTGGAACTACCAAATGAAATTAAACAATTAACAACATAAAGCTATCACTAAACATTTAAAACAATGGCTCATCAACACATACACACACCTGTCAACACTAAACCTGCACCTGTTGTGTTGGATTGTATTTCTTGGTATTAACTTTTGTTAGTTTACATCATTTTTGGATGTTGTTGTTCTTCTTAACAGCAAGATTTTTTGCCACTATTTATGCTGCACTGTTGTTGTGTCAGGTGCTTGTTTAGTCCTTAGTATCATGTCTTTACTAACTATATATGTTTGTACTGTCCTATTAATATGTTATGTTACTTAATATGTTACTGCCAGGGGACTACAGATGGAAATTAGCCCAAGTCTTTTTTACTCATCATCATCATGTGTTTTATGAAACCGTATGCTGTGTTGTCAGCTTTGGGGTCTGGGTTAAATAAAGTTCTCAGATGCATCACATGACCACAAACTGACAAACATGGCACAACATCAAATTAGCTTTAGCCTGTTGGTGCTGCACTGGGCTTGTCCTGCTGGGGGCACTGTCTGTGGTCTTCCTCCTCATCCTCCCTGGGTTCTCATTTGCCAGGGTCCTTCCTCTGGAGTCGGCCACTCTGAAGCAAAGCTGAGGGTCCTGCTAACGCCGCATCTGAGCGCTTTTGGAACATGCAAAACATAGAGCAATAATAAAAAACAACATCTTTATGAACGGAAAAGAGTCAGACAACAGAACATCAACATGTTTTTGTAGAATGTTCTCATGTATCAACATTTTGGTATGAAAAAAATAATCTTGCTAAAATGCATAGAAAATATAATATGTCATATTAAACAATATCATACATATTATTAACAGAATTTATTCCTACAAAAATGTACATCAAAATAAATAAATAAATAATCAGAAACAGCAAAAACTATTAGGCTATTTCAATATTGACTTTGCTCAAAGCAGAGCCTTAAATGTGCTTTTTAAATACGTCTCTTTATCCTGTTCTTTCTTGCACTGTGGGGCACAGTGGTAATATATTTTATCATTTTTATTGTTGGGACTATATCATATTTAAGTTTGTCTTCATTGTTAAATAAAATTTGCAAAAAAAATGGGAGTGATTGCAGTGCATTGTGGGCAATTTGTAGCAAGATCTGGGAGCAATAAAAATACTTAAAAGCCTGAACTGGCAGTGAAGCGTGATGTCATGAATGACACAACGTGCCGAGATTGGCGGTCACAGTGTTAATAAACTAAAATGACAATTGTTTACACAGATACACAGCTTGTGTAGTTATTAGATGAAGTCAGTAAATGTAGCTTACTGCTTCTTCTTGGCCCATTTCTCAGAACTGTGTGCACCACCTGGAGACATGGATACCATTTGTGTCCAAAACAAACAAACAAAACAAAACAACAAAAAAACACACAAACTAACATGATCTCAAAAGAAAGCTGAAAGATGAGTAATAGGAAGAGCGAGACAGAGTGAGCAGGTGAAGGAGTGCAGGGGTCAGCCGGAGAGCAGGGTGTCTGCTGGAGCTGGTGGATCAGAGGAATAGAAAGTAGTGAATGGTGCTGCGGCAGGCTGTGCTGACGTGACGAGTGTTCCCAAACAGAGATCTGCAGCCCGGTGCATTACCATAGGCCCACAGAGGGAGGGGGCCGGAGGGGGCCGGAGGGGGGGGGGGGGGGGCAGGCCCTCTCACACACACTCCTACAGAGGGAGGGGGCCGGAGGAGGGGACGCTAAAGAGAACCAGGACAGAAGCTCCTGTTCTGATCCTCCAGAGGTCACTGTGTTCGCTCTTGAACTTGCCACTTGAGGATTTCTATTGAGCTGAGGGGGAACAATGAGGACACTGGAGCTAGTCTTTGTCACAGAGCAGGCGGCTGAGCTTCAGGCCTGTGCACCAGCTCCAGCCCAAAAATGCTATAACATGAAGCGAGCTAAAGCAATAGGTTCATTACAGGTTAGACTCAGTCACTATGGAAATATTTAGTAAGTTTATCCTGATCCAGAGCAGGTTGAAGGTCCACATTAGTCCAAAATTTGCCTAATTGGACTAAGCCCTCACTTTACAACTGCACCACTAATGTTTTATCTATGAATTTTTTTGCGCATTGTTAAATAAATTATAGTCTACATGTGACATTTAGTATGAATGATATAGTCCTAAGTATTTGGTGCTCCTGATCGACAGCGAGTAGGTTTTGGGTTCAATGCCCCGCCGACACACAATCTATCCAAGGTGCCGTTTACACTACAGTGCTGACCAGGAAAAGACAGACATGCTGTCTCCAATTTATAGAGCTATATTTGTCTCAATAAAATTAATTGATGTAGAAATAAAATGCATTGATGCACGCAGAGTGATTAAGTCACTGGAACAGGTTTTTTTTGTGTGAATAAATCTAGCCCTCTCAAAATGTGGAACAAATGTCTCAAAAAAATCCAAATGCGCAGAAGAGATGAATGCACAAATGGAGCAATCCACAAATGGAGACTGGACTAGCCACATGCAAAACTGCAGATTTGTAAATGCCAAACATGATTTATTTATGAAATATTTAAAAATAATATATTTGCAAATTAGAATTTAATTGCAAAAATTGCTGCATGCAAGTCGCAAATTAGGGATTTTGAATAAATCATTCTACTTGCATCAATACATTTACTGTTGGATCAATGAATTTTATTGAGACAAATATAGCTTCATACCAATGTGCGTCTACACAGATACACTTTAGGTGTGAAAAAGCAGTACTTGTAAAAAGGTCAGTAAAAGGCGCTGTTCACCCTGCTGACAAAGTCACCACTGAAGAAGAAGGCACAGCTTAACACTTTCACTTTAACTTTTACATCCTCCTGGGCAGAGCTGATAAACTCTGAAGCACCAGTGCGGAGTGCGCAGGTTACAATAGTGAGAGGCATAAAATGACCAAATTTTGTGATCATTCGAGTGAACATGGACGGAGGTGTTATGCAATCAGTTTAATGAAGATTAGGGATGCACATTTGGTTAATTTTCTTAAATTGATTAATTGGTAGTGTTAACAAACATTTATTGATTAACTGTTAACCACCGGCTTGACATCACCATCATTACTTTTTATAAAAAACTCTGTACTGTATCTTTACTCTACTGAACAGCAGAAACATTCTGTATTTCTGTATTTCAACATAACTGTATTTCTTTCAATTGATTATGCCCATAATGGCCATTAATCGATTACCCACAAACACCCCTAATGAAGATGCAGTTTTTCCCCAACACACGAGTGAGGAGCACTCTGAGTGCCTCCCCTCTGTGAGAGGAAATCATCTCTCCCAGCATTTTCAAAAGACTGCAAATTTGGAAATCAGAAACCTCAATCTCATGTAAACAAACACCAGTCTGCAATCGAATCACAGCATTTTTGGCAAAACACACTGTTGCCTAAATGGCCCCTAAGTGAAGACTGTGGACTCTCTCCAGGTTCCTCCCACCGTCCAAAGACTGTGCATCTATAAAAGATACATGAATGATAGAGTAAATGTGTACCCTGCCTCAGCTTATTTAGATGTGTGACCTCCTTATCCTGACCAGGTACAGTCAGAGCTGTTTAAGCCCCCCACCCCACCCCCACCCACCCCCACCCTTCAGTAATAGTGAGTGTCAGATAGGAAAAGAGTAAGAGTTGTTGACTCTCCTGCCTCACAGTAGGAAGATCCTGGGTTTGGTTCCTAGACCTTCTTGTGTGGAGTTTGCATGTTCTCCCTCTGTCTGTGTAGGTTTCCTCTGAGTGCTCTGGTTTCCCCTAACATCAAAAATATGTACAATAGGTTCCCCATGGGGCCAGGACTCCCCTGCAGAGAGACTGAGACTTTTCTGGTTAAATAAAGGTCAAAGAAAATAAAATAAGCAGAAGAAGGTCAAGAGTGGTTTTAAAAGATGTATAAAAATGACCTGCTGGGGCTTGACATTAACTTTTTGGCTCCCTGGCCATTGTGGCAACTACTTTTTTAAAAGTTACTAGCCAAATAGTGTTTTCACTTGCCAGAATTAAATTAGTTGAAATGTTTTTGTATTATTTTATAGAATACAGTTACCTTAGAAGAAATGTAAGAAGTAAGAAATGTAAGAAGAAATGGTTTTGTGTATCGATTGGGATTTATCAAATATTTAGATAATAAGTTTTCCTAGATACAGTTTATCTTGCATGCTATCTATCTTAATACATGTTGGTAATACTTTTTTATCTCTCTCTGATCATGATGAATTACTATATATTAAATTAGGTGTACACTAAACATTGCAACAAGAACTGAAAACCTCTTAAGTTAAATTACAGCACATGCATGAAATCCAGCTGCCCAAAGTGGCTAGTAAGACTTAAATGTGTTAAAGCTAAAATAGAAATCTACCAGCATTTAGCCAGGTTTTAAAACCGTGCGTACAATATAGCACGATTGTGATTTTTGGCGTTGTTATATCCCTTCATTCACCAGCAGGGGGAGTAGTGTACCCCCAAAAGCATCAGTGGCATAAATGCCTGATTCCTAAAATGTGTGATAATTCTCATCTTCCACTGTGTATGACATTTGAAGTTGGTTTTCTTCAGTGTGTCCTTAGAGTGAACTCTGGTGGTACACACAGAAGTGGGTCTAATGTCAGGGGAATGGGCGGTGAGATACTGTGACAGTTGGGACTCACTGTTCAGGACACAGGCCCGACGTACAGTAAATCAGCCATCTGTGCACTCAGAGCCTACATATGCAGCTCATATACTTCACATGCTTCATCATAAATCAAAGAACAAACAGTTTGGTTTTCCATAAAAAACTATCATCAAATGTTCTTATAAACAGAACTGTGCGTAAATGTTTCTATGTATTATACATATTTTGACTGCTGCTGTAGTCTCCTTCTGAAGGGTCTAATGGTGTTACCGTCCCAGGTGTGAGACATGGGCCCCTTGTTTCAGGTTACTTAGACATAAACTTAGACTTTATTGATCCACAAGGGAAATTACTTGGTTACAGTAGCTCAATTTTTATTTTATTTTTTACAAAAAACAATACTAAAAGGTCAAACAAGTATAGATATTTAAGGTATTTGAACAATAAAATATTATGAATAAAATACAACAGAAAAGATAAAAAAAAATACAAGATTTGCATATTTACAAACCAGCAGAAAATAAGAATAGAAGTAAACATATAATAAGTAAATATAGACTTATAGAATTACTGTCCTGTTGGCTGTTTTCTTTCCTTAAAGTAAAAGTGTGGATAAAGGAGCAAAGATTTCCTCTAGTAAAAGTTAAACTATCACCTTAAAAATAAAAGTATAAAATTGCTTAATTTTAAATGTAAGTAAAAGTATTTTGCATAGACTTGACAACTCATGAATGTGTTAAATGTAATGGATTTGGCTGAAGAATTGTGCTGATTCCAGATGAAATGAACAAACTGGTGCAGTAGAAGAGACTGAATCTGTCACTGAGATCTTCTGTCTTTATTTTCTTTAATATTATTTTATTATTTGGATGTTTCTAAAGGAGTACTACTTTACTGCAACTTTTATATTTAAGTACTGTGTGTCTACAATAAAGCCATGACAAAAACACAAGTTTAAACCAAAACTCAAAATACTGTAAACCAACTTCTGTAAAGAAGTACAGAGACTTGCTCTAAAATGTAGTAAAGTAAAAGTACCCTTTGTAAAATTTACTCAAGTAAAGCACAGATACATGAAAATTGTACCCAAGTAAAGTAACTAAGTACTTTTACTTTGTTACATTCCCAGTTAGGGGTGGGTAAAAATATCAGTTCATTGCTGCATTGCAATATTTTTCCTTGAATTCAATATCGATTCAGAAAATCCTATGAATTGATTCAACCCCAGGCCAGTTGGGGCACTGTGAGCAACATCCTTGAGTGATTTGCATAGTACAGACAGATTTGCATAAATAAACCATGACAGGAGAACGTGTTGGGGTCAGTTTATTCATAACCATTAGAAATATTGCACACATTAATATTTAATAATATCAGCAGGTACTTAATTATTTGTGTATTTACTTATTATTAAATCAATATTAAAGCATTTAAATCAACATCAAATCGAATCAATATCAAATCAAATTGCAACCTAAAGAAACTAATTTGAATAGAATCTTGGGGTTCTTAACAATACTCAGCCCCAGTGTTTGTAGTCCTTGATTATCTGGTCTGGAAAATCTAAAATCAGCAATCTCAGATCAATGAAAAAGGGAAAATCATATTACGCAGTAGGACAATGCCAGAATCATCAGAATCAAGGGCAACAAACACAACCGTTGGAGATTTGGGAATGAGGCCACGGGACAGTAAACCAGGGGGTGGGGGGGTGTATAAGCTCTCTCACACCTGGGACGATGTTCTGAAGAAGTTGGACTGCAGATGGCGCTGTCATCCCACTGCTCCAGGTAGGAAGATGGCACCGAAATCTGTAAAAACCAGCTGACGAGACACATTCATGTACATTCTGTGGAACACTCCAGCAGCAGTCAAGATACTTAAACATTGGTCTGTTAATAAGAAACTTAAATAATAATGTTTTTTTGTTTTGCCTTCCAGTAGAGACAGTGTGCATTCAGGCCCCACCCACTTGTGAAAACTGGTGGGGCATTAGGAATCAGTCTACCTAAATATCTTCAAAACTCTTCATCCCATAACCCAGACAAAGGTAGGACCATCTGATCTGAGCATGTAGATTACAGGAGCAGGAATATTAGCATTTGGCTTGGCTTTATGGACAGTGCTCGCTTCTTTGCTGTTGTGGTGGGATTTTTCTCTCCAGAGCTTCCCCTAGATTTGGGAGTAAATTTGGTAAAAACTCACAAATCCGGTGGACCCCTGTGCAAGCCCTTACTCGGCTTGACTCTCTTTTTCCCCTCCTCAAATCTGTACGAAGGTTGGGTTGTTGTTATGGTTAAATGAGATATGATGCTTTCTTGTAAGACCCAAGACTTCAGGGCTGTTAGGTCAGTGCTCCCATTCTTGCAAGGCTGTTTTTTGCCAAGATACACCAGGGGGAAATGAAGGATGTTTCATTCACCCTACAACAACTCATTTAGCCATAATACTGATTCTGTTTAAGCTAAACTGTTAAAGGGAAAACAAACAAACAAACAAAAAAAGCATCATAATTTGGCCCTTTGTCAAACTTGCTCCTTACACTTAGCTATTTTTCCAACTTCTAACACATCAACTCTGAAGACAAAACTTGCTGCCTAATATATCCCACACACTAACAGATGCCACGATAAAAAGTCTGTGTTACTCACCTGTCAGTGGTCATGTTACGCCTTTTTTTTTCTTTCTTTTAACCATTTTGCATGGGTTGGATGCTTTGAAGAAATTTGAGTCTTTGTTTGGAGCTTACCTCACACAAGACTTTTGTCATTTTCAGACTTTTTGAGGCCTTTGATGCTCAGAATAAGTATTGTCTGAGGGAAACCTAAAATAAGCAGTCCCCTGTGCCACATTGCAGCTTTAGGAAGGTCAGGTAAGGCCATTCAGCAGCATATTTTAGACTGGTCCCATGTGTCAGGAAGGGCATCCAGCATAAAACTTATGGCAAATTGATATGCAAATTACTGCACTCTAGGAAAAGGAAAAAAGGAAAAAAAAAAGATTTTAGTCACTACTTTGTTCATTAGTTTGAAACTGGTCTGTCCTTGTATTTAAACACTTTTGTAGAGGTGCATTGGGAGATGTTGTTTCTGTTATAATAAGGCATAAAGAACCAATAACTACAGTGGCTCTGAAAGGCAAGTCACACCAACAAAATCATAACACGCAAACAAAAACTGAAACACACACACAAATTTGGAAAATGTTGAAAAAAAATGTAAATTGTTATTGTGACTTGCCCATCAGAGCCACTGTAAATAAGAAGCCAATTAACTGTTCCATTCTGACAGACCACAGTGTGACTGACAGCTCTGAGCTGGCCTGCTTCAGTCTCGTTTTAATAAAGCTTATGTATACAGGCAGAAAGAGCTCTAACATGAACATACGGTCTGTCCAACCATATGCCATCAAAGCACTATACCAAAAGTACCTCTAATTTTGTATTACCTTACTTTTTAAGTCATTAGCATTATTATAAAGAACCATTGGGGCTACATTAACTCAACGTGGTTTACCAATTCTACTTACTGTTTGACAAATTATAATTAAATAGTGTTTCTTTGGTCTGAATGTAGGTTTCACTTTTATTCCTTTTAATTTAACTGTGATCCTTTTAACATTTTCCTGTAAATAAAACAATATTTATTTATGATTTAGAATCTGGACATTCTGCTAACTTGCTGCCTGCCAACTCACATAGTGAATCTGTACTAGAAAAGAGCCATGCCCCAAGTCTAAAACCAGACCTTGTCTAAAGTGAGCCATAGTCCAGACTAAGGGCTGTTCTGATGATAACATGCACATTTATAACGCCAGGTACATTATTATGAGGTATTTCCCTAAATGTAATACTGCTTTAATTTAAGGTTTTATCTCATTATTGTTGGTACAAAAATGCACTATACAAACACAAGACTATATGATCGCAAGAAAGAAGTACAGTGTAATTAAGTCATATTAGTATTGTAACTAAGAGTATTATATTCCTATTACTGTCATATTAAGGTATTGTCATTACTAGATATTACAATATTTATTATATTATGCTCACCGTAATGGGGGACTCGAGACAAGAAAAAACAGAGCACATGGACTCATTTTCCGCGTTATTTTGTGCAGATGCTCTATAAACTGCAATAAACTGCTGCCATACCAACCCAAACAGCTCTCTATGGGTCATTGAACAAAGAGTTATGTTAAGAAGGCAGGGCACACCAGTCACACCTAGTAGTCCGGTTTTACTTACCACCAAAAAACATGTACAATAAGACGCTTCTTGGACCAGGACTCCTGTGTAAAAGAGATTGCTAATCCCAGCGGGACGTTCCTGGTTAAATAAAGGTAAAAAAACATCAAAATTGCCTGATGAATGTGCAGGTACGTTGCAAATATTAATTCTTCCATGACTATAGGCTGCATATCATACCACTACATTATGCAATCCCATAGTTAGACAAACTTCCATGTGTGGGAGTCTATAGTTCTGCACCAACTGTCCCTTTGAGCTGCCTGTATATTTTTACCCATGTCTTCTTCTGCAGGTCTTATCTACAGGTGTATGTGAGTGTGTGTGTGCGCTCTGGTATGGCTTGTGTGTGTGTGTGTGTGTATGTGTGTCCCCTGCACCGGTCCTCTCTCCTCTGCCCCCCCTCACCTTCCCCTCTCCTCCTCCTCCTCCTCTCCATCCTGCACTCGGCACACGGGGAGCTATAGGTGCGTATCATTGGATCATAGCTGCTGCCTGCCACACTGTCCAATTGCATCTCGGGAGAAGACAGGGGGAGATACTGAAAGACGGCGAGGAAAAACGAGGAAAAGAGAGAGAGAGAGAGAGAGAGAGAGAGAGAGGCAGCGGCGAGGGAGCGAGCGATGGGGGAGGGAGGAGAGGACAGGAAGACGCGGACAAATTGATCATACAAACCGTCCTGGGCCTGCTTCGTTTTGAGAGGAGGGAGAAAAAAAAATAAGCAACTCGTTCGTAAAGGACGTTTGCGCTTCTTTTTGCCTCTAAGGTGAATTTTGGCGCGCGTTCAAGGAGGGACTATACCATTGGTGACAGCGGTGCTACGGGCAGCAGGAGGCGGCGGGCTTCAGCAGCAGCAGCAGCAGTGGAATATCTATCCCCCCAATAATATCCCATCCCGGGCACGTCGGATAAGCTGCAGCAGCGGAAAAAACACGAGGCAGAATATTGCGCACCAATCGCCGGGAAAAACAACATGCTCCAGGGGATTTCACCACAGCGGTATGGCTCCCAAACTCTATTTTACTTGTCATTTTGAGGGCTTTTTTTTTTTTTTTTTTTTTTTTTTAGATAGGTTACTGCAGCGAGCGAGGAGGTTGTTGCAGGTTTTTGCACTAGTCAGCTCGATGTCTTTTTCTCACCTAAGCGTTTCTCACTTCGCGAGGAACGCACTTTAGCTTTTGACGCATATTCTGTGGTTTTTAAATTCACAAAGGGGGGACGGTGGTGGTGGCAGGGCTTTGATAAATGGAGCGTTATTCATCAGCGTTGTGTGTGTATGTTGGCGTGTGTGTGTGTGTTTGTGTGTGTGAGCACCAGCGGAATGTTAACTAGCACCTTGGACAGCCGACTGCTCCAGTACAATCTAATCTGGGGAGGAGCGAGCAAGGAAAAAAGCGAAAAAAGTCGGGTTTCTTTCTTTCTTTCTTTCTTTTTTTTTTTTTTTTTTTTTTTTTGCACCAAGAGCTCGGGACTCCTGCGTAAACGGACGTGCCACACTGGATGCGTGCATGTGCGTGTTAGTATTCTGCCCCCGGGCCCCCTCTGGAGACATAGCCGTGTTGACTTGGGAGCAGCTGTGCGCGGAGATATATGCATTAAAGTGCGCGTTTGGGGACTTGGAAGAGGGGATGGTGCGTTCTAGGGGTGCCTAGAGGTAGTGAATTCAGAGGCATGGCCAAGCTGTGTGCGTACAAGGTTAAGTTAATTTAGGAGTCCAGCATGCATTTTAGGGGACTCCTAGACACTTTCTCCTCCTGCTTTTTTGTGTGAATTGAAACAAATATCTGTGTTTATTCATTTGAAAAAAATCTCCTGGCTTTTATAGTTTAGACAAAAGTGTAGGGTAAAACATTCATTGTCACCAAGCCAAACTGCTCTATCCCTTGCACATCATTCGAGGTCATGAAATCATTCCAGTCTTGCTTAAACTTGCCATGTTATTCCTATATGTACAGTAAAGATGTTGACTCTCTGGTGTCTGCTGTAGAAGGAATTGTGTTTTCCATTGATTACAGTTGGATCCATTCAGTGACCATTTGTCACGTTACAGCAGTGTCATTTCTCGAGAGTGCTGCCAGATTTGGACATGATTAGGTGATTGTTAGATGTTGGAAATACACGACTTGGAATATTCCGTTCCGTTTAGTGACAGTGGAGAGTCAGTAAATGATGAATAGAAGCAATCATCTCAACCAAGCTGCGTATTATTATATATTAGGGCTAGCATGAATCTGGCAATACAAATCATGATAAAAGCATCACGATATGATGCATGTTGATATATCATGATGCTGTAACAAAGATGATATATTGTTACTTTTTGATACACAACTTGTAATATTCCATTCCATTAGTGACAGCGAAGAGTCACAGTAACGGCCAGAATAATAATGAATGGAAACAAGCAATGTCTGCATTCCTCCCGGTGTTACTGTGGGTTCTCTCCAGGTACTCCGGTTTCCTCCCATCGCCCAAAGACATGCATGTGTTGGTGAATTGGTGACTCTAAATTGCCACTGGTGGATGAATGTGAGAGCAAATAGTTCTCTGTCTGTGTATGTCTCTGTGTCATCCCTGAATGAATGAATGCATGAACGCAAGCAAGAATTGTCAAGAAACTGGTGATACAATATGAATCATGATATACGCATCACAATACAATATATGTTGATATATCACACTGCTGTAACAAAGGTGATATACTGTGATTTTTAAGTTAATTTCATATTTTTAAAACATCACTTGGAATATTCCATTCCATTTAGTGACAGAGGAGAGTCACAGTAATGGCTGTGGACATGATAAATGGAAGCAATCATCTCAACCAAACTGAGTATGACTGTATATTAGGGCTGTCTGTGGGCGAGAAGCTGGTGATATGATATGAATCACGGTATAAGCATCATGATACGATACACACATATATATATATATATATAACATGTTGCTGTAGCAAAGGTGATAAACTGCAAATTATTTTCTCACAATACAGCACTTGGACTATTTTATTCCATTAGTGACAGTGAGAGTCACAGTAACTGCTAGAATAATAATGAATGGAAGCAATCATCTCAACCAAACTGACTCCATATTAGGGCTGTGTTTTGGCAAAAAGCTGTTGTAATGTTTAAAAATATCATTTTAAACATTACAATACTATATATATATATATATATATATATATATATATATCTCGATTAGGGATGTATATCAATATCCAAATCATACTGATGATATTTATTGCAATATTGTGGGAAGGCTCACAGTATGGTAAAATGCACACAATAAAAACAAACTAAACATATGCTCTAAAAATGTCCTTAAGTACATTTATTTTTGTGATTTTTAAAAAGATTAGGACTAAATAAATGTTTAATAACAATCATTTTGTCATGTTGACTGCACTGAAACAGAGCAAAGGATCATGGTCTATGTAGTTCCCTCTACTTTTCACCATTCAGCTGCTACAAAACAATGTATATTAGCCACAGGAACTTACCATCCAATACTCTAAAAGTCCACAATGATATTGTGAGACTTTTGATATTGCAATATCACAATATTCCCAATAGTGTTACATCCCTAATACCGATATATCATAATACTAAGCAATATACTGTGATTTTTTTTTTAACTGTATATTTTACAGTACATACAAATTGTACCAGCAAATTTTATGAAATACATGTTTTTAAAGGGTTTTTCTATGTTTTATTAAAATTTTTTAACTAATCTTTGTCACCTCTAGAACAGCAGCACATTTGACAACATTAAAAACATTTTGTGACCAAAAGAAAATGTTTTTAATATGTACTCACAGGTGATGAGACCAGCAGAGGGCAGCGGAGTGCAGCAGAGTGCATAGCTGTGACAGTCTTTTGAACATATGATCAAAGAAAAAGAGCACTTCACTTCCTTAAATTTTTTGTGGGATGATTTTTTGTATTAGCAGTCATCTGTTAGCATGGGAAGCCCAGGCTCACAGTTATAGGGCCAGTGGGCATCCTTTAGAACTGCCCATGCAAAATGGTACAGAATTCTTTAAAACACTCCTTGCTCTTAACAGTTGACTCGATCCACACCAAAATTAATTGTTTTGTCCTCGGCCCGTTACTGACCTTTCCTGAAAACAGGTTTTCTGCATGGCTCAACAAATTGAATAACAACTTGACTTTTTTAGATCTTTTTAAGACCATTGCTGAAGAAAATTAAGACCTATTTCATAAGCCCGCAGTGCACAGAAAGCTGAGTCATTAAAATGTGGCCGCATTGTTTATTTGTGACTATTGATGACAGTGATTACGCAAAACATTTTGTTCTTGGTTAAAAAAATCTGAGCTCTCGTATCGGCACCGGTAAAAAGCCTTTGAGAAGTGGGCATTTTAGAATTAGTGATGGGAATTTCAGCTTATTTCAGTGAGCTGGATCATTTGGCTCCGCTCACCAAAAAGAGCCAGCTCTTTTGGCTCCCAAGTAGCTCTTCATTTTACCACCTACCTCTTATATTTCAGAAAAATTTTGCACAGTTTTGACTAATGAGTTGTATTGTGTACTCATATATAACTCAAATACATGGACTGTGATGAAGTATTCAAAAGTTCTGATGCTTTGAAACTACCCAATGAATCAGAATCATTCTATATATATTTATATGCATGCACACACACACCCTTAACAAAAAGCAGGGCTTTATTTAAAAAAAAAAAAACAGCAGACCTCAAAACTGAAAAACATCATCATAAACATATAACCTAATAAAATAATAAAGAACAGAACTATATTGCAATGTGCATTGTGCAAAACAGCAGGACCAAAAAGCTTCAGGTGAACTAACCACCATCAACTTTCTAACTGTAACTTTTAACTTTTGAACTTTTTTCATTTTCAGGGCAGATTGGCATTGAGAAAAACCAAGTGCTTCAGCAGAGGGTTTGATCTGGTTTCTTCTCTCTGTTATTATGTGCCCTGTTTTTGATAACATCCTTTCAGAAAAAACAGCTTGTGAATGGGAGCTGGCTCTCACCATTCACTTTAAAGAGTCAGCTCTTTGTACTGGCTCGTTCATGACTAACCCATCACTGTTTAGAATAAGCTGTGAATGCAGGCAGTTACAGTAAATGAACGTGACATATTTAAGACCTGTTTCAACATATTTAAGACCTAGTACTCTGCATCCGGGCAAATTTAAGACTTTTTAAGACTTTTTAAGACCATGCAGAAACCCTGTGAACATTTCCATAACATACATAATAATTCCGTTTTAATTCAATTTCATTCATTTATTCATTCATTCATCTTCTTCCGCTTATTCCTATTAGGGCTCGTGGGTGACTGGAGCCTACTCCAGTAACTTAGGACCTATCACAACAAAAGTCACCTCAAAGGGCTTTGCCAACAATTAATCAGACATAGACACGCAATCAGACCCAGGACACTCCTGTTCTTAGACCCTCCTTCTCTGCAAGGAAAAACTCCTAAAAACAAAACAGAAAAAAAGAAGAAACCTTATGGAGACCATATTGAAGGAGAGATCCTCTCCCAGGACGGACAGGCAACATGTGTCAGGACTGTTAGCAGCTGCCTCAAAGGGCTTGACAGGAATAGACATAAACAAACAAACAGTCACACAATCAAACATAAACAATAACTAAATTAAACTAAACAGATCCAGGACACTCCTGTCCTTAGAGCCTCCTTCTCGGTAAGGAAAAACTCCTAAAAAAACAGCTGTGGGGGAAAAGAAGAAACTTCGGGGAGAACCATATTAGGGAGAGATACTATTCTAGGGCAGACAGGCTATAAATGTGTGTAGAACTGTTAAATAAAGTCCATCAGCTCATCTATAGGATCATAGTTCAGGTCTGTAAGAATGCAGCAGGTGGGTTTCATCCAGACAGGGGAGTGGGGGTGAGGTAGGGGTCTGTGAAGAGCATAGGAGGTGAGGTTAAGGTTAAGCACAGATGGGGTCAGCTAAGGTCCAGTCATCACTGGGACATCTACCAGCAGCCAGACATCTGAAACAGTCCCCACTCCCCCTGCATGGTAACTAAAGGCTCTACCTCCAACTGTACTATTAGAAACCCTGGGAACCAGGAGGCTTGAGAGCATTTTTTCCCACCTCACTGAAGCTTTTGCACTGTGCTGTTTCCAAGTGAAGTTTTCATTCTTGTATTGAGACAATGTCACATCAGGATACTATGAACTTTGAAGAGTAAAATCTTATGTAACCACTTGCCTGCCGTCAAGCTCTACTGTATCTCAATGCTGCACTGCTGTGTGACTGGCTGGCCTTTAGGACATTTTAAAGATAGGACCACATGCTGAAAAATGGAAAAAGTGTTGCTTTATAGAATGCTGTTACATCTGTCATCCCACTGCACATGCCATGACAGATAACCCTCGGAATAATCTGTTCACTTTCCAGTTTATTTGCTTCTGTCGCTCAGCACCAGTTGTTGCGATCACGACGGAGTGTTCCGAGACATTAATTGAGTGAGACTAAAACAGACAGAAGCAGAGAACTCATATGCCTACAGCTAACGAATTAGCTCTAGTGTAATCATGTGTCTTAATTTAACTGAGTATATTAATTGGATTTGATTGTTAACATGATTGGGCAATTGAAAAATGCTGAAAACACTGGATGTGAATATTGCACTATTGCATTATGGCCCCAAGGCTTATCCATTATTTGCTAATTTGAATAATTTGCCAACTTTATTGGATTAATATTCTGGTTATAACATTATCTTTATTAACCCATTATTATTCCATGTTTTAGAAGTGGGTCACGAACTCTGTGGTTTCTCTGTGATGATGTGAGTGCGTTCTTGTGGAACAGGCGGAGTCTGCACTAAATGACCAATCGTGCCAGACAGTTAACAGGCCAGAGACAGTTCATCTGCATACCAACTAGAAACTACAGTAAACCATAGATCCATGCACTAAACACACAAAAAATGTTGCATACGGCACCAGAGAGTGAACAGCACTTACGTAGTAGGATCATGACGTGGTCACACAAGTTATTTTCAATAGTAAAAGATTGGAGCAATTTAGGATATAAATTACTCAAATTAAGTATTTTGTTACTTAAGTCTGTGATAAATAATCAGCGTGACAAAGCAATTAAAAGAGTTGTTTCATGGCTTGTTTGTTTACTTTTTTATGCTTCTGTTACTAATGCTTCTGTATTATATTTTGCTGTCTGTGACTACACATGAAGCAGATTCATCGCTCAGTGGTCATTTCCTGACATAGGTTCAAACTCTAAATATTGTGAAGACTAACAAGCAGACAGAAGTGTGCAGGAGTTCACATTTGAATGTTTAACTTTTTATTATGGAATTTAACCAAAGGGTTTCAGTATAATACAGAGAGTATAGTGTCTCTAAGATAATGCATGCTGTACGTTCATGCTCTCATTTTTTTTCACTCTCCTTTGCAGTTTCCTCCTGCTCCTTCAACCTGGCTGCTCGTTTCTTATTTCTGATTGGTCAAAGATATGTTTTCTTATCATATACTGGAACCTATCCTGCTTCTGACCAGGTTAGCTGCTCAGCGTATGTTTCCATAGAGCTCTACGTTGATAGAAAGTGAACCAGCTTCGTACCTAAGCCCAAGGTTATCAAACAATAAATCTGGCTTTTGTCAGGTCACACCACTGTATCTGTTTTTTATAGTGTCTATTGCCAATAACTAAGTTTGACAATTGTATTGGATGATAGATGACTGGTTGTACAATGTTTAAAAGATCTGACTTCACTAATTATGTTGAAAATTAATAAAAGAAATCTACACTGAATGCAGTTGGATTGTGTTAGGATATTGGATCCAGTGCACTAATTGGTCTGTAACCAAACTGGATATCTGGAGTGAGATGTCACATGACTTTGGAGTATTGCGCTGTATTGAATGCAACTAGATCTTTTGAGCACATATTGGACATGTCACGCTAATGGAATTTTAAAGGCTATGAAGCAGCTTTTCTTACCTTAAACAGTTTTGGAATCAACGTAATGGCTAAATGAGTTACTGCAGGCTGTATTACCCTTTAGTGTATCTTGGCAAAAAAACATGTCCTGGTTAACCATAACAAACCACCGATGGCTTTATTTCCTAGCTGTTTGTCATGGCAAGGTGCTCAAAAGGCAGACACAACCTTTTTATGGATGCAAAAAGGCGTAAACAGGTCACACAGAAGTCAAATGGACTTGTGTGTTTTTACCATTGTGCTGTGGGGTGAGAAAAACAGCAACAAGCACTTATTTAGTCTTAATCTTTTTAAAAATTACAATAATGAATGCACTGAAGGGCATTTTTAGAGAATATGTTTTTAAAATGTTTTTATTGTGTGCATTTTACCATACTATTAGCCTTCCCACATTATTGCAATAAATATTGTACTATTAGATTAATATTGTGTTAATACCGTAAGTCAGAAAACAGCAAAGAAATAAGATTCCACTTTCAAGTGTCCTTTCCAGTGATTAAATTAAATAGATCCTCTCTCCATCTCAATACTACAATAGATTTTATTGCTAATATGATTGAGCAATTGAAAGATGTTCAAAACACAAGATGCATTACATTAAATACAATCTGTGTAGTGACCTCTGGACCTGTGTTACACCAATGCCTTTCTATTGTGGTCCCTTCAGTAATTCAATCCAACTGCCCTCCAACTTTTTAATTCAATATCATATGTGTTTGCCAACATGATGAGCTAGTTGTAAATGTTGAAAATAGTAGACTTTCCTGTGTGAATATTGCACCACACTGAATGCAGCAGGGTCCATGTGATGATCCCTCAACAGGCCACACCAATAATTACATTCACCTGTAATAACAAGTGTATTTGATTGCTAGTGGGTGATTGTAGGATGTTGAAAGTACAAGACTTTACTAAGAAATACTTAATGCATGCAGATCTATATAGTAACCATCAAACACATCACACAAATGCATGTCCATTACAATAATTACATTCAACTGTTGTACAATTGGACTTGATTACTCTCATGGGAATAGTTAGGTGTAAGATGTTAAAATACTGTAATTACTGTATGTGAGAGCGGGTATTGCTTCAAATAACCAGCAATTACCACAGCTCTATGAGAACATAGAGCTCTGTGGGAACATAGACCTGTGGGAACATAGAGCTCTGTGGGAACATAGACCTGTGGGAACATAGAGCTGTGGTAACATAGAGCTGTGGTAACAGCGTTGTAGGGAACATGGGGCCATGGGAACATAAGGCTGTGGGGACATAAAGCTGTGGAACATAGAGCTGTGGAAACAGAGTTGTGGGAAACTTAGGGGCGTGGGAACATAGAGTTGTGAGACCACAGAGATGTGGGAACATAGAGTTGTGAGACCACAGAGATGTGGGAACATAGAGTTGTGAGACCACAGAGATGTGGGAACATAGAGCTGTGAGAACACAGAGCTCTGGAACATGGAGCTGTGGGAACATATACTATATTGCCATAAGTATTAGTTCATCTGAGCCAAAAACATTAGCTCATCTAAGCTAATATTTTACTAAAATTTTCTAAATATAGTGTCGAACTGTAGGAACATAGAGCTGTGGAACATAGAGCTGTGGGACACCCTAACTCTAACATAGAATTGTGGAACCTAGAGCTGTTGGAACATAGATCTGTTGGAACAGAACATCCTCTATAGTGAAATTAAATGGATCCATTTAGTGACCACTGATCTGAAGTGTCCCCTCCAATGATTCGATTCTACAGCTGGATATGATTGGTTGGTTGCACACTGTTAAAACATACAGAACTTTATTAATTAGACGTCACCCAACTCTCAGTATGAGGATCACAGTATGGTTTTACTACAGGATGCTGAAAATGCAAGACATAGCCATTTTTGTAAAGAACAGTGTTACCTTGAAAGCTTGTGTGACCTCAGCCACTGGGCCTTTTCCAATAATTAAATCTCACCTCATTAAATCTCCCTGTCCCATTTGAGTGTTACTGGTCTCTGCTGGAAGAACAAGACTCTTTTCATTCATTTTGGGATATTCCTAGATTACAGTTGTTTACCAGTGTAGAGAAAAGAAGCTCAATGTGAGACAGATAAATGAATATGTGATAATATTAATACGTTTGGATTCCTTTTTGACATATAAAGAACTATTCAGTTTGACTTTATAAAGGATACAGCACTCTGGTAATAAGGGGGCTAGATCAAAAGAAATGCTAAACCAGGTCTAAACTAGGACTAAACCAGACTAGAGGATACCAGGACTTAAACAGAACAAAACCAGGACTAAAGCAGTACTAGACCAGTACTAAACCAGGTATAAATCAGGTTTAACTAAACCAGTACTAAACCAGGTATTAACCGGGACCAAATCAGATCTAAGTCAAATGTAAGCCAGCAAAAAACCAGGACTAAACCAGAACTAAACCAAGACTAAAATAGGTCAAAGTCAGATCTAAACCAGAACTAAAACAGAATCAAATCTAAACCAGGACTAAGCCAGGATTAAACCAGGTCTAAATCAGATCTAAACCAGAACAAAACCAAGACTAAATCAAATCTAAACCAGGACTAAACTAGACCAGGACAAAGCCAAAACAAAACCAGGTCTAAACCAGTTCTAGACAAGGACAAGACCAGCACTAAACCAGACCAGGATTAAACTAAGGCTAGACCAAAATTAAACCAGGACTACATCAGATCTAAACCAGGACTAAATCAGGACTAAACCAGCTAAACCGGGACTAGACCAGGACTAAGTCGGATCTAAACCAGAGGAAAAAACAGGACTAAACTAGGACTAGACCAGGACTAAACCAAATCTAAATCAGATCTAAACCAAATCTAAACCAGATCTAAACCAGATCTAAACCAGAGTAAAACCCACCATTGTCATGCCTGCTCCCGTTCTCTGCCTTCAGAAAGACGTCCTTGCTCCGCAGCTCGTGCCTTCTGTTTCAGGCGGGTCAGGAGGCGCGCTGCTGTGCGTTGGCGGTTTAATTAAGCATGTGGCGTGACCCCCCCCCCCCCCCTTCCCCCCGCTTCCAATCTCCTCCCCCTCCCTTCCCCTCCCCAGACGGCTCACCGCTCCACCACTGGCTCCTGCACAGCTGTAGATGTAGATGACATATTCTTGGTGCCAAATGGCCACAGATAACGCTTCTGTAACATGTGACACAGGCCTGACGCGGTGACGTCCCGGTTCAGTCAGGCGGACCGCAGCTCGCCCCGTTGGCTGTTGTCTGTTTATAAGGGGGAGCGAGCGGGCACTGGGCTAGCAGCGGGGCAGGAGCTTGTCATGAAGGAGGTATTGATTCCTGCAGTCATTTTTAAACACAGAGCCATCATTGCCTGGTTACGAGTTTGGTTGTTAAGATCGCGAGACTGGACCAAAGTCTAGACCTGATCCTGGACTAGGGGACGGAGCAAAGTCTGTAGGCAGAGGTCTTTAATTAAAAAAGCTTCAAATGCACAAAATAACCCTCTACCACTGCAGAGGTCTGAACATTTATAAAAAAAATAAAATTTATTTGTTTGTACATATGTGTGTTTTACTGTGGTAGTTACCAGGGCCGGTCCTGTACATTTGGGGGCCCTAGGCAGGATAGGTTTGAGGGCCAAGCCTCAGTCATTTTTTAGATCAATTAATTTTTTCTATATAATTTTTATTTCTTTAAAACACAGAACAACTATTTTTCTAGGGGGGTGAATGCTTTGAGACATTTTTGACTTAGGGCAAGGGGGGGCCCCGGCAAACAGGAAGTATAACTCCTCTCAAAACTGACTGGCAATAACAAACAAACAATGAATATTTATTAAATAGAGCGACAAATGAATCAAATCAGCAAATGATGGATAAGCCTTGGGGCCCTCTAATGGCTGTGGGGCCCTACGCAGCTTAGTTTGCCTATAGGAAGGTTTGGCCCTGGTACTTACTATAACAGTTTTGTTAACTACATTTTTTAAAGACTTCTTTGTGCTAACGTGTATTACAAGCCCCACAAATTCAAAAATCCAATATTGCACATCAGTGAACAAAGGTGCAGTAATCACTCTTCTCTTTGTATTACTCATTATTATCTTTATTCTACAGAAATGACTTTTCTGAGCTTTATTCCATGTTAAGTTGTTCCCTCATCGAAAACAGACCTGGAGTTGTGTTTTGTTTCATTCACATCTGTTTGAGTAATCCTGTATTCTCTGGCGCTGAGTTCCTGAGCCCTCAGAACATTCAGTTCCACGAACCCCCACCCACTTCAGGAAGCACTGACCAATCAACAAGCCCTCTACATCCAGTCTGCGCTCATTTATTTATCCAAAAAACTCTACAGCCACTGATTCCTCAGACATTTTTACTTTTTAAGGAAAATAGCATTATACAAAAAGTTGAAGGAAGTGAAGTGCTTTTTTCCCCCACTGATTATGTTCAAAAGACCGGTAAAGAGCTGCACTCCGCTTCCCCCTGCTGCTCTCTTCACCTGTTTCTTTTTAGCACCAGTAGAAAGCCAGTAGAGACCAGTAGATCAAAAACTCTTTTAGTCACATAATGTTTTTAAAGGTTGTAAAACGTGCTGTTGTTCTAAAGGTGACCAATAATGGTTTAAAAATATAAATAAAAGCAGAATATTCTTCACCATGATTTAGATTAGCAAAGTATTTATAATTTCCGCTTTAAAAAACATCTCATCACTCTTCTGTAGACAGCAGGTTCTTTGAAGATGGTTATTCTCCTTATTTAAGAATTACATCGTTTTCAATGTTAGTTTCAATGTTAGTTTCACAATAAACATGATTAAACACATCAACATGCATGTGGAAGCAATCTATTCATGCCTCGTGCACATCTAATGTGGTTCCAGTAGAAGTGAGAGGAGAGACCTCTGCCTTTAAAATGTACTTTAAATCTGAGAACAAATGTGTTGGAGCCTGTGAAAGAAGTAGACCAACATTTGCATCTCTTCCAAACAGTTTCTTTTTATTCCTAAATAAAATGAAAAGTCCAGTCCTGATTCAGTCCTGGTTTAATTCTGGCGTATCCATAACTTCATCCTAGTGTGAAATATAAAATGGTGCCATGGATCTCGTAAAAGCCACACCCATTAACTGATAAAGCAAACTGCCTTTTCGCCCTCTTCATGGTGTAGTTTAGAAGTTTAATTATAACTCATCTAAGCCCATCTGAAAGAGCCACTGTCTCTGTCAGTCTGAAGGACCCCTGTGCCGGTACTATAGCTGTCTTATGCCTGTTCAAAAATGACATTAAGCAATATTTAGCAGCATTTTAAGTACTCTCTGTGTGCATTTTTTGAAAATACTCAAATCAAAGTCTCTTGTGGTCCGGATTAGTCTTTTTTTGCAGTTCAGACTGATTTAGTTTCTCATGGGCTTGATTCCAGACCACTTAAGTGTGCTTTAGACCTGGTTTAGATCTGGTCTAGTCTTGGTTTAGTCCTTGTCTAGAGGTTTAGACCTAATTTGGGTCTGGTTTTGTCTTGATTCAGGATTAGATCTGGTTTAGACCTGATTTGAGCCTATTTTGGGTCCAGTTTAGTCCTGATATAGACTTGGTTTACTCCTGCATTAGTCTTGGTTTAGTCCTGGTTTAGTTGTTTATTCAGTTTATTTTACAGTATAATTTAGGGTTAACTCTTTATTTTACTCTTTGTTTTATCAATCAATCAATCAATCAATCAAACTTTATTTATAAAGCACTTTTCATACAGTAATGCAGCACAAAGTGCTTCACAAGGTTAAAAGCAAAACACCCCCTCCCCACACCCCCTGTTCCCACATCCCCTCACACACCAATGTATACAGACCCATCAACACGCACACACACACACACACACAGATACACACACAGACACACACACACACATTAAAATACCAACCTTTTAGACCTGGGTTCGACCAGATTTAGGCTCATTTTAGTTCTTTAAAGATACTTTGACAGTGAAATACTTTCTGAGGTGGTACTTCATTATGTCCTGGTTTTAGTCCTGTCTTAGACTTGGTTTAATCACGTTTTTGTGCTGTTTTAGTCCTTGGTTTAGTCCTGATGTAGTTCTGGTTTAGACCTGTTTTTTTTACAACTTTGTTTAAGACATGGTTTGAGCCTATTTTAGGTCTGGTTTTGTCCTGATTTAGAACTGTTTTAGTCCAGATATAGGTTGATTTAGTCCTTTAAAGATACTTTAAAAGTGAAATACATTTCTGAGGTGTCCTGGGTTTAGTCCTGTCTCAGACTTGGTTTAATCAAGGTTTAGTCTTGGTTTAGTTCTGATGTAGTTCTGGTTTTGACCTGTTTTTTTTTACTGCCCTGATTTAGTTTTGATTTGGGCCTAATTTGGGTCTGGTTTTGTCTTGATTTAGACCTGGTTTAGTCCTGCATTAGTCTTGATTTAGACCTGGTTTAGTCCTGCATTAGTCTTGATTTAGACCTGGTTTAGTTTTGCATTAGTCTTGGATTTAGACCTGGTTTAGTTCTTGTTTATTTAACAGTATATTTTTGGGTTAACTCTTGGTTTATTCCTTGTTTTAGACCTGGGTTAGTCCAGATGTAGGCTGATTTTAGTCCTTTAAAGATGGCCCTTGTAAACCTAAATACTTTCTGGTGGTACTTAAGAAACTTGAGAACCACAGCTGTAGCAGATATGAGCACACTTACCTGAGAGGCTGTAATGTGATATCAGATCATGCCTCTCATTAATTTCTTGGTCACTGGGGGATAGCTGTTGCATATGGAGAAGGAATGATGGGTTGATTTTCAGTCAGTTTTCAGGCACTGGAGAAAAATACTGTTATTAGCTTAGAGGGGAAATGCACTAACAGAAAGAAAACGGTCACATGATGGTTTGTACTACTGCCTCAAAGCACAAATAATGGTTGTTTTCTCCATGGGTGGCCCAGCGTCCTCTCAGTATCCAAAGACATGAATGCACAGGTTAACCGGAGACTCTAAATGTCCCATAGTGAATGAATGAAGAGAGTGAATGCTTGTCTGTCAGTGTGTGTCTCTGAAGTCTAGGATTTATGCTCAAAAACACCAGAATATAGGTTGAAGTCCTCACAGCCCAAAACAGGATGATGGATGTAGAAAATCCTTAAACATCTCACATCTAGAGTAGTGCTTCTCAAACTGCGGTACTGGTACTACTGGTGGTGCTTCTTGTGGTGGTACACACAGCAGTCAGTTCTGATTTAGTTTCATTTAGAGCCAGTTTTAGTCCTGCTCTGGTTGGGGATTGCATGTAAAGTGTAGACCACTGTTTAGTCTTGGTTTAGGTACAGTTTAGTACTTGATTAATCATGGTTTAGTCAAAGTTTAATCCTGATTTAGTCCTGGTGTTGCCCTGTTTTAGAGATGGTTTAGTCTGGGTTTGCTCCCCTTTTAGTCCTTTTTAGTCCTGGTTATGTATTGCTTTAGTTCTGTCTTAGATCTTGTTAAATCAAGGTTTTGTCCTGGTTTAGTCCTTGTTTAGTCCTGGTTATGTTCTGATTAAGACCTGATTTAGTGCTGGTTATTTCCAGTTGTGTTAGTCCTGGTTTAGTCTGAGTTTAGACCTGGTTTAGTCCTGGTGTTGTCCTGGTTTAGTCTTGTTTTAGACCTGATTCAAAAAAGTTTTGTCATGGTTTACTCCTGTTTTAGACCTGGTTTACAGCCCTGTTTTAGAGCTGGTTTAGTCCGGGTTTGGTCATGTTTTAGTCCTTGTTAGTCCAAGTATAGTCCTGGTTATGTCCTGGTTTACACCTCTTTTAGTCCTGGTGTATTCTGGGTGAAGTCCTGATTTACACCTGGTTTAGTCCTGGTTTAGACCTGTTTAGACCTGGTTTACAGCCCTGTTTTAGAGCTGGTTTAGTCCGGGTTTGGTCATGTTTTAGTCCTTGTTAGTCCAAGTATAGTCTTGGTTATGCCCTGGTTTAGACCTGGCTTGGTCCTTGTGTAGTCCTATTTAAGCCCTGTTTAGTTCCGGTTATGTCCTGATTTAGTCTTGTCTTAGACCTGGTTCAGTCAAGGTTTTGTCCTGGTTATGTCCTGATTTTACAGTCCTGTGTTAGACCTAGTTTAGTCTGGGTTTGGTCCTGTTTTGGTCCTTGTTAGTCCAGGTTTAGTCTTGAGTATGTCCTGGTTTAGACCTGGTTTAGTTCTATTGTAGTCCTGTTTTAGACCTGGTTTAGTCCTGGTTATGTCCTGGTTTACACCTCTTTTAGTCCCGGTGTATTCTGGGTGAAGTCCTGATTTACACCTGGTTTAGTCCTGGTTTAGACCTGT
Source organism: Bostrychus sinensis (assembly GCA_020698575.1). Lineage (NCBI taxonomy): Eukaryota > Metazoa > Chordata > Actinopteri > Gobiiformes > Eleotridae > Bostrychus > Bostrychus sinensis. Next base: position 35,355,109 of record CM036240.1, read on the forward strand.
TTAGACCTAGTTTTACAGCTCTGTTTTAGCTCTGGTTTAGTCTAGTTTCATCCTGTTTTAGTCCTTGTTAGTCCAGGTTAGTCCTTAGTATTAACCCCAACTCTCCTGCTCATTTTGGGCGAAGGGAGACTGCTGCTTGTGCCACTAGCCAACTCATTAGCCCTGGGACGCAGAGGGTCAGACAAAACCATGACCAGCAGTCCCAGCAGAGCCTGAGTGGAGCAAACAGTCCATATATGGATTTCCATTACAGTAGTTTAGCTTAACAGCCTCAAGCTTAAATGTTGCTTGAATTTGCTTTGCATGATTAGGACACTTCAGTGAGTGATGCTCTTGAAGTGAAGTTGGAAAATACATATACGGCAACAACATAGTACAACACACTCTATAGTAACCCTGCAGGGATATGCTCCCGCCTATAAGTAAACCCAGTGGAAATAAGTCTGATGGTACTCTCATAAAAAAGAAAAAAAAATGAAGTAGTTTTGCTTCCATAATGGTCTTTATCTATACTGGCTCTGAGAAAAAACAAAAAACAAAAAAACAAAAAAAACAAAAAAAAACAAACATTGGACCTAAATATAATCAAATATAATATGATATGAGTCAAATATAAAACTGACTGTAATGTTTTTGATTCATTTTTGTATATCCTCTGTTAGACTTGGTCCTGTTTTAGTCCTTGTCAGTCCAGGTTTATTCCTGATTATGTCTTGGTTTAGACCTGGTTTTTAGCCCTATTGTAGTCCTCTTTTAGACCTGGTTTAGTCCTGGTATAATCCTGGTTTAGACCTGTTTTAGACCTGCATTAGTCTTATTGTAGTCCTGTTTTGGACCTGCTTTAGTCCTGTTGTAGTCCTGGTTTAGTCCTCGTTATGTCCTGGTTTAGTCCTGATTACGTCCTGGTTTAGACCTGGTTTAGTTCTGTTGTAATCCTGTTTTTGATCTGGTTTAGTCCTGGTTTAATCTTAGATATAAATCAAATATAAAACTGACTGTAATGTTTTTATTCATTTGTGCATATGCTCAGTTAGCAGACTGTGCTGCTAAAGCTAACAGGTACACAGCCATATGGTGCACAGATGGCTGCAGACTCCAGACTAAACATTCACTTCTATTGTACTTTACAGGTTTTTTTTTTTGTTAAATGGATTATTCCTTTTTACCTCACATCAAAACATACATTTAGTACTCAGTAATACAAAGATGTTACATAATGTAAATCACTGCTCAGTTTGTCCTCTGTGGGCACCTGTAGAAGTGGAATGTCCACTGGATTCTGTGGAGCAGTGATTCTGAACTTTTCACACCAAGTAAGAGTTTTCAAGGACCATCTTTATTGGACTAAATCTGGACTAAGCCAGGTCTGAACCAAGTAATAAAATAGGGATTCACTGAAAAATACATTACTAAAAAAAGGACTTAAGCGGGACTACACCAGGGCTAAACTAGGATTAAACCAGGACTAACAGTACCATGACTAAACCAGGTCTAAACCAGGACTAATGCAGTACAAATTAAGGACTAAACCAGATCTAAACCTAAACCAGGCTGAACCAGAAACAAACCAGAACTAAACTAGGACTAGCACAGTACAAATCAAGGACTACTCCAGGTTTAATACAGGACTAAACTAGGTCTAAACCAGAACTAATCCAAGATAAACCAGAACAAAATCAGGACGGAACCAGGACTAATATAATACAAATCAAGGACTAAACAAGTTCTAAACCAAAAATAAACCAGGATTAAACAAGGACAAATCAAGGACTAAACCCAGAAATAAAACCAGGCTTAACTAGAACTAAACCAAGACTATTAGTACAAATCAAGGACTAAACCAGGAATTACACTGGTGCTAAACCAGGACTTGAAATACAGCCAGAAGAAACCTACGTGCCACCAGCTATACCTGTACCACAGTTTGAGAACCACTGCTTTAGAGCAAATTTGAAGACCTATTTTTCTCCAGACGACTGAGTTCCTCAATCACGAGTAAACCCAGCGGAAATAGACCTAGTTATAAAACATGGCGCTTCGGAATTTAGTTTCAACGCCGTTCCTCTGGTCCTTACATTATTACTCTGATTAAACCGAGCACAGAGAGACACACAACCTTTCATTTCCACACAGCCCTCTCTCTGATTAGCCATGTGTGACTCTCTGTGCTCTGACATTTTGATCACTTCACCCCACGATTCCTTTAAATAATCATCTCCGCTGTCTTTTTTCTCTATGTGTTGCAGGAGCTGGTCGGGGCCTGTGTGCCGGGGGTGACCAGAGAGAGACAAAAAACAAACAAACAAAACAAACAAACAAAAAACAACAACAACAAAAAAAAAAACACTGATGCTTCTGTTTACATAAGCGCCGACACACTTCTGTAGCCATACATGCTCTGCTCAGAGGACTGACTCACGCCACACTGCCAGGGCATGGACCACTGAGTCACTCGCAGCACCCCCAGGGAACAGACAGGAAAGGTTGTTTGGACGTGCCAAGACGAAACCATTTTTTATTTTATTTTATTTATTTATTTTTAATTTTTTTGCAACAGGCTTGAGCTAAATTTGGATACCGTTGAGGAGCTGACACATTTTTCAGCTTATTTTTCTAATCCTAAATTTTAATTAAGTTTTGAAAAACTGTCTATCCTAGTATTTGTATTTTGTTGGAAAAGCTAGTGGAATCAAAAAATAGTGGTAGCATATGGAAGCAAAAAGATGCCAAAAAACATGCTAACTAGCATAATGGAATATGATCCATTTATTCGACTATAATACTAAATCGGTTAAAATTTGCTGAAATTTTAATTGCAAGACTATGAAAAATACAGATTAGCACTTAGTCTTTCAAAATGGTGAAACCTAACACATTATTAGCAATATCAAAAAGCCACTTTTAATAATAGGTTCTAAAGATGCTAAGCTAGCTTTGTGTAGCATTAGGTTGCCGAAAGCAGCCAAGGCTTCTTGATGATAACAATTCTTCCAACACTATTGCAGTCTTTTTCAGCTCTTGAATGAAAGTATCTGGCAACTTCCGACAAAGGACTAACCACAAAGGAGTACAATTTCAGAATTTTTTGTTTATCTTGTTGCAAAAAATCTAAATTCCTTGCACCATGCGTTGGAGAACCCTATTCCCCTCCTTTCTTCCATACTGGAATTTTAGACTTTTACCTTTTTATTACCTATGCTCCTTTTTGCAACCACTCCCGTCGAGCGCCCAGCAGACAGTCCCGGTTATCTCCACAGCACAAGGCCGCATCCGTGGCATCCTGACCCCCTTGCCCTCTGACCTCTTGGGGCCCGTGGTGCAATATCTGGGAGTACCTTACGCCAGACCGCCGACCGGAGAGCGCCGCTTCCAGCCACCCGAGCCGGCCTTGCCTTGGCCCGGGATACGCAATGTGACGCAGTTTGCCCCGGTGTGTCCGCAGTCGCTGGACGAGAGGAACATGCTGGCCGACATGATGCCCTCGTGGCTAACGGCTAACCTGGATATAGCGGCGACTTACCTCACGCACCAGAGCGAGGACTGCCTCTACCTCAATGTCTACGTACCCACGGAGGAAGGTGAGTGGAGCCAGTGGCGTGTGCAAGACAGGCAATGCAATGCAGCGGCTAATAATAACTAGGCAGGGCTAGGGGTTTTAAGCTAATGGGCTGATTTGAATATGCCCGAAGGATGGGGCTTTTATGAACACGTACCAAAATAGTTCACTGACCACAGATAAGGAGGGAAAGAATGGCTTAAACTTAACCCTGTAGAGAAATGAGAAGAAGAGAGAATGCAGTGCGGGGGATCTGGACCGGAATAATTCATAATAAGACATAGTTGTTATTTTGGTCACAGAAAACAACAGATGACTCGGCTGATATGAGGGTACATGGGAAGGATTTCCAGGAATAAGGCTGCGCGAGAATAATCCTTCACAGACTTAAGGCTGACTAACAAATACGCCATTTCACTGTCAAATTCTTGAAACACAAAAGTCATACAAATCCAAAAACAAATTTTTTTCTGCCATAAGCCTTTATTCATCAACCAGTTCTTAAACATGTTTCTCAGAGCTGCATGTTCTTTTCAGCAACATCATATTGCCATATACAGTATACTGGGTTCTATGGAGCTTTAACTTCTGTAATGCAAACGCAGAAGCAAATGCATTTCTTACAGCAGAGGTTTCTTAACACTATGTGGGACACTAAAAAGTTTATTTGGGTCATCAAAAATTTCCTATTAGTTTAAAGTTATTGTAAGCAGCATGCGCGCTCTACTGGTTTGAAAATGGTACTGCAGCCTAAATCAAAACAATGGTCTGTTAGTTGCCAGTCTTTCCACTTTTCTGATTGGATGATTGGCAGGGTTGCAGGGTTGTGGAACCAAAACAAAACATATAAACAAAAACAACTTGGCCATTATGTAAAATATCATTTTTATTGTTAATAAATCAGCTGTACAATTGTTAACAGTAAAACTAATATTTGATTTAGACATGTTTACATAATTTTTTATCACATATGGGGGTAACTTTTGTGAAATATAAAAAATAAATACTGCTCATAGCACTTTTAAAAATCAAGGAAAATATTTGTCGCAATCCATTGGCATTGAATAAAAAATGCCACTGGTGCTGTCACCACAGTGAACTATTTGGCAGCTTTTTTACACTGGATGCCCTTCCTGATGCAACCGGCCACATACTGTGACTGGAACTGTTAATTTGGTTAAAGTGTCCTTCCCTGACACAAAGTCAGTATATGAGCTGTCGCTTCTATTGAAAAAAATTATTTAAATATGCAATAAAATAAAAAAGAATGCACAAAACATGCACAGTTGTCACCACTGTTATTATGCACCAATTTAAAATGACTGATACATTAAGCAACTTGAAGGACCTCACAGTAGTTACATACAGAATACTTCTAAAAAGCAAAATCTGTATTTGTTGGGGTATGCATACTCTAAAACCATATGTCTGGTGTTTCTTTAACTTTATTTATGTTAAAAGTGCTATATTATGCAAAATCAATAATGTTATAATGTTGTTCTCTCATCAAAAACAGACCTGGAGTTGTGTTTTGTTTCATCCACGCCTGTTTGAGTATTCTCTGGTGCTAAGTTTCTGAGGCTTTAGAATGCTTGGTTCCTCCAAGCCTCCACCTTTCTTATGAATCCCCACCCACTCCAGGAAGCACTGACCAATCACCAAGCCCTCTACATCCAGTCTGCTCTCATTCATTTATCCAAAAAGGTGTACAGCTCTGTTTCCACTGATTCCTCACAGATATTTTTACTTTAGTAGTAAAATGGCATCTTGGCAGCTTTATTTCCCCCTTGATTTCTGTTCAAAAGAGCATATCAGAGGTGCATTCTGCTGCCCTCTGCTGGTGTCTTCATGTTTCTTTATAGCAGTAGTAAAGTATTTAGTGGAAACATTTTCTTTTAGACAATAATGTTGTTTAAAGGTTGTTAAATGTGCTCCTGTTCTAGAAGTGACCAAAATAAGAATATAGATAATAATATAGCCCCTTTAAATATATATTGCATAGAGACATAACTAAAGGTAGTGACTGTGCCTGCAACTCATTCAGATAAAAACCAAGGAGGAATCCTGTAACAACTGATAATGTAATAACTGCCAATAACATTTTTGAGCCATTAACATATAATATCTAACAAAGTCTCTTGGATAAGAGACAAAACATCTAAAACTCTAAAAACTAAGTCAGATTTTGTGTGTGTGTGTGTGTGTGATTTAGATAGCATGGAGGACTAAGAGTCTTCTAAGCAAATTAATAATATTCTGAATAGAACACTTTGTACAAGTAAATATAAACAAAAAAAAAAAAAAAAAAAAAAAAAAAAACTGGCACTTACAATTCATAATTATGTATGCCATCCAGCATCCACTTAGACTATTTCTGATGGGCAAACTACACAAAACTAAAAAAACTAAAAAAAAAAAAACTAAAAAAAAAAAAAAAAAAAAAATGGTAACACTTTAGCTTAGGCTCTACCTATTAACCATTAACTAAGTGCTAATTAGCATGATAGTTAGTGGTTAATTAGCTTTTAATTGGTAATTATAAAGCACCTATTAACCCCTTATTCTGTGACCATATTCTACAAGCTAATTAGCAACTAACTTATTCCCTTTAATAAACTCATAATTACTGCTCATTAGTAGGAAGTAAGAAAGTTGTTAGACCCAAATTATGATCTTTAAAATATTTATGTGGTTCTATTTCCTAATAATGCTCATACTCCAAAAATCTTAAGATTATAATTTATATTCAACAACTTCCTTACTTTCTACTAATGAGCAGTAATTATGAGTTTATTAAAGAAAATATGTTAGTTGCTAATTAGTTGTAGAATTTGGTCACACAGAATAAGGGATTATTAGATGTTTTATAATTACCAATTGAGAGCTAATTAACCACCTGCTAGCATGCTTAGTTAATGGTTAATAGGTGGACCCTAAACTTAAGTGAATGAAACATCTTATTTCCAAGAAATGCTCTTAAAGTGACAGGGGACCTAATCTGTTTCTCACAAAGTCAAATGATGGGTTTCTTCAAATAAGGTTCTTTTAATAACAACAAAACGTAAGATGCTGATCTAGACGTGTCCTAAATTAATTTAAAAGACACACAAAAAACCATAATAAAGCCCCTTTAACAAAATGTTTATATATTATTGGCTCAAAAACGTTATTACATTATTGGCAAGTTATTACATTATTGGCTTTATTACATTTAAAACTGACCCAAATTATTATGTTATTGGCCATTATTACATTATTGGTTACTGCATGTGTACGAACTCTCTCTAGTGGTATTTTCTTAATCAGTACAGCTAAATTAACGCCTGAAGTTTACTGATCTGACCTTGTTAAATATAAATATTTAACACCCTCAGACTCCCCTGAATCCTTCCCTTCTTTGACCCTGGACCCCCCCCCCCTCCTTCCCCCCCAGACCTCTCTCAGAGCCACCCTCTCTGTGCAGACACCTGCGTCAACGCCGTGGGGCTGGAGCCTGTCCTGTCCTGTTGTTGTTGGGGGCGGGGTGGCGAAGGGGACGCGGAGCCGCTCATGCATACATATGGGTTCATACACATGCATGTGACCCCCTCGCTCCTTTTAGATCCACCCGCTGGGCTCCACTACCAATTCATGGAGAAACGAAAGGAAAGAAACAGCAGGCACGCATCGCTCCTGTTGTGTGGTGCAATGTAAACTTAATGTTCTGTGTTTGATGTTCACTATATAGGCATGGAATTCAGGTACACAAGCACCCATACTGCTCCGACTGCAGGGAGGGGAGAGAGGCTCAGAGCTGGTTTTGAAGGAGCTCATACATAATCTGCAAAAGCAAATCCTGCCTAGTGAAGTCTTAATATTTAAAGGGGCTATATTCTGCTTTTATTCATATTTTTACACCAATCTTGGACGCCTCTAGAACAACAGCACGTTTTACAAGCTTTAAAAACATTAATGTGACTGAAGGAAAGTGTTTTCAATATACACTTTACTACTGCCATAAAGAAACAGAGGCAGAGTGTTGCGGTCTTTTGAACATAATTGAAGAAAAGCAGCACTTCCTTCGACTTTTTGTATGATGCCTTTTTACTACAAAATAAAAAATAGCTATGAAGAATCAGTGGAAGCAGCTGTACACCGTGTTTTGGATAAATGAATGAGAGCAGACTGGATGTAGAGAGCCTGTTGATTGGTCAGCGCTTCCTGGAGTGGGTGGGGGTTTGTGGGAGAGGCGGAGGTTTGTGGAACCGAGCGTTCTGAGGCCTCAGAAGCTAAGTGCCAGAGAATACAGAAATACTCAAACAACAAAACACAACTCCAAATATATTTTTGAGGAGGAACAATATAACATGGTTTCAAGCTAAGAAAAGTCTATTTTGCATAATATAGACCCTTTAAGGAAGAAGTAGCATGCAACTATGGAGGATGAAAACTGTCAAAATGAGAAAAAAATGTGTCATTAACATATGTCATTAAATAATAAAAAATGAAAATGAATACATTAATAATTAAATGTCATTTATTTTAAAACAATTAAATGTATATAAATGTTTTTATTATTTCATCATTTCAGTAATTCATTCATCATGAATTAATTTTATCTGTCAACCTCACCCATCGAAGCCAGTAGGCGGACTCTAACACCTGATTGGTTAGCAAGCACAGCAAGACAACACAGTTGATTCTAGGTCTGACTAGTAGTGACGTGCGAATCAACACCAAATTCAAAGTTGAGAAAGCTGCTCTATCGCACAGAACTATTGACTAGACCAGAGTTAGCCCTGCCCACTGGCTTTGATGGGTAAGGTTGACAAATACAATTTATTCATGATGCACTGCAGCACAGAAACATTAAATCCTTTTTTAAATTGTAAAATAATATATATTTTGTTTACATAAAATTACTATTTTTTAATTAATTATTTGTGTATTTATTTATTTCATTTTGACACTTTTCTTCCTCCATAGAAAAAGCCACAGCAGGTAATTTGCACACCTTGATCACCTTGTGAGAATACATTATGCTCTGCTGCTGTTTACGCTGTACACAGGCCACTTTAGGTAATGTGAAATAAATGACATGAAAGGCTATTTGGGAAATAGAAACTTAATGCAAGCACAGAGGTCATTTGCAATAAGGAGTATGTGTAATTATGACTGTGATTTATGCTTGTGATCTTCACCTATTTGTTGCCAGTCAACAATATTGCACCTTAAAAAACAAAAACAAACAAACAAAAAAAAAAAAAACAGGGCAACAGGATCCCAGGGGCCAACTCAAAATCTCAACTTTTCAACAACTAATATTTTTTGTTCCCTTAATTTAACGTTCATACGTCTAAAAACTTTTAATTTTAAGTTTTACTCACTATCATTATTTTTTTTAACTTATCTTACAGCCAACTTGCTATCCATTGTTTAGAAAAAGTTGTTAAAATTGTAACATTGTTTTGTTGAGTTTAGTATATTTATTATTATCAATAATACTTTTCTGAACAATGGATAGCAAGTTGGCTGTAAGATGAGTTAAAAAAATAATGATAGTAAATAAAACTTAAAATCAAAAGTTTTTAGGCATATAAACGTTGAATAATGTATATATTATTTGTTGAAAACATGAGATTTTGAGTTGGCCCTAAAACTCCAAAATCTTAAGGGATCCAGTGTATAAACTTATATAACTTTATTTATTTTTAAGGATACACAAAAGCTTATAGATATTGTGCAACAGAACATAACTAAACCTCAGAAAGCAGAAAGGTGTGACACTGACAGCTAAATTCATGAAGCAGATGTGGCTCATGTCAGTGGAGGCTAAAACCTGCTGGGCCACTGCACTGAGGGATTGATAGAACTGGATCCAGAATAAGTCATGGCTGCCGTTGAATTTCAGTGAAGGTTGCTCACTGGCACATAAAAAGTGTCAGGTGTGATAAAAGAGGATCAGCAAGAATAAAAAGGAAAGCTGTATAAGACAGTGGTGACAGGAGCAGAGCTGGAGGTGTGAAGGTGCTCTTTGTTCAGGACGAGGATAGACACGACTAGGAATGAGTCCATCAGAGGGACAGCTCATGGAAGTTTGGACATAGACAGAGGAAGAACAGTTAAAGGGTGCATACTATGCTAACCTTTGAGCTTTTTACCATATTATAATTTTTATTAGAGGGGTGGGGAAAAATAATAATTTTTCCAATGCATCAGTTGTTTCTTTAAAACAATTCTGAATTGATTTAGAAAAACTAATAACTGGAATTTGGTAAAGACTGCAAATTATTAAAGTGGGCTATGTCAAATATTAATCTTGTGCTGCTAATAGCTGTGCTAATTAGCCATCATACTCTGCTGTGTCTATCCCGCACCATTCTTTGCAAGCACTCTGACTTTTTTCAAATCAAATCTTCCCAACTTTATTCACATGTGAACTGAAAGGAGATGAGCAGGAGGCAGCAGTGTCTCTTGTGGGCTTTGGTCAGTGGAAAGCTTAGCAGTGCCGCAGGTAGCTTCACTCTTTCTATTTTAACTTGCTACTACTTTCTAGTTATTGCAACACAGTATAGACTAGTTTTGGCTGAAAGAGGACTTAAGGAGACAGACACATAATCCAGATTTATTATTAGTTTTTAAACTTGTACATGGCTTGGCCCCTGCTTATTTTTCTAACATGCTCACTGAGTCTTCCAGTCAAGAACATTTATCAGTTCCAGATCGTGGTGAGGGAGCTGTTACTGACTACGCCACAATACTCTGGAACTCTGTGCAACTTATCATACAAAAATGGTGACACTGTGCTTGTTTTCAAAACTAGACTTAAAACATTTTTATTCTCACAAGTTTTGGTTGATTTTAATATTATTTTAATCTTGTTTTTATTTGCTTTTAATTTTTGTAGTGTTTTTAAAAGTTTTATTCTTTTTTTAATGCATTGCTGCTGAGTTGTTTTTATGTATTCTATTTTTGCACTGGAGCACATTGAGTCTATGTGTGTCCCATATGAAATGTGCGATATAAATAAACATAATCCAAGCATTTTCTGCAACATGACAGTAAGTACTCCTCAAAAGAAGATTGCTTTTTAGTTAGTTTGGTTATAACACATTAATTGCTAATGCAAAGGTGTCAAAAAGTAAAAAAAAAAACATCAAAATCTGTCAGTTGGCATCAGTTAATCAGTTGACCTGAGATAAGAGGGTGTAGTGAACAGAATTAAATGAAGATTATTTTCCTGTTGAAACATCCAACAGGGGAAGTAGTAGTCCAAAGCTCAGCAGTCTGATCTCTGATCTGTTAAGGCCTTTGAGACAACTGCTGCTGTGTTATGTGGATATATAGAGATAGAACTGGAAAATGAAATTGGTTGTGTTTGTGTTTGCCATTGTTCTCTTTGTTCATTGGAACAAACAGCACTCAAGGCAGATAATCAAAGCTTCGCTGCAGTGACATAACTCGGTACTGAGGGGCCCCTGTGCAGGTTTTCAGAATTGGCCCTAAAGGTCTCATGCACATTCAGTACTTCAGGTTCATGTATAAAGCTTATAATTGATGAATAATTGCTGATAGCTGTTTTAAGAGAGCCAAAAACAAACAAAAAACAAACAAAAAGATCCTGTTGCTCCAGGTTTTGTCTTGTGAAATGTAAGACTTTTTAAAGACATTTTAACGCCACTTAGAGCGAAATTTAATGCCAACAACAGAAAAATAATCTGTATGAATTTTACACTAAGGAATTATCTGTACTACTCTCTGAAACTCAAGGGTTTAATCTTAAAAGTCTAATACAGATGAAAGAACTCCAGTGCTGCATTAAAAAAATCATAAATAAATGAATCATGCATTTGAATGCTACATTTCTTTCAGTAAATATATTTTGTTATTGCAGTGTTGTAAAATTAACATAATTTTGACAAATTTTAAGACCTAGATGTATAAAATTTAATACCTACTCATAATATTTAAAACTTTTAAGGCCTTGATTGTGACACAATCTAATTTAATACATTTTTAATGCTTTTAAGAGCTTGGGGATACCCTGTAACAATTGTTATTTAGAGGCAATTTTGTGAGCTATTTATAATTAGTATTTTGTGTTTTTGTCTTGAGAAAAAAAAATTAAAGACACATTTATTCATTACTTTTATAGGTTCAAAATTTGGTCTGATTTAAAATTAAATAGTAATTTTATGGTAAAAAAAAAAAAAAACTATGTTCTGCAACAGAGTTATGTACTGTTCCTGTTTAATTACAAATATTTGAAATCCATACTGACCATAGAAGGACAAGGGCCCCCCCTAAACCTCTTGGGCCCCAGTGCAGTTGTCCTGACTGCGATGCCTGATGTTACCCCTGCTTCACTGTCTTAGCATTTAGCCTGTTGCATAGTTTAAATGAGGACATATGTAAAGTACTCACTAGGAGAATAAACTGACAGCGACAAAATCTCACATTCTTCTTCTTAAAGCTCTTTTTGGTCCCATTGACTCACATCAAAATCACTTATTTTCACTCTACTGCCATAGCAATGCACAAATGTTAAATCATGTTTATTCCTCTGTATTCCTCTGGTTTTAAGAGGAAGAACATGAGTTTCAAACAATGTTTGTGGGATTTTCTTTCTTTTTTATAATGACACACAAAGTAAAAATGTATTAAATCAGTGTTAGGGCTAATCAGAGACTTTTCAGGGTCCGGTAATTCCTGCACAAACTAAAAACACTTTGCATCTTTAAACAGTAAATAATTCATGTTTTATTTAAAAATATGTAGGAATTATGTAAATAAACTGGCATTTAGAGGGTAAAAATATGAAAATGAATTTACTTTTGCTCTCTGTGACGAGGACAGGGGTTAAGGATAAAAAAATGAATAAATAAATAAAATAAAAAAAGTTTTTCTTTATGTTTTTATATTTTAAAATGTGACCCGGAGACCTAAAGGGTTTTAAGAGGAAGAACCTGATTTTTAGGGCTTGAGGGTTAACACGTGCAGTGTCTTTGGATGCTGAGATGAAGCCAGAGTACCCAAAGAGAACCCATGATAACACGGGGGACATGCCGACCTCCACACTGAGAGACAGGAGCACTAATCACTCTGTCAGCATGCACCCCTAGTTTTTACAAATCATTCTCATTCTTATTTGGTTCCTCTGCCAGAACAAAACCGTGGATCTATGAGTTTAGCTAACCGTAGCATCCAGCTCTCCTCAGCTCCTTGTTACAGTTAAACAGCAGTTTGTATGCAGCTACTGGAGCATTAAAGAAATAGTTGGACGGATGCCTACTGAATAAATTGTGCTATTTTTTTATATCAGTGAATAGTAAAACAAATAAAAAGTATGTATCTTTGTTATATTTTTGCCCTGAACTGATAACTGATATACCATATGGTGCTAATCAACGCTAATGTTTCTGCCCATTTTTAGGGCTAGCTTCATTTGCATTTTTAAATCAATGAACTTGTTGTAAAACACATTATAGCTTGATAGACATTGTATGTTAACACAAAATGATGTCTCACAGGCTTAAGTGGGCCAAGACTGCACCGGCAAGTCTGCACTTCAGCCATGACAGAATCACAGACAGAACTTCTCAAAGCAACTAAAACACTTACTAACATGAGTTCCACCACAAGAGGCTGCTCTTTTAACCATTAAACAAGCAATTTTCACATTTATAACTGTACCAATACAATCGATTTTCTTCTGTAATATCCTGTATTGTTGCAAAAACTTTTTCAAAAGGGTTTATTTATTATTGCTTTCCTGACAAATCATGAAAAGCTTAAGAATAAATGTTTAATGTTGAATTCTGTATCACAAATTTCTAATAAAATTGCACAAAAAAAAAAAAAAAAGTGTTGAGTTGATGGAAGCTAATTCCAGTGTGAATGCAGCCATGTTTAGAGCAGGGTTTCCAGATCTTGCTGACAGTTTCCAGCCCAAAACCTGTCCAACACAATAAAAACCTGCTCAAAACATAACCACTCTGAATGTTAAAACAGAGAGAGAGCACAAAACTTAACAGCAGCACTATAAAAAGTCACACAAACAAGTTTTCTACAAAGAGTGCCATCAGACGACCAAAGCCTTCCTCGTCAAGGCATCATAGGCTATGTTCACACTGCAGGCAAAAGTGGCCCAAATCTGACTTTTTTGCCCATAAGTGACCCGTATCTGATTTTTTCCTGACATTGTGAACAGCGCAAATCAGATTTTTTCTAATGTGACCCAGGCCACTTTCATATGCGCTCCTAAATCAGATATGTATCTGATCTTTTACAATGTGACTTCAGTCTGAACGACCGAGTCACATTTTATCTGACTTTTACAGTCACTGAAATGCAACAGATGATACAATTCTGAGCTGGAAGAGGCAGGGACTGGTCTGGTCAGATGATGACAAGGCTCAGCAGACAACCCTGATGGAGCTGGTCAGTAAAAAAAAGTGAGGTTTTAAACCTATTTAGTGTTTAAGGTGACAATCCTGTTGAAGCTAAACTTGAAGGGACGTATTGTAACTGTGTTGAGGATAAATGAGAAGAGAAATAAGATGAGAAATATTAAGAAATTAGGCTCGAGGAGTGTCACTGACAAGCCTCTCACATCCCACCACTTCACACTCCATCAAGTCTTGTTTTTTTGTGCCTGCGGCTCACTTCAGGGCTGGGAACAGTTCACACATGAGACTGATGAAGTTACATTTAAACTGCAATGTGAACAGTTGTGAAAAAATCAGATTCCAGTGAAAAGTCTGGATTGAGCATTAAGACCTGCAGTGTGAATGTAGCCATATAAACCACAAAAAGTATGAAATCTCAACATGAAATCTGAGCAACCAAACATGAATCACTCATTTTAAATCAAATGAACCTGATGATATGAGTGAGAAGACTCAGCACTACTTTATTTGCCATAAAATGACAACAGTTTTGTTAGTATTTTCCCCAGAATATTTTTCTAAAAACCCACCAGATGTTGTGGAAAGCAGTCAAAATTTTATAAATCAGCCCAATGCTATTTTTTCAGCCCAAGGTATTCAAAAGAAGCCCATTTTGGCAGAAACCAGCTCAATCTGGCAACACTGGCTTAGAGTGTACAATAATGACTACCTGTTGTTGCCTGCAGACATCCACGAGGAGGGGGGCCAGCGGCCGGTGATGGTCTATGTGCACGGGGGCTCCTACACCGAGGGCACCGGGAACATGATGGATGGGAGCGTCCTGGCCAGCTACGGCAATGTCATCGTCATCACCCTCAACTACCGCCTGGGAGTGCTGGGTAAGGGCGCCTTTAGCCTGCTCCAAATCCAGCTCTATTCTGATGGATCAATTAATGCTGGGCTCGCTGGATGGCTGGACTATAAATTGGAATTGTGTTGTCCTGGGACATGCAGGATACACTGGGAAATCATTACAGGACATGTTATTTGCCAGGACTATGTTGCCAAACCAAAGCTGAAATAGAATCAATTACCAGTGCAAAGTAATCCAGGAATACATTATCTCAAAGTGTAAATCAGTTAATAAAGATATGATTGACATATATTCCCAAAATTGCCACATGTTTGTAATATTTTGAGGTTGCTTTTCCATTTACAAAACTATGTAATTTGACGAATATATTTGTGTTTAGATGTTATCAGCCAGGCTATAAGGCTTCATTTTATTTCCTCATTATAAATATTTGATAGGTCTGTGAGTCTTTAGCAGTCCTAATCAGTCCTAGTCAAGTCCTAATTTAGGTTGATTTAGAGCCAGTTGTATACCTGTTTTAGTTCTTGGTTTGTATTTGTTCAGGCCTGTTATATTCTTAGTTTCTGGTTTTGTCCTTGTTTAGACTTGTTTTTTTTCCTGGTTTAGACCTGTTATTTCCCTGGTTAGACCTGGAACTGTGGTTAAGAATTTGTCTTGGTTTAGTCCTTGTTTAGTCATTATTTAGTCCTGATTTAAACCTGGGTTAGACCTGGTATAATCCTGGTTTAGTCCAGGTTTTAATTCAAAGATAGGCTCCGCAAAACAAATGAAGACATATCTGAGCCTGAAACGTCACATGTGTGTGAAAAATAAAAAAATCTGGGAGCTTCATTTGTTGTGCAGAGCCTATTTTTGAATTTTTACTCATGGTCTTTTGGTTCCAGCACACAAGCTTATTTGTTCTGGATGTGCGTGTTGTTCTTTTACTTCATTAGTCCTGGTTTTGGCCTGGTTTAGACATAAATTCATCCTGGTTTAGTGCTGGTTTTGTCTTGGTTTAGGCCTGGCTTAGACCTTTTTTTATTTTTCCTGGTTTAGACCTGGTTTAGAGTAGACCTGGTGTGGTCATGGATTTGTCTTGGTTTAGTCCTTGTTTAATCCTGAATTTATACTGAGCTTTAGATTAGACCTGGTTTAGTCCTTGTTTTGGCCTGGTTCAGTCCTGGTTTAGTACTGGTTTAGTACTGGTTTAGACCGGTTCATGTATTCATTCTGGTTTAGCCCTAGGTTTAGTCCTGCTTTGATTCTGGTTTTGGCCTAGTTTAGTCATGAATTCATCTTGGTTTAACCCTGGCTTAGACCTGGTTTTGTTTGTCTTTCTTAGATCTGGTTGAGTCCTTTCTTAGACCTACAGCGCTGGTTTAGATCTGGTTTTGTCTTGTTGTAGTCCTTTCGTAGACCTGGTTTAGACGTAGTTTTAGTGAAGTTTTACTCCTTGTTTAGTACTGGTTTAGTCCCTGTTTTGTCCTTATTTAATAAAGTTTTTTTTTCTTTTAGCTTTTGTATTTATCCCCTGGTTTAGATCTAGGTTAGTCCAAATTTTGGCTCCCTTTCGTTCATTAAAGATGGTACTTGGAAAGCCTAATATTTTCTGAGGTAGCCCTTCGTGTGACAGGTCTCAGAGTCAGTGAGACAGGTATTATTCCAGCTGTAGGACGTCCCTCCCTTGTCCCACTGCAGATTCAAGTTTGTCTTTGTTAGTCCTGCTGTATGACATGACTAATGTAGCATGATGTATAATGACTTGACCTGCTGTAGAACCATAATCCCAGTCTCTCCACTGTTCAGATGTGACGGGCATATATCCTCTGTCAGCTCAGGCCCAAATCCTGCACGTTGAAAAGGTCACTCCCCGTCCCCGTCTCACAATCACAAATTAGCTCATCATGCAAAATAGTGCAGTTTAGTACAATAATTCTCTAACAAGTACCAGAAAAAATTGAGGATTACTAAATAAGGACAAAGCAGGGACTAAACCGGTGCAGAATAAAGATAAAAAAACCAGGTCTACAAAAGGACTAAGAGAGAAGAAAACCAGGTCTAATCCAAGTCTAAAGGCTGGGACACACCATGTGGATTATTAGCCTGGCACGATCGGACAGTTTGATGAGGTCGGCGACATACGTTTGTTTAGTGTGTTCTGTGCCATTGGAGAGGCTTGGAGACCTAGTTTTGGCCGACTGAACATGTTGAATCGGTGTCAGCCTTGAAGGAGAGCTTGGCTGTGTTGATTGGCTGTGTGCTTCTTTCTCATGTGTCATACAGCTCAAGATTATTATTAAATTATAGGAAATTTTGTTCTAACAACTCCTCATTATGTTTCCTACATTTGTGACGCTAATCTGCTGCAGCTAGCTTACCTTAGCTTTAGCCTTGTGCAGATGAAAATATAATCCTCCTCTGAGGCAAACAGCTGCAATAATCCAGTCTTTTTTATTCATTACTTTAATGAGACATGTTTAATTTAGCACATATGATTATTATTCAAGGATAAATACATGAGTGAAACACTTGAGAGTTGTGGAGGTTTATTTACAGAAGCCCATTAATCAAGCTTTAGCCTCTAGCGCTGCCTTCTGTTATAGATAGTTACATCGTACACAAATGTAGAACATCTGCATCTGTGCTGCTCTGCTCAATAGTTGGTACACTTTTTGTGCTGACCAGGCCAGGCATGAAGCTATCCACTGTTTTCTGACGGCTGTGGGGGGCTTTGGGTTGGTATGTCCCAGCCTTAAGACAGGACCAAACCAGGTTTAAACAGAGGTGGATCAAGTAGTCAAAATCTGTAAAAGTACTGTTACTTCAAAAATAATATTACTCAAGTAGAGATGAGAATAAAATGTACTTAAGTAAAAAGTACATTTGAATGTTTTAGTAAAATTTTTTCCCCCACTTTGCCACAAAGGACAAAAAACACTTTAACCTCCTTAGACAATTGTGACAAATTTTACTCAAGTGAAAGTAAAAATAAAATCGTTCAAAATTTACTCAAGTAAATGTATGTTCTACAAAATGTACTCAAAAAATGTACTGTAACTTACTTGAGTAAAAGTATCTAGTTATTGTCCACCACTTGGTTAAAATCAGGACTAAACCAGGTCTTAGACAGGACTAAGACAGGTCTTAACCAGGACATAACCAGAACTAAACAAAGACTAATCTTGGACTAAACCAGGACTAAAGTGGGCCTCAACCAAGACCCAGCAGTGGCCTCTACACTTTGCATATAACATGTGATGCCCAACTAGAGCAGGACTAAATCTCCTCAAATATTTGTTAGGCTTACCACGCACAGGAAGCTGGATTGTCATAAAATTAGTGAGTTCACAAACTCCATCCATCTTATCAGGACTCTCACTGATCCCTTTGGGTCTGGACCAGTGGTGGTGGAGGCCAAAGATGTGGCAGTACTGCCGCTAGTGGGCGGGTTTTAGGTTTGCCAACAGCAACAAGCACTTTTAGTGATACTTGTTATCAACATGGCGACATCGAAAAATGTAACTTATGCTGCTGTACATATACAAAAACAGCAAAAATCTTGTGATTGTGTTGTTTTACTATTGTAGTGGTTGGTTGTTTATCTACGTTACTGGAGCATTATTCAATAACCTCCAAGTATTCTACTGAAAGTCCTGCCTCTTTACAAATGTTTTCAACAGAAGGCATTACAGATCGATATCTGGCCAGATTAATGTTAGGCACCATTTTTTTAAAGAACAATAATAATAGAATAGAATCTTTTTCCTCAAAGTGTGTGAACCCCTGCTGCCTTTCCCACAATATCAGGCCTACAGCAGGTTAAAATGGCTGAATTCTCCCTGTCCTGAAGCGCCTCACATCACTGCAGCGGTATCATATCTGGAGCCCAGCTCGAACAAGATTAATGGCTTCTAATTAAAATGCACATGCATAATCAAGACATCCAGCATGGAGCACTTTCCACTATCTCTGCAGTATTACCTCCACACATTATCTGAGTATGAGAGCCAGATCTAAACCAGGTCTAAACTAGGTCCAGCATGGACCAGCATTGTCTGCAATATTACCACCACACATTATCTGGGCATTAAGGCAAGATCTGTTATGTATACAGCATACCAGAATATGTTTAATGTGTGAACATTGGATTTTATCTCAGAGATTACATTTTGCGTAGCCTCACCATCTGCAGTGTTTAATCCTTCAGTGGGCCACAGAACCATTAGCAGCCTTTTGTTTTTTAAGAGTGTCCCTCGTGCCGGCAAACGCCCCGAAGCTAATCTTTTTTCACTTTTTTATTTTTTTGAGCGCCGACTCAAGTCTGATCTCTGTACCTCCACGACTCAGTGCACTCCGAACAAGGAAAGTCTCACTCCCCGTTGGTTTTTAAACTAATTTTAGACAAAAACACAAGGCTTAAGGGCTGAATAAAAAGCACATCTCACAATCCTGTTATAATTACGAGCAGGTCACATGGGATATTAAAACATACAGAGGAATTATATTTACAATACTGAGCGCTATATCGTGTCTCAAGATGCGTCTAATTCCTGTTTGATCCTCAGAGGATTTGCGGCGTGTTTAATAATTCATTGAAAGAAATTAATTAAAAAGTGCCAGCAGCAGGTTAGTGTGCACAGAGCCAGTCTCATAATGAGTTCTTTTAAAGCTAATCCTGGAATGGTCAGGGTGATTTAGCCTTTCTGACACCCGCACATTAATCTGTCGTTTTAGGGTGAAATATTTATTTTTGTGGAATTGCGTTATATGACTTATGAAATTAGCCTGTTTAATTTATTATTCACTTTTATGCTCTCTGTGTGTTTTATGATGGGTTATGTAACTGTGAAAATCCAATGGACTTGGACTCTATCCAAGGGCATTAGCAATTAATTATATTTCACAGAGAAAGCACAGTAAGATGAAAGGTGAAAGAGACAAACAGTGAATCTGTAATTAAAGCAGAGGGGCAAAAAGTTTAGGATTTCCCAAGATAATTGACTTCAACCAATCCCTGTGCATTTCTACTAGATTGGTAAATGAACATGGAGGCTGTGCCATATTATGGGCTATATGAAATTATATTGTGTGAAGAATAAGTAAAGTATAAAGCTGAAGGAAATACAAATTCACAAACCAGGCAGAAGCTGCCACACCCTCTCAATAGCAACACAGTTACTACACAGGAACCTATCAGGAGGACCCTGAATCCCTCCCTGTATCTTTGTCTCAAATATTTGGTATTTTTATGAATGAAAATGAATTGTGCGTGTTTTGCTATATTAGAATGTACAACTGGAACATTTAGTGTTTGTTTTTATATTATATTATATAATATACCAGGCTTGACATTAGCACTAGCCAACCGGCCAAATGCTGGTAGATTTCCAATTTGGCTAGTAGCACTTTAGTCTCACCATCCACTTTGGCTGGTTGGAGTTTATGCATGTATCTTAACTTTAGAGGTCCTCAATTCCTTTTGCTAAATTTGAGTGACCGCCTTAATTAGTACAGAATATTTCATCATGATCTGAGAAAAAAACAACAAAGACATGTATTAAAATTGACCACACGCAAAAAAAATCTAATTTATTCTGCCTATATTTGTTTTCCAGATATTTGACAAAATCCTTCACATAAAACCAAGCTTTACATTTCATTAAGCTTATTGTATGCTATAAAATATGCTAAAATAATAAAATAAACATTTGAACTAATTAAAATATGGCTAGTAAAAACACTAATTCCTTTTGAGAAGGACTTGCCACAGAGGCCAGGGAGCAAAAAAGTTAATGTCAAGTCCTGATCATATTTATATATTATATTAGGGCTGGGAAAAAATGTTATGATATTAGCATGTTTTGTAATGCAATATATTAAGTATTGATTCTTGCCCAATGCTGACATGATGCATAATAATGGTGCTACAATGATGAACTGTTTTCCGACTCAAATGTGGGACCAACATGGTGAAGAAATCTGCCAGGACTGTAGAGGGCAGCACTGCACTTCTAAGCACTTGGTCTACCAAATGCTGTGGCACATAGTCCCAGCCCTATTTTATTTGATCATTTGTACAGAGTTATACTGAGAGTGACTTCACACTAAAAGCATCAAGAATCACTTCCCACTGCTCCTTCTGTGACAGTTGTGTAGTAGAGGGTTGTTGGCCGCTGACTGAGAGCCACTGAGCCAACTGTTGCAAAAGACTTCAACAAAAGTGTGTTTTGCTAATAAACTGTTTATATGTAATTGTCATTGATGTTCCAGAAAACAATAGGATTAAAAAAAATTCTGATGAAAGTTGCAGTGCAGCACTATTCTTCTGCTGCATTATTAGCTCAGCAGTGGAGTGAACATGTCTTTAAATACAATGGTGTCTGTTTTAGAATGGACTGACGGATTTGCTTCTTCTGATAGTGTAAGTGGCAGTGGGGTCCACAATGCCCCCCTACTGGCCTGGCAGACACACTACTGTTTTTATTTTTCTGCTCTTTAGCCTCTCTAAAGACACACTGATCCATGTACCACTCCATTGAAAACACTATGGCATTGTTGTGGTGTAAACGGCCCCTCGGTTGTTCTGCAGCTGTTCAGTTGAATGTCTTTGAGATAAAAACGCCAGCTTCTCACACTGAGTTTATCAATAATCCACAGTCTGAGGCTAAAATAAGACCCACTTTCCTCTTTTATCACACTCCTCTCTCCGCAGACGTGCTACATTATTAAGAAGTGATTTGAATAAAGCTCTAATCTGCATAAGGGAGTTATTCATGTCTGCCCTCGGTGATGGAAGTGCCGCTAACATGTGGAGCTCGGAGCTAAAGAGCAGCCAGTCACATGTCTGTTCTGTGTCTCATCTTCATCACCAGAAACCATCTCCATCATCATCCTCATCCTCTCTGTCAAGTCTCTGTCATCTACTTCTGTCTCTGCCATCTCCAGTGCATTCAGAAGGTAAGCGTCACTATAAACATCTCATTAAGTATTTTTGTTTGCTCATATGGTGTCTGCACGTGTCTTGAAAACAAAATACCCAAAAATATTTTTGTAGGGTTTGACAATATGGCTATACAATATATTATTTTTATGTATTTGAGCATTAGTTCATAAATTTACTGTATGATGATATTAAAAGTGCTATTATGTAGGCATGGGGGCTGTGTCATATTAAAAACCATGAGAGATCTATGTTGAATATTGCAATATCAATATGACTGGCAATATTTGGGTACTCTTCATAAAGTTAGGGTTTCGATAGCCATGGACATAGTTAGTTCAGTTAAATGTTAATTAATTAAAATATACAAGGCGTTGGACTCACTGGTCAAAACTAGGGCTAAATCAAAACTTACTACAGACTAAATCATAGTTACATTTGAAGCTTTTATCTGGCCATAATTTGACAGAAAGTTTCAGACACTGATGTGGGATGTAGGATGAGGGATGCAAAGTGAGAGATGAGGGATGCAGGATAATAACTTTATTTCTTATTTGAGGGATGCAGGATGATCAATGTAGGGTGAGGGATGTAAAATGAGGGATGTAGGATAATAACTTTATTTTTTTTTTTAGGGATAAGGGATGTTGAATGAGGGGTTCAGGATGTGGGATGTAGGGTGAGGGATAAACGATGTAGGATAATTATAGCTTTATTTCTTTTTTAAGGGATGCAGGATAAGGGATGTAGGATAATTATAACTATTTTGAAGGATAAAGGATGCAGGATGAGGGATTTAGGATAATAATAACTTTGTTTCTTTTTTGAGGGATGAGGGATGCAGGATGAGGGATGTAGGCTTATAATAACTTTGTTTCTTCAGGGATGTAGAAAGAGGATGCAGGATGAGGGATAATAATAATGCCTTAGATTTATACAGCACCTTTATAGATCCCCAAAGCGCTTTATATTGCATTATTCATTCACTCAGTCACATTCGGTAGCAAGCTACTTCTGTAGTCACAGTTGCGCTGGGGCAGACTGACAGAAGCGTGGCTGCCAATCTGCGCCTACAGCTCCTTCGACCACCACCAAATACAGCCACACTGACACATTCATGCGTAGGCAAGGTGTCTAGCCCAGGGACACAACGGCAGTATGCGTTTCGGATGAGATTTGAAAAGGCTACCCTCGAGTTACTGGGCGAATGCTTAACCCACTGCACCACCATCGCCCCATCGATCTAGGGTGAGGGATGCAAAATGTAAGATGAGGGATTAAGGATGAGGGATACTGGATGTATGATGAGGGATGCGGTGTGTGGGATGAGGGATGCAGAATGGGGGATTGGCCCCCCTCTGGTCTAGTTGTTGGAGAGGCTGAAAAGGTGAAAGTAAATGTAATGGCAGACAGTGTTTGGATCAATTTGACTTGTTTATGGCAGTTAGGATATTGTTCTCACAATAAATTAATAAAATAGACTATGAATAAATAAATAAAAAACACAACATACAAAACATCTTACATCACTATATAATATGTCACAAAACAACATATGCATATTTTTCACAGCTAACTGCAATGAGAGTCTATGTTCTGCTTTACCAGCTCATATGAATTGTGTGTTATGAGGATGCCTAAAGTAAATAGAAAGTCAGAGGAATGCCCAAAGCAGCAGTACTTTCAGGATGTGCAGCACTACAGTCATACAGAAGACACTGCAGCGTGAGGAGCTAAACACAGAGCTGGGATGGCTCTATCGAGAGGCTCTTACTTTAGAAAAGCCCTCGCAGTCTGCAAACGACAGGAGCTAATTCAATAACAGCCACAGACAGCCTTAAAGGGACAGTTCAGTGTTTTGTAAATGGGTCTTTATCAGATGCTTATGGATGATTACTGCTGTCAGTCTGTGGTCGGTTCGGAGGAGCAGACAGGAGCAATGACACAAGTCGTGCGCTGGTTCAAGTGAAGAAATCCAAAATGGAAACTTTTTTTTCACATACAGTATTGTATTGAAGCAGTTTATTACAAAATGCAGCAAATTATTTATTATTATTATTATTAGGGTAACCAATTATAACATTTTTACTTAATGCGGTATATTACAAAATGTGGTTTAACATGGATTTTTTTCTCTCTCGAAATTAATGGTTTCTTTGTGAAACATCCATGAGCTTTGTGGTACTGTATTTTTGTACCATTTTAGCTTAGCTTCCCATTCAGCATTTTTCCTTTTAGCCATTCTCATTTTTGCATTTTATGGCAATCACTTATACCTTTCCAGAAAATTATCACTACAAAAAAACAATGATAAACCTCTCAATATTTGCTTATGCTTACAAATACATGAATCCTAATGTCCAAAATGCTCATTCAAACCTTAATAGCACAAAACAAAGAGTACTCCGAAGCAGCCATTACCTTGCATTTGCCCATATTATACCATTATGAAAGACATTTGTGACCAAACACATGTAAATGATGAAGGCTATTATGTTGCTGCTCATTATGTGTGGTGTGTTCAGGGCCCTCTCCAGGTTGTGTTAAAAAATGAGCTCCTGCAGTAATGAGATATAGTGTGGTGTAGTGGAGAGCCATTAGCAGCCTTTGTGTTCTCTCCACAGTTAGCTGCAGAGGAGGGGATTAGAACAGCGCTGCTGTGGACCACAGCTTTGGACATTCACACGACTCTACTCCTAAAAAGTGTGGAGCTTCTCACACTAACTACACCTATGGAATGTCTTTCAGTCATCTTCTTCTGCTTAGTACAATTAGGTGTCATCTATGACTGGAGCCTATCCCAGTAACTGTGGGACTTACCCTGGAAAGTAGCCAGGCAGTCACAGGGCTGACAGATATACATAGATACACACAGGCAGACCACCATTCACTTACAATCATTCACTAGGGGACATTTAGAGTTGGTACGTAAGTAATTTGAAAGAAGCCACGGTAACCCCAGGAGGACATGCAAACCAGCATTTACCATTAATGCAGAGGACTAATCCATAATCCTCCATAATCTAAAACTAAACTTTAAGCATATCTAACTTTCTTTTTTGAGGGATTAGGGATGCAGGATAAGGGATGTTGGGTGAGGGATGAGGGATACAGGATGAGAGAGGTAGGATGAGGGATGTAGGATAATATCTATATTTATTTTTGAGGGATGAGGAATGTAGGGTGAGGGATGCAAAATGAGGAATGAGGGATGCAGGATGAGGGAAGTAGGATGTAGGATAATAACTTTATTTCTTTTTTGAGGGATAAGGGATGTTGAAGGAGGGATGTAGGATAATTATAACTATTTTGAAGGGTAAAGGATGCAGGATGAGGGATTTAAGATAATAATAACTTTGTTTCTTTTTTGAGGGATGAGGGATGCAGGATGAGGGATGTAGGATAATAATAACTTTATTTCTTTGAGGGATGAGGGATGTAGGGTGAGGGATCCAAAATGAGGAATGAGGGATGCAGGATGAGGGAAGTAGGATGAGGGATGTAGGATAATATCTTTATTTCTTTTTGAGGGAAGTAGGATGCAGGGTGAGGGATGTAGGATAAAGGATGTAGAATGCAGGAGGTAGGATGAGGGATGCAGAATGTTGGATGAGGGATTTAGAATGAAGAATGCAGCAAGAGGAAAATGGGATGTAGGATGAGAGATGGAGGGTGTAAGACGAAGGGTGAGGGATGTAGGATTTAGCATGAGGAATGTAGGATGTGGGACGTAGGATGAGGGATGAAGGATGTAGGATGACAGACGCAGACCTCCATAATCCTACATAAAACTTAATCTAAAACTGAACTTTAACCTATCTAACTTTTACCATTATAGCAAAACATGTAAATAACTTATAATGAAAAATAATCAAAATAATCCAGTCTCCAAGTATTTAGTATGGTTACTCTCTTGAAAAAGAAAGAATGTGATGATAAAATGTGGCTATAATTGGAATAAATTGGAATAAATCTGACACCAATAAAATGACAAGAAACACAGTCAAATTTACAAATTAGTTCTAGACATGAAGCGTCTATAGATCCATGACTGAACTTGGAATCACACTGCAATACTAAAATGCCACAGGAACATGATGGTAAACATCTCATATTTAAATTTTACCATAACTTAATTATATTCCATTTCCCCGCAGAGACAGCAGTGCAAACACACAGTTAATCTGTCATGATTAATATTGTCATATTGTAATTGGAAAAATGATAATGGATAAGAGAAATTCATTAGTGTTTTCCTTGGAGGCATGTCTTTAGATTTGTGCATTTAAAATAGAGTTGCTCTTCAATACAGCAAACATAAATGATTTTACTCTCATTGTAACGCTACAGTCTAAAAAGATTAAGTTTTACAGCTCAGAATACCCTTCCAGTTCACTCTCTATCTCAAAAATTTCTGTCTGTTTATTAACTTTAATGCAAAATGTAAAATGGCATTGGCACCAGATTTCTAAGATATCTGAGACTCCAGCACTCATGAGGAGGGGGCAGTAAAGTGTGAACTATTTACCAGTTTTATATTCCATGTCTGCATTCGTATCTCAAACAAAATTAAATAATCATAGCAAAATAAATATCACAGCTCATAGAACTACATTGGTGCCCACACACAAAAACTCACTCACATACAGTTATAGAGAAGATGTGACAAAATAATGCCCATATAGTTATTATTGTACTCAAATGCACTGAAAGCAGCATCAAAGGAATTATTTAGTGCAATTTTTTTGTCTTTTTATGACAAAGCGCTTAAAGTGATCATTTCCTTCTTGCAGACTAAAACACGGTGACAGTTTAACCTTTTATCTGCCGTTTGCCTGTTAACCTCACGCTCCTCTCGTGTGTCTGCAGGGTTCCTGAGCACCGGAGACCAGGCGGCTAAAGGGAACTACGGCCTGCTGGACCAGATCCAGGCCCTGCGCTGGGTCAAGGAGAACATCGCGGCGTTCGGAGGAGATCCAAACCGGGTCACGGTGTTCGGGTCGGGAGCTGGAGCGTCCTGCGTCAGCCTGCTCACACTCTCGCACTACTCTGAGGGTCAGTGCTTCAGTCACACAGGATTATAATGATGCTGTCAAAGGCTTCAGTCCTTCAAAATAAGACTCCATACCTGAATATCAGTGCTCAATGCTTTAATGTAGTGTTTTGTGTATGTGAAATTATTTGATAATTTGATAAAGGAAAGTTATTCACATGATTTTATTTTTCCTTTGTGGTATTTTTATTATGAGTTTAATAAATACACAGGAAAACTATTATCATATTATATACAGGGCTTTACTTTAACTTTTTTCCTCACCGGCCATTTTGGCTAGTGTTCTTTAAGGGTTACTAGCCATTTAGTTTTTTCACTAGGCATAGTTTAGATGTTAAAATGCTGATTCATGTGTAGTATACAGTGATAAATGTTGGTACTGAGGGCCCCCAGTGCAGGGACACAGGGCCCAAAGTTATGAATTACATTTAGGAAGTCTACGCACTGTACTCTCTTAAGTCAGCTGACACCTTCTTAAAAATATTCAAAAATGTCAAAATTACAAAAACATTAGATGTATATTTTTGTTCCATTAAACATAAGCATTAAGTAAAAGGAATTATGCCAATCATACATTTTTAATAGTTTGTTATCATAAAAAAGCCTGTTTTTAAATGGAGTCATGCCTGCTGTGTACTGCCCTGACTGATTATAACCCACCAATACAGGACTCTCAATGGGGCCCCCTCATGTCCTGGGCCCCAGTGCAACTGCACTGGATGCACTGCCTGATGTTACACCCCTGGTAGTATATAAGACAATAATCTGTTGTTTTTACAATTTGAAAATGACCACTGAAAAGATACTTTTTAAAACAGTAATGTATCATCATCAAAAAGAAAATACATTTTTTGAGCTTGTAAATTTCAATAGCTCAATAAGAAAAGATTGCAAATATTATCATCATGGAAATAAATTATGAAATACTTCGAATTAGCTCACGTACCCCTGGTTGGGAAACACTGCCACACAATATATATCATAACCAAAAATTAATGAGAAAATGGATTATTCAGTTAAATGTCTTCTCATTTGTATGCTTGTGTGCTAAGCAAAACTGCAATATCAGAAGTTTAAAAATAGTGTATTAGAGATAAATATGTGTGCAAATAATAAATCTTGGCCCAGTACTGACCTTAAGTGTCTGACCTCTGGAACCACAGCTATACCATTAAACATATGAGGAAATCTTCAGGCTCATATTTACTGGTCTTTAAGCAGAATTAAGTGTTGGAATAATACAGTGTGCCATGACTCACAGATTGGCCTTTTTTTTTCTCTCTCTCCCTTTTTTAACTCCTTCCATTCTGAACTTGGCTGTGCATTCCTGACCCTGAGCCTGTTGAATAATGCAGAGCTACAAGGCGCTGGCTTCAGGAGCCACGGATCTGTTTATGCGTGCAAATGTGTTGTGTAACAAAATCTGTGTGTGCAGCCAAACTGGAGATATGTTAAACACACACAAAGAGAGAGAGATATAGATGTGGGGGATTCTCTACATGCTAACGGCCACACCAGGATTTATTTCACCAAGTCACATGTTTTTATAGGTTACTGCAGTGAAATATGGGTTATGTGCTAGCACTGCATGCTTTTAGAGGTATTTCCATTTTCAAAAACTCTCAAAATATGAGGGGTATGAAGTGTCCTAAATGAGCCTCAGAACTGTACCTGAGTGGTTAGCATGGCACAGTTAATTAACCCTCAGGCCCTCCTTTAAAAACATCACGTTCTTCAAAAGTGAATTCATTTTTATATGTTTAATCCTCCAGTTTGTTCAAATAATAATATTTCTGCATATTTGTAAATAAAACATGAATTATTTACTATTTAAAGATACAAAGTGGTTTGGTTTGTGCAGGGATTACCAGTCCCACATAAGTCTCTGATTAGCCCTAACACTGATTTAATACATTTTTACTTTTAGTGGCATTGCAAAAAAAAAAAAAGAAAGAAAATCACAAAATTGTCGGAAACTCATGTTCTTCCTATTAAAGCCCTAAAAGTGATGGTCTACAGCAGCCATTCCAAAGTCGTGAGAGTTGCGGCTCCCTTAAAAATCTTAAAATCCCACACGGACCCCGAACTATAAAATTTCACTCTATGTTTTTCTTCATAGATAAAAAAAAAATAAAATAAAATCACAAAAAAAACATTAACTATTCACTAGAAATTGCTTCAAAGTAATATTTTTGAGCAAGTATGTAACTGTAATTTATTTATGTACTTAATGTAGACAGCCTCTGGTGGACCCCCTGCAGTACCTTCGTGGACCCCCACGGGGCCCTGGACCCCACTTTGGGAACCACTGGTCTACAGTCACTGTTATCTAATGGGAATTATAAGGGGATTATTTCCTACAGTGCAATGGTTAAATGGTGGATCTGGTGGTGATTTTTTTTTTTTTTTTTTTTTTTTTTTTTTTTTTTTTTTTTTTGCCTCTGACTGACAGGTTACAGAGGAATTAAAATGATTTAACATTTCTGTATTACAATGGCAACAGAGGGAAAATAAGTGATTTTAATGTAAGACTATGGGACCAAAAAGAGCTTTAAGAGGAAGAATGTGAGTTTTTTGTATAGACAGTAGAATATGTTTTTTTGTTTGTTTGTTTTCTCAGTTGTGACACTGAAGTTCTAAAATCCAATTATTAACGCACAGCTTTGTGAAAAATCATCATCACCCATCACCAAAAAAAAAAAAAAAAAAAAATCTAATCCAGATGACTGCTTTTTAAACTTTTGTTGCGATGCATTTACCCTGGACGAGTGAGAGTCTTCACAGACATCATCACCCTAGCATAAGAAATGCCAAAATGAGAGCAAAAAATACATCTGAAAAACCCAAAAAGCGAGCCAGGAAGGCCTGAGGGTTAAAGGTCAATCTCTGCAGTGTTAAAGTGATGATAGAGAACATTTGTTCACAAAATTGGGAATTGAGATATAAAACAGGATTATGGTCTAAATCTAAATCTAAACAGGTGTTTCCCAACTGGTGGTACCGGGACCCATAGTGGTACATGAGCACTCTGCAGGGGGCACTGGGAATTATTTCATAATTTATTTCCAGGGATCGCAGTAGCTTAGTACATAGGTTGGCGGTTTAAATCAGGCTACTAGCATTGCATACAGCCGTTGTGTCCCTTGGGCAAGACTGTCCACCCACCTTGCTGGTCTGAGTGTGTTGGATAGTGGTCAGAGAGGCCCTAGGCGCAGGATGGGAGCCATGTCTCTGTCTCTGTCACATGTGAACAGAGGTCTGCCATGTGTCCTGCACGTCTAATGTAGGCAGTATATACCTGCAGTACTCATATACTCACACAGTATTCATTTGGGTATCGATTACTTGAATAAAGTATCAGTACTAATGAATACATATGAAATACCCCCACCCAGCAGCATATTGGACTGGTCCATCCATGTCATGTGACAGGAGCTGTTGTGTTTGTTCTACTGCCAACTCCTCACTATTAAGCACATTAAAGTTATTTATTTTATACTGGGCACAGTAAAGTTGTTAATGGCCAGTATAGGTCATGTGATGTCTTTAAGGGTAATAATATTTTTGATTGAAAAAATATATACTCATAGGAGATGATCAGTATTGATATTGGTATTATTAAACCCAAAAGTAATCAGTATTGTATCAAATTGAAAAGTGTGGTATTGCTCATCACTAGTCTCATGCTCTTTCATTTATTATATGTCACAATTACCGTGTGAGAAGATCTTAAAAAGGTGATATCTACAATAATCTAAATATAATTTGTCAGCTTTGAGCTTCTTTTTCAAGTTTAAAGTTATATTAACCCCTGTGCCCTGCTTTAAAAAAAAATAACAACATACATTCATACAGTTAACTACAAGATTTTTATATTGAACTTTACTGTGTCATTTCAATCCTTTCTGGCATTCGGCAAAACTTATTCAGAAGTCACTTGTCATTGTCCTTTGGTTGAATCGAGGCGTGGAGAAGGCGTGTCATGTTTACCTTTCTGCTCCAGGTGGGATTTAAAAAGCAGAAATTGTAATAATCAGTAATGTAATCAGGATATTTGTTGGCGTGCACCAAATATGGTGAGTAGGCGTGGATACTTGTTTAGACCCCAGAATATGGTACCCACATAGTGACATGACATCACATGCATCATGAACATGTTTTAAAGACTATGGCTGTGTCCGAACGTCCTCCCTTATCCCTATATAGTGCACTATGTAGTGGTCACGCCATGTCTAATGTCCGAATGTCTAATGGATAAAAAATAGTGCACTCAAAATTTCCCACAATGCATTTTGAAAAGTAGTGGACAGCGATGGTCACTAGAGGTCAGTATAGACCAGAATGCTTTGCGAGTTTCGGAGGAGAACAGCGGGACCACGACAGGTCTTTAAACTGTACACAACACGTCTGAATGAAACCAGTTAGAAACGCCTTTTTTACTTCTGTCACGTCGTAATCAGAAATAAAAAGCTCTTAAATAAACCGTTGCAGTGTAAAATTGCTAACGTTAGCTTAGCCAGCATTCAGCCTCCCCACGTAAGGCACAGAGCTGCAATAATCCAGTCCATTTTATTCATTATAGCGATAATTTATGTTAAATATCACACGTATGACTATTATTTATCTATAAATACTAAAACATCAAGTGAGTGTGGTCAGGCTTTATCACAGAAGAACATTATCAGCGGAGTTTCGCCGAACTTTTTTTACACAGACGTCAGAGTCACGTGATCACCGGTGAGGGAGAAACAGTGTGCGAGTGTCTGAATCATTCACAAAATGAGTGCACTATAGTCCGCCATATAGTGCTGGACTATAGTGATTGAGGGGTTAGGGCCTAGGGGTGACGTTCGGACACAACCTATATTTAATGACGTTGTTCACTCTCAGCTAAGCTAATGATTTTAATTCCTTTGTACAAGCAGATCACAAAACACAGTTAACACTTTGTACTCACTTCTTCTCATTCAGCCTATTTTTTTTGCAGTTTAAATGCTATTGCTACTAAATGACTTCATACCCCACCATGAAAAGCAACGTAAACATCCTTCTTAACAGAAAGGCACATAAACATAAACAATGACTTCCTCACTGGATCATTTAAGGACGCTGTTCCCTTTTTAATTTATTATGTCATAATTATATTTTTTTTATCTGACTAAACAAAAACATTAGCATTTTTCATGTAGAAAAGCATGTTTTCCTTTAGAAAATGTGTGTTGATGATACAAAGAGAGAAAGCACTAAATGATAACTTAAAAGGAACCGAGGTTTAAAAAAAAAAAAGATTCAGAAGACTGACAATGGAAAGGTGTGCTTCAGTCAAAGGTGTCAGTTTATGGAACAGTCTTGACAGCAAAATCAAGAAATCTAAATCTATGAATGTGGTTTTAAAAAAGTGACAAATATTGTATGGTGAAAATGTATGAGACTGCTTCTGTTACGTTATATTATGTGTTATATAATGAAATAGAAAAGTGACTGTGCTACATCTTTTTTGACAGAAAATTGTGCCTTAATTGTGAATAGGTGGAAAATATTTTAAGTTTATATTTCTTTCTGCTCCTTTTCATTCATGATATTTAATTTAAATGTGAAATTGTCATACTTGGTTTTAAATTAATGAAACAGGGGAGACCGGAGATGGTTGTAACACTTTTTGCTTCAGCAGCTGTAACTCATTGATTTTTTTGAGCTACGGTTCTCAAACATGGAATTAAAATACCCAGATTTGTTGGCTACAAATGGCACCTATTCACCCCCTGCAAGAATATCACAGACCTTGTGGGTTAGTGTCAAATACACAGTGGTCCTGTGTTACAACCTACCCCACTACCAGGATGAGTTGTAACAAACGCTGGGGAGAGTCAGGAAAAGAACCAAAAACAGAGGACACATCATAGAATATGCTTCAAAACCTGGTGTATTGGAGTAAAAAAAAAGGCCAGTGTCAGTCTCTCTCTATGACTGACCATACTCAGGAGTGTGTGTGGTGTAAATGAGTCTAATAATGAACATTTATAAGTCTTAATTTTTTATGAACATTCAACTACAATGTACCTATAATCTATATGTATAAAAACCAAGCCAGTGTGCATGTATTTGTGAGTATATTCTTGATCAGAATTACAACGTTGATAAAACAGTGTTAGTAGCCCTGGAGTTGACTGTGACCTCATCAGATGCTTTTAAAAACATCAACAGCAGCACATCTCTCTTAGTTTTTCTTTTCCACTGCCTGTACCTACAGTAAAATGATTAAAATCAATCAAGTTTTAAATATATATTTTAGTAAGAGTATGGTTGTAACACCTTTCAAATCTTTGTTACAACCCTCCCCACCACTGTCTGCTGATGTTTAGCTCACTGTATTAGTGGTTTGAAATAAGCAGAGGGAAAATGCATCACATTTTGCCTGAGAAGCTACTCTTTAATCTACTGTGATTGTATCTTGAAAAATATGAGCCTAATACACAAAATTTAGTTTTGGCCAAAAAATTACTTTCTTATCTCAAAATCAGTTTTTGCTCAATAAAATCTACATGCTCCTGTTTCCCCTAAACAATAAAATTAAATGATGATGGATATTGTTTGCAACACTGAAAAGCCTACACTGACTGACACGTCTCTGTCTGTGCTACAGACCTGTTCCAGCGGGCCATCATCCAGAGCGGCAGTGCTCTGGCCAGCTGGGCGGTCAACTACCAGCCCAGTAAGTACACCCGGCAGCTGGGGGAGAAGGTGGGCTGCGTGGTGGAGGACAGCTCCCAGCTGGTGGCCTGTCTCCAGGGCCGCAGCTACCGGGAGCTGGTGGAGCAGAACATCACCCCGGCCAAGTACCACACGGCGTTCGCCCCGGTCATCGATGGAGATGTGATACCAGATGACCCGCAGATCCTCATGGAGCAGGGGGAGTTCCTGAACTACGACGTGATGCTGGGGGTCAACCAAGGCGAGGGGGTCAAGTTCGTGGAGGGCATCGTGGACTCGGAGGACGGGGTCTCAGCCGAGGACTTTGACTTTGCCGTGTCGGACTTTGTGGACAGTCTGTACGGGTATCCAGAGGGGAGAGACACGCTGAGGGAGAGCATCAGGTGGGACCTTAGACCTTTGATTAGAGTGACCACCTTTTGTGTGATATGGTGGGACAAGTTGACAAATACAACAAGATATACAAATCTAACTTACCAACTTATCGATATATTCAACCTATAAAGATCAAATATTTATTCTACATGTTACATATGGGATGCAGACCTTACCTTGTTGTTCTTAACTTCAAACTCTCTTTTTATAAGATCCACTGAGCGCCAATAAAAATAGGACATTATCTTAATAAGTAAGACAGAGGGACAGATGCCTAAATGGCTGTGCAGTACAATCTAAAGTGGAACAGGTGGTCACTCGACCTGTGATTCTCAGCTGGTGGGCCAGGAGTCAAAGGTGGCTCGCAGGAAGACCTCTAGAGGGGGCACAGCACATGCAGTATATTCTTTCACACAGAAATATAACACCAAAGTACTGCTACAGGAGGGCCTAGGAAGAAGCAGAGATAAAACATGTTCTTGTTTGTTTGGAGAAAAGCTTTTTAGCCAGAATAATAATGTCTGAATACATTAAAGGTGGTCTTGGCCAGATCTACTTTATAATGGAGAGTTCTTTTTGTGTGAGACCAAGAAAAGTCTTTGAGTCTGGAAAGACATATAACTTTAAAGGGGTTATATTCTGCAAAAACAACTTTTCCTCTCTTTCTCCCATGTTATAATGTTGTTCCCTCATCAAAAACATACCTGAACTTGTGTTTTGTTTCATTCACACCTGTTTGAATAACTCTGTATTCTCTGGCACGGCTGTTCTGAGCCTTCAAAATGCTTGATTGCATCAACCTCTGATCGGAGGTATGCAGGGTTCTTCTGGTGGTACTCTGGTGGAGTATATTGCAGTTCCAGTCCTTATTTTGTTTGATTTCTGTTCTAGTCCTGCTTTAATAGTGGCTAGTTCTAGTTTACACCTGGTTTAGCCCTGGTTTTGACTTGAGTTAGACCTGATTTAGTCATTTTTTCCATTTTTTGTTCCTCGTTTAGTCCTGGTTTAGACATGGGTGAGTTTCGGTTTAGTCCTGAATTTGTTCTGATTTAGTCCTGGTTTAGACATGGGTAAGTTGTGGGTGAGTCCTGACTTAGACCTGGTTTCGACCTGGTTTAGTTGTGGCTTATAGTCATGGCTTATATATATATATATATATATATATATATATATATATATATATATATATATATATATATATTTTTTTTTTTTTTGTCCTGGTTTAGTCTTGGTTTAACCCTGGTTTAGACCTAATTTAGTCCTGTTTTGGTCCTGATTTAGTCCTGGTTTAACCCTGGTTTAGTCCTGGTTTAGTCCTTGTATATGGTTTTGTTCAAATCTATACAGTTTAGAAGATTAGATGTGGAAAACTGCAGAGTAATTTTAAATACAGAAGTCACAATTCTTTATTTTAATGTATTTATTAAGGTTCTATAACAAAGATAATATCATAAATAATGTTATCATATTTTTATTTTCTCTCAGTATATTATTGTTTAGATTTTATCATGTCTGCATGCCATATATACTGAAATAAACAAAATAAATATATCATTGCTTATTAACAATTAACAAATTAACTTAATGTTAATGTTTTTCTCACCCCCAGGTTCATGTACACAGACTGGGCCGACCGAGACAACGCTGAGACCCGGAGGAAAACCCTGGTGGCGCTGTTCACAGATCACCAGTGGGTGGCGCCGGCGGTCGCCACAGCAGACCTCCACGCTCAGTATGGATCTCCCACTTACTTCTACTCCTTCTACCACCACTGTCAGAGCGACGCCACGCCGCCCTGGGCCGACTCTGCACACGGGGACGAGGTAAACGCCACATCACTGCATTACACAGGGTTTACAGGAAACCTATGCTTGATCATGATGTTTCATAATCAACCTGGCAGACAGTAAAGCGCTCGTTTGTGTAATTAGCACAGTGTCTGTTTGACAGTACATCACAGAGAACAAGATATGAATATTGGCGTCTTTGAAAGGTGCAGCTTGTAAAATCTTGTAAAATAACATAAAACAGCTTCATACAGCCCAGCATACGTTTCATTACTTCATGTTCATTTAAATGTTTAAAGTGTACAAACTGAGCAGAGGAAGGGGGTTAGTTCTTAACCAACCCCATTACACTGAGTGATTTTTGCCTTCACCGAAATAAAACTAATTAGTTGTTGCAAAATAATGAGTTTTATAGGTTGCACAGTGTGACACTAAAGACTGCTTACATGAAATATCAGAGTAGGGACAATTTGGCAAAAAAATAAAAACTAGATTTATGATTTAAATAGATTTTCTCTCCTGCTATCTGATCTGAAAAGCTATTTAAAAGTATACTGTGTATTTTTTTATTTTATTTTTTTCCAATTTATTTTTATGGTAAGTCCCTATGCAAAACAGTAAAACAGCAGTACTCTCACAGTGACATCAGTGAAGGCATACTCAGGCATTTCAACTGAGGCAGTAGGGCATGACTTAAGCTGGTTTGGGGGTGTTTCCACGTCCCAAAGTGGCCCCAGAAAGAGTCCTAAACTATGCTACTTTTGGCACCCTTGGCAAGCGAGTCCAGCTCTGGGTACACTTTGGAAAAGGTGGAGCTACGTACTGCTTCAAGTTGACTGGACAAGAGAAAGGACAGAAGTAAAATGGAAAATGTTAGTTTAATCAAATGTGTATTTGTCCTTGTCATAAACAGCTGTATTCAGAGAGAGGAAGAGCTAATGTTGTTCTGACTTTTTCTAAAAACAAAATGTATACTGCAGTGGTCTCCAACCTTTTTTCCCCGGAAAGTGGTTGAGAGCTACTGGAGAGCCCTGGTATACTGTATATACAAAAGCTGTTACCAGTTTAGTGAAGTTGCTTCAGGAATCAGAACAGTTCATTTATAGTTAGACTGGATTAAACATGAGTTAAACTCATGTGGTTATATAGTCAGGTGTTAAAATGTGTTAAAGTGGAGCAGAGAAGTGAATTTAATGCACAGAAAACTGGAGATAAACAGGAAATAGTCTTCTGTTTACTGAAGCTAATACAACTTTAGCTCCAGCCTCACACAGACACATCAGCCTCACACAGACACACACCAGCCTCACACAGACACACACCAGCCTCACACAGACACACACCAGCCTCACACAGTCACACACCAGCCTCACACAGACACACACCAGCCTCACACAGACACACACCAGCCTCACACAGTCACACACCAGCCTCACACAGACACCCACCAGCCTCACACAGACACACACCGGCCTCACACAGACACACACCGGCCTCACACAGACACACACCAGCCTCACACAGACACATCAGCCTCACACAGACACACACCAGCCTCACACAGACACACACCAGCCTCACACAGACACACACCAGCTTCACACAGACACACACCAGCCTCACACAGACACACACCAGCCTCACACAGACACACACACCAGCCTCACACAGACACACACCAGCCTCACACAGTCACACACCAGCCTCACACAGACACACACCAGCCTCACACAGACACACACCAGCCTCACACAGACACCCACCAGCCTCACACAGACACACACCGGCCTCACACAGACACACACCGGCCTCACACAGACACACACCAGCCTCACACAGACACATCAGCCTCACACAGACACACACCAGCCTCACACAGACACACACCAGCCTCACACAGACACACACCAGCTTCACAGAGACACACACCGGCCTCACACAGACACACACCAGCCTCACACAGACACACAGCCTCACACAGACACACACCAGCCTCACACAGACACACACCAGCCTCACACAGACACACACCAGCCTCACAGAGACACACACCGGCCTCACACAGACACACACCAGCCTCACACAGACACACACCAGCCTCACACAGACACACCCCAGGATTTCCTCTCTTCTTTTTATTAAATATTGGCACTGCCTTTATGTTTAAAAAGTCAACTTCAAACACATTTTTCTCATTTATTTAGCAAGTTTTGTTGTGCCTGTGCAATCCTCTTGACCTAGAATAATGGAAACTTGAGCATGTTTAAAGATTACCTGTACCAAAGTCGTACTGACACGACCCATGCTGTACTGTCAAGTGGAAAAGCTCCCAATGTCTTTAGTGTTGGACATTTCTGCTTCTAAAGGTCAGGTCTATTATAATTAATACATCTTAGGAAATCTTGTTAGAAGACACTAAGCTCCAGAGCACATGGTTATTTAGCATACATAAACATATGTCCACCACACGACACTGTTTTTCACAAACTGCTGCAACCTGCTAAACAAAGGCATTATAGAGGTAAAATAAATCCGTTCTCTGTGATTATTAGTGTTATTATTGCATCTACAGAGTCTCCACAGTCAGTATTTAAGCTGCTCTGGGTGGTAGCAGTAGCATTAGCCACAACAGAGAAGACAGTGCAGCGCTTAGAGGACACAAAAAAAAAAAAAAAAAAAAAAAATTAAATTAATCTATCACCTAGCCCTGTGTCGGCATGTCAGAAATGTACAATCAACTATCATGGTGATCATTGTTACAACCACGGGTTTTGGGTTACAAAACAAGGCTAAGGTTCATAAAAAGCTGTTCATGAAAAACTAAACCCAGCTGAACTATTTTTACACACTATTTTTGACTGTCTCTCCAGCTGACCTTCACTGGTGCTGCCGGTTGTTGATCACAGAGCAGTGTGTGACAGGTGTCAGGCTGCAGCTCACGCCGGCTTCACTTCGGTGCGACTGGTAGATTTATTTATTAAAAACTGCATTGTGTGACAACAGCATGTCCTTGCAGGGCTACCATAGCTGTTCACGTTCTCTAAAAAAAGGGTGTGATGTGTGACTTGCAATACATACTTTGACCACCAGATGTCCCCAAACATGCACAAAACACAACTTTAAGCCTTCAATCCTTTTGACTGCTCTCTTCTCCTCTACATAGCAATAAATCATTGGCCTCTTTTCTTCTCCACTTTCCCTTAGAGGTCACACATGCCCTTCCAGTTGCAACCCTGATTATTTATCCAGGGTTGGCACTGGCACAAATAGTACACTTGTTTGTAAGACCTTGTGGATGGATTTACTTGTCATTATTTTGGAGAATTTAACCTCCCTGACCATTGCTATGACTTTTAACAGTCTCTATCTAGTGCATTGTCCCTGTTGTGTCTGAACTGTCTGTGTGCACTCAGACGTGCAACTGTGCTGTTCCAAAACCCACCTCCTCTGATTGTGCCAGAAACAATGAAGTGTGACTAAACACATTTGGGAGGAGGCTGATACTAGAGACACTCATGTCAGGCCATAGTCAGGCCATACAAGTCAGTGGAAGCTGCAGGATATCTGGATTCTCTTTTTGACTTTATTTAATACATAAGAGATACAATGCTCTGGTAATAGGGCTAAATCAAAAGAAATACCAAAACCAAGTCTAAACTAGGACTAAACCAAGTCTAGAGGACAAAAACAGCACTAGACTAAGACTAGACCAATTATATTAGGTCTAAATCAGGACTAGACCAGATCTAAAACCAGGGCAAAATCACATACAGCTAGAACGAAACCAGATCTAATCCAGGATTAAACCAGCACTAGGCAACCAGTAAACCAGGACTAAACCAGGATAAGACCAGGACTAAACCAGGACAAAGCTAAGAAAAAAAGGAACAGACCAAAACAAAACCAGAACTAAGCCATTATTAGACCAGAGCTAAACCAGGACCAGAACTAAAGCGAAGTTAAATCAGATCTAAACCAGAACAAAACCAGGACTAAACCCGATCTAGTCCAGGACTAAACCAGAAAGTCCTGGACTAAACCAGTATTAGACCAGGACTACACCAGGTCTTAATCAGGAAGCCAGTACTGGACTGAAATAGATCAGGTCTAAATCAGAACTGAACCAGAACTGACCCTAAACCAGGATTAAACCAGGACTAGACCAGATGTAAACTAGAACAAAACCAGGATTAAACCAGATCTAGTCCTGAACTAAACCAGCGCTAGCCCAGGACTACACCAGGATTAAACCAACAACTGAACCAGGTTTAAACCAGGACAAAACCAGGTCTAATCCAGGACTAAACAGATGTCAAACCTGGGCGTTTTAAACTTTGGTGCCAGTTGAAGGCTCCTATTGCCCCATTATTTAAATTTTTTTGAGCAGCTCTGAGTGAATCTGTGTCAAAAAGAAGACAATAACATTTTATGATCATATACATGCCCCTAATTCATTATTTTTCTGTATTATATCCCTTTATTGTCCACGAATGTGGAAATTTGCCTTCAATTTCACCATAAAATACATTCAAATTACTCATAAATACACTCTCACACACCATACAACGTCTAAGATAAATCGATCTAGATAGAATAGATCTGCTAATCTTCATGTTCACTATCTTGCATCGTTTTCCTCCCTTGCGCATCCCCAAAGGTGGCAGCTCGTCTGTAAACGTCCTGGAAAAGCCCATCTCGTCCCAAATGTGGGAACCGTGATTGTATATCCCAGAGTGAAAAGAAGTGGAAGTTTGGGGAAGAAAACACGGGCCAGTTTTGGGGGCTGTTTACAGAATCTTCCCAGAGAAATTCAGCTGACATCCCGGGTAAAAAGTGCTGAGTCACGCCGAGACACACACAGGCCAAGTGCTTCATCAGGATAATCAAGCAAAGAGGAATTTGTGATGTTGCAAGTTTTAATGTCATCTCTTATGAGGATATGAATTTATGGCTGTGTTTGTTGTCGGCTCATGAAAGTGCGTTTATTTCAGTGTGCATGCGTGTGTGTGTGTGTGTGTGCGTGTGTGTGTGTGTGTGTGCATGCGTGTGTGTGTGTGTGTGCGTGCGTGTGTGTGTGTGTGCGTGCGTGTGTGTGTGGGAGTGTGGGAGGAGGGGCTCTTTGATTTGGATCCAGGCGACTGGGAGAGACTTCAGTGGATTTAGTGACCTGAGCTGAATGCAACTGCAGCTGTGGTCTGGATACAATGCAAAAAAACAAAACACAAAAAAATCACGTGTGCGTTTTCAGAGATGTGTCTAGACTAGTAGTTGGACTAGTGTGAGTGGGCCGGGTTGCAGCAGAATTATGTGGGTCACGGAATTTACAGGGCTGTTCTGATAAAACTGAATATGTGCAAAAATGTATGACCTAAGACAGGGGCCTGCAAGCTTCTGGCTCTAAAGAGACAGTTGGTTCCCAAGAACACAAAACTTAAATGTGTAAAGAGCAGCAACCAATTTTTACTGTAAGCGGCATGCGCTCTACTGGTTTGAAATAAGTACTGCAGTCTAAATCAAAACAATGGTCTGTGGATTGCCAGTCTTTTGGCTTTTCTGATTGGACAATCGGCAATGCAGGGTTACAAACCAAAACAAAAAATGTAAACAAAAACTAACTTGGCCATTATGTAAAATATATTTTTATTATGAATAAATCAGCCGTGCCATTGTTATCAGTAAAGCTAATATTTGATTTAAACTAGGACTGTCAATGTTAATGCGCACATGCGATTAATAAAAAAAAAATTAACGTGTTAAAATTTATTAACGCAAATTAATCACACGATCTGTTTTGCCGTACACCAGCGCTTCTCAAAGCACTTTGGAAGTGTGAAGCCATGTCGGGGGGTGCGTGACTGTCTTGAAATGTGCGTATAACAGTCCCTCCAGGATTTCACGATGTTGCGATTGCAACTATATTAACGCAAAATCAAGCAAACCCCGTGAATTCAGCGCGACCCTGCAACTTTGTCCAAACTCCGCAACTTTGGCAAATTATCCCCGAGATTTTCCTGTAAAACTGCTTTTTGCAGCACTTGCCGCTGTCTGTGGGCCGTCCCCTGTTCTGAGCAGAGCAGCTCCTCTCTCTCTCCGGTTGATCCACAGACAAAGTGGTGTGGAGGTGCGATGCAGAGGTGCAGCGCACATGAGGTCGCAGGTGCTCACCAGCAGCAGCACGTGTTGATGGGACTGAAGGAGGAGACGAACGGGTACTTGCTTATTTCATCTGGTGTCACTGTGAAAAGCCTGTCTGCGTTGCCATGGTGATATAGTTGCCTAAAAAGTTGAATGGACAGCATATTTAGACAACAAATGAAGTTTGAGGTCATTGTTCTTTAAACGCTAATGTTGCAGGCCAATAACCTTCCTAAAAACCTATAGCACAGCAAACTTCCTCTGTTTTTTACTGACTGGATGTTCTACAGCACACAACAGGAATCACCACAGAAGATCTGAGAGGAACAGAATCAGAATCAGAGGCAGTGTAATTGCCCCAAAAATAAATAAATAAATAAATAAATAAAATAGCCTAATAACAAAGCAATATCATTTAAAAAAGTAGGTGGGCTTGGCCTGTTCAAATACTGGTATTTTTAATTAGATTATTACTACCTCATATATGTTTATATAGTATTTATAGTTCTGGTTAATATTTTTAAGAAAAAGCTCAAGTAACAGTATATTTTTATCACCTCTGGTACATTTTACCTGTGAATTATAGACAAACCGCAACTTTTAGCGCAACTTTTAAGAAAATCCCCCGCAAAATCAGGCCTTGTAGTCCGCAACAATCACAAAAATGCCCGCGAAATCCTGGAGGGACTGGTATATCACAACATTGACTTGCTTTCACGGTGAATGACCCGCGTGTCCAGAGGAGAGAGAGCAGCTGCCTCACACACGTTTGCCTGTGGTTCGACATCAGGACAAGTCCACTGCTTTGCACTACAACCCTCTCCTTTCCCTCCCCTCATGAGTCCCATGTAAAACTTTTTACTAATAAATGTTAAGTGTGCTTTTTACATCGCTTCCTTTCACTGCCTCTGTCCGTGCGCGTTCCTGGGAGCTGTGCTTTCTGTGCGTCCTGGACCCGCTGGTGAGGGCGGGGGGCGATCCATGGCCATCCCTGAACTTATGGAGCCACAAGCCGCAAACTCCTACAAACCATTCATTTGCAGTGTTTTTTTATTTATTTATTTTTTTATAAAGTGTCAGTTCTCGACTCAGCAGCCTCACTGTGGACAGGTGACCGTGCCCCGCCCCTGACAGGTGACCGTGCCCCGCCCCTGACAGGTGACCGTGCCCCGCCCCTGTCGCCGGCGCTGAGAGGAGCAGAGGAGAGGCTCAGGTGTCTGCAGTATTTTTAATGCAGAGCACAGTTCAGCAGACACTGTTATCTCAGTTACTACACAGACTGGACTTTTTTTTATTTAAACACTGGATATT
The DNA here is from genome assembly GCA_020698575.1 of Bostrychus sinensis. Classification (NCBI taxonomy): domain Eukaryota; kingdom Metazoa; phylum Chordata; class Actinopteri; order Gobiiformes; family Eleotridae; genus Bostrychus; species Bostrychus sinensis. The sequence continues at coordinate 35,398,200 of CM036240.1, forward strand.
GTCATGGAAAATCTACCAAGTTATACATTGTAATTAATCGTGATTAATCACAGCCCAACAGTGTGATTAATCTGATTAATATTTTTAATCGATTGACAGCACTAATTTAAACATGTTTACATCATATCTTGGCACATGTGGGTCATTTTTATGAAAAAATATATACTGCTCATAGCACCTTTAATGCACAAAAGTTGCATAGCCTATAACTGAAATATAGCATATGGGTGGTTGTTAGTGATTGCAAACTAACAAAGAAGTGTGTTAAATCCTGCACTGAAGATTTCACTGAGAGAACTGGAGTTACAGTCTGTACCTACTTCTTGGTTCTTGTGTGTGACACTTTGATGTTTGGTGAAAAAAATTGCACTTTTTTCTTGAAGAAAGGTTTTGGTTACCTAATAGCTTATGGAGCCCAGCAGTGACCACCCACCCCTGGTTCCAGAAGTAAAATTCCCATTCATTTTCACCACTGACTTTTCAAAAAACAAGTACATACATTAAAAGTTCAACGGCACGAGGAAGACTCATCAGCTCATGGGTAACTCATCAATTTTGGTATAAATACGTATCTGAAATGGGTCAAAAGGTAAAGTTACAAATGCATTTTGCTGAATTTTCAAGTTTCAGTTTATCTTTTTGATAGAAATGAATCATGTTATTGTGAGTTCCCACAGCGCTGATTAGCCCTGAAAAAGCTTTTAAACTCTTAATATACATATTTTTTGAAAAGTCGATGTTGAAAATGAATAGGAAATTAACTTCTGGAAACAGGGGTGGGTGGGCACTGTTGAGCTCCATTGTGAAATGAACACTCACCATTGGCTGTTAGTCAATATTTGATTTCATGACTGCTGATAATAAAGAGAAGAAGTCTATTCCAGAAAATCAGGGAAGGTACCCATGCAGTTGAGGGTTGACAGTGACACTTAGAACACACTTCTGAAAAAGTTCTGTTTTTACTAGGGCTGTATATTGGCGATAGTTTAAGTGTATCAATATATCGCAATACAGTGGCAATTGCAATATACTGCAATTTTGTTTTACAATATAATAATATAATTTTGAAAAACCTCATCTGTGCATTAGTACACCACTACAGACACCACATTTTTTAAAATATACAGTATTTAACAGAACAGTGAGTACTGCCGCTGTATTTCATACAAACAAGATACATTTCTTCAAATAAGCAACAGAATGAATATGCAGCCAGAATTTATTTTATAAAATGTAAAAAGTAGTGTTTCATCGGTTAAAAAAACAAAAAGTTGTAGTTTTTAGTGTTAGCTTGTCTGTCCTGGGAGAGGATCTCTCCTTCATGTGGTTCTCCCTGAGGTTTCTTCTTTTTTTCTCCCTACAGTTGTTTAAAGGAGGGTTTAAGCACAGGGGATGGTCTGTTTAGTTTAGTGTAGTTATTGTTTGTGTTGATTGTGTGTTTATGTTTGATGAACTGTTTGTGAAGCCGTTTGAGGCGACTGCTGGTCTGATGCTTGGCTATATTTGACTATTGATTAGTGTTTAGTTCCACCTTTTTAAACGCTGACCACACACGGGACTGGGGCAGTTGAGGTTTTTTTTTTTTTTTTTTTTTTTTTTTTTTTGGTGAATGGTAATGTTCCTATATAAACTCTGTGGTATTGCTCCAATGTAAACAGGGCACATGTGTGACCTACACACAGATGGATAAACTTGGTGAACACTGTCAACACTGGTCTTGAACTGATTGTCCAAACACAGATTGTTGACTCCGTGTGTCCTGTTGTGTGTGTTTGCGTGCAGGTGCCGTATGTGTTCGGAGTGCCCATGGTGGGACCCACAGACCTCTTCAACTGTAACTTCTCCAAAAATGACGTGATGCTGAGTGCCGTGGTCATGACCTACTGGACCAACTTCGCTAAGACCGGGTAAGCTCTCCAAATCAATATGATATCTGAGAAACTGAGTACAGCTTGGTAAATCCTCTCTAAGCATTCTGTACATACACTTTTTCTCTCTGCACTGGAGAGTTTCTAAATCTGGTGAAGCCTCGGGGCTATAAATGCAGTATAAAGCGATATCATATACTCAGGGGAGTGTGTTGTTCTGTAGCAGTACGTGGAGTAAAGGGGTCACTGCACACACAAAATACACAATACTGTTTTTTCCTTTCCTATTTTAAAATCTTTAGGAACACAAGAAAAAGTTGTTTTTTTTTCAATAGAAGTTTTCAGGTCCACTGGACAAAACCTAGTCAAAGTCAAAGTCTGCTTTATTGTAAATTTTACCACATGTACAGGACATACAGAGAATTGAAATTGCGCTACGCTCAAACTCTTTGTGCAAACAAATAACGGTAAGTAAACACTATAGATGCAATATACGGTATATAGTAGGGCTAAGCCATGGGTCGGCAGCTGGCCTCTCAGGGGCCGCATGTGGCTCTTTGAAGCCTCTTGTGCGGCTCTTTTGAGTTTTGATTTGAAAAACAGCAGTGCGCGGACCTGTTGCCTCTCTCCTTTGCGTCTGAACCCAGGTGGTTTCAGGCGTCGCAGGAGCCTCGCAGCTCCTGCGTCTGCGTCAGGGAGCCATTTACACTTTGGCACTCAGCTCAGCAGAAACGCGCCTCTGACGCAGGCTTACTAGAAAATAGAAGCCCTGTCAATTTCTAACACTCGCGTCTCGTGCTGGGATGCGTTCGTTTTTCAGCCAAAATACATAGAAAATATGCATTTATTGTTATATTTTGGCAATTATGATGAGCACTACACAGATTTGAGGCATGTTTAATGTTTGAAGGATGACTGGCTCTGATGGACCGTGAATTAGGACTTTTACTTTTACTTGTGAAAAGGCTCGCGTTTGCAATATCCAGCCTACAGAGACAGCAAACACACGTCTGTTCAGTCAGATATAGTCACCTCAGGTCTGTTATATGTACTCTCATATTGACTGTTGAATGGATTTTTTGGAGAGAAGGAGCTGCCAGCAGTGAGCAGCTCACTCAGCCGGTGTGAACAACCTTGCGCCTCTGCGGCGCAGCTCTGACTCCAGTAGACTCGCAGCTGCTCCCGGCGCATACGAGTGACGCCGTGCGGTAGATGTGTGGGGAGGGCCAGCCTCGGCCCAACAGTAGTCCACTCATACAGGCGCATGCATACACTGGCAACTACATTTGGTGTTTTGGCCAGTGCAGGAGTCCAGCCCTGGTTACTGTGCGTCAGAAACTAGGTCACTGAGAAAAGTTCCTTGTTATCATAGACAAGTGTGATTAAATGTGTTAATTTTTTTAAACGTGTTAATTAATTAATCGTGATTAATGACTTAGAGTCACAGCCGTCATTGTTTTATAGTCAGTATAAATCAAATAAGCATTGCGGCTCTTTCAGACTTTTATCCAGTGTGAAAAGAGCAAAAAGGTGATATTAAAAAATATAATCACGTTTATTTCATGCATATTGTTCTATCTTGTTTCCATAAATGACTAGGGTGTAGACCCCAAAACTTATTTTTTTCCGTAATCATGGTGCATTTGAACACACCAATTGACAAAGCTTCCATAATCCATAAAATTTTCTGTCATGTAATTAAAATACATGACACAAGGACTCAAGTTTGAAATATGATAGATAACCCTGCTAAAATGTATCAAAATACATGTAGTGACATCTGTTATAATATAAGTTTTCTGGGGAAGACTTAGACCCCCAAATGTCCAACTCCCAAAGAACATGTTCATAAAAAGCTCAACAGCCCTATAACAATTATGCTTCCTCGGCTCTCACTCGCGTGCAACACTACATTTTCTTTTTGGGAGATGCTCCTTTCAATTTGCAGAGAGCGCTTGGATTAGGTGTCTGTTGCCTCCTGGTGGCAACGATGGGGAATGGACAACTCATAAAATAGCTAATTAGCATCGCTACTAGCAACATGATGCTAACAGATAGAAATAGATGAGTTTTGTTAGCATTGTGAAAAAAGGTTTTTGTCCTCAATGGATAGAGCATCTGTCCCTGAACTTGAAGATTCTTGGGTATATATGTATCACTATACATATCCCTATTTAGCCATTTGTATCATATTTGATACACGTTTTTCTGAGACCTCTGTGCAACCCACCTAATGAAAACTTTCTTTAAAAACCTGTTGTATACAGTCTAACACATGTCCTCTGCCCCCTGGTGGATGTAGTGATGCTCTGCAGTCAATATGAGGCTGAAGGGAGCCCCTCTCTAAATGGTTTACTTCAACACCTGATTATCCTGTCATTTTGAGGAACTACTTAGGTTATGGTAACCTTTGTATAAGGACTATTAACTCTATAAATGTAACTTATAATTACTTAATGTTTCTTTCATGAGGTTTCAGAAAACGTGTTGAAAAAATTTGTATCAGATATGATACAGCAGGTGTTTAGGATCAGCTTTCACACTGGTTCCTGTGTTGCACGTTTTGATAAACTGTTCATAAGTCCAAAATGCAAAAGTTACCTCTCACGTTATTTTGTGCTTAATTAGACTAATTAAAGATTAAAATGACATCTTTAACTAAATAAATAATGAATTCCATTTGGGTGCAGCAGCACACCAAGCCCCAAATAAACATCCTGATCCCAGAGTGCGCTCTGATATCAGATGGGTGGTAATTGTAATTTTTTATCATGAGGAACTGACCAGAGATGAAATCACTGCACTGGGACTCATTTCTCACATGTATATTGTTGAAAATATTATGGTGATTTGTGGTTTTAGTTCCCATTTTGGTGTCCGAACTGCAAAATAAAACGGTCCTAAGAGGATCCCGTTTGGAGGGTGGACAGACACACCAACAGAAGAGTTCAGAATCCATTTAAGATTGTTGTTTTTGAAGAAAAAAAATAAAAATCTGTATCATATAAACTTGCAATAAATTCCTAGTATAGTATGTGATACAAAAAAGATGATTATGAAATATATATTGATCATAAAATTGTGCTTGTTTTTTTTGTTTTTTTTTTGTTTATAGCCCTTATAGATAGCTCAATATCAAAAAATTCGAATTTTTGGTATATTATCTTATAGTTCAGGCTTTACAGGGATATCTTTACCACTATAAGATAGGTATAATGCCTTGGCAGAAATGTGTGCTTGCTGAGTGCTTCTAATAAACCTATTAAATACAATTTGCAACTGTCAAAGAAATTAGCAAGATCCAGCATAAGCAAGGTATTAGCGCAGTTCAAAGACGGTGAACATTCAGCCGATGAGACATGATGTAAGCCAGGAAGGAGGATTCAGTATTCGACAATGTAACATCAGTACTTTTTTATTGAAAATCCTATATATCATGTCTTTTAAACTACAAAGACCCTTCAGTGATATTCTATTGCCCATTCATTCCTCCACAGATGTCTTTCTCCTCTGTAAACCTAATCTCCGCCCACACATAACAGACCCACAATACAAACCTGCGGCAGCTCCTAATCTCATTTCCACATGTGAATCGGAACGTCGGGCTCGTAGCTGGGAGCGCTTGATTCACTGTGTGTGGACGCCTCACATTCTGCTGCTGCTGTTACGGCAGACAGCTCACTCAGGTTTTTACAGGAGCAGGTCTCATCCAAGCCCCGCACAAGGAAGCCAAGTGCAAGTGTCATGCTGAAATATAGGCCCTGCACTGCCGCTGACTTTATAGGACGCCTGTGAAAGTTTGGAACTGATAAATTGTGGGAAATATGGTTTGAGGACATGGAACAGCAGGTATAAAAAGTAGAGAGAGAACAGAAGAATTACTGTTACTTGGACAAAATAGTACCTAAAAGTTACTAGTGTAAAAACTTACTCAAGTAAAAGTACAAGTTCTTTTTAAAAACATTTTAGTCTTTGATTAAAACAAATGCAAGTTCATAGTATATCAGAGGTGTCCAAATGGTGGGATGCGGGCCAAATCCAAACCTAAGGCTGCAGTTATTCAAGGACGACTGGGTCACTTTTCATTAATACTGTATATAAATTCCTTGTAAATGTATACCAGCCAAATTGTTTTACCCATTCCAGTGCCAACCCAATCATGTCTCCTAACAACAGCGAAGCTGCCTTTTACCATTTGCATTTTATTAAAAACTCAGCCAATTAATGTACATCTCAAAACACTAATACAGTAATCGATGTCTTACCTTAAAATTATATATATTAGATTAGCATTAGATCATGTTTATCATTATGTAAGCCAGGAAGGAGGACTGAAAATGACTTAATTATAAATAAATAAATGTAGAAATAAATAAAGAAATAAATACACATTACTCATCACATACACATTAATGCATACATTTGGACTTTTAGTTTTACTCTGAACCAGGGGTTTCCAACTTTTTTTACCCTGAGAGTTACTTTTATAAAATGAAAATGGCAGAGAGCTACTCATGCTTTGTAACATTTATTAATTCATCTTCTTCCACTTATTCCCTCTAAGGGTCACGTGCACTAGAGCCTGTCCCCGTAACTATGGGCCTTAGGAGGGGTAAACCTTGGACAGTTACAGGTCTAACAATTCCAACTCCAAGAAAATTTATTTTTGTTTTCCTTGAACATTTACAAAATGTTGGTGTCCACAACTCACAATTAACATTAAAACTACGAAAATATTTAGTTCCCCCATCACTTAATCCTAAAATAATAAATGTGTGCACAAAAGGATACATACACAAGTTGGTTTTCCAAGTGATAAATCACATTTGACTAATGAAGCTTATTAAGCTTTTGGGGGAGCTACTTGGAAAGTGGCTGAGAGCTACTGGTAGCTCCTGAGCTCCAGGTTGGAGAGCCCTGCTCTGAACGGTGCTGCTAATCCATCCCTGTGCTAACGCCACTGGGTCTTTGTTGTCAATGATGACTCCAGATGATGACCGCACCGTTCAGAGTAAAACTAGTCTAAGAACAGAGGGCAAGACCAGTCCAGGATTTCAGCCAATCACACTTGAGACTGAAGTCAGCACCGCCCCCTTAATAAGCATTTATACATTTCACAGACCACAGACACAGACACAAAAATACATAAATAAACAAAAGTGAAAATGTACAAATACATACATAAGTAAGAGTGGAAATGTCAAAGTAAATAGAGAATTTTTATTTTTTATGTCCGAAATGTATGCATTTATGTAAAAAATGTATTTATTTCTTTATACATTTATTTATTTATAATTAAGTCATTTTTAGTCCTCCATAAATGTTATCCTGCCTTGATAAATCTTGCATGAATATTTTCTTTTTCCATTTAAAGAGGTTTTAAATGCTGCAGAAGGGAACTATGACTTCTTTTCATATGTGTAATGAGATGTGTGTGGGCCTAGTATAAAAAAAACAAACAGATTTTGTTCTGAGTCGGGACGCTGCTCTCTGTCACTAGAGTCTAATTTTGTCATGAGTGTGGACGCAGCTGTCCATCACTTCACAGTGTGATTTTCTGAGTGTAGACAGAGCTTTCGATTTCCTCACAGTCTGTTTTTTGTGAGCGTGCACTCAGCTCTCCAACTCAGTCTGATTTAGTGATGAGTACTTCTGTCACCTCACAGTCTGATTTTGTCCTGAGTGTGGACACAGCTCTCTGTCACCTCAGTCTGATTTTGTCCTGAGTGTAGACGCAGCTCTCACAGTTTGACAGGTTTTTTTCCTCTTTTAGAAAAGCAGAGTCTCCTTGAGCTGAGCCAAGGTAATGTCCTCACAGCAGAACAAACGGCTGGCTCTGTCTGATTAATTCTTGTACTTATGGCACTCAGGCTCCAGCAGGGGCCTGGAATCCTTGAAACAGAATGTTGTTATGTCAAGGTTTTAAACGTGATGGATTTTACATAATGTGCTCAAAGGTGTATCTTTCCTGACTTCTGTAACCTTAGATGTTATTCTACCAAGATTAGAAGTGCAAGTAACTCAAACTTGTTTTCTCAATAAAAACAGCAAAAAATGACAATGTCAGAATCTCAGATCTCAAATGTCCCATCGTCTGCAAATGTCTGTAACTGTTGATTTTTATAACACTGCTCATTGTCCTGAGTGTTCTCCACTCAGGCCCAAAGTAGACTCTTCCCATTCTCCTTATCGCAATATGTAGCTACATCTTGAGCATGGCTCGTCTTCTTTTCTTTTACTTTGCCAAAGTTGAACAGGCTTCTCCAAGGCGCCGCTCTTTGTGTATCTACGCTCGTTCTCACAGCTGACTGATGCAATCAGGCAAAAGCAAAAGACAGATCTACTGAGGGCACGGATGGGACACAGGAACGTGCACGGGGGTCATGTTGTTGTGTGCAGGCAGAAGTGGTGGGAGATGCATGAACGCTGTATATTGCCTTGTTTGACAGCAAAGTTAGTTTACAACAAAAAAATATGCCAGAACATACAAATAAGCTCCTATATTGTATTTGTGACATATAAATATTTACCTTGCACACCAAGCTGGATTGTCGTGAAACTTGTGAGTTCACAAAAATTTACAAAATCCATCTTGTCAGGCTCCTGCTGATCCGTTTGTGACGCCTGGGCCAATGGTGTGGCAGTATTGCCGTGAGTGGGTGGGTTGTAGGTTTGTGGACAACAATAAGCTCTTTTAGCGATACTTCTTAACAACATGGCGACACAGACAAAGAAGGAATGCTGTTCTACATTTACAAAACAGCAAAAATCTCCTAACAGCCTCTTTACTGTGTTGTTTTACTGTCATAGCAGTTTGTTGTTTAGCTACAAAGCTATTGCTTTATTCATTCACCTCCAAGTATTCTACTGAATGTTAGCAACTCTTTGCCAACGTTATATCAATCTGGCTTTTGCCAGGTTATATAAATATTGCTATTTGATAAAATTGTGATTAGGGCTGGGCGATATGGCTAAAATAATAAAATCTCACATTTTTTTCCCTTTCTCAGTCAATTTACAATTTTGATAATTTTTTTCTCTTGTCAGATGACATAAAAAACTAATTCAATGTAGATTAATTGTTTTTAGATGAGATTATTGCATTAGTTACATATTTTTACTTTAGCTATATATTCCAAATATCTGCAAGGCAGCAGCAAAGCTCATTACTCTAACAGTGACATTAGTGAAAACATTAATGTCTTCTTCTTAGCTGCCTGCCGCGTCCTATGTGAAAGGCCCTTTAGCCCTTTCTGCTTCTAAAGGCCAGATCTATTACAATATACACCATGATACACCATATAAACATTGGCTCTTAGACCTCAGCAGGTAGAGATGTTAGTGATGCAATAAAGGAAGAGTTAGGGGATAGGAATTGTATCTCCCCCGGGGCCTAGACACTGGTGGTGGTGAAGAAGAGAAAAAGGAGAGGCTGGTTTCAAACATCCACAACAACAGCTTACCTACACTTTCTGCTTTTATTCTAATAAGAAATCTGGACCAACTTGCCACTGTAAAATACATAGCAGTAAATAAAGGTTTTTCTACTTAAATAAACTGAGTGAGTTCAGCGATAAGCCACAACTATTTCTGTCTCCTGAAACATTTTACAAAGCCGTTGGCAAAATTTACCTGGATTTCACGTCACAATTTTTTCTACTCATGTTTTTGTTGGGTTGTTTCTCAGTGTAATTAGATGTAGCCAGTGCTGAACAAGAATCCATTTTCACTTTCTCAGGCAGCTATTAATTTAGTTCTGAGCAATAGCCAAGGGAGCATCCTTTAAGGCAGTGTGCAAATACCTTTAAATTTGTATACTTTTTGTGTGTGTGTGTGTGTGTGTGTGTGTGTGTGTGTGTGGTGGTGGTGGGGGATGCACAAATTGGCATCTGTATCTAGTGAAAAAGTTGTTTTGGTGCATCTCTACTGCAGTGAATTTAAGAGTGAATTTCTTCAATTTGACTTTGAACCCTTTGCGCACTTCACTCATCTCATTTCTGCTCAGAACTGTCACAATTAATCTTCAATAAAGTCATCTGCCAGTGGGTAAAATATGCATTTGGAGATCCAATTTATTCAGTTCAAAGTGAAAGCCGGCGCCCGCAGCTGTGGAAAATACAGTTGTTCAAGAACGTCTCCACATTAAAACACTTTAAAACCCGACAGTGCGTTCTGATGAGAGCATCTTTTATCTCTCCACTCTGACATGATGATGTACTAGATAAAAGTAATTGTGTAGGACGGACCCTCCACCTGCTGCTCCTCTCTCTCTCTGTAATTACCAGTAATTAATCCAATCGAGGCTCTTTCCACCGAGACCTGCGCGATTTACACAGACATCTGCAGTCTAGACCTGGAGCAAAATCAGCATCCAGCCACATTCCTGCAAAACACAACTCGGCATATTTTTGTTTACGCTGCTACAAAATAAATAAATAAATAAAGACTCATATTTAATGCGGCTACAATAAGGCACTCCCAGGCAAGCAGGTAATTACAGCGAGCCGCAATTCACAGAGGAGCCGTGTGGAAATCTAAACTCCTTTTCAATTATCTACGGGGTAGCTCTGCAGTCCAAGTGCCTTATGGGGCCGTGGCGTTTGTGCGACAGCTCAATTTACCGCGGAAGCCGTGATCCCTCGCTGTTGTAGACTGGTGTGTGGGCTGTGTCTGATCGTCTGAAGTCTTTCATGGCGGATGTCTTCCCGTGGCGTTGGAAGAGCGCTGATTGACAAGTGAGCTCAAGGCGGCGGGGAAGACGTGCCTCTGATGCCACTCTGCTGCCGGTGACAGAAAAACACAGGGAAAAAGGAGGAATAAACGGTCTCTGTGTGCGCGTGGCTAAAAGGATTGGTGGATGTATTTATGCTGTATGACACCAGACGTCATGTGTAATGATGACATATGCCGACAGACAACTGCTCTCAAGATGATTCTCTGCGTTTCTGTGAGTTAGAGTGGCAGATTCCATTCTTTTTCTTAACCAGCAGTTCAGATCGACAGTGGCTCAGGAGGTAGAGAAGTCGTCCTATAACTAGAAGGTTGGCAGTTTGAATCCTGCTCTCCTCAATTTGTAGTGTTGTTGTGTCCTTGGGCAAGATAGTCTCCTGTATGAATGCATTTGTGTGATTGGTGATGGTTGGAGATGCAGAATAATAATAATTCTTTGTGTCACTTTGATTTAGGGGCATTATTCATTCACTCCTCAGTCAGCGAACACAGTCACACTTACACATTTATACAGGCAAAATGGGTGAAGTGTGTGACGTGTCTTGCCCAAGGACACAACAACAGTATGTACTGCTGGGCAAACAGCAAGGTATAAACTCTTATTCAAAAGAAACTATGCTTTACAAGGCAGCAGTTTACAGTTTTTTAATGTAGTTTTTTGGATCCTAAAATGTTTTGAAAATGATTTTAATGGTAGATTCTATCTAATCTAATATCAGATTCTATCACTATATAACTTGAGGCAGCAGGTCGGTCAGTCTACAAGCTTTCCCAGGTGGAGCTAGCTGACAGCTAACTGTAAGATGTTTTCAGGTATATGATTTGTCTTTTTCTTTTGACAAAACACTTCAATTTCCTCACAGGCATTGCCATGGTGTTGGTTCTGAAAATCCAACATTGAAAAACTTATAATAGGATCCGGTTAGCAGTTGGTTGTCAGCTGGCAGGTTTTCTGCTGTCTGCCAGTTCACTTTGCTGTAACTAGCAGATAGCAAGCTACGAACACGACATCATCAGTGGCTAATGTTACTTCATCCACATTGCCTGTATGAATGTGTTTATGTGTTTGGTGCTGGTCAGAGAAGTCATAGGCACAGAATGGCAGCCATGTCTCTGTCAGTCTGCCCCAGGGCAGCTGTGGCTACAGAAGTAGCTCCCCACCACTGAGTGTGACTGAGGAGTGACTGAATAATGCAACTATAAAGAGCTTTGAGTATCCAGAAAGGTGCCATATAAATCCTATGCATGATCATTATTATTATTTTAAGTGAGCTCAGTAACTTTTCAGTGTTTGCATAGTTATTTGGCATGGGTTCCTTCCTGACACAACTATCTATATTTCTCAAAGCTTGGAAGGTGGCACAAAGAGTATACTGGCTTATGACTCTTTGTGGCTGGATTTTGTTGAGATGAATATTATAGAGTAACTGGATTGTACAATATTATTAACAAAATTCTTCCCATGCAATGAACATACTATAGTTCATTAGTTAAATACAGAACCTTAATGGATTCTAACAGGTCAACAGCTGGCTAAAACCCTTGCAGAAAGTCAGCCTTGTGTTAAAAAAATACTCTAATATGTGTCAGTGTGAAATAATATTTCTATCTTTTTCCTTTCTTGTGCTGTGTGGTGTACGTGTCTGAAGCTGCTGCTCTCATTGTGATGTGGTGAAGGCTGCTCTGATCATGTTTTGTTAATGAGCGGTGCAGTAATTACCAGCGGCTCTCACATTTTCTGGAACCAGAGTATGTTTGTTTGATTAGATTCTCACTTTGTTTTCTCGTCCGTCCGCATCCCCAGCTGATTGCCGTTTCATTATGGATCTGTTATTTTTGTTTTGCTGCGGTCAGAATTTCAAAGCGGAGGTCTCGCTCGCAGCTCCGTCCACACTAATGAGTTCTGAAACAGTCTTGTAGAATAAAAAGAAGATTAAGATGATGTCCTTTCAACAACTTAGTGTTTGAGTGCACTCAAATAAGGCTGAGACTCTAGTGGCATGATTTGGAATTAGAGTAGCAGTAGACTATTGCCATTGCCTTGTTTCTGTTTGGATTATTGACTCTAAAAGACCCGCTTCTCACTCGCTGGTGGAGATAAGGATGGGACAGGGCGGGATGAGAAGTTGCTCTAACAGACTCTCACTACATGCAGGGCATACTTCGACTGTGCTCCGTCTGTCTTTAGTCTGCTTTCTCCAGAGAACTGATCAAACCACTCGTCCCAGTCTACATGCAGAGCACAGAGCCGATTTACTGAGACCACAGAACTGTGAGGCGTTCAAATAGTGCTAAATGCTAATCAATGCGACTAAACTGATCCATAATAATAGTTTTACTTGAATATATCAAAAGGTAGCATTTCAAAATAATGAAATGAAATGCAACATTTTAAAACCACTTTCCTCACTTGGTAAATGTGCCTTACTAAGTCCCATAAACAAGCTTTCAATTTCAAACGATGGACCGAAACAATAAAAAACAAGCTGGTCAGTAATGGAGAGACCCATAATACAACATGTGTCTTTGCTGATCTAAATGCATGAGTTTGTCTCTGAACACTGGACTAATGTTCTGTTCAGTACTCATGCATCTGTAGTCTGACAATGAACCACATTATCCAGGCGCTGTAGTACATACAGTAAGTATTATTTCTTTGAGGAGGAGTACAATTAAAATTATCTGCCATTGTTAGAGATACTGAGTGCACATAAGAATAAGATGCATATGTAAGAGAATCACAGTGATGTTGACGCAGAAAATAATCTAACATGCTTGCAGTTGTATGTGGAGAATTAACCAATTTGGTTAACTCTAACTATTGAGCAGAACTAAGTATGGATAACTTAGTTCTTTTAGTAAGATCCAGTATTTTGTTCTGCTGTATGTTAGTATTTGATTGGCCACATTGTGCTATCATGGGCACATTAGAAATATAATTAGAAAGGCTTAGGCCTCAAATAAATCATTGCACCATCACCTATTTTGTTGTAATTTTTTTTCCCTCATGACTTGTTATTGTAGTACTAAGTTTATGGTGAAGTCTCCAAGCTTGTTCAGTTAATGCTTCTGTATATCTCTGGTATAGACCCTTCCACAAGTGAAGTATTTAGTTGTGCATGCAGTTTGGAGCCAAGATTAGTGTACATTCCCATTCATTTTAATGATGGAGTCAATTCTAAATATTAATTCAGACATTTTAGACAGCAGGGATGAAAAGTAGGTTGGTATATTTGTTAAAAATTACGTTGAATTTATATGACTCAGATCTGACAGTCACTTTTGAAAAGTTAACTTCTGTAGGATTTGTGATGATCGATGGACTCAATCTGAGCCAACACTGACAAACTATATGTGATCCGCCATATTCCTGTTGATACAAGAATAACATAAAAACTAGGAAACTTATTATAGCCTTTAACGTATATGCTAGTTATAAAGGCTGGATGCGTTTCAGATTTTTTTAAAATGCTAATACTAAAAAGATACCTGGTTTTCGATACCATTACCTGAGTGATACTTTTTCTGATACCTATGGTGAGCTTATTCATCTTCTACAATCATAAAACACAATAATATTGGGGGGAAAAAAGGCCCATTTTTGGAGCATAATTCTTAGCTGCAAGGTAAAACCAGTAGTTTGTATGATTTATTCGTTATTTATTTGATTTGAACATGCAAAGAAACATTAAAGGTCCCACTAGGTACTGAATATTGATACTGACAAAAAAAATGTTTCAATACCAGTAGTATTGTAACTTTTCTTTCAATACCACAAAGGTATTGTTTAACTGTACCCAGCCTTACTAATTAAGTAGCTAATGGCTACTATAAATAAGGGCTAATACACTCGCTAATGTTATCTAACCAGGCTACTACACTGTAGTTGATTGTAGGGTTGTAAGAAAATATTGACAAATCGATATATCACAATCTTTTATTTGAGAATACTGTATCTATATCAACAACAGTGGTATTAATATTTTGCTACAGTATCGTGATATATTAATGTGCGTCATGCTTATTTGGTGAAATGTATTGTATTGCCAGATTCTACACAGAATACACAACCTTAGTCCATTGGTTTTCTGCTGCCAAAATCATCTTGTTTATTTATAATTTGTGATATTTTGTGGGTAATGCTAAATCTTCAATAGTAAATGTATTCTGTTTTGGTCTGTTTAGTTTATGGCACCATTTTTTAGAACGCAGCAGTTCTGTTTATGCACTAAAAGCGTCTAATATAGGACACTCTCCTCCATGGCATCAAAGAATCAGTGCCTGAAGCTAAATTGGGGAGCTTTTAGTGAATGTGCCACAGAAAATGCCTGACTTTTTAAATTGGATTAGAGGATGCCTTTGTAATTATCTAATAACATCATAATGAATACTTTGTAAAAATATGATTCTATTTTAATAAAATATAAAGGCTATCTACATTGAGGGGTTTTAGGATTCTGATGAAAGAGGACAGCAGTAGTAATTGTGTAGTGCTGCTTTAAGCCAGTGTTTCCCAACCAGGGGTACAGGGACCCCTAGGGGTACACAAGCATTTTAGAGAAGCTATTGGAGCTTTCCAACATTATAAGAAATTATTTGCTATCTCATTTAGGACTATTGGGTGCTGCAGTAGCTCAGTTGGTAGAGACATTTACCTACTAATTCAAAGGTTGGTGGTTCAAGTCCTGCTACCAGCATTGCAAGGACACACTGTTGTTGTGTCCTTGGGCAAGACATTTCACCCACCTTGCTTATATGTGTAATTGTGTGTTTGGTGGTGGTTAGAGAGGCCATAGGCACAGAATGGCAGCCACATTTTGTCAGTCTGCCCCAGGGCAGCTGTGGCTACAGAAGTAGGCCACTGCCACCGAGTGTGGGGAGTGAATGAATGATGCAATTGTTAAAAGCATCTTTGAGTGTAAAAAAAAGCGCTATATAGGACCAATTAAATAAAGCTTATAAAAGACAAGCTCAATACATGATGCTCATTGCTTAAAGAATATTAATTTAATTTTATATTTTATTACAGATTTTTTGTAACAAAATTGATTTTATAAATTTTTTGTTGCAACTTTTTTGTGAAAGATTACTATTTATTTTTATTCTGAACATACAATATACAGTAAAATAAGAAAATGTAACAGGAGTTTATATTATTATGGTTGTATGTTGTACTTTATTATTATTTTTTATGATGAACTTGTACTTACAATAAAGAAAGTATAAATTGTCTCTATATTAGTAAACACAGATGTTTTAAAGGTTTATGGCTACTTATGGTATGACAAAAAGCCCAAGGGGTACACGCAGTGAAAAAGATTGGAACCACTCCTTTTAGCCATCTACAGGCATTTGTGACTAAGAGGTATTTGTTTTGAAAATACATTGTTTTGGCTGTAAATCAGTATTCATGAGAGGAAAGACACTCTGACAGTACAACAAAGTCGAACAATCATAGAATCCTTCAAGGACTAGAAAATGTGCCATGTCCCTCCACAGCTGTCTCTCCCTGCACAAAGTCTGTCATCATTTCAAAAAACTTTATTGTTTTCACACTTTTCTATTCCTCGCTTGTTGTTTTCTTTTTTATTTTCCAAAGTCAAACCTAACTTTATCAAAACCCCCACTCTCTTATACATATATAATAAACAGTAAACCACATAGACTAAGCATATTTCCCATTGTTATATGTGTGAGCAGATAAGCTGTAGTGTAGTATTGGTCTGCAGAAGTTGACTTCTTACCTTCCTGGGATGCTTTAACCTCTCTAAATGATGCACGCTGTAGATTTTCTGCACCAGAACGCACATCCATTAATAACCAGAGCAGCAAGAGATACGCTCTGTCCATAAATTTATAATGGTGTCTTTTTGGGAGTTTTTACCTGTGTCCTGGTGGCCTGAATTCTCATAAATACTACACAGGGCCTAACTGCATCCTTTAAAACATACTCAATCTGATATACAGTGGCAAGAAAAAGTATGTACCCCCCTTAGCATTTTTCATTTATTGTTGCCTTACAACCTGGAATTTAAATGGATCATTGAGAGGTTCATGTCAGTCACTTTACATCACATGACAACAGCTATGAAAATGCAAAAAAAAATAAATAAAAAAAAATAAAAAGCATTGTGAAGCAAATTAGAAATATGACAGAAAAAATATGTACCCCCTTTTTAAAGAGGCACCTAAATGAGACCCAGTGTTACTCACCCTCAGAGGTCACAGAAAGAGTTAGATAAGGTCGGTCTGACTGCATTTTCATTATGCCACAAAACACAATTTAATTCATCATTTCAACATGTAAAAGATAAGGAACCACACCAAACCTGCCTAAAGAGGACCATCTAAAACTCACAAACCAGGCAAGGAGTGCATTCATCAGAGAGGCAACAATAAGACCAAAGGTGACCCTGAAAGATCTGCAGAGCTCCACAGCAGAGACTGTTGTATCTGTCCCAGGACCACTCTGACCTATACACTCCACAGAGCTGGGCTGTGTGGAAGAGTGAACAGAAGATAGCACAAACCTGGCCCCTGACTGTGGCCCCTCTCTAAAGTGAAGCCTGGTGATGGCGGTGTCCTGCTGTGGGGATATTTGTCATTGGCAGGGACTGGGAAACTGCTCTGAACTGAAGGAATGAAGGATGGAGCTAAACACAGGACAATTATTGAAGAAAATGACTCAAACTGTGCTGTACACTGCATCCAACCTGAAGGAGCTGTTTTTAGATGAAGAATGAACACAAACCCCAGTGATTTTATGAACCAAGCTCATAAACACTTATCCTAGAAAACCTGGAGCAGGTGGTTCTACAGAGTACTAACTTGAGGGGTGCATACTTTTGCATACTCAAGTTTTCTCTTTTTCTGTTATTTGTTATATGTTTTTTTTTTTTTTTTTTTGCATTTTCATAGCTGTTGTCATGTGATGTAAAGTGACTGACATAAACCTCTCAATGATCCATTTAAATTCCAGATTGTAAGGCAACAAAAAAGGGAAAAGGCTAAAGGGGGTACATACCTTTTCTTGCCACTGTATACAGTATTACTGAATCTGGTCTAGCAGTGAGTGAACTTTATATAAAAACAGTGACAGCTTTTGGAGCATTTGTGTGATGTTAATAACTGTGTTGTTGTAGGAGCTTGTCATCTTTCTTGTTTACTTGTACTTATATATATTAAATGGAGCTAATATTGCTGAGATACTATATTACAAGTTGCAAGTGCCTTTCTAATCATGTTCTTCTAGTGGGGAGAAGGGTTGAAAACAGACTAACAGTATTGAATGTGTTGGCTGGGGTTGTGGATTATGAGGTGTGGTGGTGTAGCAGTTGTGTCTAGGGCTGCATCGAACAATTATTTTAATAATCAGTTAATCTGTAGATTATTTTTATGATTAATTGATGAATAATTGAATAGTGAAGCGCAAGTAAATGTGTGATTGACCTTGGTGGCCTAACAAATGCAAGTGATTAAAAACTTGTGTTTAATTGTTCCTGGTAAAAAAAAAAAACAAATAAAAAAAAAAACAACAACTATAAAATATTTACATTATTTTTTTCTCTTTTCTCAGCTTTTGGCATGTTCCAGAAACTATGAATTACCCCACAGAGTGATTAATCATGTCTAAAATCAAGTTTTGTAAAGTAACAATTGATTCCAGCAACTATTGATTTCTCCTATCATTAGCATTTTATAAACTTAAACAAAAAGTGTATTTTGTAGGCCATTTTTTTTTTAACTGCTTGTCTTCTTGATGACTAACATTAATTAGGGGTGGTTAAAAATATTGATTCATCAGTGCATTGCAATTTTTTATTTTTATTTTATATTATTATTATTATTTTTTTGTCAATTCAATATTGATTCAGAAAACGTATGAATTGATTCAACCCCCAGGCCAGTAGGGGTGCTATGAAAAACATAACATTGCACAAACAGATCTGCATAAATAAACCATGATAGGAAAACATATTGGTGTCAGTTTTTTCTTCATGATGAGAAATATTGCACACATTATTTAAGAATTTCAGCAGGCACTTATTTGTGTATTTACCTATTATTAAATTGATATTGAAACATTTTGAATTGAAAATGAATTGCAACCAAAGAATCAAATCGAATTGTGAGGTTCTTAACAACACCCAGCCCTAACAATTAATTGAATTTATGCTAAAGTGATATAATTTCCCATCCATTTGTTACATAAACAAAAAGAAGCAGAAGGAAGATAAATCTTACCTGCCCCTTTCTCCAAACCAAGCAACAGAAATACAGGATGCTCTGAAAATACTCTATACAGTTTTATTACTAACGTCATATTGTTGCACACTCACAACAAACTCTTACAATTACCATAACAGCATCATTCTTCTACACAATTATTATTTAGATAATTCATACGATTTGATTACAGTAACTTTGAATAGTCTTTTGAATTGAAAATAAAGATGGGGATTTATGGCATTAATGAATCTTTGGGATCCGTTCATTTCTCAGAGCAGTTCATTCAGAAAATAAACACTGGGATGAGTGATACATTATAATTTTAGTCAGAACAAAATGTGTTCTATTGGTGAAGCATTATTATTGTCTTATTTATTGATGATGTGGAGTAAATACACTGCAAAATATGGCTACCTTGACATACAGTATGTTCATGCAAAAAATGTCAGTATAAACTAAGCAGTAAAAAAACAAATTTGCATGCACACACATGTAGGCACTGTTTACAGCTAGAGACTTCTGACTGTGTGTCTGAGCATCTCTCCTCGTCTCTTTCTGTTTTCATGACTCTCTCTCAAGCTTGTATTCTTCTGCTTTTTCTTATGAGGTTTTTCCGAGGTTGGCAAACAAAAAACAAAAAACAAACCCTTGTTCATTTTGATACAAGAGTACAAAAAAAGAAAAGAAAAAAAGAGTGGCTTGCGCACCACTCTCTCTTCTTCACTCTTCTCATCATTCACAGTGAAGAGCCGTTCAAAAGATTCAAGTCATTCGTGAACGTCACATCTTTAATTGAAAAACACTGGGAGAGTCTTTTAAATTATTCTCCAATTCTATTCCGTAATTTAACTCCAGTCACTAAAATTCATGAGGCATATTTTACAGGGGGGGAAAAAGGACCCAAGATGCAAGACTGTGATGGTGAATATTTAATAACAAAAAGGGTGAAAACAAACCAAAGTCTGCAAGGTAAAATGAATCACGTTCAATATCCAAAATCCAACATAAGAGAAAGATCAAGGACTAAACCAAAGAACTAAGTACAAAATACAAAAATTTAGAGCAAAATACATAAATGCTAAATGAACTTACAAATATCTGAAAACCGGGCACACATGGGACTGAGAGAAAGACACGGATTTGACATAGACATGACAATGATGCAACAAAGAACTAAGGAAATGCAAGGACTAAATAGGAGTACACAGGTGGAACACATTAGGGCGGGGCAGGCAACAACACAGGCGCGAAACACAGGAGGCAGGAAGTAAAACAGAAAAACACATGGACTCACTAGACATCAAAATAAAACACAGGAAACAAAACATGGACACAGGACAAGACACAGACAGGATCATGGATCATGGCATACACCTTTGTTTTAAAGTTGTTCTGGCAAAAGGATGTCTAAAGTTGAGTTTTCTTCTGCTGTCTTGATGTGTCGATTTAAACACAGAGGGCCAGATTTATCAAAGGTATGCGTGCACGCTAAATGAAAAACACACTCAAAATGGAGCAAACCCAGGCAGAACTGAGAATTGCGTCTTTCACAGGAGCAAATTCAGCGTGGCGCAGCTTTGTTCCTGTGGCTCAATGAATCTGTAAAACAAGGCGTTCTCGCCAGAATGTGCAAAATTCAAGGCAGAAATGTAAATTAAATTGCTTTGCGGTCATTATTTGATTTATGACGAATACTGGAGCTAAATCTGCATGGAAATTTAGCACGTTGGAGAAGCAGGTGTGGTGGCAAGAGTGCAGCTTTTAGTGCACAGATGGGGCATTGAAAATAAGTTATAATGCTTATTTACAAAGATACAACAATAATGTGTTGATTTGAAGTCGGAGGAAACAAAGAAACAGACTTTACCTGCAACACTTTTTCTTTGATTTCTCTGAACTCCAGCCTTTACAGCTCCTGTCTCTGGGCTTTCAGTCTGTTTCACTTATTTTTAAATCCTTACTGTGACGGAATAATCTTTAAACACTTTGTAAAGTCTAAATGAAATCTCAATTGTGTTTATCCCATTGCCTCCCAATGCTTGCTGTGGTGCTTGATTGACAGCTGCCCCTACAGAGACTCGAGGCTGCACTGCAGGGGTTTGATCGAGCGGAGGATAAATAATAATAATAAATTGATCAACATCAGCACTGCATAGAGACTACTTGATACATTTTGTATAATTGTTTGAAGGGTTACTGCTCTGACAGACAGTGAATAAGACTTTCCTCTGTCTCTCCACTGTCTCACACAGAGGGAAACGTCACATGACTCTGGTCAGAGCCAGAATCACAAGAGACATTTAACAAGGATGCACTACGCAAAGTTAATAGAAGAAAGTAAAATGCAATGAAATGATTCTCCCTCAAAGACAGTGAGTCTGCTACAGTCAGTCCTGTTACTTGAGGATGGACTCTCATATTGACATTCTGCTGTAGTGAAAGATGCAGTTGGAGCTGGCAGAATAGCATTGCTCTCACTGTCAGTGCATCTTATGCTCAAGCAAAATTCTCATTTACATATCAGATTTGCGGCAACAATTACTTGCACACTTTCTCTTTGTATATCACACACAACACACCCACAAATAGCAGACACTATTTTTTAAGCTGCACTTGCAATTTACCATCTGTCTCAGTAAATATGGAGTCTCTCGCTTTACACATTATGACGAGTGTCTGCAATTTTATGAGTTGTTGTAATTTTAATAGTCTTGGCTGTATAAATGACTGGTTAGTGTGTTCTCTTGGATGGACTTTATGACATGATATTTTCTGGGAAGATATGGTCATACATGGGAACAAACTGGAAATTTAAAGTTTGCCCCTTGGAGAAATAAAATGCAGGATAACAACCAAATTTAATGCAAACACTTGAATATCTCTGTTATTCTATTATTGAATTGCTGGGGGTCTCAATATTTTACTCAACATTCACTCACACATTTTATTGTTCAGATTAATTTAATATTTCCATTTCTCATCTTAGCTTTCCATGGAAAGTTTCCAGAATTTTTTGTTAATGTACTAGAAATATCCAACTTATGCAACCCTAATTACCTGAATCACTTACAAAAGGTACAGCAGACCAGGCTGGATTGGAGTCACTGGAATTAGGTTTGAAAGGGAGGGGTTCCAGACCTTTTATTTTATTCAAAGAAAGTGACTGGGTCTGGCTGGACAGGCAAAGTCATTCTAAGGACACAAATGGACAACAAATAAGAGAGTGTTGGAATGTGTCACTTTCTGAGCTGGTGTCTTCAGCTCATAACAGGAAGTACAGGAAATAAGTTTGTCTTTGGAACAGTAATTGTCCTAGTCCAATTAAGATGGGGAAGCAAACCAGCAACCTGAAAAAAAAAACTTTTTAATAATAATAATAATGGATTGGATTTATATTGTACTTTAGAAGCTTCTCAAAGCACTTTACATGAGTCCATTATTCCTTCACTCCTCAGTCACACTCAGTGGTGGTGAGCTATGTCTGTAGCCACAGCTGCCCTGGGGCAGACTGAAGGAGACATGGCTGCTATTCTGCACCTACAGCATCTCTGACCACCACCAGTCACACAATCACATTCATACAGGGAGGAAGGTGAAGTGTCTTGCCTGACACAACAACAGTATGAAATGCCAGTAGCGGGGATCGAACTGCCAGCCTTCAGATTTGTAGGCAAACATCTCTACCTACTGAGCTACTTTGACATAGAAAATAATAATAACTTGCAGCCTTATTAATAATTTTCTGTTTCTGGATGTGTCTTTGCAGAGATCCAAACCAGCCCGTCCCCCAAGACACCAAGTTCATCCACACCAAGCCCAACCGCTTTGAGGAGGTGGCCTGGTCCAAGTACACACCCAAGGAACAGCTCTACCTGCACATTGGCCTCAAGCCCCGGGTGCGGGACCACTACCGGGCCACCAAGATCTCCTTCTGGCTGCAGTTGGTGCCACACCTCCACCACGTCAACGAGTTACTCCAGTCAGTGTCATCCTTCACCCACAGCCCCTCCCCGCAGGATGACACGCCCTACTCCTACACTAAACGCCTGTCCAAGTTATGGCCCCCCAGCAGTACTCGACACCCGGGGCCGCAGCCCGGGACCCCACAGCCCCCGGAGTCCGCGCTGGGACAGGGGGGAGGGGAGCAGGGGGTCCGGGTCCCCCCTGAGGACTACTCGACTGAACTGTCAGTGACCATTGCGGTGGGAGCTTCTCTGCTGTTTCTGAACATACTGGCGTTTGCAGCACTGTTGTACAAAAAGGATAAGAGGCGTCTGGAGCACCGTAGGCCACGCCCACTGCCTCCGCCCAGACGTGACATCACAGCTGCGGATGTGGCTGCCCACCTTCAGGGGGAGGGGCTAATGTCGTTACAGGTGAGAGATAATCACACTGTTTGGGATAGATGGAGTGAGATTTTGAGGTAATGTTAGTAGGAGATCAGTAGAGGGCAGTGCATTACAATTTAGTGTCATAATTCATGGAAGACATAAAAATTGCGCTAAGGGATGCACTAATATGACTCTAGTAATGGATACTGGGCCGATCCAGAGCCAACAACTGCACTGGAGGAGACGCTCAGCATCCCCAGAAGTGATGATTTTGATGCAGTTATACAATCACTGTCTTGCTTCCTTGCGGTGAAAATTTTTTTTAGTACTGTCCCATAGAGATCCACTAAAGCTCGGTGTCAGTGGGGATTTATACAGCGTGTGTGCTGCTTTGAAGTGAAAAGGGGAAATTGCGTAGGAGAACTGGCCTTAACCAGCTGATTAATGAACAAGAGTCATAAAATTATGCACTCTAGAAAACTTTTAATAAGTTTTTCAAGGCAGAGGTCACTAATAGGCGGACCGTGATCCGAATCCAGACCCAGATGCCATCCCATCTGGATGCAAACCCATTCGGACCCGAACCCATGTAAAAGCACAAACCTGTTCAGCTGAACAGGTTTGTGTTTGTGTGCGGCACCTCTCTAAAAGCTTGTCAACAGCAGTGGGTAAAGCTTTAACGTTTTTTAAAGCTTTAACATAAACAGTCCAGGATTTAAATCAGGTGTGTTTTTGGTTACTGTCCAACAAAATGACAGAACTAGGTCCAGACTGTGTGTGGAGAGACAGGACTGCTTGATTTACAACAGAAGTTTTCTCTTTATGGATCAGTGAGAGGAGCTGGAGATGACACACTGCTGAGAGTGGTTCTGTCCCATAGCTCACCCCTCCCACTGGAGTTTGTCCCTCTGTCCCACAGAGGAGAGGTCTGCCTCATGTTTACCAGAGAACATGTGTTGTGAGGCACAGTACAGAGCCCTTCAGTTTTAATGGGTGATACATCTCCTGCATTAAACTAGACAGTGAATCTTCACATGTGACGCTATCAGCCAATCAGATCTGTGGATTTGGAAACACAGAGCAGTGACTGTGAGCGAGACAGAAGGCAGAGGAATGAGACACACAGATGTAGAAAGGAACAGAGGTCAGCTCTAAACCTCTCTGTCTCCTGTGTTCTGGGTCAGGGGCAATTATTAAAAGTATTTTTATTTTATAACTGTAGCTATTTATTTGATATAAGAAAAAAATATGTCTACCCTCTTATTTTATTATTTCATACCCCCAAGTTTGTTTTAAAACTGATGTTAATGTTAGGAAAATGTAATTGCCATCATATACAATTCTACTGTATTTGCACTATAGATACAGATGTTGATGTAACTATAATGCTTTTATAATGCACAAAATAACACTGTGATGTTCCGGACCTTCACTCGGGAAAATGTTCACAAATTGGACCTCAGTGAATTTTAATTGATGACCCCTGATGTAAGGTACCCTATTCTGGTGAAATTAGCAGTGTATTAGGGGTGCCTTCTTCTCTGTAAAGTTAATTGAAAATATTTTGGTGCATCTTATGAAAAGTGGAAATTATATTCATATATCCCCTCTGCAGCAGTCTCACATTAAAACTTTAGTTCCTAAAACAGCAGCCTCTTCACAGAGAAATAATCTAGTGTTAAGCCCTACAGCACATCTCTGCATCAGCATTTATTTGCAGAATACTCATCTCACTAAGCCTCTTATTGCAAAAACACATTCAAATCTTGTTATTTTACAGTTAGAAAAAATACTAACTTTATTTACAAATTACAAAAAGCCCCACTCAGCACTTCTGTGGAGCCCTGACTTTTCTCAATCTTGTATTTTTGCAGTTCAGAATTGTGGTGGTGCTCAGTTGAATTTTGTTGCCCTGGTTGTATATCCTGTGCGGCGGGGTTTAAATTACAAAACACCTGGTTGAATGCAAGAGTACAATAGTGATATCTTTACAGAAACAAAGCACAAATGAACAAACTTTTTTTTATAGGCCACTTTGCTAATTGTGCTGCTCTATCTCATAGTCCAGGGGTCTGCAACCTTCTGAATCCAAAGAGCCAGTTAATGGCAAAAATCTTTCATCTGTAAAAAAACACAACTTAATGTGATTCACAAAAGTCGATTGACCTATAACTGAAATATTGCCTATAGCCTAGGTCTTTAATTCTTGCAAACTAAAAATAAATATGTAAAAAAACTCATTGCATATAACTTTTAAGGCCACTAAACAGCAGTGTTAAACAGGAGCCACGCACACTCTGAGAACTGGAGCTATATCCAGTAACTACTGTTTTTCTTGGTGCTGTATATTTAAGTCTGCACTTCTAATCAGCATGTTCAGAAAAACTGAGAAAGTTTTATTTTTAATTGACAAGAAGATGCAGATACAGGTTGTTTTAAAGTCATCTATGTATTTATTCCTTTACTGACTACATAAGCAGATGTCAGATGCCCAAAGAGCTGCATGTGGCTCTAAAACCAATAGCCTGCAGATGTCATACAGTCATATAAAAACATATTTTACATATTTTCATTATGAAAGTACAAATGTTGTTGGAAATGCATGAGTCATTAGGGAGACTTATTCTGTGTCTTAAGTTATAAACATAGATGGGCGCTGAAATAAACAATTTTATAAACTGGTGTAAGGCAAAGACAGCGGATGCAGTATCTGATCCAGAACTAGGATGATTTTAAATGACAAATCACCAGTCAAACAAGAGGCATCATACAAATACCTTGGTGT
Organism: Bostrychus sinensis; assembly: GCA_020698575.1. Lineage (NCBI taxonomy): Eukaryota > Metazoa > Chordata > Actinopteri > Gobiiformes > Eleotridae > Bostrychus > Bostrychus sinensis. Next base: position 35,424,143 of record CM036240.1, read on the forward strand.
TTATATTGCTAGCTGTCTCACATAGAAAGTTTTAGGCTGACGACTTGTTCTCCAGAATACAGCAGCGCTTTTTCTTTCTGAGTAAATAGCAGCTTTTTGAGTCAATAGCAAAATTACGCTTCTATTTTACCAAGCCATTTTAGAAAGTGTTATCTGTTATGGCATCCAGGTGTGGTACCGAAACCTAGTAGTGCAGTCAAAGTCCAAACTTTCAAACCTTGTTGACAGGGCACCTCAAAAATGTACATACACTCAGGAACTTAGGGACCTGTTTGGGACCTCTCATAAAAATCTCTATAAAAATGTCAGTTTTCTTTTTTTTTACTTTTTTCACATGAAATATTTTGTCCCACTTCAGACCTATTCATAGATATAAAGTTTATTATCATTTATTAATATTTTGTATGTTTTTATGGCCTTTTTGTTATCAAAATCCCTTTTTTTTTAGATGACAAAAACACAAAAAATGCATTATCCAAAAATGAGTTGCAGAGTGGATCACTTGTGGTAAAGTTATTAGAGCCCTGACTAAGTCAATAATTAATAACAACATTGGTTTTGATGCATTTTCATTTTTGGAGCAAAGACACTCGTTACCCTAGGTACGCATTTGGGCCCATTGACTTCCATTATAATGACAGATTTTTGACATCTTGTAATCCTGACATATTAAAATACTTTTTATTCGTGAAAACCTCATAAATCTAAGCCTTTACCTTCAAAATAAAGGGAAATGAGGTTTTTGGTCAGATTGACCCCTAAACCACCAGGGGCAGCAGAGCTTTATTACAGACAGTTTCAATGGAGGGCTGTTGTTCTACCTTGCAAAATGCATGGGAATAAAAACTTTATTTTTAAAAAATTATCTTTTTTTTTTTTTACCTTGTTTTATTCATATTTATAAACAAATATTGGTTGCCTCTAGAACAGAAGCATGTTTTACAACCTTTAAAATTGTTATGTGACTAAAAGAAAATGTTTTTAATAAGTACTCTACTGGTGCCATAAAGAAACAGGTGAAGAGACCAGCAGAGTTCAGTTCTGTTGTGCTCTTTTGAACAGAAACAGAGAAAAAAGCCGTTTACTTACTTAAATTTTCTGCATGGTGCCATTTCAATATAAAATGTACAACATTTTGGGGATTAATGAATGAGAGCAGATTGCATGTAGAGGGCTTGCTGATTGGTCAGTGCTGAAGTGGGTGGGTGTTTGTGGGAGAGACCAAGGCTTGTGTTTGAGGTTGTGAGGGATTAAAAACTCAGTGCCAGAGAATACAGGATTAGTTATTAGTTTTTGATGAGGGAGCAACATTATAACATGATATAATGCTCAAAAAAGTTGATTTTGCAGAATATAGCCTCTTTAAGACGCCACTAAAGATTGTGGTAGTGACAAAGTAAAATCACCAGGTGAATGCCAATTCCTCCCTTTATAAAAAGTCTTTGGTCAGAGAGGTTCAGAAAATTGTAAATGACCCGACACTTGTCCTGAATGCAGAATTTGAGAGGCTGCCATCAGGTCGGAGGTTCAGGCTTCCCAAATGTAAATTTAACAGATATAAACACTTTTATTCCATCATCTGTTCGATTTGTTAGAAGAATTTCTACAGGACCGCTTACAATCCCACCCTATCACTCTTATGTAGTTTTTATTTATAGACTGGACAGAGCATAAAATGGCTAATTAGCACAGCTCTTAGCAACATGATGCTAACAGATTAAATAAATGAGCCTGGTGACAGTGTATGGCTTTAGAAATGCATAGGAGCACTTCCTGGTTTCACATGGCTATGTAGAGCCATGAGGCTGAGCGTTTTCAGCTTTTGAGAAGGGCAGCGTCTCAGCATACAGGATTACTCAAACATGTGGGAATGAAGCAAAATATTACTCTAGGTATGTTTTTGATGAGGCCAAACAACATTTTATCATGGTTAAAGCAAAATAAATAAATAAAAAGTACAAATTTAGCAGAATAGGAATTGATACTTGCAATACAACAAAAGTATTATCTTAATTGTGAAAAATTCATTGTGAAAATACAAAACCACTTACAAAATACTTACTAGCTTTGTGACATTTCCCATTCATTGCAGTTTGCCAGTGAAATGTCTGTGTCGGTCCTTTTCCTGGCGGTGTCTGGGTGAAATCATTCCCCGGGGGCTTGAGTGTGTTTTATTAGTTCCATGAGAAAGCAGAGCAGTGGGGAAGTGCTACAGGCCAACTACAGTATGTGTGTCTCTGCAACAGAGCTGGAGACAGGCTTGAATGTGGGTGTGCAATTATAATCATTGTCGTGTATTAGAGGTCGACCGGCAATCGGCAATCAACCGATTCTTGCCCTTCAAAGCCAATTTTTGGTCAGGCACATGTCAGGGCACAAATGTGGCTGAAGCACCCCAGCTTCCCCATCCATCTTATAAAAGTTTTAGACATCTTACTCTGCCGTTCATAGGAAGCATCCAAAATCACTTTATCTCAGCCTGAAAAGCTCAAAACAGCAATAAATTTTTTTTGCTAATTTCTCTGGCATAGAACCTCGTAGAACAAAAATTTAAAAAGCATTTTGTAGCTCTCCCCAAGCTCTACTAACACAGCAAGTTTGATTGAGATTGCCTTATTGGTTTTCTTAAAAAAGTCATTTAACTGTTCTCACTGTCAATTCTCACACATTTGTTTGCATTTTAATAAGTATTACTAAGACAAATGGCTACATAATACTAATTTCTTTCATAAAATTAAGAAAACTGGCCCTACATTTTGGTCCAAACAAATCGGCAGTGTTAATCGGCCATCGGCTCCTCTTAATTTTAAAAATCGGCATCAGCCATACAAAATCCCATACTGGTCGACCTTTATCGTGCATATACTTTTTAAAGTCCTCTATAAACCACATATGCACTTTCCTAATAACTTTTGGAGCAGTTCATATTTCCCCATGCACCTGAAGAATATCTCTCAGAGGTATAGTACAGTATAAGGGCTCATTTGGAACAACGTGTAGCAGCACTGCAGTAATGGCCATGTCATGCCCATATAGTAATTATTATAACCCCATGACCCCCAGGTATTCTAGAAGTACCTGCCCTTTACACAGGCTTTCTATAGAAGCCCTCCAGATGGTTCTGTGGAAAATACCATCTGGACAGTGAGGTTATTAATGACCATGGGTGAGCTATACATTAATTAAAAGAGACCCCATGAGTAGCAATAGTTTTAAATTCTTTCTTTATGTCTTATATACAGTATAGAGGTTCATATCTGCCAAATATAAAAGTGACATACAGTAATTGCTCTAGATCTGAGCTCATTTTGGTCACTAAAAACTGAATTGCTAGGACTGGGTACTGTTCAGATTTTTTAGATCCTAGTAACCTACGTAAAAGATACCTGGTTTTAGATACGATACCTGACCGAGAGTTTTTCTGATACTTATGTTGAGTTAAATCATCTACAATTATAACACACAATAATATTAAATAAAAGACCTATTTTTGGAGCAAAATTCTTAGCTGTAAGTTAAAGCTAGTACTTTGTATGATTTATTCTGTGTTATTTATTTGAACATTAAAGGTCCCACTAGGTATTGAAACTTGGTATTGGAGAAAAGTTAATTTTGTATACCAGCAGGGCTTAACATTAACACTTGCCAACTGGTCAAACAAGAGTAGATAACCAGTAACATATTCAGTCTCACTAGCCACTAGATAGTTTTATTTATTTATTTTTTATTTTTTTAAACTACTTTAGACCTGACTTTCAGCTGCTATACTTAAAAAAATTTAAAACCTATAGTAAATCATGAGTAGAGAGACAAAATTAAGCTTATTAGAGGGTCTTAATTGAAAATGTGTAAAAAAAAAAAAATTAACAAACAAAAATACAACAAAAGCAAAAACATACAGAGTCTAAAAGAATTAAAATGGGACCCCGCAAGAAGCTCCAGAGCTTGTGAGCAGGGGCCGAGACATTTAATAACATACATAGAATATATAAACAAATACTTAACTAACTAATTCTATCTCAGACCTAAAACCCTAAGCTTCCGAAGATTAATTCATAAACACTAAGATGAAATTTGACACATTAGATATTGATTCAAAATTAATACACACATACAGTACTATTACATACAAAGTTTAATTGATTGGAACCCATCAGCCATACAGGAGTTCAGAATTTTACATAAATAAATAGCAATTTTTGTTTTAATCTCGTTTTTAAAATAGACCTCACATTGCCTACTCCTGTCACAGTATGTGGCTGGTTGTGACAAAAAGGGCATCTGGCATAAAACCCTGCCAAATCACTGTGGGACTGGCTTGCTGTGGTGACCCCTAACAAAAAAAATAGAGCAGCACAAAAATAAAAGAGAAAAAAGGTTATGCTTTTCTTTTTTCTGTCTTTCTTTCTTTTTTTTTTTTTTACTTTTTCCAGTCAGCTTTTAAAATATGTTTTTTAAGCATCAGTGGAAAAGTCTTCTCACAACCAGACATTAGTGTTAGTAGCAAGACTCCTTTTATCCCACCTCTTTTACTTTTGTTGTGTTTTTAGCACACGTTAGACTCAAATGCTTTTTTATGTCACACATTTAAAAAATATATTTAACAACAGCTCAGGAAGTTAAAAAGGGACGTTTTCTGATCTGCGGTGGTGGAATGTAACAGAGTTAAAGTTCTTCTTTGAGTAAATTTTACAAGGGGTACTTTTACTTTTACTTCACTACATTTTAGAGCAAGTATCAGTACTTTTTGCTCCACTACGTCTGTGAGTTGGTTTAAAGTCAAAAGTCTTTTGAGTTTTGGTTTCAAATAATGTGCTTTTATTGTGCCCTCATTGTAGACACACAGTATATAAATATAAAAGATGCAGTAAAGTAGTACTCCTTTAGAAACATCAAAGTAATAAAGACAGAAGTTTCAGTCTCTTCTACTGCACCAGTTTGTTAATTTCATCAGTAATCAGAACATTTTTTCAACATTTAACACTATTATGAGTTGACAAATCTGTGTTGTTTTTTTTATTTTTACTTGCATTTTATACTTTTACATAAATAGAAATTTTAAGGTGATAATTTTACTTTTACTTGAGTAAATTTTTGCTCCTTTACTTGTGCTTTTACTTAAGTACAGAAATTCAGTACTTTTTCCACCACTGCTGATCAAATATTGCAGTCTATTTTATTACGCATAAAGTAAGATTTTTTTTTGATTGATCTGAGCAAATACTGTGCACTTGTCCAGCATTAAAAATACAAAAAATAGACTTGCTCAGAATTTTCTTGACCACAAAACCACCAAACTAAAACTGTGGTAACAACTGCGTACATCAGTAACAGAGTTTGCAGAGCTGCAGAGAGATGCAGCTAACTGTTCCACCTGTGTGTTATCTGAGGTCAGGATGTGTAAAGCGACTGAAGGGGCGTTCTCCAGCGCTGCAGCTGTCAGCAGAGAGTTTGTTCCATCACTCCTCCTCATGACTGGGACAATGTGTCAGAGTCGGAGAGATGCGCTCGGATGCGTTCAGGAGCGAGCCGCGTCCAATAGAGTCAAATTGCCTCCGATTGCCTGGATTCATCTGCTTCAGAGCTCTCTCAGTTCACTTGTGCTGAAATCCCGTACACGCCGGGCTAAATGTGAGACGCACTTTCACTCTGACAAATGCTGGTAATTAGCAAGCGAGGCTATAAGTGTTTTGAATTTGATTTATGCTTTTCCTCATCTTTAAACTATGTGGATGAGAAGCTAGGAGTGTATCAGTTAGATCAGATTAATAATAAGTGTATTGTTTGAGACATTCAGGCCTTGCTGAATGACAGGAAAATGATAAGGCTTCATGATGTTGGAATGGAGGTTGTGAACCTTCAGATATCTTACTTATGAGGTCTCGGATAAAAGCCCCCAGTTAGAGATGACTCTAACGCAGTGGTTTCCAACATTTTTTGTCTCACTTATACGTGCTGATTCAAAATTGCAATTTAAAAAATCATCTGTGTTTATTAGTACAAAGACATTTTATACTTAATTTATTGTTTTTTTTATTTCAAAATGTTTTATTATTTTGAATATACAATAAATTTATTGTAGATGCTAATTTGGAAAACTCAAATTCCAAATTAAATATGTAATAATCTGCCTGCCTATGAAATAAAATGTAAAATAACAGTATACCAATATAAACTATTACATTTATTTTATTATACACAGTAACATTTTACTCTATGTCAGAGTGTATATGGTCGTTATCTATACTGTATTGAATTCAATCTGTTTAGTGTCAAAATTTTCATTGGAGAATCAGATCCATGAATGGCATCGACCTGACAGAAACTGGGGATGCAGTTTTTATTCTTTAGCAACAAAAATACAAATTGTGTTTCCCACTGTGTACCATGACCCATGACACGTGCAGCCAGTGTACATTCTACTGTGATTGTAGGAACTCATGTTTTCTTTAAGGAAGAATAAGTTTTATGTAAAAATAAATATTTAAATAGTTTTAAAAGGAAATGTGCGCCGGTGTCATGTGTGTCGATGCTCCTCTGAGTCACGGTTGGACCATGACCAAGTTCTGAGAACAGCTCAATATTTCTTCAAAATTTACTTTTAAGGACAGTTTCGAGCTTTTGGGATTTAATTTTAAAATCATATCAGATAAGTTTTTTGTTTTATTTTATTTTTTTATACTGAATAATATACTTTTAGAAGGAAAAAAAAAATCAGCCACAGCACATTCAATGATGCGAGTAAATGGAAGTATTAAAATGCATTCTCTTATGATCTTTAAGACGTCAGATCATGTGTGGTATTGTTCACCAGAGTCATGGTGCTGTGTTAATTTTTCTCAAATTTTAACACTAAAGAGAGCAAATTTAACTCTATAGCCGAGATAAGGACCATATACACTCAGAATAGAGTAATATTTGCTCTGGGAAATTTACTGTGTATATGTTACATTTCTGTTTTCCCACAGGTGCGCTCATGGCAAGGAGATTGTAGTCATCTTTCTGTGTACTATCTGCATGTCCTCCCCATGGAACTGGGTTCTCTCTTCTTCCTCCAACTGTTTAAAAACCTATTTACTGTATAGGTGAACTGGAAACGTCCTATAGAAAATAAATATGAGTTAAGAGTTGTCAGTACGTGTGTGTCAGCTGTTGTGATTAATAGGATATTGTCCTGGCTGTACTCTTCATTAGGCCCTCAGGCCTAAGTAGCTTGGATATACTGCCTCATAGCTTTAGCCCTGTGGTTTGTCAATTGTCTAGGTTATAACCCACCACATGCCCAAAGCCAAGCAAAGCACCAGCCCCCAGCAACCTGTAATGGCAGTATTAGTTGAATAATACAGAGTTGGATTTTTGTATTTCTTCCTCTTCTATCCACTGATGCTGTCTGGACCTGAACTTTGGAATCTACCTGTGGACTTCACTGCAAAAAAATCTATATCTATATTAGTTAAAATGAATTCAGGTTATTAATCTTGATTTGAGCAATTTTCACTCAATTGGATTTATTTACTTATTTATTAGGTTACCTATTACTAGACTTGTTTTAATTTATTCTGTCCCGTTTTCAGCTATTTTTTACTTATTTTAAGCAAAATTATCTGTGGTTTTATAAAACTCCCCTTACCCCACAGACAGATAAATTTATTTATTTATTTTTTTAACCTTTATTTAATGAGGTAAAAATGTTTGAGAGCCAGTTCTCATTTGCAAACATAATTTTGCTTGAAATAAGTTAAAATAGCTTGAAACAAGAAATACATAACTTGCAACAAGTCAAATAATTTAACCTAATAAGTAAATAAACCCAGTCTAGTGAAAATTACACAAATCAAGATCGAATTCAAGTCATTTTAAATAATCTAGATATAGATTTTTTTGCACTGTTGTGGTCCCGCCTGGATCGTGACTCTAAACTCTCCCAGTTGAATACTGGTCCTGTATATACAGTGAAGCCTGAAATGATTCATACCCCTGGTAAATTCTGACTTAAAGTTACTTTCATTCCAACATCACCAAGTTTTTTTTTGACCGGAAATGACACAGGCTTCTCCCAAAAGATAATAAGACGATATACAAGAGGTATCATTGTGGAAAAAAAATATTTCTTAGCTTTTTTTTTAACATTTGAACAAAAAGTGGCATGTTGGTTGAATGAAAGTAACTTTAAGTCAGAATCGGCCATGAATATGAATAATTTCAGGCTTCAGTGTATTTCTGTCTTTATGTGTCTAACTGTTCTGGACACCTGGTGCTGCCTCTCCACCCTGGGAGAGAGATCCTTCCTTCTGCAGTTCTCCCTGAGGTTTCTTCCTTTTTTTCCCTATTGGGTCTTTTCCTTTTTGTGAGTTTTCCGTACCTACATGGAGGGCCTAAGGACTGGGGGTTGTGGCGTGGTTCACTCTCTAAAGCCTGAGTTGTGGCACTGTTCTATATGAATTAAATGTCTTGTTTTTTCTAATGAACTGTGTCTGTGTCCCTAGGTGAAGCAGCTGGATTGTGACGCAGCTTCGGCAGATGAACGGAACAACGCTCACCACCACCACACCCTGGACACCCTGGACGCCCTGGACGGACTGGACACCCAGGACATCTACAGCACCCTGGACACGGTGCGCCTCACCTGCCCGCCGGACTACACCCTCACCCTGCGCCGCTCCCCGGACGACGTGCCCCTTATGACCTCCCTGAACCCCGGATCTCTACCCGTCACCCCTGGGTCGCACCCCGTGACCCCCGCCACCCCCATGACCCCCATGACCCCAGCGTCGGTGGTGGGCATGAGGCACCCCCCGCACCAGGGCTACTCCCACCACAGCCCCTACAGTAACACACACCTGCCGCACACACACATCTCCACGCACACACACTCCACCACACGCGTATAACCTCGGCAACACATACATCTAGACATGTATGGGATCACATTTGTGCCAAAAAAGACTGAAGACAATAGAGGCTGAGTCATCTATTTTTAATTCAGCATGGAATGGATTACGGGTGTTTCTCATTTGCCAGGATCCTTTGTGTCTAAAACACTTCGGAGTGTTGTTCCAAATAGTTAATGTCCCCACCTCCTCTGAAGCTGGTCTCCTCTGCTTGGCTAATTCACGAATTATACACCTGTGTATTTTCACCCTTGCCTTGCTACAAATGACCTACAATGCACTGCAACCACTTTTCACTTATGAAGGAGTTGGTTTTAATGCACATAATTTTGATTTTGCACCGCTGTCACCCAAAAATAGAGCAAATACCAAATATAACAACAACAAAAGAAGCAAACTAAACAAAAAAGAGGCTAATCATTTTATTATTTTTTTTATATTTTGATTGCTTTATTGATTAAAAAGAATAACTCCTGATAGAGGTTAACATACATGATTCAATCATGTGACATGACACAATGATGCAACACACACGCTCCCAAGCATGTTCCAAAAGCATTCACATGCGGCATTAGCAGGACATCACTTCAGAAGGGCAGACTCCATAGGAGACGCCTCCAAGGAGCCTCCAGAAGAAGGATCCTTGCAATTGAGAAACAACCTAGGTTTATTTATATAGTTGGTCTTATTTCTGTACAAAAAGGGAAGTTCAAGAGAGTAGACTTTTAGTGTTTTTATTGTTATCCAACTTGTAGCATTATGAATCCACACTTGTTCTGCAAACCTAAATGCTGTACCATTTTTGCTAAAGATTAAGGGCTTTACATAACATGACAATTAACATTATTCACTTTAATATGGCTCTTCATATTCCTTATGTACTGCAGCACCTAGGACACTCAAATTCAGTCAAATTCAGTGTGGCACCAGTGAAGGCAAATTAAAGCTTGGTATCCTTGTTTTACACAGACTTCAAATAAGAATTTTGACCTTTCAACCTCTGAGGTTTTCATTGTGTTTACACTGTTAGCTCTTTTACGCTGGCTGACTTTATGTTTGCCACTGAGAAAAAGAATACCTGTGCTAACATGGCAATCTCCTAAAACAGTGCTTCTCAAATTGGTACCGGTACCACTGGTGGCATGCAGACTTCTTATGGTGGTACTCAGGATTTTGTTGCATTTCCTAATTTTGTTGAACATGCCATTTTAGAGTTAGCTCTGATTTACTCTTGGTTTAGATACATTTCTGGTTTAGTGCTGGTGGTTGGTCAGACCAGGTTTGTTCCTGGTTTAGCCCTAGTTTAGTCCTGGTTTAGTCCTATCCTAGCTACAAATAATGTAGATGTTATTTTTATGTTTACCATAACATGTTTTGATCAGCGTCTAACATCTTCATTAGAAGCGTCACATGACTGTGACGTGTCTTTTATCAGCTGTTCTTCCCAGGCGTGGCCAGCCTGACGCACCTGACAGGTCTATCAGACTGGCCACACCCCCCAGACATGTCCTGGTCTCCCAGGTGTGTGAGAGCTGAAATGCACCCTCATCCTGATTCAAAGTAAGTGTGTCTCGCTTTCTGATTTTTGAGCGTTTCAGCTCTCACACACCTGGGATTCACTTCTCCAGAGACCAGCACACAGCAGGTCTGCTAGACCTGTCAGGTCTGTAAAGCTGGCCATGCCTGGGAAGAACAGCTGATATACTTCTGACAAAGATGACGAAACTTGTTTAAGTAAAAATAACATGTCCTACATTACTGAGATAAATGATCATAGCAATATACTAAACCTATTCTATGGTCCATGTTTTGTCCTTATTTACTGATGCATTTTTCTGTGTTATTTTCTGTTTCATCTTTCGGTTTTTGTCAATATTCATGTCTAAGACACTACTTGGAAAGCCACATATTTTCTATGGTCATATGGTGAGAGTTTGAGAATCACTGTTTTAAAAAAAAAAGAGAAAAACAAAGTTTGAGGTTAGGAGTATATGGAAGCAATGCATTTCAAACCTAACCAATGAATATGGAAAGTCATTATGTTAATGTAGTAGACTGTAAAAGTGTGTGGTTCCACAAATCTGTACAGAGATAATGAACTGCTGCAAAAACTTTAACTTTGTGATAAGTGGAGGTTGATGGTGGGACTGGCTGGGTAGGCTAACAAATACATTCATTTTGATCAATAGTAAAAGTAGTACATAAGTGGGATAAACTACTGCAAAGCAATGCTTTATCATACATACAAATATTCAACACCATTGACTGGCAACTGGAGATTAGAAGTGGAGCTCTTAATAAGATGCCTAATGTATCTGATAATGCCAATACTAATAGTTTCATGAGTTTTATTATATATTAAAATATTATCTATTCTTTTAAGCTAATTTGGTAACACTTTAGACTAACTCACACTATAAAGCATTAGGTTTTAGTCAAAGGTTAGTAAACAGTTAATTGACTATTTACAAAGCATTTGACCATTGAGTTATAAACATTGTTGTTAATGCTCAATACTTAAGTAATAGGCTCATGCAAATCAATGTAAAATTAACATCTTTGTCTATACAGTATCTATAAAGAATTTATTTGTTAAAATATTAATTATAATTATCAATCAATCATTATCAATTAATGCTTTATTACTGCTTCATAGTGGTAAGCTATTCTAAAGTGTTATCATTCTGTTATTATTCTATTATATGTTTAAATATTGTCTATTCTGTTTAGTTATTTTTTCTAACAGTTTAAAATATCTCACACTATTAAGCATTAGTTCCGTATTATTTATGGAATAGTAACAGGTTAACTGACTATCAACATTTATAAACACTGTTGTTACAACATCGTTATTAATGTTTAATTCTTTAGTAATATGCTTATGTAAATCAGTGCAAAATGACAAACATCAGTGGTAATGTGGTATTTTAGCAAAAAGCAAAAAGGCAAAACTACAAGCTTCTTTTTTTATACAATTCTGCCACATAGTACTTTGTTGGGTCTCTTAGCTCCTCTACATTGCCAACAGATAATTTTTTCTTTTTTTCTCTCTCTCTTTGTGACAGCCACTGAGGTGTATAGACATGAAATTTAGGATTCAAACCTCCATACATGTTTCCAAATTCTAGAAACACTTTACATTCCAGCACCATGGAATAACATAGTAACTATGGGTTATTACCAAGTAATGTATAATAATAATTAAAAAAAAAAAAAGGATTTTATATTGCGCTTCCCAAACTTCTCAAAGCTTTTTACATGAGTTCATTATTCACTCAGTCACACTAATTGGTGGTGAGATACTTCTGTAGCCTCAGCTGCCCTGGGGCAGACTGTTGGAGATGTGCCTGTCATTCTGTGCCTACAGCCTCTCTGGGCACCACTAAACACACCATCAGCAATATGCAATGCCAGCATTGCCAGTTCAAACCACCAACCTTCGGGGTAGTGGGCGAATGATTCTACCTACTGAGCTACTGCCCTTTTCTTGTAAAATTACATACATTTATGACATGTAATAAGCCTGTAAGAACCAACAGACCAACTTAAGTTCTCTGTGAATTACATATTAATTCTTTGTTTTGTTTCTTGGTAATTACATATAATGTGTGCTGCAAAATTCAAATTGTAAGTGAGCCACCAAACCGCTGACTTTAAAATGTGAAAGCATCAACATCGTTCATGGCACTGAGCTCTTATTAATATTATTTTGGCTGTCAATAGAATCTTTAGTAATTACAAGTTTTAGCTGTTAAAGATAGCAATTAGCACATGTAGTGATAACTTTTCTCTTTCTTTTGTTGGGTTCATTTGAATTCTTTGGCACAAATGTCATTCCATAGTACACAATACAGACATGACACAAAAGACTTAAATACCTCTACTAATTACCCTGCAGGATTGTTACCGAGTGAAAAACTGAGGGACTTTTTAACTGTAGCAGGACGGAGAGACAGTCAGCTGTGTGTTGCATGATGGGAAACTGAGTCCAAAGTGGGAGATGCAGTTCTATGCATCGTTTGAGACATCCAACGTTGGCTTAAAAAAAACACTTCTGCTTTTTCTACATCGAGGAAGAGGCACACTGTGGATAGTATGAGGAACATTCAGAAGGATTTAAAGAAAGTGAGGAAGACACACAGACTGCTGATGTCGACTTGAACAACCTGTCAAATGTGAATGTAGCAATTTTTTTTGTCCATTTAAAAAGATCAAAACGGCCCAATCTGCCAAGGATCAACATAAGCTGAGGAGATAAAAATTTTCAGCTGGAGATAGAGACGTCTAAACAGGCGGAGAGTGTGGAAGAGGGGATTAAAAAAACAACATTAGCTTTGGGAAAAGTTAGAGCCAGGATTTCAATGAGAGGGATTTAACAGCTTTGAGAGAGAGGGGAAAAAAAAAAAAAAGATTGGGGTGATAAAGGAACAAAAGTGTGCCAAAAAGTCAGGAATTAGCTTGACGGGCCGCCGAAGTGATGCCAGACTTCTCGACGACGAGTCACTCTTTAACCAGCTCCGTGTTCAAACTCTTGTAAATAGAATGGAAAGATACAGATGAAATATATTATGGTTTATAGCATTTACCTTGCTCTTGCATTAAAAAAACATGACTTATTTAACCACATTATTGCTTTCATTTCAGATATGAATATATTATTGTATAGATGTCCTAAAAGCAAGGCTGGTAGTCTTCGATCTCACCCTCTGTAGTATGTACACAGTACCTTTGTTTCAATTTAAAAGGCTATATTTGCTATGCACAGTCATTATATGTAAGCAATTGTTTAGTATAGGATTTCTTTCTGCCATCCTGTCTATCTGTTTGACCATAATATTGAGCTAGTACTGTGTAGATAATGCAATATAGGTTTGATGATTGAGCACCAGCCAGAATCCATTCCTCCCCCGAACCCATCTTCTTTGGTGTCCCATCCCTTCTCCCCTTGTTCCCGAAAGTTCCCCCTGAAGAATTGAAAAATATCTTACCTTAATTTCGATACTCCACAGCGAGACAGGGTTATGACTCCGAAGTAATGGAATGGTCCAAAAAGAGTGCTTTGGGGTACTATTGTAAAATGTATGTGGAATACAATAGCAAGGGGGCAATATTTCTCAAGTGTGCCACATTGAAACCACCTATTGCTGGCTATAATACTGTCCTTGTTTCATAATCAAAAGAATATGGATTCTTCAATTGAGATGCTTTTGTCTTTGTATTGAAATGGTAATCTTTTAACAGAATCCTTCACAGCAGCCATACTCACTGAGCACAAAACAATGTATAAAAGGTACATTTACACTGTAGGTTGTGTCCACACTAATGCAGTTTCAAACTATTTGCTGACCAGATCCAGCTTTCTAAACCTTCAATTATGAAAGCCGAGAGACCAGGGACAGATAACGATTCAGAAAGGACAATTAATATGCTGTGTACCCCATATCACATACGTACCCAAATATTGAGTCCAAACAGGCCAGAAGGAAGAAAAGAACTGTAGAAACAATTTCATCTCAATGATGGCACATAAAAACAACATCCTGAGCATGGAGAGGCTGGCCTATGATGTATTTTGCCTTCTTTAGGACCTGATTCTCCTAAAGAGAATGCCAAGTCTTTAGCCTAATTCACACTGAATGCATTGTACGAGCAGGACATGGTATTCTTGCAGACTCCAGTTCTTGCTGAGTGCATTGCTGTGTGGCATGTATCCAACAGAGTCAGCCGGGGACACCACAAGATCACAGGAAGAGTAGAGTTAACGCTGGAAGTCATGGGTTCACGCAATAACAAGCATGTACAAAGAGCAACATGTAAACAAAAGCCACATTTCATTTGCCTGTCTGACCACAATCTCACATTTATTTTGGTATTATTTCCATGACTTTTGTGCTTCAACCTTGGGAAAACTCATGTCATATAGCGTCCGATCTTAGTTAAGACATAATGTTTACGTAGCTACGTGGGCACGAGTCTGAACATTCTTTTGTATTTTGAAATATGGCAGATTCTTCTCACTGGACCTGTGTCTGACTTCCTGTGACTTGATCTGTTCTGTTAAACTTTATGCAGCAGGGCGCAGCATCCGTCAAAAATATATTTGATACGTATTTCTGTTGGAGCGCCGGACACAGACCGTACTGCAACACAGCCGGTGTAAACTCACACATTGACTAGAATGCATTCTAATTTTTATGGTGGTCACACAGGACGAGTACTGCACTTGCAACATATTCAGTGTGAATAAGGCATCTCTGTTTGACACCAGTGATACTGGAGCATATCCCTTCAGTAAAAATTTATTTTTAATGGACAAACCATTAAACCAACAAAAATAGGAAAACGTTCAAAGACTTTCAATAAAAGGACACTAAAAGTTGGTAAGGATCCTCCATTTTACATTGAAAGTGTTTAATTTCTTGAACATGTCCTTTGTGGTTGATTTTGAGAAGCCCTTTAACTCAAGTAAAAGTTTGACTGAGCAACTTTTACTTGTATTGGAGTAATATTCACACTCACACTAGGGCCATTCGAACCATGCAGTGCGCAGGTACCTCTGGGCACTGCACGGTGGTCAGTAAAGGATTTATTTAATAGAAAAACAGTAATCTAAGGGCTTCTTAAGTAAGTTTCTTCAGTAGAAGTTCATGAATGAGGTCCATTGACTGCAATTCATGAGCAATAAGTTGCTACCTTTTATCTAAAGCAAGACAAAGTAAAAACTAAATATTTTGCATTCCTTATTTTTGGAATGATTATTCACATACACAAGATACTCTTCACTGGAGAACTTCACAGTGTTTTTGCCACTAATTACACTCATTCATTCCTTTTTGTACACTGGAAAAGCCTTGTATAGTTGTAAGTTGTATATCACATCTCTGGTGAAAAAACGTTCCTGTAGTTTTATGTCAGGTTCTCTTTCTTACACACAGGCCTTCATAACAATGTAGCAAGAGACACCATGACTGTTTAGGAAAAGGGAAAAGAAGAAAAATGTGCACTTTGAAAGATTCCTTTAGACAGAGAACATTCATTCTACCAAACATAAATGCATTAGTGTGGACATAGCCGAGCTGTGCTGTCATTTCTTTGGCTGAGGCAGAAACATCTGTGAATGAATTGCCATTTTTCAAACCAAGCCTTATATTTAACTGAAACAATAATGTCAAAACTGCTACATAGACAGATTTTTAATGGTAAAAAGCCCCATTAGGTGATTTGGAGAGCGGCTGAGGTTTGCTGACCCACATGCAGCCACAGCTCCAGCCCTTTATGTTTTATCATAATGAATTTCATAAAATCAATCCTCGGGCCGATTTATTCTGAGAAGTCATGTAGCAGAGATGGAACATAGTTATGGCTGTCTGTGGAGATGACAAATGCTGTCTGTGTCTGATTCTGTTCACGGTAAAAAACTCCCTGTGTGCAGCTAGACCAGGAATGGATCAAACTAAAGAGACTGATGTGAAAATAATAACAGTAGCTGTGTTTCCATATTTTTTTCAACTATTATGTCTTAAATTGGTGCTAGAATGATAGTGGAATTTGCAAAAATCTAAAAATGTTACTTTTTACTTTCCAGAGAATGATGGTCTTTTAAAGAGTGTCCTAATGTAACACCTTAACTGAACATAACACAGTGTAATTAACCATACCAGCCTCCAACACTTATTTAGAGCTGGGTCAAAGTTCACGGGTTGATCTTGAGACTTCCTACCAAAGGGCAGTGGTAGAAGTAACATTTTTACTTAAGTAAAAGTACAGATAAATGAGCACATATTTACTCAAGTAAAAGTAAAAGTATAACTTTTATGTTTTAATTTCTACTTTGGTAAAAGTATAAAAGTACTTACTTTCAAATGTACTTATAAGTAAAAAAAAGTTTTTACAGGTAAATTGAGAATTATTGACTTTGCTTCTTCTTCACCACAAAAGACCAGTACCCTCTGAGGCAGAAACTTTTCAACAACCTGCAGAGGGCAGGAGCAATGCAATAGGAATAAGCGTTTTATAAAGTTTGCCCCATTTTAGTTACTGTATAATTTTTTAAATCAGGTTTGAATGGGAAGGGTTCTAGACCTACACGGGCTCTGCGTGGCCAGATTGATGGTTTTAAGCAGTGCATAACTCCATCATCTAGCCTCACTTCACAGGAGACACAGAAAACTCACAGGAGACACGCAGGAGACGCACAGGAAATTAGCAAAATCTTTAAATGTAAATGTGTTGTGCGATCTATTGAAACACAGCTACTGTTCTCTGCCCTCGCCCTGTCTACCCCTGACCCCTCCCCGTCCCCCCTGACCACCCCACCCAGCCTCATCTGTGCGTCCCACACCGCTCTGTCACACTGAGGCCTATTTAACCTCCTCAGTAACTCCTCCATCAGAGATTTTTGTTCGTCTACAGAATACAGAAAAGAAAGCTGAAAAAAAGTGGATGGCAAGCAAAGAACTTTTTTTTTCAAAAACTCTATAAAAATACGATTTAGAGGATGTTTGATTTGAATATTTTTTTCATATGGGTTTATGACTCAGCGGGTGGCTGGATTGTGTCAAGCATAAAACATTTCTGCTGCATTTTTGAAAATAAAATATCAGTATTTTACAAGTTACATGGTTTGGAGATGTTTGGTTTGTTTATTGGTATGTTTTATTTGTAACATAAACAGTATCTCTATTCAGACTAATGGCAGATTAGACCAGATGGACACTTTTGACAACATTTTAATGAGCACAGACACAACACAGAAAATGCCTCAAAAGGCCCTCCATATTTGTAATCAGGGCTTGACATTTACTTTTTTGCTCACACGCCACCATGTCCAATCTTTGTCAAATGTTACTAGCCAATTTGTGTTTTTAGTAGCCACAATTAGTTACGTTTTTTGTTTGTTTGTTTGTATATTTAATAGCAAACTGTAAAAAAAAGTGAAAGCTCAAAAACTCAAGGCAACAGGATGCCTCAAGATTTTTTTAATTTTGGGGCCAACTCAAAATCTCAAGGTTTCAACAACTAATTTTATGTTCATATGTCTAAAAACTTTCAATTTTAAGTTTTACTCTCTATCATTATTTTTTAACTCATCTTACAGCCAACTTACTATCTATTGTTCAGAAAAAGTATTCATTGATAATAATAAAAACAACATTTAACTAAAGAATAATACTTTTTCTAAATGGATAGAAGTTGGGTGTAAGATGAGTTAAAAATATAACAAAATAAGAACATTTAGACATATAAATGTCAAATTAGGCAAACTAAATTTTTTTACAGTGTAGTATAGTATATGCTTAAAGAGATTGTTTTTCATGTATGAATAGGAATTTATCAAATATTAAAAAACAGGTTTACAAAGACAGAATAAATAAATGTGTCTCTGTGCATGTGGTATCACGTCTTTTAAAAGATGTTATGCTGTTTAAATTGATGTTTCTTTCTTTAAGCATGATGGATTACAGTATAAATGGGGTACACTAAAGCAGAGCAACCTAAATTCAGGCCCAATCACTAATTTTAACATACTGTAGGTGCATAAAATTCAACCAGCCAAAGTGGCTAGTGGGAGTAAGGGTATCACTAGCCAAAACAAAAATCTACCCGCATTTGGCCAGTTGGCTAGTATTAATGCCAAGCCCTGCTTGTAATGTTTTTTTTTTTTTTTGGGTAATGATTTATTAAATCGCATTAGAATAGCAACAGTGGTTAATTTGAATGGTATTGACTTTGGAAGGTGCCTTAGTTAACATGCACATCAGAGATTACAACAGATTACTATTATTATTTATTAAAAAAGCCCATTTCAAGCAACTGTGACCAAAGAGAGCACAGTTTATGGGTCATCAAACATTTTGCTTTGCTTAAAAATAGTTGTTGTGTATGTCTCATGGTGTGACATGACAAGATCAGAGACAAGGTATCTCTAGATTTTGTCCAAAATCTCCCCACAACATAAATGTAACAGGCTATAAATAAATCCAAAAAAAAAGTATCTGCCCATATCTACTTAATAATACATAACACTTATATGCACTTTTCTAGATACTCACAGATGCTTCACAGTATAGAACAAAACAAAACAAGACAAAAACAAAGAAAAACAAATGGGACTGAGTTATTTAAAGGCTGTTTTGAAGAGATGGGAGAAAGCCCTATCTGCCCAGGTCTTGTGTTTGGTCCTAGTGGGAGGGAGACAGGAGGTTGGCATCGGCCAATCTGAGGGTCCAGGTAGGGTTCAGAGAGGTAGGTGGCGGCCAGGTTATGGAGGAACTTGTAAACAATAGTGGGGACTTTGAAGGTGATGCGCTGAGGGATGGGGAGCCAGTGGAGGTCTCTGAGGACAGGGGTGGATGTGTTCACGGGAAGGGGTGTGGGTGAGGAGACGGGCAGCAGAGTTCTGGAGGTATTGTTGTCTATTGGGAGGTTTGGTGGGTGAACCGTAGAGCAGGCTGTTGCAGTAGTCCAGGCGGGAAGTGCTAAAGGCATGGATGAGTGTTTCAGCAGAGGGGAAGGGGAGCAATGGGTGGAGATGGCCAATGTTTCAGAGGTGGTATAAGGCCGTTTTGGTGATGTGTTTGATGTGATGTCATAGGACAGGGTCGGGTCAAAGAAAATGCCAAGGTGGGAACTGAGAAGCCGACAATGGAGAGGGTAAAGTTACTGCAGGATTTGAGAAATGATTATTTCAGTTTTTACGGAGTTGAGTTGGAGGAAAAGAAGTCAAGTACTGTAAGTAGCTAAAAACATGCAAACATCATGAGCCAAGCCATACTTGCCAGCAGCAGTGGTTTTCTCTTTATTCACACTCAAAATTATGCTTTAAAAAAAAAAAAAATACTAGTATTTCTCATTTTATAACTTAAAATAATGTACAGTAAATGTATATGTTATCTTAAAATGTCTTCTTTTGGGGAACTGTTACTTTGACTTTGCAGAGAATTAGCAACATAACGCTAACCAATGATGGTCAAAGTACTCAAAATCTGTACTTAAGTAAAAGTACTGTTACTTCAAAAATAATATTACTCAAGTAGACGTAAAAGTACTTAAAAATGGACTTGAGTACAAGTAAAAAAGTGTTGAGTGTAAAATTTACTAATAGAAGTAGAACGTATGAATTTCTCAGCATAATCTTCTTCTTGAGTAAAAGTACTATTTTTTATCCAAAATTGACTTCAGTAAAAGTATGTTCTAAAAATGCACTCAGAAAGTACTTTTGGCACAATAACATGGCAGAGGTTTCCTTCCTGACACAACCCTCTCCGTTTAACCAGGCTTGGGACTGGCACCAAAAACACACTGGCGTTATTTCATTTATTTAAATCTTGTGACCCTTTGGATGGCTTGTTCTTCTAAAGCATTATCTCACAGTAAGCAACATGTCAAGTTATATTTAACACTTTGACCGCCAAACACAAAATGGTGCGTCATTCGTGAAATCACGCTTCATCGCCAAAGATGGGTACTTCCGGCTTTACATGTTTTCATTGGCACCAGATACAAGGGGTTATTGTGAACGTTGTGCTCTCAGTAAAGTATTAGCTACATGAAAATCAAAGCAGGCCGAAGCAAATTTTACACAGTTATATAAATGTTTGTCAGTTTGTGGTAGTGTGATGCATCTCATAACATTATTTAACCCAGACCAGAAAGCAGACAACGCAGCACCTGCTCTTATAATGCCAGTAATCTGTGGCAAAAAAAAAAAAAAAAAAAAAAAAAAAAAAAAATATATATATATATATATATATATATATATATATATATATATATATATATATATATATATATATATAATATGAAAGAAGAGGCTCTTCTTTCTTTTAAATAAAACTACAGCACAATATCTTCAGTGGGACAGCAAAGATTGTTGAAAATGACCAAAAAAATCGCTGGCACTGGCTGACAACTTTCGGAGAAAATTCTGGCAGGGAACAACATGTTGGAGAACAAATTTTATTACTAAGATGCTAATGTTCTGGTTGTGCAATGGAATAGTCCCAGACTGACCCCAAAACAAACTTAATTACTGGCTGCTTTGTGGCTGTTTTTAGAACATTTAGGAGTTGCCACATTAATAGGCTGGAGGCATCTTCCAGATACTGCACCTTTAAAATATGAGCAGATATAAAGATGGCCACATTTCAGGAGAGTAATGTAAAAAATGCACTTTCTCTGGCTCATTTTTTAGCTTGGCTCTGGGCTGCACATGATGAACCATTAGTGAAGTCACGACTGCAGCAGAATGTGAGGACATCAATGTAAATCACAGCCCCGGACGCCCCTGCCAGCTGGCCCGGGAGACCCCGCTCGGTGTGCAGCAGTGACTTGAATGGGTGGCAGTGGCAGTGGCTGCCTTCCAGAGCAGATTGATGTCCGTGCTCCATTGTGTCTCCCGCTCTAATCCCATTAACCAGATCTAAGTGCGCTTAATGTGATTTAGTGGAGGCGACACGTTAGCGAGCACGGGTTCGAGCCATGACCAGGTGCTTTTCTGTTCCGAGGAGCCAGCGCCGGTCGCTCGGAGCAGGAAATCTGTCCACCTCTGACATTTTAGTGATGACATTTTGATGGGCACTTTCAGTTTGTTGGGCTTCTGTTGAACAACAAGTCACCTGGACATCATTTCAAAGTATGATTGAGCACTAGCTGGTTTTCAAAGAATAACTGACCAAGTACGAGCTGTAATTACTCAAAAGGTTATGTTATGTAATGACTCGTTATGGTTACCCGTCAGCTAATTAAAGCACTGGTTTTAGCACAAGGCTGGAAGCAAAGGCCAAGAAGAAGGCCATTAAATGCTGGCACAGGTCCAGTAGAAGGGGCAGATATGGGCTGTTGTATCACTTTTTGTCTAATATTATGAGGAAAGCTTTGGCAGAGGCATGTGCTCCACTAAATGCCCTTCTAGACTGTAACTTACAGGTAGAGTGGAAATAGTTTTTTAGGTACTCAACCATCAAAGGTTAGGAATAAGGTAAAAGAGAAGAGAACTATTTGACCAGTTACAATAGTTATTGCATTATTAAGAAAAAGGCTATAGACAAAGAACAAAATCACACAGTATTACAAAAAAAGATGAATCAAAACTAGAAGTACTAGGAGAGACCTGGACCCAAACTCAAATATATTTTTGTTCAGTGGTGAATGCTCTTTCCACTGACCCACAAGAATCAATGGCAAGGATCAAAAAGTATTCTTAGTAGTAATGGGAATGCCAATTCATTTCAGAGAGTCGGATGATTTGGCTCTACTCACCCAAAAAAGCTGGCTCTTTTGGCTTCCAAATGGCAATTTTACCACCTACACTCTTTATATTTCACCTAAATTTGGTGCTGTTTTGAAAAATGAGTTGTATTGTGTACTCATATATAACTCAATTACATGGATTGTGATGAAGTATTCAAAAGTTTTGATGCTTTGAAACTACCCAATGAACTGACTTGTTTACAGAATCACTCTACTACACTCAGCATATAATCACACCTATAATTAAGCATACAAATTAGGGCTGGGACTTTAATGCGTTAATCATTAAAGTCTATAGACTATAATTACGGATAAATTAACGCATTTAAAAAAATTACGCATTGAATGACACCTAGTGACCTAGTTTCTAGCGCAGGTAACCAGGGCTGGACATCCACACCGACCAAAACACCAAATGTAAGTGTATTTCAGCTGTGGTCAGTTACATCCTGCATGGGCCTAAATGAGTGCACTACATGTAACTGTGGGGTTTCCTCCGAGGTCGGCCCACCTCTGCCATCATCGTATCTGCGAATGTTCTCACAGTTGACTGACGCACTCGCTCAGAGGAGACATGAGTCCGTTGGGTTCAGACATGAAGGAGAGAGAGAGAGAGAGAGAGCACAGAGGAGCAGAGGTTGATGCATGGATGCTGAACACTGCCTCTGTTTGACCACAGTCCTACTTTGAAATGAATTAATAATAATTAATTATAAAGCCTGTAATTAATTAGATTTTTTTTTTTCCTTATCGCATCCCACTACTAATAAAAATAAAAGATGTTGACTAGTTTTTATGCAAACACACACACATACACAACCACCAGCTTTAGCATCCAGCTATAAATGAATTGAATTAGTTAATAACATTTTTATAACCTCACTAAAACTTCTGCACAGGGTTAGGGTTAATGTACTGTATACACTTTGGAAAATAAACATTCTAATGAAATAATATGAGGAGATATGAAACATACCTAGATGTATGCCTACAGTATAGTCATATTAATATAAAATCACATAATCCACATTTGAACGTTGTGTCCTTCGAAAACATTATAGCTTACGGGCTAATGTTACATTCCCAGACGAGCCCCCATGTTGTACTCCCACTAAAGGGGATACAGAACATTAGTCCAAACAACACAAAGACAAAAGCTTATTATAAAAACAAGGACTTTGAACAGCAAAACTTATTATACCATACAAGCTCCTACTGTACTATTAAAAAACAAAGGTAAAGAGAAATGTGATAATGGGACAGCCAAAACAAATTTAAAAAAATAAGCTAGGTCATTTTGCATTGGACAGTTGTACCTGTCTCCACTGTCCCTGCCTAACCCTAATGGACAATATCAAACCACAAAAAAGCATAAGCTCTGCATTTATCACATAAAACAAATGAAGAACCAAATGAAAAAGATGATCTTACGATATTTAAGAATTTCTTTTTGTCAGATGGGAGTTTTTTTTTTAACTGCTTGACATGTTTCCACTACTTCCTGTAGTCCTCTTTAAACAACCCTGTGTCCTGTAGGTGGCTTATGTAGTTTTGCCAGAAAGCAGGGGTTGATATCGCCCCCTACTGTCTAATGTGTTCTTTAGGTCCATGTCGCTGATAAGTCCATGCTTACAATGTCCTTCTAGTGAGGTGTCATAAAAGACAGGCTGCACCACTGGAGAGGGTGAAAAAGAGAGCCCTCAAGATCATGTCTAGAGGAAATAATGGAGATAAAGCGTATGTTCAGCCTTGAAGACTCCTCCCCAGCTCATTCAGCCATCGCTCACCTAAACCTGCTGCCTATAAGACTTCTGCTCCTCCTCATCTCCCACCAATGCCACTCTTCCTTGGCCCCAGCTCAGTCAGCAAACTTTAAACACGCCTCGCTGCTTCACAATTAGCTCTTCAGCTCTTGCATCCCTCCTCCACTCCATCACCGCTTCTGCAGTGAATAAATTAATCCCTGCACCTGAAGATCCACCTAGGCTCCACCACCACCAGTGTCAGGACTCCAAGGGGAAGACTTTTATTTTCTACCCTGCTCTGCACCTTCTCTGCTGGAGTCTAAGCATCAAAGTAATTTCAATAAATACAATTTTATACATTTGTCTCTCCAGGTTAAGCAACATCACTTGAACTTCCTTCACTTCAGAGCAGGAGAGACCAGGCTGCCATTCAGTTAGAGAGCTGAACAACAACATTTTAGACTAGTGTCGCAGCAACAGACAGTGAGGCTGTATAATTTGGGATGTAATTGTATTGCAGATATCACAATTGCAAAAGTCTCTCGATGTTGTGGTCTCAAATGGTAGGCCCCTCATGCAAAAATACATAGTTTTGTTGCAGTGGCAAGGAAAAAGCAGAGAGAACTACATAGACCCTGATCATTTGCTCCGTTTGAGCCTGATGGGGCTTTCAAAAGGTGTTTCAACATGAAAGAACACCCCACCAAGTCATTTAATCAAGTCAGGTAAATCAGAACTGTAGAAGCAACATGAACTGCCCGAGTTCTGATGTAGTGACTTGTCATTGGTGGAAATTAAAAGCGTGTTGTGAATAGTAAAATGTTTAAGATTATTTTTTGGGAGAGAAGTAAAGCCTAGAATTATATTTTTTGAAGTTTGATAATGTTAGGGAAATGTCTGTTTTGTGCTACACCAGACATCATATTTAGTTAACTATAAGCTTCAACATTATCATTAAGGCACTGGTAACGACCTCTAATGATGTGGTACATAAGCAGAAGCCACAAACAGATAATATGATTAAACTCTATTATGACATTCCCAGGTTCCCACCGTTCGACTGGAGAAAACTACCGGTCGAACAATACATGAGCCAACATGGAGGAGGACGCTGGTGTTTTTAACACCATTAGCAAGATAAATCTGCAAATATCAAGACACAGCTGTTTTCTGTGGCGGAGGATTCAAAAGGTTAGTAAATAATATACTAAAAGTTTCTTTAATAACTTTTACATTCACCCACGGCACCGCAACGCTTCACTCATTCATTTCCTCTTTCTCCTGCTCTCCATACGCTCCATTAGCTTTAGAGGAGCGGACATAAAAAACTGGACTTGCACTGGAAACTATAAACCAACTCCAGTGTCCAGCAGAAGAAGTGTGTGAACAGGAGTTTGTGCATAAATCAAAGAGTGAACACTTGCCTCTGTCCTGACTCTTGACCAGTGCTGTCTGAGAGACTCCTGTTTGTTTACAACAGCCTCATGTCCAGTGACGTAAAGGGGAGGTTCCTTATAAACAGTTAATGGTCATGGCACCTCAGAGCTCAGGTGCTTGGCAGGCCATTTTTATATAATAAATGTTGTTGTTTAGTTTGAACGAGGACAGCAACAGAAGCCAGTTGAACAAAGAAAGACTTGCAAGAAAAGTTTTTTTTTTTTTTTTTATGCGTTATGGCCAGTTCCAAATCAAACCAGAGTAACACTTCGCTCCGAGAAGGGAACCAGACTGTCCTGTTTGCAAAAAGCAAATAGGAGAGTCTGGCTCACCAGGCTAACTCATAGTCTCTTGCAATAATCAAATGTGGCTGATTTGAGGTTTTCCTGCTCTGCTTGTTCCTTTATTGTTTCTTTTTCACATTTCAGAATGGGCTCAAGCTCACAACATTTCTAGGAGGCACTTACTGTTTTGCCACCGTGCCCACTGCATACATTTTATACATTATTCCAACTTCCAACCTCTAATTGTGCAGAAGAATTATTAATTTCAAGTAGTGAGCCACAGTAATGCTCCTTTTATCCATGCATGCTGACCACTGCAGCCTCTGCCTGTGTGCCAGTGTAGCCTGGCTGCAGTTGTGTAGCCTGCCTGTCAGTGAGTGTTGAACAAATTAGCTTGAAGCATAAACAGAGCAGTCACGACAAATTCTGAATGGGACGTTCTCCACACACTCTCCACACAGCCGTGCATGGAGCATACTAATCATTCTGTAGAGACGCGAGCATGTTTCTGCCTCTCTGTCTGTGGTGTGGAGCTAACAAGACAGTTCCCACTGATTTACACTGATGACATGTGCTGCTCTTGTATCAGAGTCTGAGGAGGTGACAGTGGCTCCACATGACTCCGCTGCAGTCTGGGGAATGATCGACGGTGTTCAGACTGTTCATATTGGAGCATTTGATCGTTTCTGGTCTGTTGTGTGCAGACGTATTGTTAACATGTGAGCATTAGCGTCATACAAATAGCCAAACAAACAGCCACCAGCACTCCTTCTAATAATTCCCCCAAAACAGAATGCAATGGTTACCAAGAAAAAACAAAACAAAAACAAAAAAACCTTAATATTTTATTAGAACAAAGATAAGGAATATATCAGGTGTTATAATAAAAATGTTACCATTTCATGACAGATAATAGCTCATTTTAAATGTCACTGCAGCAAACCATCTCAAAAATGTTGGGAACAAAAGGGTGGATAGTAGTGATAAAGGGGTTCTGTAATAAAGCCTGAGCAAACGTACGATATTTAAGTATTTATACAGAAATAGCAATCAAATGTGTTATTTACCACATATACGGGCTATGTTAAGCAAAATTGGCTTTTTTTCTTTTTCTTTTGCTTTCTCGCATGTTATAATGTTGTTCACTCATCAAAAACATAGCTGGAGTTGTGTTTGATTCAAGCCTGTTTGAGTAATCCTCTATTCCCTGGCACTGAACTTCTGAGGCTTCAAAACAAATGGTTCCACAAACCTCCGCCTCTCCCACGAACTCCCACCCACTCCAGGAAGCACAGACCAAATAAACAATCCCTCTACATCCAAGCTGCTCTCATTCATTTATCCAGGAAAAAAAAAAAAAAAAGATGTACAGCTCTGTTTCCACTGATTCCTCACAGCTTTCTTTCATTTTGCAGTAAATTAGCATCATACAGACAGAGAATAAAATCTTTTTTTATGTTTCTGTTCAAAAGAGCATAACAGCACTGCTCTCTGCTGTCCTCTTCTGGTCTCGTCAACTGTTTCTAGCACTAGTAGAGTACTTAATAAAAATGTTCTTTTTTAGGCAGATAATGGTTTTAAAGGATGTTAAATGTGCTGATGTTCTAGAGGCGACCAGGATTGGTTTAAAAAATATGAATAAAAGCAGAATATAGCTCCATAAATGAATATGAACTGGATTATTGCAATTATTTTTGTCTTGAGAAAATTCTATCATATTTTCATCTTATAAGGTAAGCTAACATTACGCAATTTTACACAGTAATTGTTTATTTTATAACATTTATTCACATTTATTAGAACACAACAGAAAGTAAAAAATGTGTCTCTAACTGGTTTCATTCAAATGTGTGTAACAGGTTTAAAGACCTGTCGTGGCCCTGTTCTTCGTTGAAATGCACAAAGCATTCTGGTCTATTTCAGGACCATCTGATCATTGCTGCCCCCCACTTTTTTATGATGGATTGTGGAAAATATTGAGTGGACTACATTTCATCCACTAGACATTCAGACAAAAACAGCGTGGTTACTATGTGGAGCACTAGGGCAGTGTTTCCCAGGGTCCTGGTCGGGAGTATCGTGCTGGAGGATTAGCCTATTGTGCATGTTTTTTTCTAGGTTGGGTTTTAGGTAAGATATAAATGTAATAGAGTTTAAATTGTTATGTGTGCATATCAAGTTTGTGTGTGCCTATTATGTGCGTGTGTACTACGATTTGTGTGTGTATATTACGATTTGTGTGTGTGTGTGTGTGTGTGTGGGGGGGGGGGGGGAGTATGTGCGCATAATACAATTGATGATGCATGTAAAATGATTTCTGCTGCATAAAATAATTTCTGCATGTGTAAAACGATTTGTGTATGTGTAAAATTATTTGTATGTGTGTTTGGGTCTGAACCGGTCGGGCCAATGGCATGGCAGTGTTGCCATGAGAAGGCAGGTTTTAGGTTTGCTAACAATAACAAGCTCTTTTAGCGATACATGCTAACAACATGGCGAGGCAGAAAAACTTAAAATATACTGCTCTACATTTGCAAAACTGCAAAAATCTTCTAACAGCATGTTTACTGTGTTGTTTTACTGTTGTAGCAATTTGTTGTTTAGCTATAAAGCTGGAGCTTTATCTTACAAGTATTCTACTGAAAGTCCCGCCCCTTCACAAACGTTTTCAGTGGAAGCCATTCCAGATTAATATAACGTTAGAAACTTTTTGCTAGCATTTTATCAATCTGGCTTTTGCCAGGTTAGTAAAATTATGTATGTAAATGCAAAAGTGCTAAAAGTTCTTACAGACAAAGCTCTAATTTCACACAAATCTTTTTGCTACAGTTCTGCTATGTCAGATCTTTGTGTCTGTGTTTCAATCTCTGTTTTTTAAGGCCTCCATACACCAATGCGATGATCGCCCATCTGAAGCCGTCTGAACAGTTCTTCCACGTCGCTCATTTCCGTCCTTTTGATCTGTATGCACCGTCAGCCCCCATCGCTCCAGGATGGAGGCCGTCTGACTAGTTTTTGGCCGATTAGCCTTGTTGTTGAATCGGCGTCTCTGGTCTTTGGCACGAAGCGCTCTGATAGGCCTAGCACTACAGCCGCCACGCCAATCAGCTCACGGGAATTTTAGCGGAAGTGAAGGCGTGACGAGAGATGACAAACGCTGTGGCAGCGTACTGTCACCATTTTTGCATTTTTCACAATTCCGTGTGGAAAGTTATCTTCTTCAAGTAACAGAGCAGCGGCACCTATTCCACACAAAACAGTGTCCAAACCGGCCATTATCACTCTTCTCAAATGTTCAGACAAACTGAGAACAGTGGCAGACCAAGGCACGCTACATGCATATGTACTCCGCAAACATTGTGTCACTTCCGTTTATCTTTGTTCACTGGCTAGCGCCATCTGCCGCTTTGGGGGGGTAATTACATCAAGCGCATGCGCAAGACACGGTCTTTAGGTCGGTTGTCGCTTCGGTGTATGAAGAGGGAAAAAGGTCATGCGACGTGAGGAAACGAGAGGAGATGGGAAGAGACGAGCTATTACAATTTGTGTGTATAGTATAATTTGTGTGTGCATAATACGTTTTGTGAATACATAATATGATTTGTGTGGTAGATTTGTACATACATATTACAAATTGTGTGTGCGTAATATGATTTGTGTGTGCTTAATACGTTTTGTGCATGCTTACACACACAAATCATATTATGCACGCACAAAAAGTATTACACACACACAAACTGTATTACGCACACAGAAATTGTAATACACACACTACTATTTACACACACAAATCACATTACACACACACAAATCGTAGTATGCACACACAAATTGTAATACACATGCACAAATCTAGTTACACACACAAATCATATTACGCATGCAAAAAATCATATTACACTCACACAACTCTGATTAAGCACACACAAATCTTAATACGCACAACAAACCTTTTGCTACAATAATATCCCCATATCATCATCATCATCATCATCATCATCATCATCATCGTCGTCGTCTTTATTGCCAGACTCAAGGTCCATATAAAAAGTATCACTAGACAAACCCAACACACAACATATACAGTAGAAGAAAAGAAAGAAAGATTATCCATAGCATGGATAGGTGAGCAAAAATATGTAAATGCAATTTCTCATAATGCAAAATTGTGTGTGTTTTTTTCCTTAAGCTGTAAGAACCTATCCATCACTGTGGACATGTGTTAGAGGTGGCTCTGTGCAGAGGGCAGAGAGAGAGATAACACTGAAGAAGTAGGAGCGCAGGAAATATTGGAGAGGCTAGGGCGAGTGGAGGGTGTCCGATGAATGATAATGGGATGTAAGTATGAGCAGAGGGGGGTCGGGAGGGGCGGGGGGCACAGATAAGGGCCCCTCATTAACGAACACAATAGCAGCTGCTCCTGTTTATGAGCTGCATTGTACTGGATCACGCTGCATGTCCTCACACACGCAGGTATGCTGGTATACATATTCATAAATTCATATTCATATATTCAAACATGGCGGTTATCAGGGGCAGAGGTGGGTGTTAACAATGGGGCTGTTAGTGCTGTCTGCATCCTGAGGTGGTCTGGGTGTAGTCCAAGATTGGCTTCTTGTATCGGTTCAGATTTTGCTGACTCTGTTACTCAGAAAAACTTTATTGTATTTCTTCCATTTTCAACACAATTTAAACTATTTTAAATCTTATTTCAGTTCTCGTTTAATCTTGTTTAGTGCTGTTTCAGCCCTAAACTCCCCAGTTTGATGCCTGGTTCAGGCCTGCTGTATATTATCTTTTACTACATTTAGGTGTTGTTACTCTAAAAAAGTTGAATTACTGCTTCAGTGGTGGAATTAGCACTGGTTTAATCTTGTAGTACTGATATTTATACATTCTTTTTAAATGTCATTATCATTACATTTACATTGCAATACTGACCATGTGAATGTCCATTTTGCATTAATGTATCTCCATGTATAAGAATTTAAGATTGTATATCAATCCATCCATCCAGCTTCAAATCAGTTATGTCAAAGCAGGCAAGCCTAGACTTCTTAAGCATGCCCAGACTTACGAGAAAATGGAGGGGGGGTCTTGGTCTTGCTCCATTGATAGGAGCAAGACCAAAACAATCTTTATTAACAACAGGAAGGACTGAAAACAACAGTTTAACTTGAGATTGCTTTGTTGTTGTCATTGACATCACTTCATGGACTTTTCCTTTACAACAGGTGGGTTCACTGAGTTTGATAAAGTTTTCCAGTGTTTTTCAGGGCCGTAGTGCAGAACATTTTTAATGAAAATTCACCAATGTTTTCAACAGAAAGCATTCCAGATTGATAATAATAGCATCTCTGTGCTAACAAAGGGCACAAGAGCAGCCCTGGTGAAGTCCAGAGCAGGTCTGACTAACTGCTGCCAATGCAAACCCAGCTCCTGCTCTGGTCATACAAGGACCCAATGCTTGCATTCAAGCCCCAGCCCCAGCCCCAGACCTGGCTTCAGGGTGGGGCTCCAGCTGTGCCATACCAGGCAATGTAACAAAACTTGATTTAGCTTTTACCAAAAGGGGCTTCTGAACCGCTCTTGGTCTGGCCAATCACCTAGGACCTGTTTATCTTGGGAGACCATACCACAGGCATAAATTTAAGCCCCTGACAACATAGCTTCTAAGACATTTAGGCTATCAATCCCTTTCACCACATTAAGGTGGCAATCTAAGAAGCGGCTGTATGTCAGAAAAAAAAAAGTCAGTCCAGAGGTAAAATGATGAAAGTAGACCTACAGCTGTAATTAACAACATAGGCCTGCCTTTGTATGCTGTAATACAGTAAGAGTGTTCACTGAACCTCTGAACTTTACACTAAAGGAGCTTTAAAACTATCAGATTAAGCTATTGCAAAATATGACCTTTTTATGTGGCATGAATAAATTAATAGAATGCCAAAGAATATAAAATGTTTTAAATGTGTATAATATTTATAATATTTAACAGTTTCATACATATTTCATGTTTTCCTCATATCCTGCAGTCCAGTTTATGACAATGCACCTTTACACTAAGATAGTGTACTCATGTCAACCCCCAAATATTAAAGATGTCCGCGGGTGACTCTCAGCATATAAACAAATAAATACTTTGCTTCAAAAATGTATTCAATGTACTGACAACATACAAGCAATTGCTTTCTGGTGTTGCACAAGGAGCTCTTTAACCTTGACTTATTCTTGCTTATGCTGGGTTTACCCTCCATTAAGATCAAGATACATTTTTAATCAAAACAACCCACCTTAATGGTAATAAATCATGTAACCCAGCTAACATTAGACTACAGTGTGTGTATATGTGTATTAATAGCACAGCCTGGCCTGATGCGCTCTGGTCTGTGCTCATCTAAAACACTGCAGTAATGAATCCTCTTGATCTCATTTTCTTTTCATATTTTTGCATCCTCGTCTTTCCGTGTTTTCTTGTCCTCCCCGCTCACCCTCCCTCCCCCCTCGTCTGGATGAGTCCCT
The DNA here is from genome assembly GCA_020698575.1 of Bostrychus sinensis. NCBI lineage: Eukaryota > Metazoa > Chordata > Actinopteri > Gobiiformes > Eleotridae > Bostrychus > Bostrychus sinensis. The sequence continues at coordinate 35,456,273 of CM036240.1, forward strand.
TTATAAAGCAGTCACCTTGGAATGCTCTTCAAAGCGGCGTAGCATGTAGCATCTTCCTGTTTTTGTCATCTCTCCGTTCTTGATACTGTCTCCTTCACTCGCTCTTTCTCTCCCTCCTCTCCTGTATGTCCCCAGCTCACCGCGCCTCATCAGCTTGCTTCTGATCTTTGCTCTATCTTTGATTTTTTTTTTTTTTTTTCTACGTTAGTATCTAGAGTGCCTTTACAAAGAGATGTTGCATAGTAAAATGTCCCCAGTAATATCCCTTGCCTATTTGCAAAAGGAAGTATGGGAATAAAATAAAAATTAAAAATAAAATAAGATCCCAGTATTATCCACTGGAGCTCAGAGCCTGTCTGTGGGCTAACAGTTGATGCCTAGTACCCGCAGTTAGCCCAGTTTTCCAGACCAGAGCTGTTGAGAGAGAAAGTTGCACCATTTAAGGTCCAGAATATAGATGGTCATGTGAGTCATGTAGCCACTATGTGCATTTTTGGTTATGTACATTCATTTTATATCTGTAGATAATATAAGTGTTGATCCTTTAAACATTGTACCTTTAAAAAGTCTAACACTCACATTGCCTCTTACCGTACAATTGTACTGCGCTGCTAGTTGGAAGGGCTAACTTCAGTGAACTATTCCGAGTGTGATAGTCCACCCACACATCCGCTGGCCAGCAATATCACACTCTATAAAAGGAGGATCTCTCACCTCTTTGTCTCTGCTAATGTCACCCGCTGTGTGGAAACAGAGCTGTGGGCACGAGTGCTGTTTGAACACTGGTATGTGTAATGCAAGACAGTCCCATTCATTCATTAACGTGGCATTGGAACACACTATTGTTTGTAGACCACAGGCACCTGTGTGACTCCACCTTATGTGGGACGTGGGGACATATGTGTGCTGCACACACTACAGAGTCAAAGCTCTGGTAAGCGACGTGACCTGTTTGTCAATCCATTATGTTTCATTGAAACTAACCTGAGGCTGTTTGTAGAGCGTCAGTGGTGTTCCCTTTGAGGCCAGCTCCAGTGCCCGTGTCCTGTTGAGATGTGCTACCCATCAAAAACTACTATCCACTCCCTACTATGGTTAAGGTTAGGGTGAGGGCAGGGGTTAACGCTCCATAGAAATTGAATGGAGGTAGCTTATTAGCTTACAAGGCAGCACATCTCGACAGAACACCGGACCGCCCCTGCTTGTGGCGTGTTGTTATTCTGAGCTTTTTGGTATGGATCTTGTATGCGCTATTTACAGTTCTGGGTAATCCATACACTAAATGCACATTTGCTATTCATAGGATTTGGATAGCAGCAAGGCTCGCCTTTCTTTCCAGGCTTACGTTTTGTTGAAACATCGCAGCGAGTTTTCATGCATGGTTGGTTCCACACCACTGTAGGGTGTGTTAATTATTATCCCAACTAATAATGTGGTGTTTTATAACTGTGTTTCACTTTTACTTGTCCTTAGTGTTTATTTATGTGTGAGTGTATGAGCCAATGGGTTTTTGGTTTAATAATTTAAATCTGGAACCTTAACCCTCATCCTACGATCCTGTTTTACACATGCATTACTGAGAGGGGTCACCTTGTACTTCACAGATAAAAATCTGTAAAAAAAAAAAAAACAAACAAACAAAACAAAATACTTAGATTTTTTCTGTTTATCAATCATTAGTAATGTGTTAACTGTCATTTAAAGTAAAAAGATTTTCTTTGTAAATTATTATTTTGATAAATTTACATATCATTTGCATATTTATTCACTTATGTATGAAACAATCCACACTAATACAAACAAAGCACCACTCTTCATTCTGATCTGGTTTAGTTTAGAATAATTTTAAAGAAACTTTATTTTTGACAAATTTTTATGGTTTTTAAGGCCAGGACTGTCCAGGATTTTATTTTTAGTGATCTATATAAATATTTATACTTTAAAGAACAATTTTCTGCCTCATTCAGAGCCCAGAGTGAGGTCTGTATGTATGTATGTAACTTAATAATAATAATAATAATAATAATAATAATAATAATAATAATAATAAATAAATAAATAAATAAATAAATAAATAAATAAATAAATAAATAAATAAATAAAGTAACAAAAACATAAAAAATACATAGGCAAAAATAGGTACATTTGACTGGGGTCATTAGTGACCCCAATATGTTTCCATTTATTAAATTCTAAAATTTACAACAGAGACTAAAAACAACTTCATGACATCATAGACAACAAGTAGCCCCACAAAGTAATGAAAAATCACGAGTGATAAAATATCTCTGAGATATTACAAAACATATATGTCTGGGTTCAGGTTTTACCCCTCTTGGTCGGATGAGGGTTAAAGTTTATATTTGTACTCAAATAATAGAATAATAAAATTTAAATATGTTTGTAAGTTTTGTGTTTTTGTTTATTCAGTCAGCAAACCTGTGTTTGCCTTATTTTAGTGTGGGCTGAATTTATATTTTGTTCCCTGGGCTTGTACCTGGGGTGGCATTGCGGCAACATAGACGTATAAATTTGGGCTAGTGGGAAAATTGTAGTTTCTCTATATTGCTAGCGCTCCTGTGTAAAAAATTGACCCATTGGAGTCAATTGAGATATCGCAGCTCTCTCTCTCTCAACAGCTCTGGTCCAGACTAGTGGCAGTTTAGGTTTGAAAAGAGTGTTTACACAGCCAATATCTTTTTATCTCTGCAGTGCAATGAGCTGCATTTTATGATTAAAGTGGAACTGTGTAACTTTGCTCATTTCTTCGCTGTTTTGGTAGCATTTTCTCTTTGGAACTCCTACATTTGGGAGTAAAGCGACTCAGGAGGTCCCTGTGTGACCCCTTGCTTGGCTTGGCTCCTGTTTTCTCCCCATCCTATCTGTACAAAGGTTTTCTCTGCCTTTAGACCGCTCTGCCATGACTTTTATAAATAAAGCCATTGTTTTTATGGATATATTGACTTTAGGGACACAAGTTCTCCAATTCTTGCAAGGCTGTTTTTTTTTTCACCAAGTTACACCAGGGGAAGGTGCAGGGGGCTTTATTCACCCTGCAAAGACTTCAGCCATCACTTTGACTCTGAAGCTGATTATTTAAGGTTAAAAATTTGCTTTGTTCCCATTCAGTATGCCAGTATATTCACTCAGAGAATCTCACCATCAAATCACATCCTAGTTTTATCCATTGGAGCTCTCTAGAACCTTTTGTCCTCCTCTCATTGGTACAAAGATTTCTTCTGCCATAACCAATATCTAAAACCATCGCTGGCATATTGTTATAGGCTAATTGGGATGGGTTGCTTTCTTGCAAGACCAACCTGAGACTTCAGGGACACCAGGTTGGTTCTCCCATTCTTCTAAGGCCTGTGGGGGCTTTATGCACCCTGCAACAACGCATTTAATCATCACACTGACTCCCAAAGCTGTTTAACAAAAGCGGAACTAAGTAACTCGTTTCTTCACTGTTTTGACTTATTATTGCTGTTTTGCTAATCAGGATGTGCCGCTTTCTCACAAGACCTGAGACTTCTGTGACTCCGGGTCAACAAAACTCATACTTGCAAATGTCATTTTCGGCCTAGAGATGGCAGGGGGAGATGCAGGATGCTTCATTTACCCCACAACAACTCATTTAACCATGACATGGACTCCCAAACTGTTTATTTAACCCTTAGGAGTCCATGGTCATGTCGGCACGTTGCGTCTTTGCAGAGTTGTAGTTAAAAAAAAAAAAAGACGTGCATCTAATTAATGCTTTATCGCAGAAAGTTCCTGCAGTGATTTCAGAATGTATTCCTGATGTTTTACTCAAAAAATGGTCAGAAAAGGGATATTTACGTGGCAGGACCTAAGTTTTCATGGTCCCAAGTACAAGGAGGGAGAGGAAAGGCAAGGGGCTGAAGGCTGCAGACTCACACATCACTCCCCTGCAGTTCTCCAGTTTGTCCACATGTGCCCCCCCTTCAGTGAGCTGTATGGAGGGCACTTTTCACTTTGTAAATGTTCAAATGTGATAGAATTACTCCTATTTGAAACCTTTCAACATCTGACAAAAGCCATTAGTTCACAATTTATTGATACAGTGAATATATAATGAACTGCAGCAAGGTCAAGGTCTATTTTTACCTTTATCACCTCTGTTCAAATGGCTTCTAAAGGCATTAATCTTTATTATAAATCACTGATTAGTTTATATGTTGTTTATAAGAACATGTTTTCACTTTTGAAGCACTCAGAAACCTTTGTTAAGCATGTTTGATTTTCTCATGTCAAAAAATGTCAACATTTTTATTTCTGATTTGGTGTTTTTTGTGTATTCTACTCTGTGGGTTGTTCCAATAGTACAGCAAACAAAAGTAATAACATTTTGGTCAAATAGATAAAGTTGTCCTGAATAAAATTATGTATAATATTCATATGTTTCTCAGCTCTAAAGGTGATATATGAGGGTAGATTCAAAAACACTAAAAAACTGCAAAAATAGGCTTAGGTTTCCATTAAAGACTAAGTAATCTGGGGCGCCTTGCTATTTTATGGAAATTATTAGCAATTTGTGGAATGAATGACATTTTTATAGATGCTTGCCACATGTCGCACTAACCAGGCACCATCTTGTCGCTCTGTATCTCCTTCCCTAATTTAGCACACAGAATGTAGTCTTTAAAACCACCATTATATCCTGTAACAAAAGCCAGTGCCTCTGCTCTGTCGTCCACAGCCCTCCGCCTGCTCCTGGTCTCCTTCTTACTCCACTCAATTACTTCCTCTTCTTTCTTTTAATGGCTGCTTCCTTGGTATCTTCCATCTATAAACCTGAGTAAATGTTTCTCCCTGCATTCTTGTGGGATTTTAAAAGCCAGTTCAGTGTTTTGAAGTGAGGTTAAATGAGGTGCTTATGGTAATTTTATGTATCTTCAGTTGTCAGCACAATCTCGGTTTTATGGAAGCAGACAGGAAGACACAGCGGGTGTCGGGGGGGAATACCGAGGCAGTCCCAGGCCAGCCCAGAGACAGTCTGCCCAGTAAAGGTGTTCAGAAGGCTTCCAAAACTGATTTCTAAGCCATGTTAACTGCTTCTGTTGGTGTGGAGGAACAGCGGCTCTACTACGAGCTCCTTCCATCTCTTAGGAAGCGCATAGCTAGTCCCCAAAACTTTTTTTTTGACCCTTGTGCTCTAGTTTTAAAAAGTTATGTTTTTACTGTTAAGTGACAAACGTGTCCCCATCACAAAAATGTTAATATAAAAATCATAAAAAATGTATACATTCATATTTTTGTACTTTTTTGCATACAATTTGAACCCTTTTTATGCCAGTGTATGTAATAGCATAGTATGTAATTTTATTTTATTTTTTTTTTTTTATTTTTTTTTTTTTGGAAAAACATGCATTTTTTTTTTTTGATTTTTTTTTCTTTTTTTTTTTTGATTTACAGCCTTGGGTATGTAAAAGATTACTAACATTTATTTTTAGGGATCTTTTTTTCTGTGCAAAGTAGGATCTAAAAACAACTCCAATTAAAACTGGTTCTAACTTTTTGTTACTACCAAAAAATCTCAAATTCATCTAAATCATTGTTGTTAGTAATCTTTGACTCACCCAAGGCAATAGTAATCCTCCCTAGACAAGTCCACTTTGCTTTGAGAATATTAAAATGATTTCATTTTTTGTCTGTTTTTAACAAATATATAAATGAGATGCTATTACATAAACTGGCATAAAAAGGGTTACAATTCTGAAAATAATTTGGTATTTATGTTGAAGGCACAAGTTGATTAAAAGAGTTAAAAGTAGAAAAAAATATGAATTATACTATTTTTTGTGATATTTTTTGAACGAGGACACTTTTGTAACAATTTTAGTTGGAGTGTGAAAATGAAGTATTATTAAATTTGTGTTTAGAATATCAACATTAGTGATGAAATACACACCTAAGCCAAATTTTATAGAAAAAGTTAGAACCACTACAAAGTTATAAAAAAATGAAAAGGACACTTTTGTCCTCATTGGGGCACCAGGGTTAACGCTGATTTTGTGCTTTTGATAACGGTAAAAAGGCTGCATTTTATAGCTTTGGTTTAGCTTTTCTGCCTGACACTTGCCGTTAACTTGCCCAAGGACACTTCAGAGACTGGGGATTGAACCACAAATCTTCTGGTTTATTGGAAGACCCTCTCTTCCTCCTGAAATGCTGTTGCTACAGTAGGGATATAAGTCACGATTTCACTCACATTTTTATGCTCATGATTATGATTTTTGAAATTTTTATTAGCAGACTTAGATAGAATTATACTACAGTAAAATTATGACCAAAATATTTTTTACATAGCCTATTTGTGACTCCTTATCAAACTGAAATTCTAAATAAACAGAAATAAATAAAAAAGTAGATATTAAAATAATGACATGTCTAAATAACAAAAATATATAAACTCATTTGTTAGTGACTTTTATTAACATTTCTCTACTATCCTCTAAAAACAGATACACTACAGTAGCAAGCAATGCCTCTTAGAGAAACAGCTCATCATAAATCCACACCTCAAGAAATTTATAATGGGCCTGATATAAATCAAGTCTTCTAAAAATATCAGTGTCTAAATTTCCGGCTGTCGTTAGCCACTTAGCTTTCTTTTAGCTCCACAACAATCTACTTTATGAACAATGGTAAACGGAGCAAACAGGTGCAGCTTAAATAATACCTTTAGATGTATCTCTCTTGATGTCCGCCCTGGGCTTGTTGTTGTTGTTACCTTGTGAATGACAGCTCTGTGTGTGCTCCTCCATCTGTGTGAGACGGGAGAGAGGGCGCACTCCCGAGCCACCCCGAATAATTAAGCTCTTGCACAGCCTTTTTATGTTTCCTGAATGTTGGGTTAGTGATTTTACAAGCACTGTTAACTAAAACTTGATATAAATGAATGTTTCTCTTAAGGAAAATGGCCAGGTTATGATGTCTAGCTCCAAATACATGAGCCAGATTATGTTCCATTATACTTTGATGGCCTGCACACTGTTTTAAAGGGACATAGCGATTCATTTTTTTTTCCACCGATTCAAAATTTCTCTCTTTTGCATCAATTTTTAGCCGATTTACGATGAATGGTTACATCCCTATGCTCCAGTGATGATTCAGCACAGGAACATGTACCTAATGAGACCCGTATTTGTCACAGTGCAAAAGAAGAACTGTTTTTGTCCATTTACAGAACCTGATGCTTCTTTTTCTGCTGTGGCTGGTAAAATTGAGTAGCAAATCAGCAACCGGTCCTCTCCAGACTGCACAGTGCCAGGGGGTAAGTAGAACAAAAACAGAAACTGGCTGCTACAGTGTGTTGTGCAGCTGGGGCCACTCCACATGAACATGATTCATATTCTGGACCTGACACAGTTTTTAGGATCTTCTCATGTGATACTTGTGATAATATATTTCAACTATGTACTGTTTCATTCACCAGGGTCTTTTTTAACAAATGAAAAACAAACAACTTTTATTGTTTTTTTGGTGTGGAATCCTTCAGTGTTACAGTAGATTCTCTTTTGCTCTTACCATCTGAAGACATGCGTGTATAAGTGAAGTGGAAAATCTAAATGTTGTGTGCCAGTGTTTAAACATGTCTCTAACATTGACATTAACAGTAGCCAAGCAGCGAGCAGGTAAATTTTTATTTTGGCTAGAGACACAAATACTCCTACTCGCCACTTTGGCCGGTTGAATTTTATGCATACATACATACATACATGCCTATATCTTTCAATTTCATAAGTTAGGCCTGAATTTATGTTGCACATATGCACCACATGCAGAGAGATACACTTTATTCTGTCTATGGGTAAACTTGTTGTCTTTATTTGATAAATCCCTGTCCATGCATAAAAAACAAACTACATTTCTTTAAGCTTATTGTATACTGTAAAATAAACACAAACTCCACTAATTAAATTGTAGCGAGTAAAAACATTATTTGGCATGTAACTTTTCACAAAGATTAACCACAGTGGCCAGTGAAAAAATAAGTAAATGTCAAGCCCTGGTGATCACACCAAAAAGTACATTGGTGTTTCCCAAACAGGGGTACGGGGTCCTCCGGGGTTATCCAAGCACTTTACAAAGGGTACTTGGAACTGCTGCTGCTTTGCTGTTTTGTGCACACATTTATAGCGTAAAAACATAGCAATACAATATGTTAGGTGTTATTACAAAATGCAAGACATTGTAATGAAAAAGATTGGTTTCAGGAATCTGATCGACCAAACATGAAATTATTGCTATTGTATCAGGAACCAAAAAAAAGTTGATCAGAACATTCCTATCCTACTCTGTCAAACGAACTGAACTGACTGAGGGAGCAGTGACAAACCTCGCCTGTAGTGTATTGAAACTGGTGAAGAAGAAATCCTGCTCATCTATTGGTCAAAAGGCTGCCTCTTCAGCTGAATATACCCCAATAATATCATACGACACACTTTAATTAATATTTAATGAAGTATTACGTTTAGAGCAGCGATGTCGGCTGAACACAGCTGTATGAACTCTGTGTTGTTTTAGCAGTGTTTTTACTTTTGTTTGCTAATGTTAGCAACCTTTTAAATACATTTTATTTACAGTACATTTGTATTTTTTTTTTTTTTTATATATAGTCAAGTTAGATGTGTGTATGTTTTTCTGCCCTTGGTAAACAGTGGTGTAGTCCTCTCCCTGGTGTTAGTCTGTAGTTTGGTCCTCGTTGCGTTCACACTTCACCAGGACCAGCCCAGGGCTCAAAGTGCACCTCTGATTTCAGGAGGACCAGAGTTCACTTGTTTGGTGCACACCTGAGTCTGCGTTCACAGCTGCTCAAACAAACCAGACTTTGCACCAGAGTTCGATTGAGGTGAACCAAACATGGCAAGTGTGAACACACCCTTAAACTCTCCTAGCTCTGCAGTGTTTCTCTCTAATTCATTTAGCGTGAAACTCCAACTATCTCCTGTCTGCTCACTTCTCTTCTTTTTTTTTTTTTCCTCAGACCATCTGTTAGCTGCTCATCAATCCCACGCCATAATCTCAGCCTCTCCAGCCTCTTCATACATCTGCTCCTTACGTCTGTCCACAACCCACTGTTATCATCTGCTTTTCTCTGTGATACCTCAGTCCTACACTAATCACTCATGAACAACAGTAGTTAAGGCTTTGGTCCAGTTGAGGTCAGCATTGTTTCTGATAAACTGGGCCTAAGTCTCACAAAGAAGGTCAAAGATTATGTTAAAATGGAAGACTCCTCATTTGTTTATAGTAGCACCATATCACCATTCAAGGCCCTCCTTTTTTTACATTTGCAAAAAACAAGTCTCGTGTATTCTCCAGAGGGTCCGAGGTGAGAATCCCTGCTGTGTTCTGTGTTCTCTGTGGTCTTGAAGTAGAAGTACACAGATAAAAATGCAGTGTTTTGACTGGCCGGCTCGGTGGTATCCGTGTTGTGATTGGCCTGATGGTATCTGGCAGACAGGAAGGAAGAGGGGCTTTTGGACTTTTCTCACCAAACACATGTGGCTCTGTCTGTGTGCTGTGAGGAGGCAGCGTTTGGATAAAATAATAGACTCAGGATATCCAGTGATATAGATGGGGCAAGTCCTGGTTTAGACCTGGTTTAGTCCTAGATTCATTCTGGTTTAGTCCTGGTTTAGTCATGGTTTAGTTCTGGATTATTCCTGGATTATTACTGCTTTAGTCCTGATTAGTCCAAGTGTATACCTTGTTTAGTTCTGGTTTAGACTTGGTTTAATCTGGTTTGGTCCTGATTTAGTTCTGGAGTATTACTGGTTTATTCCTGTTTTTACTGATTAAGATTTACTGCTTTAATTTAGACATAATTTAGACTCAGTTTCATCCTGGTTTAGTCCTGGTTTAGTCCTGGTTTGGTCCAAGACTGGTCCTAGATCGGTTTTGTTCTGGTTTAAACCTGGTTTAGTTTTGATTAGTCCTAGAATAATCCTGGTTTTAATCTTGGTTTAGTCCTAGTTTAGTCCTAAATTTATCTTGGTTTCATTCTGGTTTAGTCCTGGTTTAGACTTGGTTTAGTCCTGGTTTAGACTTGGTTTAGTCCTGGTTTAGACTTGGTTAAGTCCTGGTTTAGTCTTGGTTTAGACCTGGTTTAAACTTGGTTAAGTCCTTGTTTAGACCTGGATTAGTCCTGGTTTAGACCTGGATTAGTCCTGGTTTAGACTTGCTTTAGTCTTGGTTTAGACCTGGTTTAGACTTGGTTTAGTCCTTGTTTAGACCTGGATTAGTCCTGGTTTAGAACTGGATTAGTCCTGGTTTAGACTTGGTTTAGTCCTTGTTTAGACCTGGATTAGTCCTGGTTTAGAACTGGATTAGTCCTGGTTTAGACTTGGTTTAGACCTGGATTAGTCCTGGTTTAGACTTGGTTTAGTCCTGGTTTAGACTTGGTTTAGACCTGGATTAGTCCTGGTTTAGACTTGGTTTAGACCTGGATTAGTCCTGGTTTAGACTTGGTTTAGACCTGGATTAGTCCTGGTTTAGACTTGGTTTAGACCTGGATTAGTCCTGGTTTAGACTTGCTTTAGACCTGGATTAGTCCTGGTTTAGACTTGGTTTAGACCTGGATTAGTCCTCGTTTAGACTTGGTTTAGACCTGGATTAGTCCTGGTTTAGACTTGCTTTAGACTTTGGGGGCCCTTAACAAGATAGGTTTGAGGGCCAAGCCTCTCACTCATTTTTTAGATCAGTTCATTTTTACAATATAATTTTTATTTCTTTAAAACACAGAACAACTATTTTTCTATGTGGATGAATGCTTTGAGACATTTTTGACTTAGGGCAAGGGGGAGCCCAGGCAAACAGGAAGTATAACTCCTCTCAAAACTGACTGGCAATAACAAACAACCAATATTCATTAAATAGAGTGACAAATCAAATCAGCAAATTATGGATAAGCCTTGGGGCCCTCTAATGTCTGTGGGGCCCTATGCAGCTTAGTTTGCCTATAGCAGTCCTTCTCAAATAGTGGGGCGGGCCCCCCTTGGGGGGCGTGATGTGATGCCGGGGGGGGGGGGGGGGGGGGAGAATATTAAAAAGGATACAATTTTAGGTATACTTATACAATTTTTATAGATAATGATCTTATTTATAGTCACCGCGGCGAAGTGGGGGGCGCAAAATATTTTCTCTTTCCTTGGGGGGGCTTTGCAAAAAATAATTGAGAAGCACTGGCCTATAGGAAGGTTTGGGTCAAAGCTGGGGTGGTAAGTCGCAATGGCGACACAGAGCCAAACACCAAAACACTACAAAAAAACTATATTAGTTCTGTCTAGATAAAACACTAACATTCTTCCTCTTAAAGCCCTTTTTTGGTCCCATTGTCTTACATTACAACCACTTATTTTCACTCTACTTCTATTGCAATACAGAAATGTTAAATCATGTTAATTCCTTTGTAACCCTGTCAGTCAGAAGCTAAAAAATACACAGACAAAAAAAAATAAATAAAAAAAAAAAATAATAATAAAATCACCACCAGATCAACCATTTACTCAATGCACTGTGGGAAATATTTAACTTATAATTCCCAGTAGTGACTGTAGACCAGGGCTTTTAGTGCTTTAAGAGGAAGAATGTGAGTTTCAGCTCTTTTTTTGTAATGGCACAAAAAAGTAAAAATGTATTAAAATCAGTGTTAGGGCTAATCAGAGACCTATCTGGGACTAGTAATCTCTGGACAAACAAAAACACTTTAAACAGTAAATAATTCATGTTTTAGTTACAAATATGTGGGAATTATGTGAACAAACTGGCATTTAGAGGTTTAAAAATATGACAATGAATTCACTTTTGCTCTCTGTATGATGAGGACAGGGGTTAAAGATCAAAAAACAAAAGAAAAAAAGTTTTATATTTTTAAATGCAACCCAGTGACCTTAAAGTGCTATGAGAGAACGAATGTGACTTTTTTAAAGGAGGGCCTGAGGGTTAATGAGAGGCACTAACCACTCTGCTACTGCTCACCCCAATGACATGCTTTTGAGTTGTATGGCTTTAACATTTGTGGGGTGAACACTTAACCCACTGAACCACTATCCAGAAGGTGAAATGAATGATCCAGAATATTTTTTTAAAAAGTGGAAAGCAATTAAAAACAAAACTGGGAAATGGTTAGATATTCCTTCGATACAACTAAATTGATACGAATGACCTCAAATCATATTCTTTTTTAGTTAGTGTATGTCGATATACAAGAAGCATAATTGTTACACCCGTAGTCAGAGCTCATAAAAATCTGGATAACCGAACATGATGCTCCCATTGTAAATTCATTTTGAATTGTTTTTCCACTGTGATTTCCACAAATACATTTATACAACTGATGTTTTTCAGCGGGATAAAGGCCAAACCTGTTATTTTCAGGATATTTTGGAAAGGGAAACTGTTGAGGCAGATCAGTGAGAAAAACTCATTAGAAAAATTAAAACGTGGTGATTCATTCTTTCTGTAGGACTTGCCAATTCAATAAAAGCATTTGGGACAACACATTTGGGATGCATTATGGGCGTGTTGGGGCCAAAAATGTTGGCCGTTGCCTAGAAGCACAGCCACAGCAGTGTCCAGAACATTAGACTCAGCTAATTGGTCTGTCAGTCTGTCCTCATGAGACACTCGTCCCTCTGAGACGTCGCTTCCACATTTCTTTATCCTCCTGGGTTTGTGATATTAATGTTTCAAAAAATATGTGCTGTTTCAAATGTAATGCATCAGTAATGCTCAGATTTAATATATTCTAACTGTGCTATGCCATCACAGAGCATTACAAACATGAGGCTGCACATCATAACGTGTGACATGAGAGGAAAAGATCGAAAACAAAATGTACTAAAGCTACAGATTAAGTAAAATTGACATTTACAAAGAAATGCTTTTAGAGCTGTTATTATGCTGTCCAACTGCATTTGTTTTTCTTAGTTCTTCCTAGTTGCTGTATTCCCTACTGTCCCGCCTGTCTACTCGGTGAGGAGCATGTTATTATTCACATATACATATTTTTTGCTGTTTTCATGTTGTTGTATATACAGTCATATGTAAAAGTCTGGGCACACCTAATAATTATAATTATTTAAATTTATAAGTTGTTGGGCATTTGGATCAGCAACTTCATTTTGATAAATATGATACTTTATGGATACACCAATATTTCATTAGTGAAATGAGGATTGTTGGATGAACAGAAAACATCCAAAATGCATGATAATAAAGCTAGACAGATGCAACATTTTGGGTACCCCAACAGAAACATTAAATCAATATTTAGTTGAGCCTTCTTTAAGGCGTCCTCTAGATGACTCCTATAGGCTTCTGACAAGTATCTGGATTCTGGATGGAGGTATTTTTGACCATTTCTCCTTACAAAAGTCCAGTTCAGTTTGATTTGATGCATTCTGAGCATGGACAGCCTTCTTTAAATTACCCCATAGATTTCCAATGACATTCAAGTCTGGGGACTGTGATGGCCTCTCCATAACGTTATCTTCTTTCCCTGCATTAATATCTTTGTGGATTTCAAGCTGTGTTATGGGTCATTGTCTTATTGGAAAACCCAACTCTGGCATAACTTCAACTTTGTGACTGATGCTTGAACATTGTCTTCAAAAATCTGTAAAAACTGGGTGGAATCCATTCAACTTTCAACTTTAACAAGAACCCCAGTCTCTGAACTAGCCACACAGCCCCACAGCATGATGGAACCTCCACCAAACTTGACAGTATTTTCCTGGAATGCTGTGTTCTTCTGTCACCATGCATTGTGCTTCTTGTTATGACCAAATAACTAAATTTTTGCCTCATCAGTCCACACCACATTATTCCAAAATGAATCCGGCTTGTCTAAATGAGCTTTTGCCTACCTCAAGTGATTCTGTTTGTGGCGTGACATCACCCTCGCATACAGCTGTTCTGAATTGTTGACTCATGTACAGAAACATCTGGAGCAGGATGATGATGTAGGTCTTTGGAGGTGATCTATGGGTTGTCTTTAACCATTCTCACCATTCCTTGTCTATGTCTCTCTGGTATTTTTCTCGGCTTTAACATCAACTTTACCTGTGTCCTTCCATTTCCTGATTACCACCTTAAATACCTTTTCTCATTAATGAATGCACCTGTCTATGAAGTTGAACTTTAAGGGTGCCCAAATACAGTTTTGCACGGACATTTTTTTCATATTTTATACAATTTCATACGCCTAAATACTGCTACACTAAAAATTGTTGTTAGGAAAACACCCTGGAACTCAGAACAGTCAAGAAAATGAATGACATACCTGTGATCTCTTCTTGTAGACACTTATTATGCAACCTCAGAAGGGTGCCTAAACTTTTACATGTGCCTGTATGTTGACAGTGGTGCAGTGGGGTACGCACTTGACAATCAACTGGAGGGTAGGTGGTTCAAACCTCCCTCAAAGTGCATACTCTCATTGTGTCCCTGGGCAAGACACTTAACCCACACTGCCTACTCCAGTTAAAGGATGAAAAAAATACAATTTTTCCATGGAATACAGTAATAGAATAACATTGGCGGAAGGATATGAGTTGTGAGAAGGTCTGAGACAAGACTGAAACAAGTGTGCTATTAGAGTTAAACTGTTGAACGTCATTATTAAAACATTCTAAAAACTTTTCCTTTTTCATTCACGACCTCCTAACTTTCATTCACCCAAAACTGGCACAATATATATTTCACACTACCTAGCTTAAAAGTCAGATTATAGCCTATGTTACCCTTCTATTTCACTAGGGAACTCAATGGTTAAACACTACACAGTCAAGTACAGTGAATTTCTGAATCTGCTCTCATTCATTTAGCCCCCCCCCCAAAAAAAAACAAAAAAAACAAACAAAACAAAAACAAAAACACAAAAAAAAACAAAAAAAACAAAACAAAACAAAAAAAACAACAACAAAAAACAAAGAAGAAACAATGTGCAGCTCTATTTCCAGTGATTCCTCACAGACATTTTTCATTTTGTAGTAAAAGTACTGGTGTACATTCTCTTTTAGTCACATCATGTTTTTAAAGGTTGTAAAATGTGTAAAAAAAAAATAAAATAAAAAATAAAATAAAAAAATAACCCTAACCCTGTAAAAAAAAAAAGAAAAAAGGTTGGTTTAAAAAAATGAATAAAAGCAGAATATACAGTTAGGTCCATAAGTATTTGGACACTGACAGAAGTTTTGTTATTTAAGCTGTAAAACAATACATTTTCAAAATACAGTTAAATATAATTAATGTGCTGAAAGTGCAGACTCTCAGCTGTAATTTGAGAGTATTTACGTTCAAATCGGACAAAGGGTTCAGGAATTACAGCTCTTTAAAAAGTAGCAGCATTTTTTCAGGGTCTCATAAATAATTGGACAGTTGATTCAAAAGCTATTTCTTGAGCTGCCTGGGCCAAAAGGTCTGGACTTGATTCCAGGTGAAAGCTGTTTTTGTGAAATCACAGCATACAGTAACTCAGTGGAAGTGAACCAGACCATCCTTTGCCTGGATCAAAAAATGGTAAAAAATAAAATAAAATAAAATAAAATAAAATAAAATAAAAAAATAAAAAAATAAAAAATTATATTTCTTTTCCCTTTACTTCTGCTGTTGCACTGTCAATTTTGTGCAAGAACTATGTGATAGCCTATGCACTTACATCCACAGTCATACATGTGCAGAACTGGCTTGGTTAAAAATAGCCTACATTATTTCAACTAGCATCACATCATACCAAAACATTAACATGCATTTCAAAAGTCTGCTCCATTTGGACTTAGACACTTAATAAAAAATCTTCAGTAACACAGGCTACTTATACTGAATCCCTGTCACGCATGACTCTATGATAATGACGTTTAATGATATGATTTAATGACGATAATGTTTTTCCTTTTTTCCTTACACTTAGTGAATCCACAATGACATCCATAGGCTTACTTAACCTTCAGCTTCCATAACTCACCTATTACTCACTGTCACCGGTGTGTCATCTGCCAGCGTTTGCTTATTATGCTCCGAGAATGAGAGGCCGCTCCACTGGCACTGCTCGGTAAGACAAATGACTCTGCTTACCCAGTCTGGTCATGTAGCGCAGATGAAGCTAACAGAACCACTTAGCTCTGTGGTCATACTGTAGCGCAGATGAGGCTAACAGAACCACTTAGCTCTGTGGTAGTACTATAACGCAGATGAGGCTAAGGGTGCACACCAAATGTGAAAAATATCTTTCCTGATGAGGGGCCAGAGTTTTCAAATGCGACTTTTGTGTCTGAACCAGTTCCAGGTCTCAGCAAAGCAATATCATTGGAAATACATCCCAATTCTATTTTCCTGTGACAGCACTCCTAATTTACATCAATCTACACAGATCAGATCACACCAAACCATACTGAACAAGCACAACACCCGGATTATTTAAACCTATACTGTACTCAGAGTACTGAATTTTTATAATTAACAGGCTATTCATTCATTCATTCATTCATTTTCTACCGCTTATTCCCGTTAGGGGTCGCGGGTGACTGGAGCCTATCCCAGTAACTTTGGGCCGTAGGCGGGGTACACCCTGGACAGGGTACAGCTTGTCGCAGGGCTGACACAGAAACGAACACAGACAGACAACCATTCACTCTCACATTCATTCACTAGGGTCAATTTTAGAGTCACCAATTCACCAACACATGCATGTCTTTGGACGGTGGGAGGAAGCCGGAGAACCCGGAGAGAACCCACGGTAACACGGGGAGGACATGCAGACTCCTAACAGGCTATATGCATACGTATTTGCTAAAATACATTATGTATGTATATTTCTCATTAAAAATGTATTATATTCACATGTACTACAAATCTGCAATAACACAACTCACCCATTTTAAAGGAAAAGTCCATGAAGTGATGTCAATAACACCAACAAAGCAATCTCAAGTTAAAGTGTTTTCTGTCCTTTTTTTTTTTTTTTGGTCTTGCTACTGTCTTTATCATGCTTGGAGTAGAGCCGCTGTTCCTCCACTTCGAGAGGAGCCAGCTGAGGTGGCTCAGGCATCTGTTCCAGATGGCTCCTGGACGCCTCCCTGGGGAAGACACGCTGGAGGGACTATGTCTCTCGACTGGCCGATGAATGCCTTGGAGTTCCTCCTGGTGAGCTGGAGGAAGTGTCCAGGGAGAGGGAAATCTGGGTGTCCCTGCTTAGACTGCTGCTCCCGCAACCTGGCCCCAAATAAGTGGAAGAAGGTGGATGGATTGATTTTTCCTTGGGTGCTCAGAGCTCTGCTGGCTCAGGGCTATGCGGCGCAACACTCACCCTTGCAGTGGAAATCGGGGCTGAGTCCACTCTAACACAATCACTTAGCTCAGGGGTTGTACTGTGATGGGGAAAAAGCTACACCAATGAGCATATCCAGCTCTTATTATACCCCCATGGTTCTGATTATTTCAGTAGCTTAGATGAGGACCAGTGTCTACATAAATCTGTCTAGACGTACACACACTGGCATTCAACCTGCAGCTACATAACAAATGTAATCTACACATTACATCTTACATTTCTTGTTTGTTTATTGTATCTCTTCCCAATATACTGTATAGCTAGTTTAATATAGTTTATGTGAAGCCTAAATATTGCAATTACATGAACATGAGACAGATTTTAAATCACATATCATAATGGTTGTAGTAACATAAAGAATGAAAAAGTGGGTCACAATAAAATAACATCAGAGCAGTTGTCAAACATTGTAGCCTATACTAAATTATACATGCTTCTGTAGATACTGGCACCATACCACACCACTTCAACATTTTTCTTAACCATTAATTATGTAACATGCTTGCTTTATTTACACCTCGTCCCATGTCAGTTCATCTTCATAAGTTACAACACCAGCTTAATCTTCTAACCAGACAGAAAGTGTGTGCTAAATGTGTTCGAACTAGAACTATGCACTGGCAGCCACCCTGCAGTGAGAGTGCATGTAGTTCTATGCACACAATATTGTAGTGGTTTTAACAGAGCAACAGCAAGTAACAACTTTCAATTTAACATTCTGCGGCAGTCTTCTTAGCATTTTTACTTGACGGTTAGCCTCTCTCCTGCCATGTTTTCAGGTTAGCGTGCACAGAATAGTTCCCATAATCATTCTTCACGCTCCACTGTCCTTACAGGTCTCTGAGATAAGAAGCCTCGTGCCTTTGAAACGGGACACGTCTGACCTTGTTGGAGTCATTCAGGCCAAACTCCCTCTAACTGCCTGTATCACCGGGCTGCAGAGTGCTAATGTTTTTACCGAGACTGATTACAGGCCACACAGCTGAGCGTGCAGGCCCCAGCATGACCTACAGGAGCTGTTTAAAGACACTCAAAGCTGAAGTCAGGTGGAGGAAAACTAAAAAAAAGTCATAACTGGTCTATTTTTGCTCATTATATTATTTTTGAACTACCCAGCTGTAACAATGTAAGCCCAGGTTGCACTTAAATCATCACCATCGTATACGTTTTCTTTTATAGGCCAGCAAACTCAAGACATCATTACACAGGCCAGTGATGGTCAGTCAAATTAATAATTATTCTAAGGAAGTGCTCACTTTTGTTTTGTAGTAGAATGTAAGAAAAACATGTACAAGAGCATACTTGTATAACATTTTTTACTACTGCCTAAACAAGTAAAATATCATAGCATAGGGAAATAATACAATATCCCATAACATTTAAATTGGTTGAAGGTTTTACATTTATGCTCCATTTTGAAGATTAATCTCAGGAGCAAGTGAACGAAATATGTTTCTTTTTAGATTGAGGAGCTCTGTCACCCGAAGGAGCTCAGTGTAGAGCCGCTGCTCCTGCATAGTGAGAGGAGCTAGTTAAAGGGGCTATATCATGCTTTTATTTATCTGTTTAAACCACTCTTGGTCACGTCTAGAACAGCATTACACATTTTACAACCTTTAAAAACATTATCTGACTAAAAGAGAATATTTCCAAACTCTACTGGTGCTCTAAGGAAACCAGCAGAATGCAGCTGTGTTGTGCTATTGTGAACATAATCAAATTTACTTAAAATGTTTGTGTGATTCCATTTTACTACAAAATGAAAAATGTCTGTGAGGAATCAGTGGAAAAAGAGCTGTACAATGTTTTTTTTTGGATGAATGAATGAGAGCAGACTGGATGTAGAGGGCTTGTTGGTGATTGGTCAGTGCTTCCTGAAGTGGGCGGGGGTTTGTGGAACAGCGCATTCTGAGGCCTCAGAAACTCAGCACCAGAGACTACAGGATTACTCAAACAGCCATGAATGAAACAAAACACAACTCCAGGTTTTTTTTAAATGAGGGAACAATAGTATAACATGGTAGAAAGGGAAGAAAGTTAATTTTGTATAGGCCCTTTAAGGTTGCACACTTTTTGTTTCATGTGCTTCCTGGAGAATCCGTGGTGAGATGAGATGGCAACCAAGCTGTGGCCTCTAGGGCTGACCAGTGATGTGAATGTGAAGAGACTGTGAGGTGCCCTCGGCTCACCAGGCTTTCAGAATAGCAGGAGGAAGTATCTGGGGAAAGGGAAGTCTGGGTATCCTTCCTTTGACGGCTGCTCCTGTGATCCAGTCACAGATTAACAAGAGTTGATTGATGGTCTAGGCAACACTATAGTAGAGTATAGCAGTAGTATAGTAGAGACTAGAGTATTCTGTAATACTATATATTATACTGAACTTCCAAAAAGGAGAGTCAGAGTAATGCCTAATTCAACAATACTTCATTTGTATGCACATTTTGAAGTATTGCATCAGAAACAAGTGATGGAAAAGCAAAATTTTAAAAATAAAAATTATTATTATTTCACATAAATGTTTTTGCACTCACTTCAGGTCATTTTTAATTTGTGGACTTCTGGGTTAACCCTTGTTCATTGCTCACTTTGGTGCAGGGCTTTAAAGGGGATATATTCATATTTTTAAAACAATCTTGCTGTCCTCTAGAACAGAAGCGCATTTAATAACCTTTAAAAACATTATGTGACTAAAAGAGAAAAAAAATGTATGAAGTACTCTGCTACCGCCATAAAGAAACAGGTGAAGAGTCCTGCAGAGGGCAGCAGAGTGCAGAAGAGTGGAAAGTGGTATGGCCTTTTGAAAACAAATAGAGGAGAAAAAAGCTCTTTATTTCCTTAAACTGTTGGTATGATGACTTTTTTTGATAAATGAATGAGAGCAGACTGGATGTAGAGAGCTTGTTGATTAGTCAGTGCTTCCTGGAGTGGGCGGGGGTTCGTGAGAGAGGTGGAGGTTTGTAAAACAGAACAAGGCCTAAAAACCAACTGTGCCAGCAAATACAGGATTACTCAAACAGGCATGAATGAAGCAAAACATAACTCCAGGTCTGTTTTTGACCAGTGTTAATTTTGACAACAAATTTTTATTTAGTTTTACTCTTTTGACTAAAATGCTATTTAGTTTTAGTCAAGATTTAGTCATGTAATTGTTTTTAGTTTTTGTTGACTAAACTAATTTTAGTGACTAAACTAATTTTAGTCAACTAAATCTACAACAGGTTTAGTCAACCCAAATATGTATTTGTCTTTTATTTAATGTTACGACCCTGGCTCTAGGGGTGGCAACCAAGGATGACACAGCAGACAAAAAATAATGTTTAACAAAATAATCTTTATTTAACCAATTAAACCGAATTAAATATGATCAACCCAAACTGGAAATTTAGTTTACTATGAACTAAGGATTAAAGTGCCAAATTATCAGTAGTGGTGTTGGAGGCGAGTGGTAAATGAATGTGCAATGTTGTAAAAGGTGCAAAACTGAGTAGAATGTCTAGTGAAGCATTACTATACTAAGTAGCAAAAATAGTTAACCAAGCTATACCATAACTCAAACTAAACCAAACCTGGCTATGGTCTTCACATGGTCTGTGGCCTACCTCGTACCTGCTGACTGTTGTATGGGCTTTACCTAAATAGAGTAGTCCATTAGGGGGCATCATATTTAACAACAATATATATATATGTTATATATTATATTAATGTTTTATGAAGGCACTGGTCTGCTTCAATGACCATACCACAGTTTGCAGTTATATGGCCATTGCTTCAGCATAAAACCTAACAGAATGTTTTATGATGGTTAGCAGCAAACAGCAGGTAAACATTCAGGTGCATTATAATTACTCTAGCACACATACACAAAACTGGGGATGCATCCATTAACTTAACACATACGAGCATCTCCAGACATCAACAGCACCTCGGGACAAATACAGCCACTTTGCAAACGTTTATTAAGCTAACTGATGCCCATATCTCTCTGTCCTTGGCTGGACACAGCGTGAATTTAGTTTAAATCTGATTCTGTTTAAGTTTAGCTCAGAGGAAAGACGCGCAGCACGTCAAGAGAGGGAGGGATCAAAGGAGAGGGGCGGGGTCACAAAACAACGCATTTATCTGATCTGTTCACTCACCGCGGGATGAAGTGGGGAGAGGGAACAGGGTCTGAAGAGGTGGAGTCGTGTTTCTGTCGGGCTGTGGTCAGGTGGGCAAACATCATAATAACCCCCCGATAAAGCGTGGCTGGGGCTCCGTGACGAGGCGGTGCATATGTCCTGACCCACTTAACGTCCCAGTTTGACAATATTAACATTAACAACGGTCTTTGATTGAAGGGATACCAATTAATTCATTAGGCTACGAGCATCTTTGCTTTAGGATTTGTCTCTACTCGTCCCATCTGCTCATCTTCGTTTCGTTTTTATTTGTTGACGTTTTTAATGTCCACATTGATTACTTTTTATTTAGTTTTCGTTTTGTTTTCGGCCGCAAAAATATGTTGTTGATGAAAACTATGACGAAATATATTCGTCAACAAAATTAACACTGTTTCTGACAGTGGTGGATCTAGTACTCAATTTCTTTATTTGAGTAAAAGTACAAATAAAGGAGCAAAAAGTTACTCAAGTAAAAGTAAAATTATCACCTTAAAATTTAAAAGTACTCACTTTTAAATGTACTTTTGATGTGAAAAAAAAGGTAAAAGTATTTTACACAGATTCGAGAACCAATTAATTTGAATGTGAGGGACTATGATGAAGAATTGTACAGATTATATTGATAAAATGAACAAATCAGTGCAGTAGAAGACACTTAATCTGCCGTTGGTCTCTTCTGTCTTTATTATGTTGATGTTTCTAAAGGAGTACTACTTTACTGCATCTTTTATATCTAAGTAATCTACATTGAAGGAACACATGATTTTAAACTCAAAACTCAAAATACTTTGTACTTCAATGTACTTCATGTAGTGGAGCAAAAAGTAAGGATACTTGCTCTAAAATGTAGTGAAGTAGTAAAAGCAAAATACAGATACATGAAAAAATGTACTGAAGTAAAGTAACTAAATACTTATACTTTCCACCACTGGTTTTAGATAAGGGAAAAACATAACATTGTAGTCATTCCAGGTGTTACTGACTTATCCTGAATCGCAGGCTTAATGCACGCAGCCAGACGAATCGCCTTTTGATTTTGTAACCATTGAGCTCAGCCTAACTCTGTCTGTTCATTCAGTTACAGTCTAAATATAGCCTTATCCGTATCCCTCTCTTTATTAGCCATTGTATGCCTGTTATGTTCCCATTAGGCAGCGGAATTAAAAGTCATTCCTCCACAGCTCTGTATTTGTGCATGGCCCTCGAACGCAGCCAAAAGTTGACATTAGCCCAACTTATTTAGGCTGAAACGGCAACAGCGGCAGCTCGCGTCAGTAAACAGCCCCACTCCCCACAACTCTAATATCTCTCCTCGCCGTGTGTCGCCGGGAAATGAGAAAAATGTCTGCCGCTGCTGCAGAGTGGCTGTTAGGAACGCTTTAGTATTCTGCTGCGGAGCCTCGATGGTTATGCCGATATGACTTCTACCGGTAAACATAACGTGCACCAGAATACTAATAATCAGGGGAAACGAGCCAGGCGAATCTGCAGCGTCTCAATTAGACAGAAGGTGACTTTTGACTCTATTATGGTGGAAGTTTGTCATTTATCCAGATGAGACGTGTGTTATTATGTCGCGCTGTCATTAACAACCCGCTGCCACGTGGAATCTCTTAATCAGAGCACACCCACGCAACGCACAGCTCTGCATGTATATGTTTGAAGTTGGAAGAGTAAACGGAGTAGGCTTAGACACATTTTAATAAACATATTCTGCATTGTGAAGTCTTATAAATGGTTTATGGAAAAAGGGGCCTTCGTGAGCTCATAAGCTAATCATAAGCTAATGTGTTTGCGCCAGAAGGGAAAGGCTGTTAAAAGTAATGACAAAACTTTTTAAAGAAACTTAAATAAAGCAAACATCTAACTCATATTAACAGCTACTTGTGTTTTATGGCCCTTGTTTCCTGAACTAAAACTAATACATTTGTTGTCAATGCTAAATGAATGCTTATGACTACCGTGCCAAAAAATCAGACCTTCAGACTTTGGAAGGTCTATGTAAAAACAAAGCCTTAATTATTCATTTTGCACAGTGAAATATAGCATCCCTTCCCTTCACAGCAATTTCCACATGAAGGCCAGGCCAATGCATTTGCCGCACGTCTCCGTCACAGAGACAGCTACATGTAAGCAAAAGCTTGCCTCTGACCACAATCTCCAGATTATTTTTGTGACTTTTGTGCTTCTAAAATGGGTAAGTACGCTACATTTACATTTTTTTTTTTTTTGCTCACATTTAATAGTGTCCAATCTTGTTTGTGACCCTGTCTCCGCAGTTAAGATGTAATGTTTACCCAGCAATGTGGTTGAGAGTCTGCACTTTGCACAAGCGTTTTTATTTTGCAATATTTTGGATCCTCTTCACTGGTCCCAGGTCTGACTTCCTGTCTGGCTCGATCTGGTCTGTTCTTTATGCATGAGGGCTGCAGCATTTGTCAGAAAGACTCCTTGAATCTCCAGATTTTTATTTAGACACTACAATGTGAAAAATCGTATCGTATATTTGAACCAGGTTTGAATGATGCTGCTTTTTCAGTTTGGGAACAGAGGAGTTTTTGTGTAATTGCAGATTTGTATATTGAGGGAAGATTTGCCACATTTATGCAATTACCCTCCTCATCTGGATTTTTTTTAGATATTTACAAGTTCGAGATTATATTCGCAAAAATGTACCCAATTATGAGATCGTGAAAAAATAGTAATCTGGATGACATACCTAAATGGTCTCAATAAACGCCATATTCCTCTTCAAAATACAGCCACACCATGCACTCTTAATATTATACAAACATGGGCGGATGAAGTCTGTATGGAAATACCTGATGCTGATTGGAATGAAAGTCTAAAAAGTATACACTGATGTTCAGTAAATGCTAGACACAACCTTATTCAATTCAAATTAGTTAATAGGTTACATTACTGAATAGTCTTTTTGCAAATGTGTCACCAAGGACTAATTGCTGTAATTATGTGGATGGTAACCTGATACACAGTTATAAGTCATGTAGTAAATTATTTGAGTTTTGGCATAATATGTGTCTTTGTTTTTCGAAAGCATAGTACAGTTTCAGCAATAAAATATGAGACAATAGCTATTGGATTTGGCATGTTACTTGCAAAAAGTGTATTGTTTTATTGTATATTGTTCTATATTTGTCACCATTGTTGTCTTCTGTCATGCATGTGTAAAATATTGAATAATAATGAAAAAGATTATTTAAAAAAGAAAAAAAGAAAAATAGACTCCTTGCACATTTCTGCTGAAGAGCCAGACAAGTTCAGCAACACAGCCGGTGTGAACTCACTTGAATGGTATCTGTTTGTTACGGTCATACAGGACACATACCGCACATGCAACATATTCAGTGTGAATTGTGTGTAACTGCAAAAAAATTGAGATATATAAAATATTGTGTCCTGTCATTTGCACTTAATCTGCATCTTTCAGTCCTTGCAGCACTTTAATGTTGGGTTAAAGTAGACTTTGTTGTCCCCATAGGGAACTCTGTGCTCTGCATTTCAGTACTGTGCCATGGGGCAACCTGTCAGGAGCGGTGCACGACCCTTCTCCAGGTCTGAGCCTGGGTCCTGGTCAGGAGTACCCAGCTGGAGGGGAAGCCTGTATATTGTGCATGTTTCAAGGTTAATGGACAAACTACAGTACCCAGAGGAAACCCACCTGGGCACAGCGAGAACATGTCAACTCCTCACAGAAAGGGACAGTTATTTACTCTCCTGCTTACTAGGCATTTAAGAGGAGACTAGAGAAGTTTTGAAGACTGAAAGCAGATTTATAGTACATGAAAATGTACTTGAATAAAAAATATTTCGTTTCTCTTAGCTAATTTATTTTCATGTATGTGAATGTCACCGGGATAAGGACAGATAGTTAAGTGTACCTCTGTAGGGTTTTTTAGGGGGTATCATCAGATGTCTTCTCCCCCTATTTGTTAGCTCCAGCTGGAACTACTTCTCATTAACCTGGCCAGCCAGCACCTCCAATACTTTTGTTTCAAAAGCAGGAGAGTCGGGGTCCTCAGCTGTAGAAAGCTGTTTACAATCGAGTCGATTTGGACCTGACCTAGTATCATAGCCATTTATCTGTAGAGTGTCTTATAAACCGAGAAGATTTCTTCTTTAAGATGGTGCAGGTTTCTACTGAACTGATTTACAGCGTTTCGTGCTTTCCTTCATCACCTGTTGGTTCTGCTGAAGTCTTGTTGTTCAGTCCATCTTGTTTCCGTTTTAACACAGTAAAGTTTTGTTGGCGTCTGACGTAACGACCACATTCAAACAAACCCACTTTTTTCACAAATCTTTGTGCTGGCTTCTGCAGCTGTCCCCATTCAGAAATAAGCTGCACATAATATGCCGTGTTCTGGTGTTTTATGGCAACAGTTCTTCATAAGCCCCATGTTTGTTTTGGTTATAAGTCAGCTAACTACTGTACAACAGTCATTTTTTTACACAATTTTGTGGCATGAACTAAATCAGTGGTTCCCAACCTTGTCTGTCTCGTATACCTGCTGAGCTTTTTGTCCAACCATGAGTACCTCCTCACTCCTGTACAGGGCTTAATTTGAGCCGGATCTTGCCGGAACAGGATCTGGAAACTCCCTTATTTTGCAGTCCGATCCGGCAACTGTTTGCTTGGATCCGGTAACTCATACACAACTAGGTCGGAGGTGTAATTACACAGAAATGCATATGTTTTAAACATAAAAGCCATGCTTCATTTCCGCGTGAGCGCTTCAACATAGACTGTCGCCGCGCCGTAAATCGTGTCTATAGAGTGTACAGGGAATCCGGTGGAAAAGACCTTCACGTCAAACTGAAAGATCTATTCACCGCTGTTAACACCAGTGGTGTCTGCAGGTGTACAGCAGTACGCACTGTGATACCTTGAGATGTCCCCGACCCCGCCCAATCCCTGCTGCATCCACAGAGCTGCACAGAGCCATAGTAGGCTGTGTTTTTACAAACGCGAGTGGAGCTACAGCTGACTGCTGCTCTTTAAGTCAAAAGTGATGTGTTTGCTTACAGCCAGAAGACAGTAAATCTGTTAAGGTTTGTCCTGACTTTGGTTACGCGGAGGGGACCTATGTGATTTGGATGTGCCGCGTTGTTTCCCCAATGCGCCAGAGAGCGCACGAGACATTGCAGTGCCACGTCAGTTTGTTCTTTTACTCAAATGAATATGGAAGCTAGAGCTAACGCTGATCGTGGGTCACAGGATGAGACCCAGGGCCAGTTAAACGCCAGCGTCACTGTTACATGGCCAGGGTAACATTACGCCATGCGCCCTCGATGTGCTATATCCCATGTGCGCACGGAGCATGGATCCACAGCAGTTTGTTATTTTTTGCTTGTTCAAAAGCATCTGTAAACTCAAGCTAACGCTCTGAGGCTCAGAGCCTGGAGCCGTGAAACGCCATTACGCGGAGAAGACTGCACGCTTCACGGCAGTCACTAAAAAGAAGCGAAAGCAAAATGACAGAGTGAGACTACAAAAGCGCAGTAATTATGCGTAGCAGCTAATTTCTCGATCAGCTGAGCAATCAAACAAACGTACACTGACACATTACACTGAAGTGAAACGCTATAATGTATAATGTTAACAAATATGTTAAAATATAATTTAAAATTTAGTATAAATGAGCAGTTGCTTGGTATTTTGGCATGTGTGTGCGCCTAAGCTTTGTGTTGTGTGTACGTTCCAGGAACAGTGTTGGCCTTGTGGACTCCGGTGTCAAAGCGCAATTTTTGTTCTGGCATAGTTTGATTTACAAATTAAGCCCTGCTCGTGTGTGTTGATGATGCTTCAAAATGCAGACATTTTAAACTCTGTAGTACAAAGACAAAGATGCCTACTTTAAAATATAACACAAAATAGACATTTTAAATTATAGATAATAATCTGCCCACCTTTAAAATAAAAATATAATGAATTACCATACAAATGCCTTAATTTTTCTTATTTTACTATATACAGTAAGTAATGTTCAAAATTAAATTTGAAAAAAAAACAAAAAACTAATAATACATTTACTACAAAGAAAAAATAAAATCATTTGAATAACTTGCCTCTGAAACAAGTTTTTTAACCAAAAATATATAAGATAATATAACAATATATATTTTCCAAATACTATTCGTTAGCATCTTGCTTGGCTTTTATTAGTTTAAAATATTTCCTTGGAAATAAATTAAATTAAATAATTCCAAGTACCCCCTGCTAAGTGCATGCGTACCCCTAGCTGTCCCCGTACCCCTGGGTGGGAAACACAGTTCTAAATGATACAACATTTGTAAGTTGTGCATTTACTAAAGCTTGACCTGGTGTTGTGACTTCGAGCCCAGACAACAATAATTTACAGAATGTCCACTGTCCTCTCAGTAGAGCCACGAAAAGGCCAAAAATATGTAATCTACTATTCAGAAGCAGGACAAAAGACAAAATACAAGCTCCCCTCTGCCCACAGGCACCATTCTTTTCTCCTGTCTGTGTGCATTTCTATTTAGGATGTTTGGGAGTAACTGTATCTTTATAGAGGTCGGAGGTCAGATCCTGCCGGCCTCTTCTGCAGAGGTCAAACTCATATTGTCCTCCTCTTTGAAGTCCCCGTGCCCTCTCTTCCTCCTCTCCTCTGTCCTCATCCTTCACCCCCTCTATTAGCTCGGAGCTCCTACACCAGCAGAATGCTCATTTTTCACCCCCTATCTGTGATGCCTTCTGCGCTCCCAGACTGTTTTTGTTCGGGCCTCTCCATTCTTCCTTTCAATCTGAATTGCTGCAGGGTTTCCGCACATTTTCGAGAGATCCATTTCCAACGATTTTTTCCGGGACGTTATCGGCGGTGATCTACTTGCTTTGACAGCTATGCTAAAACAATTAGAATTGGAGCAAAAATGAGCCGTTGCCTTTGTTCTATGTGTCTATTTTCTGCCTAGATTTTTTTTTATCCTCAGCTTGACCTGAAGCAGAGCCAGTGCTTCCTGCTCTGAATGTGCATCTGTACAACTGCAGGTTGGCTGTGTCCGCTCCTGTCTCTGTGATTCCCAGAGCTCCTGTTTAAAAGTCAGATCACAGTTGGACAAACAATCTGTCTCTGCCTCATATCTCTGGACTGATTTTTAAAGAGAAACCAATGCAGGGAGGTCATTTCCCCAACCCTGCACAAAACATCAAAAATTTATTTCCATATTGCTGTCTATCCAAATTGAAAAGCCTTGTAGAATGACAATAATAGCATCCATATGGTCACTGCTCATACTATGCATGTCAATATACATCTGTGATTTTCAACTGGAGTCATCTCAGGACCCAGCATTTTCACTTCATTTTCTTCATCTACGTTTTAAAATCTTAGCTAAGGTAATGCATTAAAAACCATTTGTCCATGCCACTGCGCTAGGAGATAGATAGATAGATAGATAGATAGATAGATAGATAGATAGATAGATAGATAGATAGATAGATAGATAGATAGATAGATAGATAGATAGATAGATAGATAGATAGATAGATAGATAGATAGATAGATAGATATTTCGAACTTGATTATATAAAAAGACAATAAAAAAACAAAATATATAGTGTTCGAAAAGGAGTAGGCTGAAGTAAAACTTATGCAACCCTACCCCCTTCTCACTTATGTTCTCTTATTTTATACAGTGTTTTTGATCTATATACTGTCAGTACACATTTCTATCAACATTATAGCGCCTTAAACTATCAAAGTAAATTTATTCAAAAATATACTTATTAAAAATTACCAAAACAATTAACCCATTCATTTGATTCATAAAGTACATTTACAAGAGATAACCAATTTCTCCATAATAACAGAAAAAAAAACAGTCTTTCTTTTTAGAATAGAATAGAAGTTTATTGTCATCGTCTGGGAAAAACAATGAAATACAGTTTAGCGCCCCACAGGTCCAGCAGCAGTAAAGCAGCACTTCCACAACCCTTTCAAAACTTTAGAATTTTTTCTCAATCCACAACCATTCAGTTTGGCCCAATAGTGATCAGCCCAACTGCTCTTCATCATTGTACATGCAAAATATATAATTTTTTATAACTTTTTTTAAAAATTGGTCAATATTTGCACTTCTCAAGTCATCCCCCAGCCTGTTCCACAAATCCACTCCACAAACTGAAATACACAAACTCTTCTTTGTTGTATGAACACACTGTTTTTAAAATTTAATTCTCCTCTTAAATAATAACCCCTCTCTCTGTCACGAAACAATTTCTGAATATCACCTGGGAGTATATTTTTCCTTGCCTTAAACACAATTATTAAAGTTTTAAATTTAACCAAATCCATTAATTTTAGTTCATGCGACTTTAAAAACAGACAGTTTGTGTGCTCTCTATATCCAACATTATGAACTATCCTTAATGCTCTCTTTTGAAGTATGAATAATGACTTTAGGTTGCTTTGATATACATTTCCCCAAACCTCCACACAATAATTCAGATATGGCATAACAAGTATTTTGCTTTCCCCAGGACTCCAATGCTCTTTGCCAGTTTAGTTTTGATGTAATATTTGTCATGGTTATGGGGGGAACAAGGGGGGAAAAAAAGGACCCATAAATGCAGGACTGCAAAAATGATACTTTAATGAACTAAATAAAACTCCATATGGGAAAAACCAGTGAACAAAACTGAAAGAGTCCAAAATCCAAATTATTCAAGCACACAAAAAGTCAAGGGAAAAAAATTAAACACAAAAGTCAAAATCCAAAAACTAAAGGCAGAGCAAAAAAGAAAAAACTTACACGAGAACTGGGCAACACAGAAGGCTGGTGCAGAGACAAGGACATGACAAATACACCACATGACACGACACTGATCCAACAAAGAACAGGGGAGAACACAGGGATGAGGCACAGGTGAAACACTTTAAGGCGGGGCAGGCAATCACACAGGCGGGAAACACAGGAGGCAGGAAGTAAACCAGAAAAACACAAGGACAAACCAAGCTACAAAATAAAACAGAAAACAAGACACAGACATGGAACATGACAATATTACCCCCAAAAATTTAGTTTCAGTGACTCTTTCTAAAATTACATTATCTAACATCAACTGTGTATTTGTATCTGTGTTTCTATTACCAAACAATATATACTTAGTTTTCTCTAAGTTTATTGATAGTTTTTTTTACAATTTTAAGAATCTTTTAGTCAGACAGTGAGTGTTTGTTTATCTGCTTTACTAGTTTTGGCTACTGATGTGTCTTGTAGGCTGCTTATGCAGTTTTGCCATTCAGTAAGGAATGCTTGCGCCCCCTACTGTCTGACGCCTTCTCCAACTTCTCCAAACTCCAAAACTCCAAACTACATAAGCAGCCTACAAGAAACGCCACAGCAACATCACATGACATTTCTGACAAAGACTACAGGAAATAGCTGAATCTAGTAAACAGGGTTTCTGCAGGGTCTTAAAAAGTCTAAAAATGTCTTAAAAATGTGGAGTTTTAGGTCTCACATACACTTCAACAGGTCTTCAATATGTCACATACATTTGATGCAACTACCTGTTTTCACAAGCTTTTTCTAAAATGCTCACTTAAAGACGCATTACTGTTGCTGATATGAGAGCTCAGATCTTTTCTTATCAAGACTAAAATGCTTTGTGGTACTCACTGTTGCAAAAAGTTGCAAATAAATTAATTTTGTGAATTTTATCTTTTTCACTTTTTATACACTGCGTGCATATAAAATAGGTCTTAATTTTCTTCAACAATGGTCTTATAAAGATCTAAATAAGTCTTAAATTCAACTTGTTGAACCCTGCAGAAACCACAAGTAAAGCAGGTAAACAAAGACTGCTGTTTGACTAAGAATCTTAAAACACCTAGGGCCAGATCTTCTGCATCTTAGGGTAGGAGGAGGAACAGACAGTGGCGCAGAAAGGGTCCTTATCCCAAACCCTGCTCTTTAGACTGGACGCAAAACCTTATCTAAAGAGGATGGACGCGGGTTGGGCTTGGGCCGAAGAGGCTGAACTTGAACTGGCACAAATCTAAGCTGAATGACAGTTGTGCATTTGGGAATAGGTTGGATTTGAGTGTGTTTCAAGCAATTAAAAAATCAGAAAGTAGGTGCTGCTTTTAAAGGCATGCAGAGCCCCAGACTTGCAAATGTGTGTTGTCTTGTCAGGGTTGTCTTTTGCTTTTCAGCACCGCGGAAAGGAAAGGAGGACAGGAAGGAGCGTGTCCAATGGCGGTGGGGTCACTGAAGAATGTTGGAATCGTGACCTCTGTCTTTGCGCCAAGCGGAAGATCGGGCCCCTATTGCACATGCTTTAGGTTGATGGATAACCCACTCAGACCTAAGAAAAGCATGCAAACTCTACAGAGAAAGGTCCCACCTGGTTCAGGTATCAAACTCGGAACCTTCTTGCTGTGCGGTGACAGTGCTAACCGTTTTGCCACAGCACCGCCAACCTAACTTACAACCAGTGTTGGGAGTAACGCGTTACAAAGTAACGAGTTACAGTAACGAGATTACAGTTGTCAGTAACGCAGCAGGTAATGCGTTACTTTTGAACCCCCAGTAATAGCATTACAGTTACTAACAAAATACCCAATTAGTTACTCGCGTTACAGTCACTACAGTCAGTTTCATTTACCTGCAGTTTACTGCAAGAACACGGAATGAAAATGCATTAAACAAATAGTGCTAATACGTTTCCTACTTTATTTTCATCCGTTCCCTTCTCTGCTTCACTTTATGAAGCAGCGGCCACTCGTCCTGTCCGCGCACTGATCCCTCTCCGTGTGTGTTGGGTGCATGCAGCTGCTGCTGCTGTCAGCAGGGACAGCGGGGAAAGAAGAGACCTGCACCGCTTTGGCGCTAACAACAAGTGCATTTTAGCTTCAATGTAGTGAAATAAAACTGTCCACAGGACTTGAACGCTGCACAGGAGCAGAGGCAGGAGAACTTAAAGGGCAGTATTTGCTGTGTCAGGCAGCTAAAAAAAACTCTGCTTGAACGCCTGTAATAAAAATGTAATAACAGAGCTGGTCAGGGCAACAGTGAGGCTTTAGAATGGGGTTCATTTAGGCCTTCCTGTTAGGAAGTAATCCAAAGGTAAAGTAACTAAGTTACTTTCATGAGTCAGTAACTAAGTAAAGTAATATATTACTTTTTAAAAGAGTAACTAGTAATCTGTAACTAGTTACTTTTTTTGAGTAACTAACCCAACACTGCCTACAACCTAACCTAGAACCTGTACACTCTAACCCTAACCTAATCAAACCTAATTAGAGTCACTCATATCAAAACAAAAAATATATTTCACACCATTTTCTTCAGTTCACAGCCTGCTAAGAAAAAGGCTGTAACCTGTTGAGAATGCAGGATATGGAGAATTATAAAAAAGAAAAAAAGAAAAAAAAATAGCAGGAAAAGTGTTGTCTCTGGCTCTCCTCTCTCCTACACTCTTCAGATTGTTCAGTCTACTTTGTGGTAGAGTACTTCGGCCAAATAACCATTTAGTCCTGTTACCAGTGTTTCTTGTTTCTGCTTGTGTGTTGCTTCCAGATTTTCAGCCTGCTTCAGGGACCCACATTTCAGACCATGGCAAGCCAAACTAAGCTAAGCTATAGCCAACACTGCCTATCCTTTTGTCAATAAAAACTTTCTCTTTTGCGCCCAATCTGCTGTCTGCTATGCCTGGGTCCAAATCTCTTGCCTTAAAAAAAAAAAGTCCCTTTAGGCTGCTCTCTTTCTTTCAGGGGTCACTATCCAATCTTTCACAGGAAACGTCAGCAGGTTTTCACGACTGTCCCCTTAAGCTGCACCTTCATACTGAAAATATGTATGGGGGACATAAATAACTTGCATCAAATACAGAAGTCGCGCTGTCAGCTATACTATATTTTTTCAAATGTGATCCATGGAAACGTGTCTTTACCAAGGAATGGTTAATACACCTGATGTCCGCACACAGAAATAGGTGAACTGGTGAATTTACCCTTACTGTCCTTGTCATGCATAGCCAAAGTGAATTAATTTTCATATTTTTAACTCTAAATCCTAGTTTGTTTACATAATTCCCACATATTTGTAAAGAAAACATGAATTATTTACTATTTAAAGATGCAAAGTGTTTTGTGTTTGTACAGGGATTACCAGTCCCAGATAGATCTCTGATTTTATTACATTTTAACTTTTTGTGTCATTACAAAAAAAAGGGCTGAAACTTGTGCTCTTCCTTTTAAAGCCCTATAAAAAGCACTGGTCTACTGTCATACTACTACTACTACTACTACTACTGTGATGATTTAATGTAAGACAATGGGACCAAAAAGGGTTTTAAGAGGAAGAGTGAGTTTTTTTTTTTTATCTCAACAGTAGATTTTTTTTTCATTTGTGAAGCTGAAATATTAAAATTAATGTATTAATAACCATCCTTGTTAAATATCATCACCCTAGCATCCCAAAATGAGAGCAAAAAATACACTGGAAAAACCCTAAAAGGGAACCAGGAGGGCCTGAGGGTAAAGGTCCTAAAGGATGGGGCAGTGAATTGTTTTCTGTCAGAATACAAGTGTTAGCCCTGAGATTATTGGCTGTTGTCCAGGATTTGTTTTGTTCACAATGTCTCATTACTTTGAGGTTAGAAGGGACCCGTTTATATTTTTGTGGATACTTTGTACCTAGAACAAACATATGTTTCCTTGATATTGCATGTCATTATGACGGTTCACACCTGATGGTCCTTTGCCTGGGTCTTGACCCGCTGTGCCAGCAGATGAGTCTGGTCGCCATTGAATCAATTCGATTTCTAGAGCGAAGTAAACCCCAGTAAACTGACAGCGGAGTAAGCCAATCAGGAAAATGGCGGACGTGACGTTAACAAAGCGACAAGAAAATGAGCAAAACATCTTTTTTTATTTTTAAATAAAGGCTTCTAGTGCCGTAAGCTGCTGTGGTTTTAATGACTCGATATGTTTTTGGTCATTTAAAACGCAATTTACCACTGAATGAAACCAACTCTCAGCTCCTCGGTGCGCCATCTTGATTGTTGTTCTTGAGGAGATGAGTGACGTTGCTCGTGAAGAACACGTGACTTAAATAAACAAATCAAAATGCACAGTACGGTTGGGATTTGAATCCAACCACGGTGGACGGCGTGGTCACCAGACTGATATTTCTCTGTATAATAACACAGAGACATATCAGTCTGAAGGTCATCCAAGATGGTCCTGTCATGTCGGATTCATGTGTTTTCTGTACTTTAAGTGTACAACAGTTCAGTCATGTTATCATGTAATCAAGATTCTTCACTCTTAAAATAAATTGTAAATTGTTCTCTGTCATATAGCTTTTCATCATGACATTTCTAGTATTATATGTTTCTAAATTCTGTAAAGAATGTATCACATGACCCTAGTCAGGTGACCTCAGACTGATAAAAGCAGGTGTATCCTTCATGCACATTTCAGGC
Source organism: Bostrychus sinensis (assembly GCA_020698575.1). NCBI lineage: Eukaryota > Metazoa > Chordata > Actinopteri > Gobiiformes > Eleotridae > Bostrychus > Bostrychus sinensis. The sequence continues at coordinate 35,491,266 of CM036240.1, forward strand.
CCGATCTTCCACTTGGCGCAAAGACAGAGGTGACATTGACTCAGCTTTTTGCGCCTGTGTTCAGAATGTCTCCGCCAGGGCCTGCATCACCACCACAGGGCGTGTCAGTCTACAGTAAAGGGGAGGGCTGGTCTAAAGCCAGGTGTGGTGTGGCACAGATGGGCATGAAGCTGGTGTCATCAAAGCACTCATACAGCAATAAACATTACTGGAGTTAAACAAAGTGCTTTCAGAGAACATAAAGTAACAATAATAATAATGATAATAATAATAATAATAATAATAATAATAAGAAGAAGAAGAAGAAGAAATGTCTTTTTAACAGATGGGGAAGGGATATTTCCAGCTGCTCCACATGCTCTGCTGCAATTAGCTTTTTACTATAATAACCTTATATTTAATATTATTTAAGCTATTAAACTGAGTCCTATAATTTTGTGATTTATTCTTAAGAGTGAGTGAGATTGGGAAAGGCATGGGGTCTGTGTGCTCCGGCGGAGAGCTTTGGCTCACAGCCGCAGAGGTGAGGGGCCAGGGCGTGGGCCACAGTGATCCACTCCACTGACTACTGTCCTGTGTACTCTTTAGAGCTTAGATTGGGCCCAAAAAATCCAGTCTGACCTGAGCCTGTTCACATTCTGTCTGAACCATTACATGTAATTATGGCCCCGTACCAAGCCCATGCACGTTCTAACTGATGTTTCTACGCATGATCCAGAGTTGTTTGGTTGACAGTGAGTGTGTGCTGCCTGCTACAGTTAAATATGTGTGTTAACCTTCCCTGCTTTGGTCTCTTAACCCCATGGGGATACAGGCAATCCAAGACAGAAGGGGTTCGTCCTCCTTGGTTAAGTCTCTCGCTCTCTTCACTCTTTGTTTAGGGTTCTGACGCAGTTGGGCACACAGCAGAACTCTTCCACTGACGGGTTTGGGGCTTTATTGCTATACTGCGTTCCACATTTTGAGCCTGTAGTAACCAGCTCCTGTCACCTCCTCTCTCAACCTAAACTTAAACCTTGGGTTTGGTTCTGGACCTGGAGTCATGACTCCAACATTTGTTGGTATTTCCAACCACCCACCACTATCTGACATGCTCCTTCTTCCTGTAGTCTTCCTGTAAACTGTATACTGAACAGCAGCCAGGGGGGAGAGGCTCCAGTAAGAGGAGGAAGAAAAGAGGTGGGGCGTGTACGCCTTGCGCAAGTGGAGGCCCATCACGTTCAGGCCAGGACGAGGTGGCACTGTCGTGAGCACAACAGAGTTATGCCACTTGCAGTGCAGAAGCTTTGCTTCACCAGCTCAGTCAGGATCATCAGTTCCTCTTCTGAGAGCCGGGCACTTCTTTTCCCGGTAAGGACACCATTGCAAGACTGGGGCTTCACGTGCCTTTAAAAGCAGCATCTCTCTGATTTGTTAATTGCTTGAAACACACTCAAATTCAACCTTTTCCCAAATGCACAGCTGTTGTCCAGCTTAGATTTGTGGCAGTTCAAGTTCAGCCTCTTCGGCCCAAGCCCAACCCATGTCCAACCTCTTTAGATAAGGTTCTGCGCCCAGTCTAAAGAGCAGTGATTGGGATAAGGCCCCTTTCTGCGCCACTGTCTGTTTCACCTCCTGCGAAAAGATGCAGAAGATACAGGTGCTAGAATCTTCACTGGTGGTGAAACAATTATTAAAATTGGAGCTAAAAAGCATTGTTTTCAGGACTGTACACAAAATTTTAGAAATACTGAGGTCCACCATGTTAAAGACCAGTTTAGTCCTTGTTTAGACTTGGTTTAGTCCTGGTTTAGTCCTGTTTTTTGCCTGGTTTAGATCTGGTTTAGATCTGGTTTAAATCTAGTTTAGTGTTGTTCTGGATAATTTGTTCCTCTCCCGACCTGTGGGTCCTTAACCTCACCTCTGTGGATTTCCTAGACCTACCTCACCCCCATTCCCTGGCTGGATGAGGCTTACCTGCTGCATCCTTACAGACCTGAACTATCTGAACTATAGATGAGCTAATGGACTAACAGTCTCCATAAGGTTTCTTCTTTTTTTTCCCACAGCTGTTTTTTTTTTAGGAGTTTTTCCTTACTGAGAAGGAGGGTCTAAGGACAGGAGTGTCATGGGTCTGTTTAGTTTAGTGTAGTTATTGTTTGTTTGTTGTGTGATCAACAGTTTGTGAAGCCCTTTGAGGCAACTGTTGTTGTGATACTGGGCTATAGAAATAAAAGTGAATTGAACTGGATTGAATAGTAACAGAAAAATGGTGAGGTCCGGACCTCTGTGACCTCTGTGGTGCGTATGGCCATGATTGTTGTGCGAATCCTACACTTTGTTTCTTTTTGATGGACCTTTTTTGCTCCAGCACACAATCGAAAGAAGGTTTTGTGGATGTCTGTGTCTTTCCTCTTATCTGTGGTCCAGGATTTACCTCCCCTCATCTCTATAGTAGCTCCATAGACTCCAGCCTCTGTAAACCCCATGGGAATAAAGTGGTAAGAAATCTTATGAAACAACCCTCGTCTGCCTGTTTACAAACCGAGGAGACATAATTCAGTGACGGGTGCTGACATTTGGACTTTGACATTGCAGTAAATACTGAACCCTGCATGCACTTGTACCCACAAAGCTGCAGGGTTAGGGCTGCTTTCTTACAGTAGGGACAGTACAGGTGTGTCCAGGCCTCAAACAGGTGTGTGTATGTGTGTGTGTGCTGTCAGTGAGGGGGCAGGGTGCACCGGAGGCTCTCTTTAGTTTTAGCTCTGACCTTAGGGCTCTCAAAGTGCCCCTCAAAGAACAAACTACTACCTCTGTTCCCAATAAATCCCTGACTATGCTTCTGTTTGTGTGTCATTACTCAAGAAAGCAGGAGGCTTTTAGCAACAGTATCCATGCCTACAGTGTGTCTGCATACACCAGGCATAACTCAGCTTAAGAGGACAATATTTTTACAACACTTTACAACACTGCCTTTTCTTTGAGAGTATGGTGTTGCCATTTAAAGGCATTTAGATTTTTTTTCATCTTGTGCTGCTGCTCCCATTTTAAAATGTGTGTTCATATTCAGAATTACTGCTGCAAATGAAACAGCCTCCTTCTATGAAAGAGAACCCTGAATTCCACAAAACCATCTGGAGGATTGCATAGAAATTGGTTACAAAAGGCTGGTAGATTCATTCCTGAACTGTGAATGAGACATGTTTTATCCAGTCAGTAGAAGGCCAGAAGCAGTATAATCATCGCTTCATTCTCAAAACACTTTATTTGAAAAAAAATAAAAATAAATAAAAAAATAACCCTGCCAGCATTTGCTCACAAAGTTGCCAGCCAGTGCCAGCATTTTTGGTCAAAAATGTTGTGCAATAGGTTTTGTTTTTTGTTTTTTTTTTCATTTACAGTTGAAGGGTGTTAGTTTTTACCAAAAACGTATATTTTCAGTCCAAAAGCTGAGAAAAATGCATTTTTGTATTTTTGTTTTTTGTAAAAGTTATTTCTAAATATTTTTTAGATGTTAGGCTTATAGTGTTAGACTTATGTTTAGGTAAAAGCAAAGGGTCAAGAGATCAGCAGAGGGCAACAGTGTGCAGAGTTACACTCTTTGGAACAGAAACAAAGAACAAAAGCACTTCACCTCCTTAAACTTTTTGTATAATGCCATTTTACAACAAAATAAAAAAATAGTTGTGAGGAATCAGTGCTTGTTGTTTGGGCAGTGCTTCCTGGTGCTACCATGAGCATTCTCATTTATTACTGATTCTTCAAAAAGTGGTCATATAAAACAGCTGTGTTTATTAGTGCAAAAATATTTTAGTTACTTTATTTCCTTTATTACAATTTCTTTCCATCATTCTAAAAATACTTTTAAAAGTTTAAATTAATTTTCATTAGTTTGTGAGACGTGAAAAGATTGCAAATATGTGACATCTTGGAAATTATGAACTAAATCCCAGTGCCCCCTGCAAAGTGCTTGCATACCCCGTAGGAGTTAGAAAACACTACAATAAAGCACCAAAGCTACTGAAGACTTTAGCTCATTACTCCCCCTGCTGGCACTGCCTGCACAGCATCAAAACTCCCACATTCTGTGCTTACTCTTTTTTTTACCCATAATTCTTGGATTTCAGCCTAAACTCTTGCTCTAACTGTTTTTGCACTTGTTAGCCCCCCTCTTACACTGACTGACTGTGGACTGGAGAAACGCTCAGACAAATGGCGCGCTTGGCCCGGGACGCGCTGCCTCTCACAGCGATCAATGACCCCGCTTAGAATAACCATCTTTCATCCAACTTTCATCTTTAGCACCAAAAATTTAGACCCAATCTGCACCGTCAGGGAAATACTTCTGTAATATTTTAGCGGTAGATGAAAAGTTATGGCTTTCCTCACACATCCGCACACACACACACTTATCTCATAAACGCATCAGGAACAGGATGAATGAGACTTTTAAAGATAACAAATTTCAAAATGGGGGACTGTGGAGATTAGTTTGAAGTGATTTCAATCTGATATCTCTGTATTTGCATCAGGCTGAAGCATATTATGTAAAGCAGTGGCCTGTCCGAACATGAAGCAGAGCAAATGTTTGTGGCACGTTCTGTAGCACTTCGTGTAGGTCAGGACAGGACAAGGCGAGCTAAGTGCTGCTCCTCCTTTAATTATTGTGTCAGTGGTGACCTTTGAGCTCACAGAGAACACCACACATGAAAGGAGAATGGTATGTCATGTAAGTTTCACAACCTGTTTCTGCTTTTTTACTACACAACATTACTATACCATATTTTCTTTCTAAATTAAAATAATGTATATGTAGGCAAAACCTCTTTGGGGAACTTTGCAGAAAATGCTTGGATAAGGTGTCTGTCACCCCCTGCTGGCAATGGTGGGCAATGAGCAGAGCATAAAACAATTATTTAGCACAGCTATTAGCAACATGATGCTAACAGATAGATAAATGAGCTGACAGCTCTTTAATGATGGCAATGTAAGTGCTGAAATAATCTGAACAAGTCTGGTAATGGTGTATGGGCTTTAGAAATGTACAGGACTAGGGTCGCCACTGTTAACATAGGAAATAAAGGGATGCCTGCTGCAGTACGGACCAGGCATCTCATGCCACAGTGACTACAGGCCTATTTGTGTGTTGGTAGTGGAAAGTAATAACTTAAAACATGAGAACGTACAGGTTAAAAATACAAACAGTTCATGGTAAGAGGGTCTGGGGGTTCTCCCCCAGAAAACAGTATATAAAACACATGATATCCTGTATTCTGGGGGATTTTAGATGCTGTTTTAATACATTCATCTGGCCTGGGTTGTGGTAAAAATATGACACATATGACACAATTACTTTATTGCCCTTTAAGATTCTGACAAAACACTGTTTATCATACCAAGTTTGATGTTTAAATATTAGGAACTAGCCTACATTGTTGCACATTTGAAATTACAATGATTTCAGTTAAATGACATAAATAAACCAAGGCATTTTGAAATTTCATGTAAACATGATCAGCACAATTTTTACATATCCATTTCTTGTATCTAAATCTTGCATTAGTGGAGCCTCATCTTGACCTATGTCCCAATGTTAGATCCGCCACTGCACAGAGCCACACACAGAGCCTTCAGTCTCATCTCACTGGGGCTGCGGACAGAGGCTGCAGGTAACACTACCTAACCTGTGTTTTATGTCACTTTGAAGAATCTTATTTAATGAGCTATTAATGATTGTATCTCTGTGATAATGTGGCTGACCGTTATAAAACTAAACTGAATTGAAGCTCAGGAACTGTAGCGAGTTTTTATAGAATCAAAACTGTTCTAATTGTTCAGGAGGTGCTGTACTGACTCGCCAGGTGCTTGCCAGCAGCAACTTCACTGACTGAACGTATACGGCTCACCTGTCGAGGGACAACAACTTGCATGCTCTCTTGTCCTTAGCATCTTTTTTTCTGCTGGGAGAGGCTCACAATTTACTACAAAGCCAATCAGGTGCAGTGTTTTATCTTTGAAAAGTACCTGGAGTCTTTTTGAATTAAAAGCTGTCTATAATTAGACAACTTGAAAACATGGAACAAACAGTATCCATCATTGATTCACTACAGGACACACAATCTCAATGTCAAATATGGGGCGATTCTGTATTTTCCCTATTTTTGGCTATTGAGAAGGGGGCGGCCTCAACATACAGAATGTGTGAATGAAACTATTTATTTAGCATAATAAGGGACCTTTAATGTGCTAAAATTGAAATTACCAGTCCATCTGTCCTCCTGCAGGTTGTCTGTGTCTGCTCCTATCTCTGTGATTGGAGAGTCTGAGGGTGAAGTGCGTCTCAGAGCTACTGTTTGAAAGTCAGATCACAGTTGGATAAACAATCTGTCTCATATCTCTGGTCCAAAAGAACCAATGCAGAAGTCAGACAGCACTGCAGTCAATCCATTTATTGAAATACTTAGTCACATTTGGTAATAAAACACATATGTAGATTGCAGCATTGCAACCTGCTACAGCCAAAAATTAAGTTGCATTATTTCTGTAATGCCTTGGTTTTGAGAAGTGGGCACCTAACATTTTGCATGGCTATGTTTTTATGCTAAATGTATGCACAAAACAGTAAAGCAGCAGCAGTGAGCATTACTCTCACAGTGACATCAGTCAAGACAAATGTCCTGTAGTTTAACCCTCTCTGCTCCTAAATGCCAGGTCTATTATCAGTTATACACACCTTAAGAGGCCTGTGAAAAGACGCTAAGCTGAACATCTGCAGGGGCGGTTCTAGGGGGTAGCCAAAGATGGCCAGTCCCCCTGTAACTGTGAGCCTGTGCCCCCTAGTGGGTGTCCCAAATGTCCCCATTAAAAGTGGTCTAGAACCACCCCTGAGCATGTGGCTAATTAGCATACATAAAAAAAACATAAAGTTAGCACTGCAGGCTGCACATCACACAATGCTGTTGGTCTTTGCCAAACTGCTGCCACATCTAAACAAAGGTAAAATGTCTACATCTCTGTCATTATTAGTGTTTTAGCATCTGCAGAGTGTACACGGGCAGTATTTGAACTGCTCCGGGTGCTAGCAGTAGCATTAACCACAACTCTGTGAACAGCTGCAGCTCTTGGAGGATGCTGTTTCCACTAAAGTTGTTATACAATACAGCCTCTTATGACATCGTTCAAAATAAAAAATGAAACTTAATCAAATGAACAACGTGTCTTACAAAAGCGGAAGAGCTAGCCAAGGTAGCACTAGCTACCAAGCTAATTTAATAACTTAATTAATTAATTAATTAATAATTGTTTAGCGCTTTCCTTCATTACCTGTTGGTTCTGCTGAAGTCCGTGTTATTGTCCAGTCCTCTGTGGGATTGTCTTGTTGGCATTTTAAAGTCCCATTGACATCTGATGTAAAAAACTCATTAAAAAAAAAAACTTTTCCACAAGTCTTTGTACAACTGGCTTCTGCTGATGTCCCTGTTCAGAAATAGTACAGAGCTGCTCAGAATACGCTAGTGGATATTTTGGTGTTTTATAAAAAAACAGCAAGAATCCATGTTTGTTTGGGTCAGCGGCGCATTGCTTCCCAACCTTCATTTCTCTGATTGGTTACTCCACCTGTTATTGTTCTTCCTCAGAAACAAAATGTTATCTAGGAGGCACCAGACTAACTTCTTTACATACAATGGGAAAGAGTTTGTCTGGTGGGCCAGGCTAGCACCCGGTGCTAATCTCTTGCATTTTTGACAAAACACATTTAAACGGCCCCTAAATGTCTGGGTCTTCTTAGGTAGTACAGTCTTAAAAGTGATTCCAGCACACTCACTGCACATTTCTGCTTGTGAGAAAATCTGAGGTTTTTAACCCAAACTCATAAACTGCCCCCCAGCCTCTTTGTGAGGTGTGATGGACTTCCCTTTAGCGGGTATACGGCTGCTGGGGGTCAAAGGTCAGATGTTAGGGTGAAACGTGGCGCTGCAGCCCGCTGGCCTCTGGTTGGTCCACCTGTCTGTCTGTCTGTTTGTCTCTGCTGCTCAGACATCAGAACTGCTCCTCTCTTCTCTCTGCAGGCCGCGCTCATAAATCACCATTAGTCATAATTAAAATGGGCTGGCTACAACGCTCTGGCACAGGGTTTTATTCAGCAGGGGACTTGGACTGGATATGGGAACAGCATTTTGGACAATTTTACTCTCACAAATTTGGAAGGAAATCCTGAAAATACCAAGAGGATGCTCAGAGAATTCTGCAGATTCAAGTCATTCCTTTGGTTTGTATATATCTATTTTATGTGCTGTAGCGGTGGGAGATGTACTCAAAATCTGCACTCAAGTTCAAGTGCTGTTAAATAATTACCCAGGATGAAGTAAAAGTACTCAACAATATGATTACTTGAATAAAGGTAAAAAGTGAGTGTAGAGTGTACTTAGTTGTGCTACTATCACTACTATCATGTTTACAACTATTGGTACCACTGTTACTACTATAGCTATTAACCTGCAGCAGGAGTCTTGAGGCCCCTGTGGAGACACCAGTGGAGGCCCTCAGGACTATTGAGGGAGTACAGCGGTACAACCACCTCTCTAACAAGCAGCTCTGCCTCAGAATAAACCTATCCAACATCCTCCACCTCATTGTCCAGCACCAGGTCACCATCAGATCAGTTGGTCAATTCCTCCATCACCCTGACAACCCCGCCAAAGCCATCTTTGAGTCTGACCTTGCACCAGCTGGTTGGCAAAGTCCTCGCTGTAGCACATGCGTCTGGACGGACATTATAAGCCAAGGCCTGCAGTGAGGCAATCAGACACAGCCTGGCCTTCCAGACAAACTCTATTCCTGTTCTATACAAATAAGTTAGTCTTGTAACCTTTTGCTTAAATTGCATTTATATGAATGGATATTTGTCATAAAACCAGAATACGGCGTATTATGAGCAGCTGTACCTAAAGCACAGAGGCTGGCTCACACTGCAGGTTGCTTAATCCCTGGAGTGGATGGGGTGGAAAGCTATGGTAGACCTGGTGGGCTTGACGCTGTACTAGTGTTACTTCTATTACAACCCACTTTGCCTCTGAGGTAAAAAATGCTTGTACTGATTTAGAGAGTTTATATTACAAATATGTTGTGGAAAATGTACTCTGGAAAATGTACTTATGACTTGAGTAAAAGTATCTTATTTTCCACCTTTGAAAAAGTTCAGTTCAATTCAATTGAATTCATTTTATATAGCCCAACATCACAACAAAAGTCGCCTCAAAGGGCTTCACAAAGAGTTGATCAAACATAAACACACAATCAGACTTAACACACAATCAACACAAACAATAACTACACTAAACTAAACAGGCCCAGGACACTCCTGTCCTTAGACCCTCCTTCTCGGTAAGGAAAAACTCCTAAAAAACCCAGCTGTGGGAAAAAAAGAAACCTTATGGAGCTCATATTGAAGGAGAGATCCTCGCCCAGGACGGATAGGCAACATGTGTCAGCTCATCTATAGGATCATAGATCAGCTCTGTAAGGATGCAGCAGGTGGACCTCATCCAGACAGGGGAGTGAAGAAGTGAGTGTTTAGGCATGTGATGCCCCTGTTCCTCTGAGTCGTGGTTGGACCATGACCAATGTAGACTGGGCTATGTTATATATGGAATATTTATATAGCTGAAAATTTATTCAAAATTTACTTTCAGGAACAGAACGTTTAGAATCTTATTTTTAAAATTGCGATTAAATAATTCATTTCCCACTTAATAATAAGCTTTAAAAATATGACAGCAGCAATGCAATGTTCACTAGAGTGATGTTCAAGAGGTGCTTAATTTTTCAACCACTACCCATTCAAAGATGAGAGTGACTGAATTAAATCATCTTTAAGACATCAGGTCATGTGTGGCATTGTTCACCAGAGTCATGGTGCTATGTTCATTTCTCACTGACATTTTAAACTACTGTAAGCAGCATGTGCTTGTAATGCTTTGAAAACACTTACTGCAGTCTAAATCTAAACAATGGTCTTTCTACTTTTCTGATTGGACAATCAGCAATGCACTTTTAGATCCAAAACAAAAAATGTAAACAAAAGAAAAAAAAAAACTTGCCCATTGTGTAAAATGTATTTTTAATTATGAATAAATCAGCTGCACCATTAATTGATTTAAACATGTTTACATCATATTTTATCACACCTGTAGGCATTTTAAATGAAATATAAACAATGCTCATAGCACCTTTAAAACTAAAGAGAGAGTACATTTAAATTTAAAGTAATGTGACTAATATATAACTACAAATATATTTAGTCCAGACAATAAGATCAGGGAGGATGTGAGGACATGGCCCAGATGGTACAAACGACATGCATTTGTTGTCAGTAGAATTTCCCATTGTGAATAATAGTGTGAATGAATATTTTACAGCCCATTCTATTGGCAAATTTGTCTGCAGTCATGAATATCAAAAATGTTTATGATTGTGAACTGTGCTGCCCCCGACAGAGTGCTGGTTAGCTGGAGAGAGTCACAGCAGGACACACTCAGAGACATGGGCACAGGCCAGAGACGGCAAACCTGACTTTTAGTAAACACTGTTACAAATTTAAGCCTCCGAAAAACAGCTGACCATAAAGACTATTTCAGATCTGCCCAGATTGATGTCATTACAAGAGGTTGAAGTTAATTGCAGGGCTGACACCTAGAGACATACACAGACAGAGACTTATTGAAAACCATTTACTATAGGGTGTTAAGATTCACCTGTTACCCTGAGCTTAACCCTCCTACACCCCTAAGACATTTGTTGATGTTTTGCAGCAGTTTTTTGTGGATAATTTTTGCTGTGTTGATTGGAATGGCATAGATTTTGCCTCAGGTGTGTATTTTTGGATGAAATTTCAGATTTATTTATTTATTTATTTATTTTATTTTTTGAAAAATCCTCTTAAAAAGGTGTCAAAATAATAGTCACACCTTTAGCCCCTAAGAAATTTTTTGTGCCATTGACTCCCATTCAAACAACATTTTTATAATACACTGTCACTGCAATATAATTTCACATTTTTATAAAGTATTTCATGGATTCATGATAGTGAGAGATTGGAATTTTAGTTTTTATTGTTTTTTACTAGGTGGTGCCATTTCCCCATATATGGTAGACAGAGGCACAAATTGGGGAATGGCCCCATTAGTGTTTGTATAAATTATCAAGCCTACATTTTTTTTAACTAAAATGATTTGGGTGTGTTTTAGGGTTGTCATAAATTGGTGTAAAAGTGTTTGTTGAGAAATTAGTTTGTTTTTGTTTGCATGAGCACAAAGTAGAAAAAGTTCCCAGAATGAGCAGATGCCTTGTTTGTGTTGGATGTGTGTATGCGCCACATAAAGTGGAATTGAAGGGGTTAAATTTCATAAACAGAATTAATTTTTGCTATGTATGGTGAGGGCTCAAGTTAATCATGAAAAAAAAATTATCTATTAATATATAATTGTGCAATATGGCAGTGCATTTTTTTGCACCTTAGGACAAAAGGTGTGACTAAAAATATTTCATCCGCCGCTACACAAACATTTCAAGTCTAATAAAATCAATCATGATCCCAAGCTCTGATAATCCACCACAAAAAAATTCTGATTTGCATTCACAGAAATGAAAAAAATATTTTTTTTGTGATTTTTGCCATAATTTGAAATCAACTTTTAATCACAAAAACTCAAATTTAAGGGGTTAAATTTCATAAATAATATGAAATTTTGTTATGTATGATGAGGACTGAAATCAATCATTGTAACCATGAAAAAAAAAAAAATGGAATTATTGACCACTAGATAATTTTTCTATGGCAGTCTTTATTGGTACATTTTTTTGTGCTTAGGGTAAAAGGTGTGACTAAAAAGTTAGGGGTGTAGGAGGGTTAAGGGAGCAAATTACTTAACATTGGGTGATACTTTAGAAAAACTCAACAAGTGTTGGGAATAACGGCATTAAACCATAACAGTGGCATTGTTTTCTTAGTAATGGAGTAATCTGACTAATTACTTTTCCCATGGGCACAAGACAGACAGAGGAGAGCGGCTGTGAGGACTGAACATCAGTAAAGCATGGCTGCAGTCAGAGCAGAGAGAGGATGTTTACTGTGGCTTAAGCAAAGCCCTGGACTTTAAATGGTTTGCGAGTTTGCCCAGGAAAGGAGCAGGGTAAAACTCAGGGGCAGAGACTGCACGTTACCACGGCAGCATGAGCTCTGCAAACAATATCAATAAGAGTTATTCATATATCAATACAGACATAGAGAACTCCAATCAATGACCAGAGAAGGCTTATATTTTTGTAATGTTAATGGTTTTAAAACACCTATTGTGTTTTATTGTTCTAATATAAACATAGTAAGTAACGACATATTACTTTGCCTTGTAACTACTTTTATAATGCAATAACTGAGTTACTAAGTTACTTTTTAGCAGAAGTAATTTGTAACTACAACTAATTACAACTGTAAAGTAAGATACTCAGCACTAAACTATTAATTGCTTCTTTCGGGCTTTTTTGAAATAGTTTTGGACACATTTTTTTTTACTTGAAATAATGTATATGTGGAAAATGTCTTCTGTTGGGGAGCTGTTACTTTGACTTTGCAGAGAACACTTGGATTAGGTGTCTGTTGCCCCCTGCTGGGAACGGTGGGGACTGGACAGAGCATAAAATGGCTATTTAGCAAAGCTATTAGCAACATGACGCTAACAGATAGATAAATGAGCTGACTGCTTCGTAGTGACAGCAATATAAGAAATAAAAATATCGGAATAAATTTGATGACAGTGTACAGGCTTTCACGTGTCTATGTAGAGCTGTGAGACCAAGCGTTTTAAGATCCTGAGAAGGGGACTGCCTCAGCATACAGGATTACTAAAACGTCTGTGAATAAAACATAACACTGCTCCAGTTCTGTTTTTGAGGAGGAAGCAACATTATACCGTGGAAAAAAGTGTATTTAGCAGAAAAGAGGACCTGTAAGGTTTGATTTTTATTATTATTATTATTATTATTATTATTATTATTATTATTGATAGAGTTTATATTTCTTTCGTCCATATGTTTATTTTAATTTCTTCTGTACTAAAATTATAGTTATAGGATCATATTGCTGTTGTGGCACTTGATTGTGCTCCTTATTTAGCTTTGTTAAGCCAATGTATGCTGACATGCTAACCGCTAACGTGTATTGTTTTGTACAGCTTTGGCTGGAGGTTGGCTAGAACATGGTACGTACTAAACATGACTTGTTCCCATGGGTTTGGTGCAAAAAAATGGAGCGCACCTACAAACACAGTCTTGGTGTCTTGTAGGTTACTCAGACACCACACAACTTAACCACAACATGTCCCGTGGTCAGGTTAGCGCCATCGTCATAGGATATTTTTGCCACCATTGATTCATTTTTGGCATGTCATGTAGACCAGTGTTTCCCAACCAGGGGTACGTGGTACAATCACTTTGCAGGGGGTACGTGGGATTATTTCATAATATTTTTCCAAGATGAAAAACATTTGGGAAATTCTTATATTGAACCATATCAAAAAGACAAGCTCAAAAGAGAAGCTCAGGTGATAAAAAGGAAGTGAAACTGGAAGTGAAAATAATATTTTGCTGCATTTTTTTAATAGCTTCTTTAAAAGGGGAGTTAAAAAGAAGTAGTCAATTTGTCATGAGTTTAAGATTATTATTTATCCTTTATTTAATTTTTTAAAGATCATATATATATATATTTTTTAAAATTTAGAGACAGAAGGATTATTCGTCATATTCTTCTGCTTTTTCCCATTAGGGGTCATGGGTGACTGGAGCCTATCCCAGTAATTTTGGGCCTTCGGCGGGGTACACCCTGGACAGGGGCCAGCTTGTCACAGGGCTGACACAGAGACAAACAGACAGACAACCATTCACTCTCACTTTCATTCACTAGGGGACATTTAGAGTAACCAATTCACCTAACACCTGCATGTCTTTGGATGGTATCCAGAGAGAACCAGTGGTAACACAGGGAGGACCTGCAGACTCTACCCAGGGAGTTCGTGTGTTGGCCAACCCAAGAATCGAACCCACAGTCTCCATGCTGGGAGGTGAGAACATTAACACATTTAATTTTGAATTTGAGTTTCATCAAAAAATGCCAAAGAATAAACATTTGCAATAAATGAAGTATAAAATGTCTCTGTACTAATAAAGTTTTTTATAACAATTTTAAACAATTATCAACACATATGAGGGAGTGGGTATTCAAGATTTGACAAAAAAGTCCAGGGGTACACGAGACAAAAAAGGTCGGGGACCACTGATATGGACAACAGCCAGTGGAGGCATCACTTTGATTGAGTAAATCTCACCTGTCATAATCATTAATAATAAAGTGCCATTAATCTGACAGTTGCAGGTCTTATTACAATATGATAATAGGGGATTAAAGTTAGCCTATAGTAATAAAATGAAAGAATGAGCCTGTCCTCTTTCTCTGTGTTTAATGGAAACACTTCATACCTTTGGCCTCTGATTTAATTGGTGTTCTACAGACTTTGTGTTGTGGAGCATTAGTGTGTTCTTGGCTGTGTCTCAGGCATCTCTCCAACACAATTCAGTTCAGCACACACATAAATATGCATTTGACTCCTACTAAAGCCCCAGGCGTGTGGAGAAGTCCCCAGTGAGGAGCAGTGTGATAAAAGTTTCATTGCTGCATATTGTCAAATAAGCACATAATAAATAATAGGAACGGCAGAAAACTGTTCAGACTTTGGTGAAGCTGTTTTCTCTGGTCTGTGTGTGGGTAAGGACAAAAGGAAGAATCAACCCAGACTGCTGCTCTGGAGAAAAGCTTACAACAAGTGGTCGGAACAATATTTATAAACACATGAGAAATAATGTATAAAATGTATAAGAAACATATGAGAAACAATAATTCTGTGGCATATTGGCCATTTGTGGAACTGCAATGACAAGATGTAACACAAAAGACCTATTTGTCATAAGAAGGGAGGAAATATACTGTACTGTTGTGACAGAGAGAGGGTTAAAGTTAACCAATTGCTCACCTGCAAACTGTAATAACCTTAACTTTCAGCAAGGCCACCCAAGGTATAAACCCAGGGAAAATAAGCCTGACTTTACCTCACGCTGCATCACAAAAGCAAACACAGGTTTCTTTAACTGAGTAACATTCATTTATGAGACATTCATTCATTATCATTTATGTCTATACAAACTATACTGTTTGCAGCACGAGTGATTGTCACACTTTCTCACACACACCAGCTATTAAAACAGGATGGTTTAGTAATAATTAAAGTTCCTGGGAGCAGTACACATAGCAGAAGGGATTTACTCTAAGTGCTTATTAAAGGTCCCCTATTCTGCTAGATTGACTTTTTTGAGCTTTTAACCATGCTATAATGTTGTCTCCTCCTCAAAAACATATCTGGAGTAGTACTTTGTCTCATTCACACATGTTTGGCGCTGCCCTACTCAAGAAAAAACAGTCGGTCTCACAGCTCTATGTAGACGCATGAAACCAGAAGCGCTCCTGCATGCTTTTTAAGTCCATACACCATCACTGAACTCGTTCTGATCATTCACATTCTGGTCATTACCAAGCATTCAGCTCATTAATGTGTTAGCTTCATGTTGCTAATAGCTGTGCCTATTATCCATTATATCATGTTCTGTTTATTCACTAGTCAGTATAAGCACTCAGAGGTTCTCTGCTGCCTAAAACTACAGTGTTTGCAACAGGCTTGGGGCTGACTGGGTAAAGTGAGCAGGGCTAGCAGGGCCTTGAAGCAACAGACATCCAAGTGTTTTCTGGAAACATATCAGCTCCCTATAAGAAGACTTTATTAATCTGACAGTGGAGAAATTAATTTGTTCAGGCAGCTCTTAATAGAGAATAAAGTGCAGAAAGTAAGAAAATAAAGTGAGCATGCATCACAAACAAAAAGGTGCAATATACATTATTTACAAAAATAATTCTAAAATAGTTTTCCATGCATATTAAATTATACAATTATAAAATGTGAAATACTAATGAAAATGTCCAAAACTGTAAGAAAATGCTTTAAAAAAAGTTTAAAAGCAGCCAGTAACTCAGCTATGGGTGGGCGTGATTCAGTGGCACTGGCAGCTAGAAGATTTGGACTTTTCATCGGTGTAACACATAAGTTTATTGGTCAGTGTGGGTTAAAATGGGTCAAACCAAACTCCACATACACACGGGCCTTAAGGTGTGTTCTCTCACCTGGATCCGAGAACATTTAGCCTGCGCAAAGGTGACTGACTTTACAGTGATAATAAAAATTCTAATAGTGAAGTTAGTAGGCAGATTTTTGTACTGTCACTGCTTGTCAAGTATGTGCATTGCCAGTAGAATAAAAATAAAATAATGATATTCAGTGAAGTGTTTTTACATGTAGGTCTGTATAGGACTCTGGTGAGACTGTAATTATCCCTGAGTCAACAGTGAGAAATGGAGAGGTTAGAATTTAGTGCGCCTGTACTTTAGTGTGACCTTATAAAACAGAATTATGTTAATCATGCCACTCCAGAATTAGCATACTCTGCAGCTGCTGAAAACTTCACTCTGTGATTCTCTGTTTACAGATAGAGCCACTTTGTAGGATTTTGTGCCATTTATTCAATGTTGAGCCATTTAGAAGAACTACAAACTGAAATGTCTCTTAACAAAAGCAGGTTTATTCACTTTCCAAAAGGTTGAGCCTAAGTTAGTTAAGAAGTAACCCCCTTTTTTTCCAAAGAGCACCTGTCTTGACATTGTATTTAATATTTGTGTACCCATGCAGCACTCCCCATTGTATTTTTTGTTGATTTTTTTTAGCTTGAGTATAATCTTGGGCCCCCCTGGGACAAATTCCCTGATCCCCCCCCAAAATGTATACATCACATTCCACTTTTTTTCCCTTCTACCCTAATCATAAATTACAAGAATTCCAGAATTCTAACCCTTTTTATCCCATTGGAGTAATGGAGGGGGGTGGGGTAATTACAGTCTTGAGTACGTCAAAGATTATCAATAACATTAGATGGATTCTTTTGTAGTAAGAAAAACTTACAACCAGTTCTAATGGGTTTTAATGGAAGTTGGTGTTTAGATCCTACATAGCACAGGAAAAAAAAATTATCCCTAAAAATATATGTGGTGGGTGATCTTTGACAGACCCAAGGCTGTGATAACTTCCCCTAAAAAGTGGTGGTGAAGAGAAGGAGAAGGAGGAGAGGCTGAGGAGGCTGATGGTTCTGCTGCTGCAGTGGAGTTGGGTGTGGAGGAGGGCTGTACACACATTGAGAGGTGATTGAATGAGAGACAAGTGGCCGGCTGTGATTGGCTGACAGTGACAGACAGGTGACTGAGTATAGATAGGGAGAAGAAGTCAATCTTCCATGGTTGAATTTATGTTACAGCTTCATTAGGAGAAGCAAACGCATAACATGAGATGAATTTGTGTGTCCTGAAACGGCTGGAGTTTTTGTAATTAAAAAGTTCAAATTAAATGGAGTAGCAGTCTTCTTCTGTTATAGCAGCAGCATACAAATACACCTCTCGTTCGAATTATTGGCAGTGTAAAAAGTTTGATTCAAATGCAATTATTTTGACTTCTAGAGTGACTTTGTTTCTGTAGCAGACAGTCTTTCTCTTCAGCTCAGTGCAGCTCTCTTCAGGAGTTACTGAACCAGTTCCATAATAACACCAGACCTCTGTACTGTCATGTTGAAATATAATAGTGCTACTGTTTGTAATATTTACAGTGTTTCTTACATGATTTTGAGTTTTTCTGCCCCAGTACTCAACATCAGCATATTTGACTTTCATGCTTTTCTTTTATTTAAAAAAAGGTAAACTGGACACTCTAATAGCTGAACTGTACAGGTCGCTTACTAGTTTTAACATAATGGCTGGATCTTCTGTATCTTTCCGCAGGAGGTGGCCCAGACATTTGCGCAGAAAGGGTCCTTATCCCAATCCCTGCTCTTTACTGGGTGCAAAAACTTATCTAAAGAGGTTGGATGTGGTCTGGGCTTGGGCTGAAGAGGCTGAACTTGAACTGGTGCAAATCTAAGCTGGGCGACAGCTGTGCATTTGGGAAAAGGTTGGATTTGAGTGTGTTTCAAGCAATTAAGAAATCAGAGCCCCAGACTTGCAAACATGTTCTTACCAGAAAAAGAAGTGTCCGGCTCTCAGAGAAGGAAACAATGATCCTGGCTGAGCTGATGAAACAAAGCTTCTGCACTACTCCAAGTGGCATAACTCTGCAGTCCTCCACATGCGCAAGGAGTATGCCCCCACCTTCCTCCTCTTACTGCTGCCTCTTGCCGCTGGCTCAGGGTCTGTCAGGGCACCAGTTGCGGCTGACATACAATCAAACAGTTTACACTTTTTAAAAAAAAATTCCTTTTGCTTTTCAGCACCAGGGACAGTGGCGACAGAGGAGGAAGAAGCGCATCCGATGTGGGTGGGGCGTTGGGAACACCTACGAATGTTGGAGTCGTGACTCCAGGTTGAGAATCAAACAAACCTGATCCACAGATTGGGCTGTTTACTGCTTCAGTAAACAAAGAGTGAAGGGAGTGAGAGCGTTAACTCCAGAGGAGGAACGCCTTCTGTCCTGGATCTCCCGTGTCCCCCCGGGGTTAAGAGACCAAAGCAGGGAAGGTTAACACACATATTTAACTGTAGCAGGCAGCACACACTCTGTCAACCAAACAACTCTGGATCATGCGTAGAAACATCAGTTAGAACGTGCACGGGCTCGGCTCGGGGCCATAATTACATGTAATGGTTACAACAGAACATGAACGGGCTCGGGTTGGGCTAAATGTTTTGGGCCCGATCTAAGCTCTAAAGAGTACACAGGACAGTAGTCAGTGGAGTGGATCACTGTGGCCCACGCCCTGGCCCCTCACCTCTCTGTGGCTGTGAGATGGCCCTCTCTGTCGGAGCACACAGACCCCGTGCCTTTCCCAATCTCATTCACTCTTAAGAGTAAATGACTAAAATGGCTAAAATTATAGGACTGCAGTAATGTTTATTGCTGTATGAGTGCTTTGATGACACCAGCTTCATGCCCATCTGTGCCACACCACACCTGGCTTTAGACCAGCCCTCCCCTTTACTGTAGACTGACACGCCCTGTGGTGGTGATGCAGGCCCTGGCGGAGACATTCTGAACACAAGCGCAAAAAGCTGAGTCAATGTCACCTCCTTCTTAGCGCCAAGATCGGGCCCATTGAAATATGTTATTAACAGACAAAACTGGCCCTATCACACAATCATACAGAAGTGTTTTAAACATTCTTGGATCTAGACAATGCTTCAGATCCACACCAAAAACTAAGGGTTTCTACTCTGACCTAATCCTGGTGCACTGCCTGAGAAACGCACAGGGCTTCTTCAGAATTCCAGTCTGCTGTTCCTGTGCAAACGGCAATCAATTCTCCTCTCTAAACAATCCCAGAATCCTGTCATCTGGACGTGTTTTTGTAATGTCTTTCCTGATGACCTGGTGTTGACTGGACCTGTTTTCTCCTTTTCACTCTCCACTTCCAGCGTTTGCACAAAGCAGGCATAAACCTATAAACTGCCACGTTAACGGGCGTGTGAGTTTCCAGTGCTGCGATTGGCTGACGAGCACCTGGGGACCACTCACACTGCTGCTGCTGCTGATGCCAGGGACAAACGGCCCGAACACTGGGGTCTTTGATTCAGCGCAGGTCTGCAGTGTAAAAGCCTGTGTCCTACATATGTACAGACATGTGTCACGCATTAGGGAGCAGCACAGAGTAAACACACGTAAATAAAAGAACATGGGGAGGGCTGTAGTAGTTCAGCTAGGACTGATTTTATATGAAAAACAGTCAAAGCCACAACTGATTATTATTATTCATCATTACACTGATTAGATGAAAAGCCTATCCCAGTAGCTATGGGCCTTAAGTGAGGCACAGCCTGGACAGTGGCCAGGGAGTATGGTACAGCCTGTAACACGGGGCGGGCAAACTTTTGGACTCAAGGGCCACATGGGGTTTTAAAATTTGCCAGGTGGGCCAGGTCAGTAGCAGATTGGGGTTTGTTGAAATATATATAAATATAATAAATTAAATGAACAAATAACAATAAAATTTTGACTGCCATTATCTGTATTGATTTCAGTGGGAACAGTGTTATTGGTGACTCTTTTTTGCCAGTACATTAAACTTTAGTGTCTCTTTAGTGGTGGCAGATCTCAGGTGTTGCTCAGTTAACTGTCAGCTTGTTTGTATTGATTGATTGTTAGCATAATTAGCATGAATGGTGTTGAAGTGGCAGCTGATATTGTATTCTTTGAAAACTCCAATGGTTTCTTGGCAAATAAAACATACAGCCTTTGACCAGACCATAGTGAAAAAATATTTTGGTGTCCATTCTTTACTTTGACCCACTCATTGTTAATGATCTCAATGTAAAACCAATGATCTCAATGTAAGACCAAACCAACACCGGACCATCGTCAGAAGAGTCAGGGTGACTGCACTGTCTCCTCACCTCTCCCCTGATAGCACTGAAGCAACTCAGACCCACTACTGAGCAGTGTGTACATTCTGTGTATATGCAAGATGTAATAACAACTTACAACAGCAGGTGGCACTAGTCACTAAACTCAGCAGATAATGGGCTTCTGTAAATAAACCTCCACAACACACATGTTTAACAGTATTTATCAGTGCATATTCATCATTCACACTACAATAAACACATCTGATCACAGTAATGAATAAAAGAGACTGGATTATTGCAGCTGTTTGTCTCAGAGGGAGGATTATATTTTCATCTGCACGAGGCTAATGCTAAGGCAAGCTAACTGCAGCACATTAGCATCACAAATGTGGGAAACATAATGAACAGTTGTTAAAACCAAAGTTTCTATATATTAATGTTAAATGTGACCTGTATGACAGATGAGAAAGGCCTGACAACAGTTCAACAATTCATATCTATATTTCACTACCTACCATAATGTAAGAAAGAGTGTGAACCTCATCTTTGGAAACAAAACTAGAAACACAGAAGCTCCCACTGTAGGCACATGAAGAGCAGAGAACAGTGGCTTTTTTAACACATTTATAGCAAAATAGAGACAAGAAATATCCAAATAAAATAAACACTCAAGACTGTAGGGCACTGTCACAGCTGCGGTGCAAAAATACAGCTCAGACTGTGGTGAAGTCCTAGCTTGGTGAGCCAGCCTCTCCTATGTTCTTTTTGAAAGCAGAACAGTCTGGATCCTCACTCGTTTCTCTCCGGTTGATTTGGAACTGGCCTATCACAGCCGTTTATCTGCCGCGTGTCTTATGAATATGGAAGCTAACCAAGGTAGTGCTGGCTACTGAGCTAATTTAATAACTTCTCTGATCTGATCAATGGCGTATACTGCTTTACTTCATCACCTGTTGGTTTTGCTGAAGTCCTCATTGTTGTTCAGTCCTCTGTGGGATTTTTTTTCTTTGTCCTGTTTCCATTTTAACAACAGTAAACAGTTGTTGCCTGACAACAGCCACATTCAAACAAACCCATTTTTTTCCCAGTCTTTTTCCAAGTCTTTGTACAACTGGCTTCTGCTGCTATCCCTGTTCAGAAATAAGTAATGAGCTGCTCAGAATACGCCATATTCTGGTGTTTTATGGAAAAAACTAAAATAATCAGCCATGTTTATTTAGGATACAGGTCAGCAGTGCACTGCTTACGTCCAGCCTTTCTTTTGTCTGATTGGTCACCTGTCATTGTTCCACAAACAGAAATGAAATGTTAGAGAAGAGGTACTAGACAACTTCTTTGTATAGAATGTGAAAAAAGTTTGTCAGGTTGGCCAGCCTAGTGGAGTCCCACAGCAATAGTTTAGTCCAAAATCAACAGAGACTAACCAGCACTAATCCAGCTGTATTGTTGTGTAAACTGCAGCACTTTGATGAATTTTACTAGATTAAAAGTTTTCAAGTCCAGGCACAGTCGCCGCTCACACCATGATTGTTTTGAACCGTCACTTGAATTCGCACATGCTCACTTCCCTGACAGAGTATCTGGGTTTCTACAGTTACAAACAGAGTTTCCCAGGTAGAGTTTATGCTGGAATGAATAAATTCCTGATACTGCCATTGGTGATGGCTGGGATGCACAGCACGACTGGACGCTCCTAACATAAAAGAGAGGGGGAAAAGAGTATTTGAATGAGTTAAGGAGACCTTCCTGATGCAACCCTCTCCATTTATTTGGGCTTGGGACTGGCATGTGAGCTCTTGTGGCTGGATTTAACTGCTACAAATTAAACTTGAAATGAAATGCACACACTGACTGTTAGACGTTATTATTGAATTCATGTTACACTGAACGGAACAGCTGATTTTCTCATTTTGATCCTTGACACTTTTATGTTTCCGGACTTGTCTGCGTCTCTGCCCACACCAGTCTGTCCTTCACATCTCCAACACTGTCTACTGCTCAACTTCTCAAAACATAAAGATTCTGTCTCTGCTTGAACTATCCCTGTCTCATTCTCCAGTCTGTCCCCTCTTCACTCTGGACGACACTAAAGTCCTGCTCCAGAGCGTTTATGGGGAAGATAAAAGTCGGACATTGGTATGTCGGTTACATAATGGCCAGAGAGTCGGGTGTTTAATGCATCTTCTGTCAGTGGTTGTCATGGAAACATATTTTGTAGAGATAGACACAGGTTGAATGGTTTTCCAGCCCGGGACCTGTGTGGAGAGTTTATGAGGAGGAACTGTCAGTCAGAGAGGATTTGGTGAACTTGTCAGACTCTGTGCTGTTCTGGGTTGAAGGTTTCATGCTGTGTAAAAATGTAACATGGACAAAACATGGATGGCAACAAAATGTGGAGAGAACATGGCCACAAAAATGATTTATAAAGGTGTGTCCAGATTTGTATGCAAAGAATGGATTTGCATACAGATCTGATTACCAAGGCTTTTTGTCTGATTATTTTGTTTTTAGTTTAAAATGGTAAATGGTAGCGCTTTTCTACCTCCATTGGTACTCACAGCACTTTACATCAAGGAACCATTCACCCATTCACGCACACATTCATCCTTGTCTTGCCCAAGGACACAACGACAGTATGCAATTCTGGTTATTGGACAAGCGGCTCTACCAACTGAGCTACTGCCACCCTATTTGTTAGTATTAGAGTTGTCATATCATATTGTTGTTGTTTTTGTAATTAGTATAAATAAATATATAAACTGGGACTTGCAACATGACTTGAGACCAAAAGACTTGAGACTTGACTTAGGTTTTTTGGCCAAAGACTTGGACTTGGCTTTGTAATACAACCCTGGGTAGCAGCGCTATTGTTTCTATCTCTTTAAAGGGAAAGATGTTCTTGACCAAGCAGGACATGCAGATCTTTGGACTAAAGAATCTGAGTGTCCGATAACTGTCTCACCTCTCTTTGGTCGTAGGACGGCTCTATCTGTGATCTTTGTGCCTGTCTCACATTAAGATGTACAGCCACTGTTTTTCAGCTACAACATAAATTTTTCATCTGACACGGCCTGAAATCGTGCATTGTATGTGTTTATTACAACACCTGCACGCAAATAAATCACAAATCTGATTGTTAGCATTGGAACAAGACACTGGAATGAACCGACCACAAGGAAACAAGGTATGAGCTGCAAACAGAGGTGTAAAAGCTGATTGATTCATATTACAATGTATATGTATATGGCTTTGAATGTTTGCAATATTTCAGTTTCTCTGTAAAGTCTTTTGTAATGTTTTGTGGTTTATGATCCTGTGTAAAGACCCGGGACTGTTGTGTGTTCCTCTCTCAGCAGGAAACCAAAGTGGAAATGCTGCCTGTTCATAATGAATATTTCATCTGTATTTAATGTCTGTTTAATCTGCCTGGGTCCAACTTTCCTCATCTCTCTCCTTCTCCAAACCAAAGCTACATTAAGCCTGTTTATGAAGTGATTATTGTTCCTCGGAGCTCCAGAATACTTTATCAATGTGCTGTGACTCACCACTATATAATACAACATGATGACTCCAGTTCAAAACTCCTTACATTACTCAGGAGGCTTTTTGTGTGGAACTTTAGTTTGGCACAAGGTCATATTCGTTCCCGGTGCAAATTTCACAGTTTTTCTCCTGTGTTTACATGGAAAGGACATTTTGACTCCATATTAGTCATGAGCCCCAGACAGAGGTTTATGACAAATATTCATTCAGCATATTTTAACGTCTTTTGGGACATTTTAGGATGTCCTGTTCTAGGTGTCAGGAAGAACATTGTGGTAAGGACCTGGTCTAATTTAACACTGCTGTTTGTGTAAGTAGGATTCACAAGACATTTTAAATGAGCCAACATCAAAATTGAAAAAAAAAAAAAAGGAAAATTTTGCCTTAAAAAGAAACACATCCCTCAAATTTAAAAAAGAATACACAAACATCATCAAAACAGTTTTTGTCCACTAGAAAAATAAAAGCAGAGAAAGATTTTACCAAATATGCAAATTTACCCCAAATGTTCCCATGTTTACATGGCATTTGACTCCATATTAGTCATAAGCCTCAGACAGAGGCTTATGACAAATATTTATTCTGCATATTTTACCTTGACGTCTTTTTGGACATTTTCGTATGTTCAGGTTTCCAGGTGTAACTCAGGAAGAACATTGTAGTAAGTACCTGATCTAATTTAGTACTGCTGTGGTTTGTGTAGGATTCATAAGAAGTTTTAAATGAGCCAACATCAAAATCAATGTTTGTGTGCACTAGAAATAACAAAACAGAGGTAGATTTTTTTTTTAAGAAAAAATCTAAAAGCAGAGGAAAATATTTAAATATGTTGCCTAAGCCTGAGTTCATTAAAATCTTATTCAAACACACACACACACACAAACACACACACACACAGGCAGCCTTAATTAAGTGGGAGACATTTTGGAGAAACTGCACACTCTTTAATTCAAAGCTGTGTGTGTTTTTATGTTTTAGATTCATTTAATTTGAATAGTGGAATGTCTTGTTTTTGTTTTTTTGTTTTTGGTTTTTTAATTTGAGAGTGTTTCCATTTTGTGAACTTTTTTTTTTTTTTTTTTGAGAAGCGCTTTTTATTTTTTTAAGTTTAGACATGTTAAGACATGGCTTTATTTTAATGAAATATTAGATGTGGGCTTCTTTTTTGAGGTAGCATATTTAAAAATATCATTTTTCTAAAGGACAAAAACAGTTTTGATGATGCTCCTTTTTATTATAGACATGTCTTTCAATTTTTCATGTATTCTTTTTTTTTTTATTTGATGAGTTTCTTTTTAGGCAAGATATTTGTGTTACTCTACCTCTGCTTTTTTTTTTTTTTTTTTTTTTTTTTTTTTCACAGGACAGAAACAATTTTAATGTTTCACTTCAGGGCCACTGTAAAATACAGCTATAAAGCTGCAACACTTTTGCCTTGCATTCACCTGACTTGGGTCCCACACTCAGACTTTGGTTGTAGCAAGTTCCTTTTCTATCATCTCAAACCTCTGACCTCTGTCATCAGCAAGGCATTTTCACCATTGAGCTGCCACTTCATCAGTGTTGGCAGACGGTCGATAATTACTGTGTTTGTATGATCATTTTGACCCTGGATATGTAGTAAACGCTCCGGTAAGCAGACGCATACAGTATGTGGGGATGTGTGTTTTCCCTGACATTTCATTGGTTAATAATGATAGATCTCCAGGCCTGGCTATTTGTTAGGTAGACTTGATTGAACGCAGACAATAGTGCCTCTCCTCTCAGTGTAGTGCTGACCTGTCGCTCTCGTCATTCATTTGTGCAGGCCTGAACCAGGTTAACCTGTGTTGTGCCCCCTCTGAGAAAAGGGTTTAATCCATCTCTGCAAAGCGGGAGATCAGAAGCTAAACTTTCATTGGCTAACTTTCTCACTAAAGCGGTGCACCAAAAGTGGCTGTCACGACGAGTGTTTAATAATGTGGAGTGGGCAGGGGTTTAATGTTTAGTTAGCGGCTAAGCTCTGTTTAAGTGTACAAGTTGTGCTTGTGCTGTTAAGTGGATCTTGGCTGTGTTTGATGGTATCAGATATGATGTGTGGGAGGTGTAAGTTTGTCCAATGACTGCTGTTCAAATGTTATATCAATCTAAAGTGCATTGTTTGACTTTTCTGTGTGTATGCAGGTGACTTGTTGTGACTTGTTGTGTGCTTTGTGGGGGGCCATGTGCAAGGTGCTGTTTGGGGGCCCCTAGTTTGCCAAACTACACTGTAGAGATTCACAATCTCTTAGATGATCCTGCAACAACATGCAACAAACTATTACATATTACAAGCAAAACAGGCTACCGACAGATATTATATGAAGTTAATGTGTTAACACATGCTGCATTTATGATATACTGGAATCTCAGAAGTCTCGACGTAAAAAAAGCTGACTTCCAACAATGACTTCACAATTTCCGCTTGAAAAACACACTCCACAAAAACAACAAAACCATATTTGCATTCCCATGTTGTTTTATAGGAAACAAATAAATACTTTGTTAGAAGTGTTTGGTGTGGTACAGAGTTATGTCAGACAGTATTTCTATTTCTGCTGTAGTCATTTAGTGATAAATGAACCTTCAAAGATGTTTTTGCAGGGCTGTAGCACCGATAACTTCATTCATTATGTAAAGATAAGTACATTTTTGCAGAAGTGTCAGCTGTCTTGTTCAAAAAAGAAATGTATTTCCCCGTTAGTAACCACTTTGTTCAACTCTCACAGAGGGAGTCCCTGTGATTGTGACATCAGCTCAGGAACTCTGAGTCCAACACTTCCACGTGAGTTTCTGAGCAAAAATCCTGACCCGAGACAGTGTTCAAGGCCATTTTTCTGAGTTGGAGGTCGAAATTTCTGAGATTCCAATGTATCACGAACGCGGCATAAGGTTTGGGAGCAAGGCTACACCTCAACTACATTTCAGCTACAGCACCCCTCAGCCACTCCATCCTCCTTTTCCCAATTATACTCATACTGAGAAGTTAAGAGTTTTTAATGATCTTCTTTTAACTGTTGATTCTGGTTGCTCCACAGTATTAGTTTCGGATTTAACTGCAGCTTTTAACACTGTGGACCACAAAATTCTGCTGTCACGCCTGGAGACCTATGCTGGCATTAAAGGTACAGCCATGACTTGGTTCAGGTCATATCTCAAAGATAGATCCTTCTCTGTCCACTTGGGCTCCACTGTGGGGTCCCACAGGGTTCAATTTTAGGCCCTGTACTCTTTTCACAGTTCATGTTACGTTTTGGATCAATTTTTAAAAAGCACAATATTTTTTTTACTGCTTCGCTGATGACCTGTAAATCTATCTGCCTTTAAGACCCAGCTCAGACAGCACCCAAGTCTTGTCAAATTGCCTGAAAGATATCAAGGACTGGCTGGCATTAAACTTTTTAAAGTTAAATGAATCAAAAACAGAAGAAACTCTGCCCATGTGGGTAAAGCCCTTGGCCCTTCAACTCACTACTGTCACCCTTCCACCAGAAATCTTGGCGTGGTCTTAGAGAGTTCATTTAAATTTACCAAGCAAATAAACTCTGGTCTTTTTTCAGCTGCATCTACTGAGCAAAGTTAAGCCATATCTGCCACTAAATGACTTTGAGTGTGTGATTTACGCATTTATTACATCCCACTTTGACTACTGTAACTCCCTGTACTGTGGGTGGGACCAGATAGTCCAAAACGCTGCAGCATGTTTGCTGACAGGTACCAAAAAATATGATCACATAACCCCTGTCCTGGCCTCACTCCACTGGCTCCCTGTCAGCCACAGGATACATTTTAAGATTTTATTGACTATTTTTAAATGTCTAAATGGGCTGGCGCCTACATACCTTTCAGAACTACTGTCTGTTCATGTTCCACACAGAACAATGAGGTCAACAAACCAACTGCTTTCAGACCTCCCCAGAACCCGATGAAAACCAGAGGAGACCGGACTTTTGCCGTAGTTGCTCCATGACTCTGGAACAGTCTCCCTCTGAGTATCAAAATAGCCCAGTCTTTTAATAGTTTTAAATCTTTATTAAAAACCCATTTGTTTGCATTGGCTTTTAACAAAAGCTGAGCTGGACTATTTGACTCTGGTTGTTGTTTTTATGCTTTTTTAATTGTTTTAACTCTTTATTTCATCTGTATTGTATTTGACTTCTGTTGTTTTATTTGCTTTTATGTCTGATTTGACTTGTTATATTATTTTGTTATATTTCAAGTAATGCACTTTATTAAGCCTATAAAGCATTTTGGGGAGCGTTAATTGTTTTAAAAATGTGCTATGCAAATAAACTTGACCTTGAACCTTCACTGAGTCTCAACTCATCCGGCCATTATCTCCTTTTTCATCTCTCTCATCTTGTCCCTTTTCTCGCTTTACCAGTTACCATCAGGAAAAAAAAAATCTAAAAAGTATTAGTTGTAGTATTGGCCGTATATAAGCATTCCACCAATTGTCCCACAGTTGGTGCATGTTTATATGGTCACTGTAGCTAATAAAATAAAAAAAAAAGCATATACTGTAAACAAAAATATCTAAAGAACAGGTCAGACAGGTTTAGCAGCATCTATTAAAAAACAGTATAATTATTGTGAAAATCCTATAATTGCAATATTTCATCTCACAATAATCATGACACAAAAATTTGACATCCCCCTGACAAAAATGTAACTGATAAAACACTTACGTTAGCAATAATCCACTCAAAGCAATATAACATTCATGCATTCATCTTTGTCCTCTTATTCTTGTTAGGGGTCGCAGGTACCTCAACCTATCCCAGCAACTTTGGGCCTTAGGCGGGGTAGTGGCCAGTTAGTCACAGGGCTGACACAGAGACATACACATACAGACAACCATTCACTCTCACATTCATTCACAAGGAAATCCACCATAACATGGGTAGGACATGCAGACTAAGAGTCGGACAGCCCGAGGATGTCCTTGCTGAGCTCCTCCTTGCCCCTAGCAATATAACATATAATTACAATATCTGAACAGAGCTGTAATGAATGTATAACAGATAGTTCAGTGGTGGATTTGCTTCTGTGCACAGGTTTTTGTGTGTGTGTGTATGGGGCGAAGGGTTGGTGCCATCATCTTTGGTCCTGGGTGCGGATCTACCATGGAGCACCAAATGCTCCAAGTCACTGTATGTGGCTGGTTGCATCAGGAAGGGCATCAGGCATAAAAATCTGCCAAATTCCCAATGCAGATGATGCATGCTACTGGTTTCATTTGTAAAAGATTTGTTAGAATAATTAAATGTAAATATACGGTGATTCATTTAAAAAACATCTTTATTCATTCTCAATATTTATCTTCTCAGACAGGTGCTGCTCTGTTCCTCCTTTAGTCCTAATCCCTCAGTTCTGTTTCTCAGTCTTTTTTTTTATCTTGTCTGCATCTGAAGCTCTGACAGTAATCCTGAGGCTTTGTGAGTGAGTCTGCCACTGGTTTGTCAGAGCGGCCCTTCCTATCACTGACTCTGCTCAGGCTGAGGGCCGCAGGGAGGTTTCCAGCCTGTTCTAAAGGTCACACATTGAAGGGAACTGTGTTCTTTTACCGGGACACACACATACACGCACACACACACACACACACACACACACACTGACTCACAGAACACAGAGCGGAGGCTGAGGGGGGATTCTGGAAGAGGAAGATGGTGGGCGGTTTAATGGATCTCTCTGGGTCAAAGTCTGGATTCCACTCAAAACACAGATAATGCCAGATGTCTCCAAATCCTGCTGCCACACAAAGAGATGAAGGACAGCATTTACATTTATAAGCTGTTTAATTAATAGATTATATTTTCAGGAATATTATTGGATAAAAATGTAATCATTTTGAATGTGTGAATATGGAATTGAACAAAACTGATTTAGGACAGTCATTTGATACTAAATAGACAGTAATATTCCTGCCAATATAGTTAGGTTTTCAGATATTTAAAGGTACTGTAAGCAACATGTGCTCATACTGGCTTGAAAACAGTACTTGCAGTCACAATTTAAAAAATGGTCTATTTTCTGATTGGGCACTTGGCAATGCAGTTTTAGAACCAAAACAAAAAATGTAAACAAACAAAAAAACATGGTCATTATGTAAAACATATTTTTAATAGTTAATAACTCAACTGTACCATTGTTATCAGTAAAACTATATTTGTTTCAAACATGTTTGCATCATATCTTGGCACACATGTGGATAATTTTTAAGAAATATAAAAAAATATATACTGCTCATAGCACCTTAAAATGATGCACCTGATTGCAGTTTTTTGTTGGTGATTTCTTATATTTTATACAACAGATCTGTCACCTGTAGAGAACGTTTGGAGCATCATTAAACAAAAAAATATGGCAAAGACAACCACGAACTCTTCAGCAGCTGCAAACCTATATCAGGCAAGAATGGGACTAAATTCCAACACCAAAACTCCAGCAACTCATAACTTCGATGCTCAGACGTCTTCAAACTGATTTGAAAAGATGCTACTCCATGGTAAAACCTGCCCCTGTCCCAACTGAGACCTGTAGCAGGCATCAAGTTTGAAATGAGCTCACTTTGTGCATAAAAGTGTAACATTTCTCATTGTAAACATTTGTTATGTTATCTATGTTCTATAGTGAATAAAATATTGACTTGTTATTTGAAAGTCTTTTAGTTTTCATTTTAATCAAATAAAAAAAAAAAACAACGTCCCAACATTTCTGGAATTCGGGTTTGTAGAAAAATATACTACATCTACAAGGAAGGAGTGTCTGTGAATTTGGACATCTGGTTCCAGTGTATATACAGGCTGCCAAGCTGGGGAACAACAGGAGGAGCAACAGGATTTAGAGGGCACGTTATACTGAGTGACCTGGACCATCACCTACATTCAGCTTTTGAACAACAGAGAGAGTTGAAATAGGTGAGCTGCAGAAAGGAATGTCACAAGAAATCCTTCTTTGCAATGATACCAGTGAAGTCTGGATTTAACAACTAACCAATTTTCCCTTGGTGATTAAGAGTTCCCTCGTCTGTTAACTCATAGCTTTTAACCATGTTATAATGTTGTTACCTCCACAAAAATATACATGGAGTAGT
Organism: Bostrychus sinensis; assembly: GCA_020698575.1. NCBI lineage: Eukaryota > Metazoa > Chordata > Actinopteri > Gobiiformes > Eleotridae > Bostrychus > Bostrychus sinensis. Next base: position 35,522,435 of record CM036240.1, read on the forward strand.
AATTTGTTTCTTTCACACATGTTTGAGTAATCCTGTATGGTGAGGCCATCCCTTTCTCAAGAGCTAAAAACGCTCGGTCTCACAGCTCTACGTAGACACAAGAAACCAAGAAGAGTGCGTTTCTAAAGCTCAAACACTGGACTCATTCTAATCATTTCAGTGCTTAGCAGTCAGCTCATTTATCTGTCTGTTAGCCTCATGTCGCTAAAATCTGTGCTAAATAGTCATTTTATGCTCTGTCCATTCCCCACTGTTGCGAGCAGGGGGTGACAGACACCTAATCCAAGTGTTCTCTGCAAAGTCAAAGTAACAGCTCCACAAAAGAAGATGTTTCATATATACATTATTTTAAATTATGAAAGACTAATGCAAAGCATTTCAGAAAGCCTGAAAAAGCATAATATTGGACCTTTAATGTATACTTTACATGCCTCAGCCAGGTCATAATCCAATAAAAGACATTGTGGACATGGTTTGTAAAATTTTCTCCCTCATTCAAGAGGCCCTGGTAATTCAGGAGTAAATGACACACCACCATGGAAATATATTTTAACTTTACAGAAATCATTCAGGAACACAGTGGAATTCGTAAATATATGTGAACACTAGAAAAACATGACGAGAGCAGATTGCTGCACACTGGCACTATCTTGTAATGGTAAAGATATACAGTAGTACACAGACCTGCATTCAAACAGGGGATCTTCTAGTTCAGGGGTAAATGCTATATCCTATTGAGCTAGAGAGCCCTAATTTGTTACAATTTGATTCTTTGCTGACCCTTTGTGACTGAAGGGAGTATCTTTGTCCCTATCCTGCATTGGCACATCATTTAAAATCTAAAACATTTCATGGATATGTCTATGTTTCAGGTCCACAAAAAACTATTATTTTATTTTTTGGCTTGTCTTTTGTCAGGTAAATTATAATCTAAATCTGGCTGGTAAATATATTCACTGGCCTTTTTTCTGTCTGTGATTTACACATTCTGGTAAAAGCATTTACAAAACTGTAAAGACACAAGAGCATCAACTTCTGGTCTCTTCTGTTGGCGTTCCACAGGGGTCAATCTTGGCTCCCTATGGTTTTGTATATTAATCATTTACCATTATTCAGAAGCATCTGATGATCCATGTACAAGTCAAAACAGAAAGCTGCATTTGTTACCTCATGTGACCCTATTAGAGCTGGACAGCAAGTAGATATAGAGATTAAATGCACCATAACAATAAACAGAAACAGCACACAGACTGCATCCCCAGAGAACCATGGCAGCCTTTTAAATAAGCCACAAAATAAACTATAACTTTCTGCAAACTTTTCAGAGCCATAAGACCTGAGTGTGTGTGATAAATGTATTTGGTGGCACTGGTTCAAAGTCATCTCAGGAAAACAGCCAAACAACTGCATTTAGAGGCTAACTGGATCAGAATAAAGTTATATGCAGCAAAGAGAGAGCTGTATTTGCAGAGGAGCCAAAAATCAGCCCCCAAAGGAGGGTGAAGCTTGTAAAAAAAAATAATGTTGCACAGTAATAAAATACTGTAAATGTTAGCTTTTTTTTTTTTTTTTTTTTTTTTTTTTAACAGTCCTAACTATTCACGTGTTTATATAGGTAAAACTTAATTATGGACTGAAAATATGGGTAGCTGTAAAATGTGTTCATTGTCAATCATGTTTCATTTTTTTCATTTCACATATGTACAGGTCATGTTTTCATAAAAAGTCGTGCTATATATATCATCTGTCTATCTCTATCTGGTGCTGTCTATCTCGTGTACACAAAAGGACAGAGTTTACAGGAAATGGCAAAGCCTCCATATACTGAATGTGTTTCGGCTTGGAAAAAAACTAGACAGATGGACATGTTAAGCCTGATAATGTCGAGACTTGTGGAGAACATGTTTTAGGTCACATGGAAAAAACTAGAGAATCTTAGTTAGAATAGAATAGAATACAATAGAATTGTCTGTGTAATGAATTATTTACTATGTGATAATCTATGGTAAAGGTTGCAATTGTGAATTTAGTTTTGTTCTCTTTCAGATGTGACACTACCATTTGCTTGTTTCCATCTTTCTCCTGCACATGTATTGTTGTATTTCAAGTGTTACCCCAGTGTAGCTCCAGATTTTGTCTTGTGAAATTTAAGACCTTTTTAAGACTTTTCAATGCCACCTAGAGTAAAATTTAATGCCAGCATCGTCAACAACAGAACAATAATCTGTATGAATTTTACACTAAGGAATTATCTGTACTACTCTCTGAAATTCAAGAGTTTCATTGTAAAAGTTTAACACAGATGAAAGAGCAACAGTGCTGCTTTAAAACAATCAGGAAAAATAAATCAAGCATTTCAATGACAACATTTCTTCAGTAAATACATATTGTTATTATGATGATTGTACTTTTAGACTGCAATTTGTTACTGAGGTTAGAACAGAGACAAACCGCACACACAATGGATTCAGTGTAAATTAGGGGTCAGCAACATTGTTACTGCACCATTTTGATGCTGTTTCAGGGTTTCTGCAGGTATCAGCAAGTCTAATTTAATGCTTTTTAATGCCATTTTAATGTAATTTTTAATATTTTTAATGCCACAAACATACAATTGTGGCTGCTTGAATTGTCAAAATGTATTTGCAAGTGTTCATAAAGCTCTAATAGTGTTTGGGTAATGCTGCTGGAACAGTTCTGTCTATCACAATCATGTAGGCTACAAAAATAGTAAATTATACATATTTATAGTCACCATTGAAACTAATAGTGTCAGTGATTATACTTCAAAACTATTTTAAAATGCTTCAAAACTATTTTAAATGTTGGAATCAAATTTGTTGCTTTTTAAGGCCTTCATTTTTGTTAAATCCATTTAATGACTTTTAATGCCCCGCAGGAACCCTGTGTTTCTCATTTTGCTGTTCTGGAGCATTAAACCAGGGTTAAAAGCAAGTCCAGAAAAGGACAGTTTTTGTTCTAATTTTGTTTTCAAACTTTTTAACATTATCTACACCTTTAAAGCACAGAGAAAAATAACTCTGAGACATATAGAATCCCATCCATTTTGATTGGATTATGCCATTACCTGGTTTCATTTGTAAACTAAATGGATTTTGTCCCTTGAGTTTTGATCTTGAAAAGAACAAACGTGACTTGCAAGAGTCAGGTGACTACTAAACACTGCGGATAGCTTGATTACGCATCTCAGAATGACATTACATTTTGTGCACCTATAATAAAATGAATGTTTTGGTGATAGACTAGACTTTTATGATGCCACCTGTCACAGCGGCTCACAGGCTGGTGATGTGCAGGAACTGCAAAAAATACAAATAAAAACAACAACATAAAAGTAGTAATACTGTACATTTAGTGCCCATTTCGGAATAAAACAGCTGTGAAGGTACAGAAATACTTCTGTCACACTGGTGTAGGGCCAAGAATAAGCATATTCTCCTCCATTCTCAAAATATTCACTGTAGTGGACCTAATGTTTGTATTCAGATTTATCAAACTCTGCTGAGGCTCTGTTAGCAAGATAACTCTGCTGTGAATTAAACCTGGGTTTCTCTGTGGAGCTCTGAGTTAAACCTAGGTTTCTCATTCATACTAGCAACTGATTTGCAGTCATCCAATCTTATGCTGCATTTTATTTAGAATAATACTTACTGAAATGGATTTTTGTGTCACCGAGACTAACTGCTGCCTCTCTAAATGCTCCCGTGCTAACTCTTAACCAGTACACCGACCTTGCTTCTTCAATGAGCCTCAGTCTAAACAAATTTCCTCCGCCCCGCAGCTGTCCGCACTATTAGAGCCTGCGATCACTTAAAGAAGAGGCCCGGGTATGAGTGATGGGACGGAGGCTGGGAGGTGGCAGCTCCTGCAGACTGCACTCACCCTGACTGATGACTGATGGCACCGCGTCACTCCTGCAAAATGATCAAGAGCCAGATTAAAAGGTTGGAATTTGTATCGTTTATCAAGAGGAAGGAGATGTGACTGCAAACTAGGGCTTACAGACCCACTCGCCATTCAGAGGGAAATCAACTTAGACATGAATGTCAGAGCACGAATCAACATCAGTGAGTAGTGAAGCTGTGAGAGTGAGCCAGCATCCTGAGACAAGTCTTACCTAAATGCTATAGTCTTAGAGTTATGACATTGTGAAAGAAATGACGGTAGACTTTAGAAACAATGGCCTTCTCCTTTCTTGTTGGAAGGAGAGCTGTGGAGATGGGCGTTTACATTCACATGGACAACAGTGTAATCAAAAAGGCCCTCACCTGTTCTTTCTGAGGAGGCTGAAGCAGGCCAGAGTTAGCTCCACAGAGTATACTCTCCTCCTCCATCACCGTGGTGTGGGAACAGCTGCTGACAAAGACTGGGAAAATCAGTAGCCTCACCTCACTGGAGGATATTTAAAGGTTCCATATTATGCTTTTTTTAGGGATTTTTGAAATAATTTTGGACACCTTTTCATTACTATTCCATGTTTTATAATTTAAAGGTACTGTAAGCAGCATGTGCTCGTACTGGTTTGAAAACAGTACTGCAGTCTTAATCTAAACAATGGTCTCTTTTCTGATTGGACGATCAGCAATGCAGTTTTAGAACCTAAAATGTAAACAAAAACAACTTGACCGTTATGTAAAACATATTTTTAATTGTTAATAAATCAGCTGTACCATTGTTATCAGTAAAACTAATATTTGATTTAAACATGTTTACATCATATCTTGGCACACATGTGGATAATTCTTATGCAAAACAAAAAATATATACTGCTCATAGCACCTTTAAAATTATGTATACAAAACATCTTTTGGGGAGCTGTTACTTTGACTTTGCAGAAAACACTTTGGTGTCTAACACCTCCTGCTGGCAACAGTGGGTACTGGACAGAGCATTAAATGGCTAGTTAGCACAGATGATAGCAACATGTCACTAACAGATAGATAAATGAGCTGACCGCTTCATAGTGACAACAGTTTAAGCGCTGAAATGATCAGAATGAGTCCGGTGACGGTGTATGGCTTTAGAAACTCACAGGAGTATTTCACGTCTATGCAGAGCAGTGAGATCGAGCATTTTTAGCTTTAAAGAAGGGTATGGATAGAGGACCCCAACGTGCCACGGCACATTGTGTGTCAGCGCACATCAACTCCCACCGAATGCAACACATCTCGGCACTTGAAAGGCTTTAACACAAACTGCATGGAGTTTAAAATATGTTTTTAATTGGAGCTGTGGAGATAGCCTCTCTTCTCTTCAAGACATTTATATCAGTTGGTACAGGAGCAGAGTACAGACCCATCCTACATATCCAATTGAGTAAGGTATGTTTTAATCCACCTTAAGACAAGACTTTTGTAGAAATGTACAACAGCCATTGAATGCTTCTATAATCATTACATTATCTTTTCAAACTGTTTTCCACTTAGCGCCGAAAGGAAACATAGAAAATGCTAACACGGGGCTGCTTAAAAAATAAATAATATAGAGATTTCCTTTTAAGACCAGTACTGTGTTTTTGTACGTTCACAATTTTCAGACACGTCCTGCATCCTTCCCCAGAAGAGTCACCTGATGTCACAGTGACGTGTCTTGCTGGCTGGTTTATACAGATTTTGTTCTCCTATCTAGAGCGGTAGGGGAACACCACCATCTGCAGTCCGACAAACATCTCGTGACTCCTCTGAGGAAGGAAGCAGGAAGTGTCCGAAACATGTAACGGCATGAAAAAACAGCACTGGTCTGTTTTAAAAGTAATCTCTATAATAAACTTTTGTGCAAGACCAAATTAATCTCTTTGGAATATGTAATTGCAGTTATGAAAATCCAATTTGTAATCATTATTAACTTCAATTTATCAGTCAGCCATATGCTTAATATGTGTTCTGTTTCTCTCACTTTAGTTATAGACAGTGATAAGCATTAGATTCTGGTTGAACCCAATTTACAAAACACCATAATGATAAATTCACACTAAGTAGGTTTAGTGGCATATAAAAACATAAAATTAAATAATTCATTGAAAAAAACATCATGGGATCATTGCATCTTTTTATGCCATGTATAGCCTACAACTGTATTTGTCCACAGGCTTCAGACATCAGAGTTGATTAGACATGATGTTATTATTTTATGTCTTTAATAATGTTTATGTGAAGTGTCTTATTAATATGTCATACACTACAGCAGTTATAGTCAGGACTATGCCTCCGGTCTCAATATATCACTCGAACAGTTTCACAATGAACTATGAGACACTTCAGACAAAACAAACTGCGAGACTTTATAAACCAGCTGACAGTGGATCAGTTCTAACTATTTGACTGCATTTTTGTGTAAACCTTTTTCTTTCAGAAGAGGTTGTGTAAGTTCAGGAGGTAGAGAACTGATCGACTCAAAGATACAAAGGTACTATTGAATTCTCCACGCCATTACAAAGATCCAACAGCTGGGAGTAACAAAGGAGGCAGGTTAAGGGGAAGTTAAGTATGCACAGTAAATGCACAAAAACAAGAAGGGCACATTTAATATTTCATTTGGATTTATTAATGCAAAATATCCATGGACTTTTTAGACTGTTTCCCAAATGCCAGGATCCTTCCTGCTTGGATGTTGGAGTCAGTGCCTTACAAAGCAAAGGCAAGTGTCCTTTTAATCTTTTTGTACCATGCATGGGAGTGTCTATGTGTGTCTTGTCCTGTGATCAAGTCAGATGCTTTAAAACAAAACAACCCCTTCACAAGTGGGAAGTGGCCACAGTGTATTGTGGGCAATTTGTAGCGATGCAGGGCCAAATAGGTGAGGCCCCAAATGAAGGAGATGAGCATCAGAGACCGTGGGGAATGGAACCATTTAGAACAGCACTTGGCAAGGAGCTGATGAGCCACATAGGATCCTGGTAACTGGGAAACAGATTTAGTTTAGATTTCAGGGAGCCCTTCTGTATGTCATGCCTTACTTTTATACTAGGAGCTTGTGTGAAAGAACTTAATCACCAAAATTATGCAGTTTTCCAGCAGCCATTACTGACTCTGAGAAGAACGGGAGTACGATACAAAAATATTGGTCTGTCTAAGTAATCCATGTATAGTACTGGGCAACAATTAAAATGTTTAAAAAAGAAGGTTTTTTTGCTGTAAAATTTCAATCAGTAATGCATTCTGGTACTTTCAGCTCCTAAATGGCTCTTTATTTGATACTTAGAGCTTTTAGAATTGAGCCTATATGTGCTGTTTTGACTTGGTTATGATTTGTGTATATACAGTGTATATAGCACCTTTTCAAACATCTTTGAGGCCCAAATTATAATAATAAATAATAATAAAGAGCACTACAGCAGATAGAGCTACACTTCCAAGAACCTTTGGGGCTGGACTTTTTTTTTTTTTTTTCAAAGGTCTTTCCTCCTCCTGTAACTCCTGTGTCCTGCTGCTGCTCCTGCTTGCTCTATTTTTTCCTCCCTTATGACTATCAAAAAAGTTATGGGAAGTAAATATCTCTTCTTTATTCATTTTTTAAGCAAAACATCATTGATATGAGCTGTAAACACTGCATGTTGCCACAGATAGCCTTAATTATCTGCGCGTATATTTAACAGGCTATATTTAACATCGTTAACGATAGTAAGACTGCAGTGATTTGTATCTCAGTGACACTTGGGCCTATCCACATGAAACAAACACTGTAAGGAAGCTAAAAGTCTTCTCTCTCAGAACCATCGGACCATCATGTCGTTTTACTCTTCTTCTGTCCTGCATGCACCTGTTTACAAACACATCCTGCTCCTCCATTTGGTTTCACAGCTGCATGTTGCGCAGAGAGAGAGAGAGAGAGAGAGAGAGAGAGAGGCTCTGTAAACTGGCAAAATATAAAGCAACTTTGGGCCTGAGGTGGAATTCAACTTGAACAATGGCCAATTATTCACAGGAATATAGAGCTATTCACTCTCACATTCATTTACTATGGGACATTTAGATTTTCATTTAGTTCACCTGTGCATGCATGTCTCTGTACAGTGGAGGAAAGAGAAAAGAACCAACAGTATTATGGGGATGATATGCAGACTTCCCACTGCGTACCCCTACAATTATTATTAAGATATTTGGACACACATACCACAAGAACTTCACAAACTAACAGAGACATGTTTTCTCCAAATCTGCTGATACTTCTTGTCTGGCTTGTAAGACATAACAGCACTGAAGACATTTAGAATTTCTCTAAATCTTCTCATTACTTTAAAGGAAAACAAACTCTCCTCTGAGGATTCAGGTCAAGATATTTCCACTTTCTCACCGCTCAACTCTAAAGATAAGCAATGTTGAGTTGTAAAAGTCTGAATTAGTCCTTTTTTGGTCTGGAACCGGTCCCACATTCCTGCTACTGTGTATTTACACGTTTGTGGCCCAGTCTGCACCACATGACAGAGGGATCGGGCTAAATCCTGGAGAATTTCCTGTTTGCGGTTTTGCTTCAGCATCCGTCTGCCTCATCACAGCGGTATAGGATTGACTGTGGGCTCTTATCATGTACGTATGTGGATTGCATGTGGAAATGTCCGTGTTGCTGCATATATATGTGTGTGTTTTATAGACGTCTCTGGCTTTCCTCAATCTCTCATTTAGCCCCGGTCCTCTCTCTCCTCTCTGTAAAACATATGTACTAACTGGATACATGTGTGTTCTATAGGGAACTGAGTGCAGACAGACTGGGACCAGAGTGGCACAGGGCGTCCCAATTGTTTATTGGCAAAATGTGTAGGACAAGAAGAAACAATTCCATTATTAATCTTGGTTCAGTCCTGGGTTTTCCAGTTTTAAACAAAATACAAATACAAAAAACAAAACACAACTCAACAAAAAACAAGAAGAAAACTAATAAAACCACACAGCCACTTAGACATCAAACTATATTCAAAACAAAAAGGTTGCCACCCTAATTCAGCAACAGGTCACAAGGCAGGTGACCCAGCAAAGGCTGCCACACCCTTTCATAACAATCAGTTACCCCAAAGCATGGCCCCTAAAGCTGAGGACACACTACAGGACTTTTCCAGTCGTTACAGATTTTGAAAAGGCTAAGAGCACACACTAACGACTGGTTTCAGCAGATTTTGTTCTGACGACTGAGACTGAAGATCACACGACTGCACCAGTGGCTGTCACTGTAGAGAGCACTATAGTGGTCATACTGTTTCAAAGGAGAACAGCAGGACGTCTACAGGTTCTTAAACAGTACACAACAAGTAAAAATAAAAACTGTTGAGACACTTTTTTTGAGGCATAATAATAAGTAAATTGTTAGTAAATAAGCCACAGTGATATGGATAATGTTACCTTACCTTATCTTGTACAGATGACCACCTCTCCACGTAATGTTAAGGCAAAATGAGCTGTTTTAATCCACTTTATTTTATTAATTAACATCATAATTCATATTAAATAGAACACTTTTTTTTAAATCTAGCCTATACAAAAAATTATCTCTCATTTTTAAGGCTCTACTGTTGTTATTACATGATATTAGAACATGTAGCACAACTGAGGAGTTTGGAAGAAGTCTGGTGAGTTTCACATGTCTGGGGTCAAAGGTCACATGACCACAGGTGATTATTCACAAGTTACACCTGGAGAGGAGCTCAGCCTCTGCCTTAGTTTCAAACAGAAGCTTATTAAAGTAGGTTAGCATGAAGCTAGGAGGATGATTTTTGGTACACTCCATCTTTAAGACCTCTAGTGTTCAGATATGTAGTTGTAATTTCTGTAATTTGTTTGGGTTGGACATAGGATTATTAGAAACATAGGCGGCAACTGTTGAAGTAACACACAGTGTCAGTAGGTCTCACAATAAAATATACAGCCATGTATTGTTTTATGTAAAGTTCAACTCTCTGTAGGAGTTTCTCTCTGAGTCAGTTTGTGAAAATGTTGGTGTGTGTGACCTAGTGCTCCAGCTTGTAATAATGCATATTTTTTAATGCAAAAGTATGAGATTTTCCCATTGAGTGTTAAAAAATCAGTGTTAGAAATTCAAAGGCATTTAAAATTCATAATCTGATGAAACAAGTTTGCTTCCATACGCTCAGCTTGACTCTTGTTTTCTCCTCTTATTATCCATACAAAGGTTTTCCTTGCCTTTTGGCCGCTCTGCCATGACCAACATCAATATTGCTTGATCCTGTACTGAAACATACTGCTGTCTTGCGTCAGTCGGTGCACCCATTTTTGCAAGGCTGGTTTATCTCCAAGTAACACCAGGGGAAGATGCAGGGGGCTCTATTCACCAATGATTTTGAAGTTAATAAAGTTGCATTGTTCCCCTTTAATCACTAAAGACTTCTCTTCTGTACTGAAAATAATTTTGAAATCCCAAATGCACCAACCAGCTCAGGACTACTAACACAACGTCCTGTTCCCTGCTGCGTCTGACAAAGTGAACTCTGATACTGAAAAACACAGAGAAACAAAACAAATCAAATACAGGGAAATGAGTTCTCCGCCGGAGCAGAAGAACTCATACATTTGCCGCATGCCACCGTCTGATGGATTCGTTCGGAGCGCCGTGTTTCCCTCCTGTGTATTAATGTACCCACAGCATATGACAAATGTGCTGTGCATCTCTCTCTTTTTATATTCAGTATTATTTTGAAATAAATATATGTTATGGCTGTGTTATTGGATTCAGGCGATGCAATTGAATGAGGGAGGAGAATGGAGATGGAAGTCGAAGATGACATTGTGGCTCCACTGTAATCTTGGTGATGTGTTCAAGGCCCTCCCTTCACCGTACGAGAATGGCAGCATCCTGGTTTTAAAAGGAGGAGACGTTCATTCCACCAGGATTAGGCTTAGTCTGCTGCGCCTTTGAGGAGGAGGCACACACAAGTACACAGGCCTTAGTAGGCTTTGCACTCAATAAGGATGTGTTCTGAATGTAAGCTCTGGTGTTCATTTAGGATTTAGGTTCACTTCCGGAGGGTTTTTCTTCAAACATAGACAATGTAATAGCATCCTGCTGTTTAGCTCATTTAATGTCTCTAAAGGGGATTCCAGTATGCAATGGTTTATCCATTCAGCAGCTCACAATAGAACACAGACATCTATAAAACTATACAGGCAGTACCAGGTGACTAAAGGGAAACATTGGCATAAAATAACTGAGCCCAAAAATAAAAATCTATAGATCATTCATAGAGCATCTATAGAGTCCAGTGAGCGCAAGGAAGGTGAAAGTTCATTCCAGAGTCTGGGTCAACAGCTTGAAAAGATCTCCCTCCTCGAGTCCTAAAATGAGTGCGATGGGCCATCAGCAGGTTCTTACCTGAAGATCTCAAACTACGAGAGGAAGTACTGAATCAGGTCTGAGATATAAGAGCCCATGTAAGGCTTTGAAAGTGAGGACCAAGATTTTATAATGTATTATTTATTCATTTATTCAGTGATTGACCGGAAGCTCTCCAATCTGTGAAAGAGTGAAGAGTAAAAAGATTGTGGAATACTTTAAAAACAATGTTCCTCAACGTCAAATTGTAAAGGCTTTCCAAATCTCATCATCTACAGAACATAACATCATCAAAAGATTCAGAAAAACTGGAGACATCTCTGTGTAAGGCCCTGGCACCAGACCTTTATTGGAGCCCGTGGTCTTGGGGCCCTCAGATGACACTGCATCACTCATCAGCATGATTGTGTCAATGACATTACTAAATGGACCCAGGAATACTTCCAGAAACCACTGAGGGTAAACACAAACCGCCGTCCCATCTGCAGAGGCCAAATAAAGCTCTATCATGCAAAAAGGAAGCCATATGTGAACATGGTCCAGAAGTGCTGTCATGTCCTGGGCTAAGGCTCATTTAAAATGGACTGTTTCAAAGTGGGACAGTGTTCTATGGTCAGACCAGTCCAAATTTTACATTCTTATTGGAAACAGGGACACTGTGTCCTCCAGGCTAAAGAGGAGGGAGACCTTCCAGCGAGTTATCAGCATTCAGTTCAAAAGCATCATCTCTGATGGTATGGGGTGCATTAGAGCATACGGGTTGGGCAGCTGTGTGTTTTGGAAGGAACTATGAATGTTGAAAGGTTTATGGAGGTTTTAGAGCAACATATGCTCTAAAACCAGCTGCTCAAAAAAGAGTAAAATTTGTCAGTGTAAAGATTTTTTATATATGCTCAATTGTGAATAAAACTTTAATTTTAGTTTTCATTTTATTCAAATAAAAAAAAATTCCCAACATTTACGGAATTCCGGTTGTAACAGACTTAAACTACTGTTTATGAGGCTGAGGCTATAGTACTCTCTAGTCAGTAGGGGGTGCAAAGTAACAACCACTTCTGCCCATATTAACCCATCAAAAACAGAATATCGTATGTACAATACTAGAGAACTGTTGTAAGAAAGCCAGATGTAGTATCTCCTAACATTCACTGCACAAGCTCTCCTCCATCGAAAACACCAGTCCTTCCCCGTTGTCTTCATTATGTCTGTATAGTAAATCAGTCCACACTCTGCGATTCCAGGGGTCACACAAACAACCCTGTGTAAATCTGCATGTGTAACCGAGGCTCTTTGAACTGCTTCGTCTCTGCCTCTCTTGTCTCTCTCATATCCTCTTTCACATCATCACATCTGACGGAGGATTTACAGCTCCAGCCAGCACACAGCCCAAGATAGTCCCATACCAAACGCTCCACGGTGCACGGGGCTGACCAGGGGACCGGAGATACAGGCACGGAGAAGGGCTTAACTCGGAGATGTTAGAATTGGAAGAGGAAGAGGCAGAGGGTGCTAATGTGGTTCTTGGAGAGATTATGGCTGTCTTGATGTCTGTGGACATGTGGACATTTACACATGCTCCAGCAAACACACGGAGGATTAGCTTTATCCACTTCTAACGTTCAGATCCCATCTCCTCTGTGCGTGACTGCTTCTGCAAAGCAACGTGTGTTTTAGGGATTCTGGACATGATCTAAGTGTAGGGTCTTAGTGTGCACAAAATAATACAATATATGGGCAGAAGAGGAATATAGGCCTGGTGTAGAGCTCGTCTTCAGTTGGAGTTTAATACTAATGCTTATACTGCTGCTGAACGGATTTGTTCATGGTCATAACATGTCACACTGAATTAGCTTTAATAAATCTAACAGAATCCACTTCCATATGTGCTCCTGTGTCTGATCAGAACTCAAAAATCTCTCTTCATCTTTCTCCATAAAAGCTAAAATTCCAGTGATTCCAGATACCAGAAAAGAACTTACCCAAACTTAGTGCAGAGTTGTTTAATGTAGAAATCATGCTAAATTATGTTTACAGAGTCTGATAGTGGCACATGCATCTGTACACAAGACTGCACAGCAGAGCAGAGCAGATGGGCACGCACGTATTCACAAACATTAAGCCTGTGTTACCCCCTTGGGGGACCTAAAGAGTCCCATATTATGATTTTTTTCAGGCTTTTTTAAATAGTGTTGGACACCTTCGCATTAGTGTTTCAGGTTTTATAACTGGAGGACTTTGACTTCACAGAGAACACATGGATTAGGTGTCTGCCACCCCCTGCTGGGGGACCGGTGTGGACTGGACAGAGCATAAAATGACTAATTAACATAGCTATAAGCACATGACACTAACATGGAAGGAAAAATTAGCTGTGTGGTTTGTAGTGATGTCAATTTAAGCACTAATATGATCAGAACAAGTCCGCTGACAGTGTATGGGCTTTAGAAACGTACAGGAACACTTCCTGGTTTTACGTGTCTTTGTAGAGCCATGAGGCCGAGTGTTTTTAGTTCTTGAGAAGGGCAGAGCCTCAGCATACAAGATTACATGAAACAAAATACTACCCTTTTTTTGAGGAGGAGGAGGAGGAGGAGGAGGAAACAACATTATAACATGGTTAATAGCTCAAAAGGTTGGTTTAGCAGAAAAGATCCTCATGCCATCATGTATACTCCTTTTGAAGCACTGCCACTAATGGGCAGTGCACATGGGAATACAGTATGCTTTTTGTAGTCTTCACAGATACCAAACACCTACTAAACTTGCAGATCAGCATAGTAGCTTTTGCATAGAACATACGACACATCATTTTTCTTATCATCAGACAGGTCAGCAGATACATAGTGTCCAAAGTATTTTGGCTCATCACTCCTTTACATTACTTTAAGTAATGTTCTGTACTGTTGTACTGTTGAAGAAAAAGTAGAAAGAAGACAAAAGAGAAGAGAAAACATGAAGTTAGTTGATGTGTGAGAAGAGGATGCAGACAGGGGTGTAACATCAGGCAGCTGTACTGGGGCCCATGACATAAAGGGTTCCTTTTGACAGTTCTGTATTGGTAGGTTATGTTCAGTCTGGGCAGTAAACAGGCAAGACCTAAAAACAAGACTTACCAATGATCAAAAAATATCAAAACTGTATGATGTGCATAATTCCTTCAGATTTTTTCTAAAAGCAGAACTCAGTAACACTGCTTGTTTTTTCTATGTTTTTGCCTCATGTTCGTCTCTGGAGCACCACCTACATTTCGGAGTAAAGACGAGTTGACTCCTTTTATGATCCCTCACTCAGCTTTACTTTGTTTTTTTCTTCCATTTGGCTGCTCTGCCACGACGGAAATCAAGAAATAAAGCCATCTCTAGCTTGCTGTTTTGTTAACTAGGATATGCCGCTAAGACTTCTGTGACACTGGGTCAGAGGCGCTCACTGTTGCAAGTGTCGCTTTCGGCTCAGAGACACCAGGGGGCACTGCAGGATGCTTCATTTACCCCATAACAACACATTTAACCATCACAAGGACCGAAACTATTTATGTAAGGTAAGAAAGTTACTGAGTTCCGCTTAAATGCTGACAAAATTTAGTTAAACAAAAATAAACATTTATTTTATGTAGCAATGACATGTTTGAATATTTTAAAGAAAGTATTAGTCGTGCAGTTTTGACAACTTTAAAGTATTATATATAGATGTACAGACTTCCTTAATGTGATTCATTTATTTAGAGCCCATTCTGAAAACCTGCACTGGGGTCCCTCATTACAGCCTTATCCCACTGGATGCAGATGAAGTGGTCAGATGGATACCAATGATTCACTGTGGACAACGCTAAAAGGAAGAGGGGAAAGGAGTTTTTACTGTGTTTACTCTAAAATGTACAACCTGAATTCCGGAAATGTTGGGACTTTTTTAAAATTTGAAAACAAGAAGACTTTCAAATCACATGAGCCAATATTTTATTCACAATAGAACATAGATAACATTACAAATGTCTACACAGAGATATTTGACACTTTCATGCACACTAGTTGGGACAAGGGAAACAAATGGCTAAAAAAGCAAGAAATATTAAAAATATTCAGCTGGAAGAAGATCTAGCAGCTATTTAAATTAATTGATTTCAGGTCCGTAACATGATTAGCTATAAAAGGGAAGTATTAGAGAGGCAGAATCTCTCAGAAGTAAAGATGGGCAGAGGCTCTCCAATCTGTGAAAGAGTGAAGAGTAAAAAGATTGTGGAATACTTTAAAAACAATGTTCCTCAATGTCAAATTGCAAAGGCTTTGCAAATCTCATCATCTACAGAACATAGCATCTTCAAAAGATTCAGCGAAACTGGAGACATCTTTATATTAGGGACAAAGCCAAAGACCTATCAGCGTTCAGTTCAAAAGCAGCGTCTCTGATGGGATGGGGGGCATAAATGCAGATGGTATGGGCAGCTGTGTGTCTTGAAGTGAATTAAGAATGCTGAAAGGTTTATAAAGCTGATCTTCAGCTGGAAACTTATATCAGGCAAGAATGGGACCAAATTCCAGCACCAAAACTCTAGAAACTCATAACCTTGTTTTGAAAAGAAGAGATGCTACTCCATGGTAAACCTGCCCCTGTCCCAACTATTGTGAGACCTGTAGCAGGCATCAAATTTGAAATTCGCTAATTTTGTGCATAAAAGTGTAACATTTCTCAGTGTAAACATTTATTTGTTATGTTATCTCTGTTCTATTGTGATAGATTTTAGGGTATCCAAATTGGCCTCGGTTCTCTTTAACATTTCCTGGAAGGGCCCTCTTGTTTCTCCTCAAGCACGGTGTTGGTGTGGAATCCCTGTATTTGTCCTACACTTTTCTCACCTTGTCACTGTGTGTGTGTGGACTCTGTGGCTGTGTTTGCTCCCTGCAGTCGAGCTCCAGTCTCACCAGGACGCTTGGGCATACCAGCGTTCACCCCCAGCTGTCCCCCAAACACATCAGCAGCCTGACATCTGACTCACTGCGACTTCACACCGGGTCATTGAATGCACCACAGTCGGCAGCAGCTCACAGCAACATAAGGCCAGACCTCGAAGGGTTATCAAAGCTGCAGGATGTTTAGGAAAAGTGTGGAAAATCCATTCTCCAACCTTTAGCTACAAAGATCAGAATCCAGACTGGGTTTTTTAGATATGGAACTTATTTCATCATGATGGTATGGTGTATGATAAACAGGGAGGTATGGACCACATTTATTTCAGGAGTACGAAAATACTGCTGGACATTTTTAGTCTGAGACAGATTGACACCAAAATAAAAAACTCTGTCAGTGTAAGAATTGTGAGGTTCAAGCTCAGGTTTTTTGCCTGGACCGATTGCTCCCAGGACATTATTAAATCTCCTCTAAATTGGCTGTCACCCCTTTATTTGCATAGAATTCAAATATATGCTTGAGTTGCTGAACTGGTGCTGCTTGGTTTGCATTTACTTAAAAGCTTTAGTGTTTAACAGAACTATCTGGAGTTTTCCATAAAAAGTGCTTGCAAAGAGACAGTACAGTACTTTACATTGTAATTTTTTCCTTGCAAAATCACAATAAACTGGCTTCTATAGTTGCTGTACTTTCACAATAAATTAACTTCAAATATTTCACAATAATATATTGTGAAATGTTTGACTGTGATTTTACTACTTCTTATTGTAATACTACTTTGATATTCACAATTAATAAATCACAATTTATTGTTGTGAAATATTTAAAGTTTATTTACTGTGAAAGCACTGCAACTAGTAGCCAGTAATTTACTGTGATTTTACATTTAAAACATATTCTACATATTTAGACTGTACTACAATGTCCCATACAAACATACCATGGATCTGTTTACATTAAAAGCAAACAAGACAAAAGCATTTGATATTTAACAATTTGACTTTAATAAAAGACAGCAACCATTGTCCATCATTAATGTTGGATAAAATTTTTAGTGACAATTCAGTTTTCAAAAGACATCTTTGTACACACAACTCTAGCACAGTTTATACTAATTTTAAATAAACTTCATCTTTGAACATTAAACATTAGGCAACACAAAATGCATAACTATCAGTACTGCCACACTTTTGGTCCATAAAGCCCACCAAGCCTAATGTGATGTAGAGGGAAGACACAGTACTGGTCTGTGGTGGACAGTAACTAGATACTTTTACGTACCGTATTTTCCGCCCTACAAGGCGCACTTAAAAGCCTTTAATTTTCTCAAAAACCGACAGTGCGCCTTATAATCCGATGCGCCTTATATAGGATCAGTGTTGGTTAATTATGGCTACCGTATTCAGGGGGCGTCGCCGAAGTGACAGCGGTAAAAACGGTAAAGGGGAATTCCAGTCCCAGCTGTTCATGTGTGCCATAGGCGTGTTTATGGATCCTGCTGTAAAAGAACAAGGAGGCGTGGCCTTTGCTCCATCTCAGTAGAAGAGTTGTGACATTGAGGGGACAGAAAACTGAGCGCTCGAACGCTGTTCATGTAGCTTTGAACTGTGACAAATGGAGTTGGAAATACATTGTTTTCAACGAGGATGGCGCAAATAAGAGCTACCGGTACGTACGGTACCGTATTGTGAATGCACTAACTTGTTTTGGGAGTGAACGGAGTTGTAAGAACGCTGGTTTGTATTCTATTAATAAAGTTTGACTGACTGACTTATCTGACTGTTTTATTGACATTCCCTTTAGCACAGCTCCATCTAGTGGATGCATAACGCAACCCCAGCCACTACAGTAGCTTTTATTCTATGCGCCTTATAATGCGGTGCTTCCTATATATGAAAACAGTTTTAAAATAGGCCATTCATTGAAGGTGTGCCTTATAATCCGATGCACCTTATAGTGCAAAAAATACGGTAATTTAATTTAAGTAATTTACTGAGGTACATTTGTTGAAGAAAAAGTACTTTCTGAGTTCTGAGCATTTGGTTGAACATAGTTTTACTTTCACTTAATTTTGGATGATTGTATTTTTACTTTTACGTGAGTATTGTTTAAGGAGTTCAAAGTAGATTTTGTCCTCTGTAGTTTAGTGGGTAGCAATCAGAAGGCTCTGGGTTCGAAACTTGGGGAAAAAGAAGAAAAACATTCAAAATACTTTTATATTCATTCATTCATTCATTTTATTTTATTTTTTTTACTTAAGTAAAATTCTGTTGGGTAATTTTAGTTCTACTTGAGTAATATTATTTTTGAAGTAACAGTACTTTTACTTGAGTACAGCTTTTGAGTACTTAATAACTATAATAATAAAAATTATAATAACTGAAACAACAGTGTCAACTGTATACTGTACTGTTTGGTAGCAGTCGATTTTCAGAGAGTGAAAAACTAAAAAATTGTGAAATGAATACACTCCCCTTTAAATGTATGGTAATCCAGCTATATTATGCTTTTACACTTCTTTTTAAACTAATGTCTAATGAATCAGTGGAAACAAAGTGGGCCACAGTTTTTTGGATAAAGGAATAAGAGCAGACTGGGGACTGAGGGCTTACTGATTGGTCAGTGCCAGCGCCTGGAGTGGGCAGGTGTTCGTTGAGTAGTGGGAAAGTTAGCGCAAAAAATAGAGGACAACTAAAACATGCGCAAATAAAAGAAAACACAACTCCATCCATGTTTTTGAAGAGGGAACAACATTATAACATTGGAAAAAGCTTTAAAAGGTCAATTTTAAGTAAAGTCTCCAATTCTCCCTCTAATTTAGCTGTGAATAAAAACATGGCTCACATTAGTATTTTCCTCTGAAGAATTATCTGCAGGACATAAACATCATGATTTTTGCTCTTTCTGTCACTTTTGTTCAACTCTTCAGGGGACCTTCCAAAACAAAGCTGCATAAGAACACAAGTGCAAGTCTTCTTTTAACACAGCAGCACATTTTAACATGAGTGTTTTAATCATGATTTGTGACTCCAGCAGTGTGGCTCTCATGTCGAGTCTGTAGTCCTGTAGTGTGTGGAAGTGTTAATGAGCCACGCTTCCTGCTCTCAGCTGTTGATAAGCTTAACAGTAGTTTTTACAGAGTGGGCCCCTGATGTTTAGGAGGTGACTGTTGTGTTCAGGCAGCCGTCGTTTTTACAGAGGAGGGCCCTTGTTGTGTGTATGCAGCATCTGCAAAGGCGGCCCCTGGTCTTGAGGTGTTGGGGTCTGTCTGGAGCCAGCCTTTTGAAAGAAGTCCCAGTAGAAGGCGTGTCATTTTGTTCTTGTTCCATGGAGCTGTCACTTCTTCTAAAGGTCCCCTTCTCCAGAAAATGCTCCTGCACATTCCTAAAGCACATACACCATCACAGGACTCGCTCTGATCATTTCAGCGCTTAAACTGCTCTCACTACAAAGCAGTCATCTCTTTTATCTATCTGTTAGCTTTGTGTTGCTAATAGCCATGCTAATTAGCCATTGTATCATCTATCTATCCCCCACTCTTCAATACAAGCACTTGGAGAGTCCACTCATATGTCTGAACTGAATTTCTTCCAACCTCATTCATGAACTGAAGAGAGGATCAAGAGGCAGGCAGGTAGTGTTGTCCAGCCCATTGTCCAGCACAGCAGCTCTGCTATAAATTACAGTGTTTGAGTGGGCTTAAGCTGCTGAACTGAAATGGGTAGGGCTAGCAGGCCCTTAAAGGGACAGACACCTAATCCAGGTTTTCAGCAAAATAAAATTTACAGCTCTCCAGAAGAAGATGTTTTCAGTAAATACACATTATTTTAAGTTATAAAACATGAAATACTAATACAGAGGTGTAAAGTCCAAAATGCTTGAAAAAAAAAAAAAAAGCTTTAAAGTAACTCACAAAGCCACACATGAGGCCTGATGTTTTCTGCTTTATCCAAAGAAGAGCTGTGCCAGTTGCAGTCATTTGGGTTTGGCCTACTTCTATTCTGAATGTTTTTTTGATATACATACAGGATTTCTGCCAAAAAAAAAAAAAAAAAAAAGTCAGAATTGTAGGTGTTAATAAACATTGTGCATGTAGAAACCCAATCCGAGGGCACAAAGCCCCCTCGGCATTATCTCGGCATCACTGGGGGTATCCCCCTCCACGTATACCCCCTTGTATTCCCTACCTGGAAACAGCCTTTCTGAGCATATCTGGTGATATTTTGATGTATAAAACACCATGCTGTTGAGATACCTTAATCCGGTTATTCTCCGTAGTTTTTCATTATCCGCGGTCCCATGCATTTGTGACAAAATTATTTATTTACAACTCTCCAGCAAACACACATAACAATCTGAATTACGACGGATGCCCAGCTGTTTTTACCCTTGCCCAACATCGGAAGGCGAGGGCTTGTTGTGGCTTCCATTGTGATCACATGACACAGGGAACTCCATCTAATATAGTAACCTACTACGCATAACCTCACGGAAGTTTACCTCTTGTGCAGGATTAAAGTATATATTTCTGTCACTTTTGGGCTTTTGGGCAGTTCTCTGTATACATGGTTATTATTGCGTGAACTCCTAACTTCGAGCATAAACTCGCTCCTCTCCCGTGAACTCATGGTCTCCCAGCTGGCTCTGGCCAGCTCTGACCAGAACACACATTTTGAGTGTATTTTGGGTGAAAACCATGACCGGCAGCCGCGAGCGTCAAAATTCAGTTGCGTCACAGCCCTGTTTGACGGTCCGTCGAGCCTCGCATCTCACGCGGGCAGTGTGGCTGCTCTGATCTGCTAAGCTGGGCGCTGAAGTGAAAATGGTTCCCTGACGGTGTCACTACAGTGTAGTTACGCATCCAGTGTGTTTGGGGCCTAACTGCACAGTATGAGGTAGTATAGATATACTGTAGAAAGATTCAATGGCAAAAATTACATCAGCTCTGACATATAGAGCTTTACTTATAACTTCACCAATAGCAAGTGTATAAAACAAAGGCTATATATCGAGCTGGTCAAGAAAGAAGAGATAAAGCAACTCAGAAAACTATACTCAGTAATGGGAAGTTTGTGTAGGTTCTCAGTCATTCAGGAGATTTTAGTAAAAAAAGGTTACAAGAAGGTCATCGTTCTGTCCTTTATCCAAAGGGCTTAGTCATTTCTACTGATAACGGCTGTGTGAGTAGAAGCTAATATAGAGTAGTTCAAGTGGAAGTCTACAGGAAAACTACCCACACTGAGCAGTATCTCCTCTTTGGATCACACCATCCACGCAGCCACAAACTGGCTGTGATCAGAACTGTACAACACTGAGCTCAGGAGGTGCCCACAAGTGTAGAAGGGAGGAGGAAAAAAGACCAGCACCTCTGCCAAGCTCTCAAAGCTTGTACATATCCCAGTTACGCATTTTAGTAACAAGAACAGAAAGGAACTGGAAAGAAACAATAGAAGGAACAACCTGGTCATCCCATATGTAGTCAATGTAATTTTTAAAAATCACAATATCTCAGTACAATGCAAACACTTGGCAACACTCTCCAACAGACTCTTGTTCACCCTAATGACAAGGTCTCCTCAACCGCCACCCCCCAGGGAGGGAACTACCACATATGAGCTTCTACTCACACGGCATTTATCCCTAAAAATGATGAAGCCCTTTGGAAGATGTGACATAACGTCTTCTGAAAACAAACCTCATCCAAATTACCTTCTTGTTTAACTTTCTTTCCTCATTAATGTGATTTTTATTTTATTTTATTTTATTAAGTAGCGATGTAGATCACAGATTACATGGCTTAAATTAAAGTAAATTACAGGTAAGTACAGTTACAGTTACTTCCACTTCTGGACAAGATCTAATGAAAACAGTGCTGTCAGTGCAGTCTCAATCCTTCGTTGTCTTTCAGTACAACATTTATTATCTGTCTCTTTGACTTTTACTTGAAATTGAATGTAGTGCTGTCTGTTGCTTGTAAAATAAAACACTGGTTTTATTTTTGACAGAAAATTGCAGTTTATATTGTAACATCCGAACATCATAAATGCCAATAAGCAGATACCAGCATACAAATGTAGCCTATACCATTGTAGGTGTATGTACATTTTATCTTCAGTGTAGTTTATAAGATCCTTATCAGCCAGTCATACATACATAATAAAAAGCCATGCACACACCAACTCACAATAAAAGAATATCTGAGACACGTTTTCATAATTTATGGTTAAACTCCTATGTGTCCTGCCATGACCAACCCTCTCCAGAGCTGCAGTTGCCATGTTTAACAGCTCTCTGTCCCTCTGTAAACCATATCCATAAATACATAACACAGGATATGTGGGATATGGCATGAAAGGGGGCTATAAATAAGTCTTGGGATAGGGCAGTGACAGAAGTGGAGCTGCAGAAGACCTCAGAGTGCTCATTAAAGCGCTCGCTCTGCCCAGGCCTAATAAGGGAGTATGATTATGTGTCCTGAAGAGAAGAGTATGGTCCTGAATGTGACAGTCCAACAGTGGGATGATGGGACAGTGCCATTAGACCTCAGCCGGGCTCTCGGGCGTCTCTGTGGCTACTGTTCAGAGGGCTATTGTGTGTCGGCACCAGCCATATCTTTCACTGCCAGCTCCATTATCCCATAGAAAAACGATGTTGAGTGTATTAAAGGTTGTGTCACTGACTGGGTTGCCAGATAAGAGGGTGTCCATCAGCTTTGCATAAAAGGTTGGACTTAAAATGCCACCACCCAATTAGATTTTTTCAATTATAGAAAAACTACTGTCCATCACAGACAACAACAATTAAAACCAGGCTTTAGAGCTTATTTTAAACTTTGAGTTTCTCCGGGGACGCAATACTGTCGCCCTACCAGTGACCTTAGGATGTCCCTTATTAGTTTTTAAAACCAGGGCTGTTGTTACTCAGTAAAATTGACAACACTTAAAGAGTTATTTTCAGCACTGTTTGAGTGAACATTTTTGCCTAACCCAGACAGAGTCAAATTTACTCATGTGATAGAGTTATCCATTCATTTTTTCATCTTCTTCTTACGCTTTTTCCCGTTAGGGGTTGTGGGTGACTGGAGGCTATCCCAGTAACTAACCCTGGACAGGGGCCAGCTTGTCACAGGGCTGACACACAGACAACCATTCACTAGGGGCAATTTAGTGTCACCAATACACCTAACACATGTATGTCTTTAGACGGTGGGAGGAAGCCAGAGTACCTGGAGAGAACTCACAGTAACACAGGGAGGACATGCAGACTCCACTCAGAGAGTTTGTGAGTTGGCCGGCCCAAGGATCGACCCCATGATCTCCTTGCTGGGAGGTGAGAACACTAACCACTCTGCTCCCCAGATAGAGTTATATTTTAGATATTATTATAGATTTACTCCAACACTGGCAAGAGTTAGTATTTTACACTACACTGACACTGATCGTGTGTGAAATGGGTTTTACACTTTGATATAACCAGCTCTTTATAGAATTTAAAGAAGACTGGATTAAGTGCTAATCAGAAATAACTGAATTTATAGCTAAAGAGAGAAAAATAAATAATCCGCCCTGATTTGACAGAGCTCTCTGGGACATTTTTGTGTTGTTCTTCCATTCATCTCTTTTTGTAAATCAGTTTAGGCCTGGTAGTGGTTCCTGGCTGTTTGCTTGTGGTTTTGAGGTTACAGGCCATTTGCGACAATACTGTCTGAGAACTTGTTAAAGGGAAGTCATCTGCTGATTTACTCATTTGTTTCCCCCTATATGAAAATGGCGGCTCATGTTGTAGAATGTAGAAATGTATAGAAAGGCCTTTTTTTGTTGCAGCATTTCAAAATGTATCCTCAAACTCACATCCATGACTTGTACAGATATAGTTGTAGTAACTGCAGCGGTCTGGAGCAGTGACAGTTGAGCAGCAGTCAGCCCTGTTAGACTCTGTTCAGTCTGCAGCTGCTCTGGCCTCAGCCCTGGTGTGTGCACATGTCAGGGGGCTACAGATGGCCTTCACTCCCCTCTGACAGACACTGGGCCAGACTCATGTTCACAGAACAGAGAGGAGAGAGGCAGAGAGGAGACATCTACCACCGTAAACAGCTTCCACCATCTCCGTTTCAGAATAAAGCAGTGTAAATAAAATGTTCATAATGTTTTGGTATTATATATATATAATCCAAACGAGACCAGCGCCTGAGCTGCCGCAGTTCATCAGGAGCAACTGCGGAGGCTGCACGGCTCAGTGCATGATGGGAAAACGCACACCTGTCAGCGGTGAACGAACAGGTGACTGGATCTGAGTTTAGTGCTGATCAGAAACATAACGCATGACACTTCACTGCCCTCCTCTCCTTCTTCCCCCCCTTTTTTTTTTTTTTAAATACAGACTTAAGTTACAGTTTTGACCTGGATAAACCAACACACGCGAGAAGTGGATTTTGGGCGTGATGGTGCCGTGATCTGAGCCACAAACTGTCTGACTTCACTACAGACGTATTTCCCCTCCTCTCATTGCGGCCGTGTACTCTCGTTCACAATCCAGGTGAGGCGCAGTTCATCTGGAACGAGCCTAATGCAACAAGTGAACGAGCTAAAGCAACATGAGTGACCAAAAAGACACATTGCTAAATGGACAATTCTGCTTCAAATCATCACCAGACAGCAATATAAACAAAACAAAAGTTATGTGCAGTCTATGCAAGGATGAGTTCAATGACCACTGGAGTAACACAGTTCATAGTATTTACACTGTTGTGAACCACAACAATTGTTATTAATTGAAGAATTAAACTTATTTTTGTTAAAGTTCTAAAAGAGATTACACATGCTTTTTTAGGTAAGTTTTGTGTATTTGTTGGTTGTACCCTATTTAGGCAAAATTTGTCTGATTTACAGGTCTCAAAGAGACTATTCATTTATTTTCTTTGCAAGTTTTGTTTGCATTGCACAAGTTTAAAGTGTAGTATGTGAAGGTTAATTCAAAATAAATGTTCTAAATTAACAATTTTGTGTTTGTACGTGAGTTCATAATACGATTAATCGTGGTAAATAACTGGTAGTTATTAATCGCGATTAATTTTTTCAGATTTGCGATTAATTAATAATGTTTTTTATCAATTCCCGGCCTCTGTTTTAGTGTTTCCACTTGGCAAACAATGAATTAATGTTCCAGTCTCTGAACTACATTTTTAACTTTTATTCGAGATGTTGCTGTCAAAACAATATAATTTTACTGGAGTAATATGTGTCAGGAACAACCATTTATATTGTATTAATTAGGGGTGTAACGATATGTTGTTACAATATGTATTGGTTATAATTGTTTCAATAAGATTCGAGAATGATATTTGCTAATTTGAAACGATACGATTCGAGTCAACACCTTCATATCGATAATCGATACAGCAGCTTTTTGCCAAAAATCATAAAAGTTTACTCTCAAATGTAACATTATGGCCGGGGGTTAATTATGTCCAGCAGACAGAAAGTGCATAAAAGTTGAATAAAGCATTTTATTTAATTAAAAACACAAAAATTTCCTTCAAAAAGCCTTATCTGGTTTTATTTTAACATGCAAATTTCTAATATCGTTATTTCTGTTATTATCAATTGCTATTCCATGTATATCAATACACACTTCCTAGAAAATTATACGATTCGATACAAGATAATGTGTATCGATATCTACACTTTGATATAGTTACCGTGTCATTACCCCCCTAGTATTAATTAACATTTAGTGTTTATTGTTTGAGTTTGTGTACGAAGACATGTTTTCTCATGTTAAAACCACACAGCTGCCCTAAGATATTCTGTCACAAAAGATCATAAACAGAATCAGTGACAAAGGGCAGCGCTGACCTGTCCAGGAAGCACTGGGAACAGGTCTGACTGCTGGCAATGCAAACCGAGCTTAGGTTCTAGAGGATCTCAGGATGCACAAAACAAATGAAGACCAGTTGGGCAAACTCCCATGACTCCCTAAGGCCCTAAAGCTGGTGTAGAGCTGCTCCAAAATATTAGCAGTATGTGTATTCCAAATCAAAACATGAACAAAAAATAATCAAATTTGTTATTCCTTTACAGAAAGTGAAGAAAAAACAAATGCTGTTCAAAAAAATTGCAGAGTCTGCACTTTTCTTAACAAACATTTACTATGTAAATTGAAAATGCTTTAAGATTTTGTTTTTCTGTGGATCTCTGAGTTCATATGTAGTTGTATAACCATGGTTTTTGAGAACTGCTTTTCATCTGTGATGAATGGAGTCCACTAACTTCTGGCAGGTGTTGTAGCCCAGGATGAACTTTTTAATAAAAGTAATCTTTTCTTCTGAACAAAATCTGAACAGAGAGAAATGTGATATAACCAACCTGCCTTGCCTTGTGCTGCCTTTGTCCTTACATAAGGGACACCTGACAAATTACCAGCTGATTTCTCTCTGAGAGCCCTGATAAAACACTACACTGCTATTATTTTGAACAGTTAATTATTCAAATACAAAGCATTAGAAGCATGCCTTTCACAACTGTTTGGTCTATTGGTTTTCTATTACTCTACTACACCTACTAGTTATACTATATACCTACTATATATATATATATATATATATATATATATATATATATATATATATATATATATATATATATATATATATATATATATAGTAATCAAAAACAGTGATTGTTTTGCTTCGTGATGTTAGACTACTTTTACTGAAAACACTACTGCAATGTCCCCATCAGCATGTGTTCTTGTAGAAATGAGAATGTGTCTACTAACCCTTTCTATCTATCCAGGCTTGGACTGGCACAGATTGTTACTTGATTGAAACCATTGAAACCATTTCACTAAACCAAAAATTCACCTCAATGGCCTTGTCAGCTCCTGGTTCTCTTGATGAGTTAAAATACACAGTCCAAACTGGCTTCTGCAGCAAGCTCTGGCTCCTTCACTGACATTCCATCATAGTCCTGGATTCAGCATTCAAGGGTTTGAGAATATTCTTTTTCTGTTTGCTTGGGAGACAAAAACTCACTAAAATGAATCTGGTCCTGCTCAGTGCAGTGCATTTGTATTTGACATGCAGCAGGTTTGACCAATAATGACAGTTATGAACCAATAGTATGGCAGTACTGACAGTTATGGGCTTGTTTTAGGTTTGAGAGGAACGCAAACATTATTCCAAAAAAATAGAAACCAGGTGTAAAACTGGTGCTCACAATACTCACAATAAAGGTTAAACTTATCGCATCAGGTGTATAAAGTAGCTGCCCTTTGCAGACACCTCTTGTTGACCAAATGACTCAGTGGAACACATGTGAGTCAGGTTACCTGCTAGTAACCTTAGGTTCCCAACAACAGAGCTTCTGGGATTGTTTGAGCATTTAACTCAATAACTGGACGCAATAGCTGGAGAGTTCTAGCATGACTGCTGTAGGTCCCCAAGCTTTCTCCCACTAACCAAAGACTAGCAATTATTTAAAAAATCACTTCCAGATAAATGTTTTTCAAACATGCTAGTTCAATCAAAATGTTCAGAAAATGTTCATGTGAAGAGATAATTTAGCCACATATGGGCACAAGCCAGTGTACTCCTTGGGTATTTGATGTAAAAAAAAAAAAAAAAAGCTTAATCAATGTGTGAATCATTGCAGAAGGCTAGAGGGCAGAACCCAGAAAGGTAAAAGCTGAAAGGAGAGAAGAGTCATTTATACTCCCATTTCATATGTAACTAGAGCCATCTGTTCCAAGTAATGTTGGCGTCACAGCATTTATACCTCTAACCATTTTCTTTGTCAGCGTGTGTGTTATGTTAAATAACCAGTAGGGGGCTATTGCTGACAGCCGTAGATTTTACCAAGATGAAAAAAAGAGAGCAACAACAATAACAAACATGGCAGCAATGACGGAGTTTTTTTTACACTATGTTTATTGAAAAAGAGCCAAGAAAATGAGACAAAAATAGCGGTGGTCTGTTCAGTCTTTGAATACACCAAGCTGTTGAGGGATAACAGACAGACGCCCGTATAAAATGAAAGCAGAAGACGGACAGAGGGCTCGTCTATATCCGAATGCAAATCTAACGTACCTTTGGACTGAAAAGTGTGGTTTAGTCATCACAGAAGCACTGTAAACCAATCAGGAGCCTGAATTTGTCCTGCAAAAAAGTGGGAAACTGAGACAAGTCCATAGCAGATCCAAATGGACAATAGAGCTGGAGCTGGACCGTTCATATGACAAAGGACGGACTGAAAATAAAGGTATAAAGGGGACTGAAGATCACTGCCACATCCTTAAACAATACTCTCCTCTGTTCTACTTCTCACTTGTTACATATTTCAGAGATACAAGTGCCTTCTACAACAAACCACTCTCTTTTTTTTCTTCTTGAACACATCCCAAAAGCCTTATCTGCTGTGATGATCGATGGCCAATTTAGGATCGGAGCTAATTAGAAGTACACGATGCTGGAGTGTGTGAGGAGAAGAGAGCGTTTCCAGCAGAGTGCCTGTAATCAGCTCACTCAGAGGAGCCGCTCGTGTTCGCAGATGACGGCTCATAACTCTACGACTGGTGCAGATCCTGATGGTACTAACGCCCTCTGCGCCTAAAACAGATGAATGTTTACAAAAGGGAAATGCACCAACCTTCACTCGACTGGGACTATCTTTGGATAAGGACAAAAGATCAGACTGGGCATTGGCCTGACAGGAATAACTCACCTGTTTACTGAGTATGGCAGGGCAAAATTAGACAAGGGAAAATAATGGGGACAAAAAACCAGTGTGAGTGTAAAAAATACCTATAGTGGCATGACATTTACAGTGGCCTTGTAGTAAAACACTCATTTAAACACAAACTAATCATATACTAAGGAAGTCATCTTTGTCAAAAAGGAAAAATTGTCCATCTATTTACAGCAGTGATTAGATTAGATAGATAGATAGATAGATAGATAGATAGATAGATAGATAGATAGATAGATAGATAGATAGATAGATAGATAGATAGATAGATAGATAGATAGATAGATAGATAGATAGATATATTGATAGATAGATAGATAGATAGATAGATAGATAGATAGATAGATATATTGATAGATAGATAGATAGATAGATAGATAGATAGATAGATAGATAGATAGATAGATAGATAGATAGATAGATAGATATATTGATAGATAGATAGATAGATAGATAGATAGATATATTGATAGATAGATAGATAGATAGATAGATAGATAGATAGATAGATAGATAGATATATTGATAGATAGATAGATAGATAGATAGATAGATAGATAGATAGATAGATAGATAGATAGATAGATAGATAGATATATTGATAGATAGATAGATAGATAGATAGATAGATAGATAGATAGATAGATAGATAGATAGATAGATAGATAGATATATTGATAGATAGATAGATAGATAGATAGATAGATAGATAGATAGATAGATAGATAGATAGATAGATAGATAGATAGATAGATAGATATATTGATAGATAGATAGATAGATATATTGATAGATAGATAGATAGATAGATAGATAGATAGATAGATAGATATATTGATAGATAGATAGATAGATAGATAGATAGATAGATAGATAGATAGATAGATAGATAGATAGATAGATAGATAGATAGATAGATAGATAGATAGATATATTGATAGATAGATAGATAGATAGATAGATAGATAGATAGATAGATAGATAGATAGATAGATAGATAGATAGATAGATATATTGATAGATAGATAGATAGATAGATAGATAGATAGATAGATAGATAGATAGATATATTGATAGATAGATAGATAGATAGATAGATAGATAGATAGATAGATAGATAGATAGATAGATAGATAGATAGATAGATATATTGATAGATAGATAGATAGATAGATAGATAGATAGATAGATAGATAGATAGATAGATAGATAGATAGATATATTGATAGATAGATAGATAGATAGATAGATAGATAGATAGATAGATAGATAGATAGATAGATAGATAGATAGATAGATAGATAGATAGATATATTGATAGATAGATAGATAGATAGATAGATAGATAGATAGATATATTGATAGATAGATAGATAGATAGATAGATAGATAGATAGATAGATAGATAGATAGATAGATAGATAGATAGATAGATAGATAGATAGATACTTTATTGATCCCATAGGAAATTCAGGTTCCAGCAGCAGCTTGACAAAGTAACAAACTAGAAAAGCACTCAGCATGAAGTAATAGTAAGGTGCAGTACAAAGAATATAAAAGAATAATATAGCAATAAGAAGAGGCACAGTAATGGGTAGGCATTATGGAGATGGGGGAGTGTGACAGAAATAACGAGAGCGTACAACAGCAGTAAGGATACAGCAGCTATAAAACCTTGATCTACATCAGAAGGAGTAGATTATGCCAATGTTCCTCATGTGGGCTAACGACGTTGCCACAGAGGAGACATGACTGACGAGACAAACTCATCTAACCACAGAAGATTTGAGGAGTAGAAAAAACTGGAGTTAAGCTAAAAAGTGTAGTGGGATTTTATTTCATGTTTGCCAAAGCTGTCTGTGGCAGAGTACCCCAGAGTGGGGCGATGTTTAGGGGTTACTTGAGTGGGTGTTCAAGAGTGCCCTCTAACCTTTTTAGTGGTTAAGGAGGTTTTACATTTTCCTTTTTACTTCTCCCAGACAACTGAACATGGACTTTGCATTTAGGCAAGTGAAAATAGATATTTTTAATAATTACAATACATTATTTTGATTGCTCTCTTAGCATATAACTTTAGTTGAACTTGTAAATTGTCCCAAACATATTAAACACAATTTTGTTCATATACAGTACATGTGTTTGCTTGAGTACTTAGGCAGGCTCAGTTAGTTGATGTCTGTGACTAGTCCTTAAAGTTGTGTGTTTAATTGCCTTACAAAATGATTTTACATTTCATTTTCTTTTGTTTTATGTAGACAATGCCTCTATTGATAAAGATCCAATGTGGAGAGAGGAAGAAAAACCTCTTGACATTTTATTTGTGTGGTGAGTGTGGTCTGTTCACAATTTATTTTATAGTGAGTTTTGTAAATGAGATGAATTAAATAAATATCATGTTTGTTTTTCCTTAGTTCAAGAGATGTTCAGATTCCTGAGAGCACAACATCAGTGGAGAAGGTTTGACAAAGACCTCAGTTAAAGATGATATAGTTTTGTCACATTAACAAATGATGATATTGCATTTAGATGTATTATAAAAATCTTCTGTTTTGTTTCTACCAAGTACATAATATGTTTGATTTGTGCATTACTGAAAACCTGAATTTGTTTAATAAAACAAATAATTTCTGTCATATTTTTGCCTCTTTGTAGTATTTGTATATAGTTTTACACAATAATAAAATAAACATCACTTTTGTGTTAAACAGTAACTCTTAAAAAGTGTAGAAATAAAAAACAATAAACATTTTTATGAGTTCTGTTTTTACACCTCAGGGAAATGTATTCTAACTCATGAAAGGAGGTCAAAGATCTACTCCAAGAAAAGGCTAACTTTATAGTTAACTTTATAATTATAGTTAGCTAGTTTTTTTTTTAGAAATTCTCCTTTTAGAAATTAAGAAAAGTCTTTTGGAACTCTAAAAATCACGTCCAGATGATATAATTTTAAAACTTAATACGGTCACACACAAAGGACATTCCCATTGGCAGTTAGTTAATGAATGAATGATTGCAGATAATGTATTTTCCTGGCTGTAACAGGTTAACTTGTTTCTCATTACGCACACACTGTAGCCAGCTCACCTTTCTGAGAGGTCTTGGTGCATAGGTTCATGTCTGTTGTATTAAAATGTAAAGCCATGTTCATGACAAGCTCATGTGTAAATCTTTGATTGATGATGATGAAGTATTTAGTTTTAGTACAAAGCACACAGTTTATTATGACTGAAGTGTGCTGGCTTTGTCTATTTTATGAATATTGCTTTTCACAAGCAGGACAGTCTGGTTCCCCTCTCAGGGCGGCACATTTCTCCAATTTGGAAATGGCCAATCACAGTTGTTTATCTGCAGCACGTCTTATGAAAGCGGAAGAGCTAACAAAGGTAGCACTAGCTACTGAGCTAATTTAATAACTTCTATGACCTGATTATCAGCGTTTACTGCTTTCCTTTGTCACCTGTTGGTTCTACTGAAGTTCACATTATTGTCCAGTCATCTGTAGGATTTTTTTTCTTCATCTTGTTGCAGTTTTAACAACAGTTAAGTCTTGTTGACATGCGATATAACGAACTCATAAAAAAAAGTCTTTGTACAGCTGGTTTCTGCTGCTGTCTCTGTTCAGAAGTACAGAGCTGCTCATAATACACCGTATTCTGGTGTTTTATAAAAAATAGGGCAAAATTAACGCGTTGAAATTTATTAACGCAAATTAATCACACGATCTGTTTTGCCATAACAGCAGCGCTTCTCAATGCATTTTGGAGGCATGAAGCCGAGTCGGGGCGCGTGACCGTCTTGGAAATGTCCGTATATCACAACATTGACTTGCTTTCATGGTGAACGACCTGCGCATCCACAGAGGAGAGAGAGCAGCTGCCTCACACACGTTTGCCTGTGGTTCGACTTCAGGACAAGTCCACTGCTTTGGACTACAGCCCTCTCCTTTCCCTCCCCTCATGAGTCTCGTGTAAAACTTTTTACTAATAAATGTTAAGTGTGCTTTTTACATCGCTTCCTTTCACTGCCTCTGTCCGTACGCGTTCCTGGGAGCTGTGCTTTCTGTGCGTCCTGGACCCGCTGTGAGGGCGGGGGGCGATCCATGGCCTTCCCTGAACTTATGGAGCCACAAGCCGCAAACTCCTACAAACCATTCATTTGTGTTTTTTTTTTTTTTCCATAAAGCGTCAGTTCTCAACTCAGAGCGGCAGGCTCACGGCGGACAGGTGACCGTGCCCCACCCCTGACAGGTGACCGTGCCCCGCCCCTGACAGGTGACCGTGCCCCGCCCCTGACAGGTGACCGTGCCCCGCCCCTGACAGGTGACCGTGCCCCGCCCCTGACAGGTGACCGTGCCCCGCCCCTGACAGGTGACCGTGCCCCGCCCCTGTCCGCGGCGCTGAGAGGAGCAGAGGGGAGGCTCAGGTGTCTGCAGTATTTTTAATGCAGAGCACAGTTCAGCAGACACTGTTATCTCAGTTACTACACAGACTTATTAAAGGCTCTCTCACAATATTCAGAAGTTATTTCTGAGATGTATTTTTTTATCCAAGTAAAAACACACTCAACCTCTCTGGACTTTTTTTTATTTAAACGTTGCATATTGTCATGGAAAATCTATCAAGTTATACATTGCGATTAATCGTGATTAATCACAGCCTAAGAGTGTGATTAATCTGATTAATTTTTTTAATCGATTGACAGCACTAATAAAAAATTAAAACAAAAACAAAAAAACGGCAGGAATCCATGTTTGTTTGGTTCAGTGGTGCACAGCTTATGTTCTTCCCTTCATTTCTCTGATTGGTTATACTGCCTGTCATTGTTCTGCCACAGAAACTAAATGTTATCGAAGAGATACCACATTAACTTCTTTGTATAGAATGGAAAAAGAGTTTGTCTGGCAGGCCAGGCTATTAGGACAGTAAGATAATCTTTAATGTCAGTAGACAATGCTTTAGTTAGCCTAACAATCTAAGACTCGTGTTCAATTCATTTTGTAGCGAGAAAGATTGAAATAGATTGACTGACGTATGTGAGAAATGTGACATTGCCAGTCAACCACCACCCACCACTGTAGGGAAATACGAGGCTACGTGACGGCATGAGTGCTTAACGAAAATGATATTCCATCTGTGCTCATGTCATGGACTGAAATATTTTGTTTTTGTTTATCTGCCTATGTACATTTGGCTTGTTCAGAGAGGAGAAAGCACTGTCCAGGGTTTCTCGTGAGTGTCCACGCCAGTCTGGGCAGGCTGCTATTTTCAAAGTGATGTGTTGTTGTACAAATGTGATTTGGCTGCATGTTCAGTGGTTCTTATTCTGTGTTTAGTTGTAGGAAAAGCCCACTATTGTTGTTTTGTTTCAGGTCTTGTTTTGTAATTTGCACTGTTCAAAAAAAAAAA
The DNA here is from genome assembly GCA_020698575.1 of Bostrychus sinensis. Lineage (NCBI taxonomy): Eukaryota > Metazoa > Chordata > Actinopteri > Gobiiformes > Eleotridae > Bostrychus > Bostrychus sinensis. The sequence continues at coordinate 35,556,783 of CM036240.1, forward strand.
AAAAGTATGCTGCCTCCCATCAGGGGCAGTGGTTGAAATAAAAAGAGCTCACATTATTTTGGAGCTGTTGTGCCTGGCCCACTATTATCCACCTGGCCATATCTAACTAACGTAACCATAATATGCTCTTAACATGTAAACAGGAATATTTTCATTCCAGTAGCACATGTAAAGACCTTATTCAGAGTATGAGCTTAATCTGAACCTTAATCGGAATGTATGTGCCATGTAAACGCACTGTTTCATAAACAAGACCCAATGTTGTTTTTAATTAAGCAGCTGTGTGTCAAGGTAACTCCCCTCTTTGGTTCTTCTCCCATGGTTTCCAAAACACAAATTTTCCAAACGCTAACTCCTTAAATAATGTCCTATTTCCTTTGTCTTGCCCTCATGATGTTACTATGAACTAGTGATTGGGTTCATAAGCTCTTGAAATATATCTGGAAATCAGTTTCAAATGATTCAAATGATCAATGTGAGCATTTTAAAAGTTATGGTGTTACATAAAAATGAATAATTGGTCCAGCACATATGCACGTATGTTCTCGGGCCAACACATCAGTACATATATGTTTTAACCCAGCATGGCATCTCTTTATGAAGCACAGCCCGGACACTTTTCCACTGGACGATTACATAATGAGCTCATTGAAGAGGCTAATCCGAGCACCGTGTTTCCGACACCCCCAAATTAGCCTAATGAGTGCTGTCACCACATCTGTGAGCGTTACATAAGGGAGGGGAGGGGGGCATGGTTCAGTGCTGGAGTGGGCCGCTCCTCTCACATAATTACAGAGTGTCTGCTCCGCGTCTCAGAGAAACGACTGTGCACTGGGGAGCTCTGCAGGGCTCGTGTTCTGGAGGACAAGACACTTCCATGAGTATTAGAGGAAAGATGGTTGCTATGACAACTGTGGAAAATGGGGTAAGGATGATTGGCAGTTACTCGCAGGGCAAACACTTTGGGGGTGTTGACATGACGCTCACTATTCACTAATCAATTGAAAAAGTTTTGCTAAATAATGTTTTTCTTCCTTCAAAATTCTGTCAGCTGCAAAATAGGATCTATATGCAACCTTTGAAGTTTTACAAAGAAGTTATGCATTATTCATTTGTATTTTAACAACCTGCAGAATGTGCTGTGGTGTGACTAGAACATTTCAAAATATTAAATATAAACATTTTCAAAATAAGTCATGAGTGTCTGGGACAGTTCTTAAAGGTATAAAGTATATGTTAGTTGCTAATTAGTTGTAGAATATGTTCACACAGAATAAATGATTAATAGGTGATTTATAATGACCAATTAAGAGCTAATTAATCACAGATTATGCTAATTAGCATTTAGTTAATAGGTGTACCCTAAAATAAGTGTTACCAAGTTTTATCTTGTATTCAAAATTGTGTCCTGTGGTGATGTGAAAAATCTGTTTTTTAAACAGGCAGCTGCAACTAAACCTACAGGACCCATCTGTCATTTATAAACCAGAGAGACCTCTGGAGTTTAAAGGTCAAAAGGAACTGTTATTTTGTTATTCATTTTAGTAAACACCTCATTTTCTCAAAAACTGTTCACGTTATGAAGAAGTTTATTGTATTAGGCTGAGCAATTTGGCAATTAACAGTTCTTTATGGAGCTTGTGGAAATTAATGACAAACACAACAAATAAGTTTAAACTATAAAGATAAATGTATTTTTTTTTTTTTTTCAGGGAAAAGGGAAGTGGAAATAATATAAATGAAAAAATGACAAAGATCAAAAATATCAATTACACATTTAGAATTTTTTTTTTTTTTTTTTGGTTAATTTTCAGTTCAGTTTTTATTCCTTTGTCAAGCTTGTTGACCTTGACCTAATTTTACGTTGTTGGAAATTTTTTTAAATAAAATAAAATTGTCCGAAATCCAAAGATTGGGAAGAAGATAATTGTAAAGGCTCAGTCCTACCAGCTCACCATCATCAGGAGGGAGAATGATTACGAGAAAAAACCTGACCCCTGAATTAGAGGAGTTTCTAGCACAAATTTGAAACTAGAGGACGTATGGAAGCTGCTCAGTGAAAGCCAGACCAGACGCCAGAGCCCACAGCAGCACACAGTGGGAGTGAAGTAGGAGCTGGAAGTTACTTGTGTAGATCCACACATAATGTTGCTCTCTGACTGATGCAAGAGCGAATCAGAGGTGGGGTACTCCAGGTCATGTGACAGGTGTTATTTATATAGCACATTTAAAAACAACCTCAGTCAACCACAGTGCTTTACAAGTCAAGCAGTACAACTGATATAAACAAATAAACTTTAAAATAATGTAAAAAAGAATAGAATAAAAACAGTACAGACAACACTGCACTAAAAGCTCTGCTGAAGGCCAAGGTATCCGCTCAATCAGTGTTAAAAGCTAATGAGTAAAACAGGTCTTTAACTTAGCTTTAAAATGCTCAAGAGACTGTGCAGCTCTGATGTGGAGAGGGAGACTGTTCCACAGTTTGGGAGCTGCCACTGAGAACGCTCTGTCCCCTCTGCTCACAAGCCTAGAGCAAGGCACTTCCAGCAACAGCTGATCTGCAGACCTCAGAGCTCTGGCTGTGGTGTGTGAGTTCGCAGAAGCTCAGACAAAGACAAAGGAGCCATGTCATTAAGACTTTTAAAAACAATCATTAAAATTTTAAAATTAATCTTAAAATGAACTGGAAGCCAGTGCAGAGCAGCTCAAACAGAGCTGATGTGCTTCTGCTTTTTTATCCCTTTTAACAGACGGGCAGCAGCGTTTTGCACCCCCTGAAGGCGAATGGAGGCTCTAGACCAATATACGAAGAGCTGCAGTAATCTAGCCGTGATGTTACAGAAGCATGGAAGGCTTTTTCAAAGTCACTGGCAGGTTGTGCCTGTTGGGTATCCTGCAGTGTGACAGATGCATCTTTCACAAATTAAAATTCTGAATGTTAAAAATCTTGCATGCATAATTAGATTTAGACACAGGTCAAAACACAGACGTGCAGATCTAACATGGCAGGGCTGTAGTAAAAAGATTTCTGTGCAATTAGAGCTTTGTTTATGAGACTTAGAAAGTTTAGCACTTTTGCATTTACAGATAGATCATTTTACACACACAAATTCTATTATGCACGCACAAATCTTATTATGCACATGCAGAAAATCATACTAAGCATGTAAAAATCATATTATTTATTTACTCATTTTAAAATGGGATGATGCATATTTATTAACATGACCACATTAAAATTAATCAGGCTAATGTTCATCTGCTGTCTATGGCAGGTTGATGTTACAAGACATAGACAAGACACACAACAGTACATTAGACATGTTAAAATAGCCACCAACATTAGCAACATGGATTAATAAAGCAGCATGCAATAGCATGCACATTTAATATAAAGCAAATCGCAATACAGACAAACAAATCATATTACACACACACACAAAACTTGGTATGCAAGTACAAAACTTGATATCTACCCACCCTTTTACAGACAAATCTATTTACACGCACGCATCTTTTTTGCTACAATGATAGCCCCATAACTATTTCTTATTACCGACCTTTGCTGCTAAGACACTCTCCTTTGTTTTCCTAGCTGCAGAACTGTCTTATCTTCTCATGTTTGCAGGTTTTCCTCATCTGTAAAGTTCTGTGAGTGTGAGAGGAAGAGGAGAGGGAAACAGGGGGAAAAGCTGATGTAACGAGCCTGAACAGGAAGCTCTCCTCTGGGTGTGAGGCTGGGAAAGGCTGCCTGTGCTTCCAGACAGCTTTGGGTGTGAGAAAGTGTGGTGGCAAAACCTGTTATTTTTCTGGCCATTTTATGTACGCTCTCCCCAGGGAAAGTGCTCAGGCCAAGTATAAAAATCACTTTCTATCAAAAATAATAATATATTTTTTCCAGTGTCCACTCTCTCTGTCAGTCACACTCGCTGTCATATTGAGTCCATAGTGAGAGGTGCCACATCCCGCTCAGCTCTGTGTCACTTTTAACAGCCCAGAGTAAACCAAATAAATCACTGGAGCTGACTGTGAGATGCCATTTTCTGTTTAAAGTAGATGTTTACCAAACAGCCATGTGTTTATCATGGGTTACACTGATTAATTACATTTACACAGAGGGATACTCCAACTAGGCTCAGAGTTCATAAGAATAAATGCTAATAAATGTGTCTAATTTGATTGGTAATGAGAGTTTTATTATTAAATACCAACAGTAACACTTTGACTTTACAATATGATCATCATTGTATCATACATTACGAAGCTTTCACTTTGATCCTCAGGCCGGCAGTGCCCGTGTCACCATGGGTTCTTTTCCGGTACTTGATTATCCAAAGACATGGATTAGGCGTGTTAAGTGAATTGGTGACTCTAAGTTGCCCCTTGTAAGTGAATGAATGTGTGTCTGTCTGTGTATGGCCATTGTCCAGGGTGCACTCCACCTAAGACCTATAGGAACTGGGATAGGCTGCAGTGCCCGTGACCCCTCATGGAAATAAAGAAGAAAAGTAGTAATTAAAAGTAATTATAATGTTGTTGTTGTTGTTGTTGTTGTTGTTGTTTTTGTTTTTGTTGTTGTTGGAAATACTACATGTACCAGATTTCATTGTAACAGCACCAGGGACGGCAGTAATAAAATCAAGTAGTTTAATTTTATTAGTCAGTACCATTTCATAAAGGTCAAGACATTTGAATACTTTCCTGTTTAATTACACTTTGTCAAGCAAAAAAAAAACGTTCTTAATCTATTTATTGCGATTCCAAAAGAGCCTCCATGTTTCTTCAATTGCCTAGTTTAACGTGCAGCGTGTACAAAGTGATGTCACAAGGTTTGAAACCTTGTGACATCACTTTGTACACTTTGTGTTGCTTGCCTTTGTGATGTCATCAGATGCCAGCATGTCTATTATGAGTGAAATCTGAAATCAGATTTTAGTCATTCAGAAAACCAACGCACTTGTGGACAGACGCACATTGAGAAGTAGAAACTTTTAGTTGACACTTAGCGGAACAAATGGAACCAGCTAAATCAACCATGGAAAAAAGCAACAACACTAAAGAAAGAAAGAATCAGAAGAGATTCAAAACTATTCAGCTGCTGCCACCAGACAACGAGGACAGCGCTTGGGAGAGACACATCAGTTACAACCAGAAAGTAAGTGACTTGGCAAGTAATGGAAACCAAGATTCTGTGCAGGCTCCTCAAACCCAAACCAACATTTGGGCTCTGAGAAGTCAGAGAACAAAGCAGGAGAGCACACTTACACAGGCCAACATTCAGTTATCTCCTACAACTCAGGGAACGCCATCAAACCCTGACCCAATGAAGGTAATCGGTCCTTTAACTGGACCAATTAGTATGGAGCAAGGTCTTGGCAACAGGCCCAGTAAAGACAATTCATCTAATGTCAGTGCTGGGACATCTTGTTCTGAAAGCAAGAACAAGAGATGGCAAACTCCTAAAAAGAAAAAGGAAAGAAACAAGAAAAAGAGTGAAAAACCTCACCTCATTAGACTAGAAGGGGCACATGATAGACCTGATGTGGACAACTCTTCCCAGGGTGATGACAAAGAACCTCCTGCATCATTAGCATCAACATCAAAACCTGAAACAACACAGGCAGGTGATGTATGTTGGTTCAGGAGCTCAGAAGTCCCCAAACCCCAGCGAGAGAACCGACGATATTCTTCTCCACTGAGTAAACAAGAAGAGGCAGTCGACTGTAAACCAAATTTGGACAAGCCCTCCATGGTCAAGGCCAACAGATCTAGGTCTCAAGACCAAGACAAGACCAAGACAGAGGTATCTCAGAAGTCTACAGGGGACTAGAGGAAGAACTAACTCCTCAAAACCTTCGAGGCAGAGAATCAAACAACATTCAACAACCTTCAGTGAGACAGAAGTCTACATATAACACCATACCAAGTAGTGGTCCTTCAACTAAACAGCAGGTGAAGCCTAAACCCAAACCTAAATACAACGACCACAACCAGAAAAGGGACAAAAATGAAGGTTTTCATTCACAACCAGCGACATCTCAAGTTTATAAAAACAAGGGCAAAAACCAGAGGAGCTGTGAAGACAGAACCATGACTCCCAAACCTGCTTAGAAGGGGCCAAGCAGTTGGCAACAAGCCAAGTGTGAACACAACAAAGGTCAGTGCTGAGAGATCAAGTTCTCAGGGCAACACCAAAACTCAGGCTCCTCGAGCTCCACAAAAGGAGACAGTTTTTGTACCGGCTCCTCAACCTGCATTTAACATCTGGACGGTGAGAAGTCAGCAAATGAAGCAGGTTAAGGACCAGGAACCTCCTGCATCATCCAGCATCAATATCAAATCCTGAAACAACACAGGCAGGTGATGTATGTTGGTTCAGGAGCCCAGATGACCCCAAACCCCAGCGAGAGAACCGACGATATTCTTCTCCACTGAGTAAACAAGAAGAGGCAGTCGACTGTAAACCAAATTTGGACAAGCCCTCCATGGTTAAGGCCAACAGATCTAGGTCTCAAGACCAAGACAAGACCAAAACAGAGGTATCTCAGAATCTACAGGGGACTAGAGGGAGAACAACTCAAAATCCTCGAGGCAGAGAATCAAACAACATTCAACAACCATCAGTGAGACAGAAGTCTACATATAACACCATACCAAGTGGTCCTTCAACTAAACAGCAGGTGAAGCCAAAACCCAAGCCTAAATACAACGACCACAACCAGAAAAGGGACAAATATGAAGATTTGCATTCCCAACCGGAGACATCTCAAGTTTATAAAAAAGAGTGCAAAAACCAGAGGAGCTGTGAAGACAGAACCATGACTCCCAAACCTGTTAGAAGGGGCCAAGCAGTTGGCAACAAGCCAAGTGTGAACACAACAAAGGTCAGTGCTGAGAGGTCAAGTTCTCAGGGCAACACCAAAACTCAGGCTCCTCCAGCTCCACAAAAGGAGACAGTTTTTGTACCGGCTCCTCAACCTGCATTTAACATCTGGACGGTGAGAAGTCAGCAAATGAAGCAGGAAAGCGCATCTTTGCAGGCTAATGAAGAACTGGCCAGAGTTCAGGTTTCTCCTGCAGCCCAGGGCACTACATCAATCCCTGAGCCAGCAGAGGTAAATGGTCCTTCATCCAGAGAAGTTAGGAGGAAACATGGTGTTGTCAACAGGCCCAACGAGCATGACCATGCTGGGACATCTAGATCACAAAGCGATACCAATAATGACCCTTTGCAAGCTCCTTGCAAGAAAAAAAACAAGAGAAGGAGAGAAAACCTCAGATTGCTGTCTCTTCTCATTAGTCTAGAAGGGGCACGTGATAGACCTGATGTGGACAACTCTTCCCAGGTTGATGACGAGGAATCTCCTGCATCATCAGCATCAACATCAAATCCTGAAACAACACAGGCAGGTGATGTATATTGGTTCAGGAGCCCAGATGACCCCAAACCCCAGCGAGAGAACCGACGATATGAGTAAAAGACGCAATGTCGACTCCTCCCTGGATGATGACCATGCAAACCTAAATCCCGATGACCCTCCCACCCCCTTCCCTTTCAACAACTGTTAAACGCTAAACAACAAAACGTCCTTGTGATAATCTCCATCAGTTGACGGCCAGCAAAGTCAGTTTTTGTAGTGCAAGAAGAGCTTATCAGAAGACTCAGTTAAATTATATTATCAACATAACTAATAATAATTCATTTGAGACTTCAGAAAAGCTTTTTTGTAAAGACTGTAAGAAGTACTGGCCGGCAACTGATAACAGATTAGCTTCACAAGTTTCCCACAAGGACCCAACAGTCACGTTGACAAACCACCAACCACCCCACCCCACCCCACCGCAAAAAAAAAAAAAAAAATTTAAAATAAATAAATAAAAACTAAAAAAAAAAAACAAAACTAGAGTACATGAATCTGTGAATCTGAATATGTGAGAGATTTTTATGCTGAACAACTGCACATACAGTAAACAGGCTTTTAGGCAATGTGCAACATCTATCTGCCTATTTGCTTATTTAAAGCCTTCAGGAAAGGTGCAGTGTCATCACAGTAATTTGTTCTGTTAGTTTTGTTTTATTACTAACTTGACTTTGAATGTCTTCATGGGATGAGCAATGTGTTCTGTATGGAGTGGTACTTACTGTATTTATATGTGCGCTAATGTGTGTATGTAGTGTTGTGTATGAAAGATCTCTCTTTGATGTGTGTCTAAGGTGTTGTATTTGGATTGTTTATTTTGGTGATGTGGTCCCTTGTCCCAAGACAAATTTCTCCCAAGGCAATAGAGGCAATAAAGACAAGACAATAAAGGGATTGTCTTGTTATATTTAAGCTATCTCATTAAGTACATTTCTTTATTGTAAAAAGTAAAAGAGCACCTCCTACTAGGGCACTTACAAACATTTTTACAAGTTCTTAAATGGTTTTACACAAGCCTTATATTTGCTTTGGCCATTTTGTGGAACATAAAAACTCCTGTAACACTTTCAAACATTGCCAGATTTGGATCAATCCAATGAATCGCCTTCATACATTAAAGACCTGAGTGTAGGTAATGTGAAAGAAAAGATTGTCTTTAATAATGGCCCTCCAGGGCCACCTGCAATCTTATTATGTGTGTCAACATATTAGTTTTCAATAGACAGTATACTTCAGATCTAAATATACATGTATGTATATGAGATATAGACATGTAGTTCAGATCCAGCCAGGGCTTGGTGATGCATCTGAATACAGTTTGAACTTCTTTTGAATCTGCTCCCATTACTGCAGCTCTGTCCTCATTACACTGACATTTGAGTTTTACTTTCATGTACCCCCTGAATGTTCAAGTAAATTAGCCCAGAGAACTGTGTGTCTGTGAGCGCTGCAGAATGAGGCCCCTGGGAGCCAGGAGGAGCCAGCAGGGCCCTGTGTTAGCTTGTTAGCGCCGCATCCCCAACACTTCACTGTGAATGAGCTTTATAGTGCCCAATGCCAAACTGCAGTTGGAGTAATGGGAGAGCAGCAAAGAGGAGTCTAGTGGTGGCTGATGGTGTTTAATACAGAGGAAGCTCATTTAATCTTGGGCTAACTAGCAGCTAGTTTCCCTGCAACGTTGATATTAAATAAACAAACAAAACTTCAACAAAATTCAACAGTGCTTGAGAGTAGCCTTGTTTATTTAGAGTGTAACATGTACAAATGGTGAAAATGAGGTAAACCACTTCGCTTTACATTCTGAATTTATACTCGCTCCAATTCATCGCATGCAACGAAGTCACTACATGTAGCTGTCAGTCAAAATCTTCCACCAGTTCCTCCAATCATCATCAATCAGCTAGCATCACAGCCCACCGACTGCTCCATTCACTCTCAGAGACGCTGAGCGTCCAGGGACGGGACAATTTTAGCACATTTATCCAATTAGTATCTTTCTTTTTTGTAATAAAAAGAAAAAGGCTTGCTTCTCTCTCAGAGATCCAGTGAAACATCAGTAGGATTTATACAGTGTCCCAGCTGCTCTGAAGTGAGAGGAGGATCACGTCGGAGAACCAGACTAAACAGCTGTTTAATGAACCACATACTCACAAAATAATAATAATAATAATGATTATTATTATTATTATTATTATTATAATACATCAGCTTTATATAGCGCTTTTCACGAGATGTTACTGAGGGTTGAAAGCTTGTTTAAAGTGGTAGGTTTTTAATTGTTTTTTGAAAGTTTGTAGAGAGTCTGAGGCACGGATGTATGGGGGGAGAGAGTTCCAGAGGGTGGGGGCAGCGAAGGCTCTGTCCCCCAAGGTGCAGGGGCATTGACACTTTCAGGACTGTTACAGAAAATGTGTGCCTAAAGCTAGAATTAAGGATGGGAAAAATACTGTAATGTTTGGTGCCTCAGTAACGTAAAAAAAACAAGCTGTTACTATGGAGTCTTTGACCTTACTGTCCTATACATTTATTTATCTGTGTCTGCTTATTTCTCTTAAGGAAGATTAGGATTTTGCATGGCCACAGTTGTGAGAGTTCTATTGTATGGTTCTGAGATTTAGACATTAACCAAAAAACTGGAACGATCACTAAAGGGTATCGACACAAGAATGCTTATAACAATATTCAATGTTAGATAGTAGGACCATCTCAAATGCAGTGCTGTAAAATAAACTTCTGTTCGTCCGTCTGTTAGTAACAAATCAGCTGCCAGACAAATGGCTGTCATGGCTTACTGTCATTGTCATTGCAAAATTGTTGCAGGAAACAAAGTTATATTGTGTGAACTTTTTCATGGGCACAAAAACAAGGAAACACCGACATCCTCGACATACTGAAAAATTATGCTGGTGGCAACTCAAATGAAGAAGACACAGATGACTGGAGTGCAAGATAGCAGGCTCGCCTTTGGGTGGCCGAAATAAGTAAGTTAAAGGTATTGGAACCTACCCCAGTAAGTACAGGAGGGGCTGACACAGAGACACAGACAGACAACTATTCACTCACACTCGCACTTATTCACTAGGAGCGATTTAGAGTCACCAGTTCACCAAACACAGTCCATGTCTTTGGACGGTGGGAGGAAGCTGGAGCACCCGGAGAGAACCTACAGTGAAACAGGGAGGACATGCAGACTCCACCCAGAGGACTGATGTCATGACCTCATGAGCTCAAGGACCAATCTCATGATTTCTGCCACTGTACCACTATATACTGTATATTATCTCTCTATCACAACAACAATAAAATAGATTACTTCATTTTAACCCTTTGTTGTGATTCATCTTTGCCTGGATGAATGAGAGTCTTCACAGATATTATCTATCTATATTCTACATTTTGGATTTGTTGGGCAATGCAGCATCCCCTCTATGTAAAGGAGCAGCATCTCTACTTAGAGCCTCTGCAAGATTACAGAGCTCTTTACTTTATCTCTAAAGGAGTACCCAACCACTCTGCAGATGCAACTCATTTCATCTTATTCTAAAGTAACAATACTGTTACTTGAGTGCATTGTCTGGCTACTCTACCTAACTTCCCTTTTGGCCCATAGCTTTCTTCACCCAAACATACTGCACCAATCCATCTGTTAACATCCCACTCAAAACCACCCTTTGTGGACTCATTCATGAAATTGGACATGGAAGAGCTGGCTCACATCCCAGTTGCTTCAAATTCCACTGCAAACCATCCCAATACAAGCTTAGGCCAAGGTTGAGATAGACTTTATGGTCACTGTAGGGAAATTTCTCCTCTGCATTTGACCCATTCTTCAATGGCGCTGGGCCAACCTGTCAGGAGCAGTGGGCACTGTGTCATAACTGCTGCTGTTGGTCTTTTGTTTTTGCACTTATACCGTAGTTATTGTTTCTTATCTTTCTCTTCTCCAATAAACTAGATTTTGTCTAGTTTGTTTTTAGTGTACATTGCCTTTGAAATATATTTAGTATTTAATGTATATTGAAATTATTGTAGTCTTTTCTATTTTATTTACATATTTTTATTTAGTCCTATTTTTTTATCTTATTGGATAATGACACCAATATAAGAGAGCAGAAATAGCATTTTGATTCCCCTGTGTGTCTGTACATATAGAGAAATTGACAATAAACAATCTTGAATCTTGAATCTTTTCCAGACCTTGAACCAGGATCTTAGAGGAGGTCCTGATCTCACTGACCTACTGGTAATATGAATTGGCTCCTACTCCATTAGTACAGTGACCACACATGTCTCAGCAGATCTCCAAAAAAAACTCTTAGCTTCTCCAAAACCACTACTACTTTTTACTACTGAACTACAACTGATTTTTACCTCTCTGCAATACAAAACTAGAATCACCCAGAAAAGCACCAGGTGGGACCATCGCCAGTGTCTTACTCTTCAATAGAAATGATATAGCGCCCTTTAACAAATTAGTATCTTTAGCCCTATCTCACAATGGTCCAGAGAACAAAATTCTGCATCCACATGGTATTAGAACTCAAAAACAACCTTTTTTTTCCCTTGATCCAAAACTAACATTTCCTTACAATTCCACCAAATTCTAACCACTGCTAACAGCTAACCAAACCTAACCAGTAGCCCAGTAACATTATCTCATTATCTTATTCATATACATTATATACATTATCTTAGCAGAGGTAACAAAGTGCCCTGCAGCAAGCTGGCCCCTGTCCAGGGTGTACCCCACCTAAGGCCCAAAGTTACTGGGATAAGCTCCAGTCATCCACGACCCCTAACGGGAATAAGCGGAAGAAAATGGATGGATGGATGGATGGAGGTAACAAAGTGTTTTTAATGAATGAAAATACTCCAGTGAAATATGAGGGAGACTTTGCCTAACGTAACCCTGAATATCTCAGTCTAATTACAGCAGGTTGAGACATTCATACATAATATTATTGTCTGTCTGTAGTCTGGTGAAATCATGAGTAATGTGCTAATAAGCTGCCAGTGCTGCTGTCAGAGGGAGAAGAACAAAGATACACAGATGAAAAGAAAGATGTTCTGCTGAGCTTCTGTCATTGATACTGCTCATGACACTAGGCGTTTCTGATCTATAAACATGTATATGTAAAGAACTACAGGCCTCAGATGACATGGCTCAAAGGACTGCAGCAGGAGGCCCCATCTCCAGCTGGATTAACAACAGGTTTAACTTACTGGCTACCAAATGTACGTTATTTGGTGAGGCACTTTTCCCCTGGGGCGGTACAGCACTTGTCGGGACGGTTTGGGGGTGTTTCCACTTCCCAGAGCGGTCCAAAGCAGCCCCAGAAAGCATACCAGTGGGTGTGTTAGCTCAACTTTGTACGGTGGCCGTGAAGGGCAAGTTACACCAACAAAATCAAAAACATGCAAACAAAAACTGAAACACACACGAATTTGAAAACACACACGCAAATTCAGAAATACACACACAAACTAGCACACAAACTCTGAAACACCACAGCGAAAACTAAAACACAACAGAAAATGCTCATTTGCTGTAGTGTTTTAGTTTTTAGGGTTTGTGTTTTCAAATTTTTGTTTGTGTTTTTGAATTTATGTGCATTTTTTCAAATGTTTGTGCATGTTTCAGAATTTGTGTGCATGTTTCTGAGTTTGTTGGTGTAACTTACCCTTCAGGGCCACCGTAACTATGAGTCATTTCAGCTCCATGCATGAAATGTAGTTGATAATAGTTACACATTTTTATCTTCTTTACACTTTACAGTAATATCTGACCCCACTGTCCCTCTTCTATGTGTACTATCTCCTGTATGAGCTCACTTCCTAACACAGCGAGACTTCACTCCACAGTTTCATTAACAGAACCATCACGTCACCAGTGTTTGGCCCAACCACACACAAAGCCTGACTAAAACCCATTAATAATGAGAATAATATCAACATCAGTCACAGACAAACTGATGGTGGGCCTGGCTTCTGACCTCAGCTTAGGCAAGAGCGCGTAATGAGAGGATGATTAGGAAAATGAGCGGAGGAAGTTGAAAGGGCTTATTAGAGAAGTGCTGATCGGCTGTCTACACATGTTCACATTAGTATTTTCATGTTGCAACACTCTTATAATAGATGACAGATGTGGTTTAGATCAAGCCTAAGCCACAGACCAGTAAACATGAATACATTGCTGGGTTCAGTGGTTGTGGTCACAGTGAATGGCAGGAGAAGTGCTGGGTTAGGCTTAATTAAGGTCAGAGCTAATAACAGGGGCATGTACTGGAGTAGATGTAGTAACACAGATAAGAGAAGCAGTCTGGATGTGGGGGGGGGGGTGGAAATGTGCGCTGTGGTTTGTTAATTATAACTCGAAAATCATAATTTTATGTACATGTATGTGTAAAGTTTGCATGTTACCCCTGTGTAACCGCTGATAATGTAATAATTGTCAATAATGTAATACCTGCCACTAACGTAATAATTTTGGCCATTTTAAATAAAATAAAGCCAAGAACGTAATAACTTGCCAATAAGGTAAAAAGGTTTTGAGCCAGTAATGCTGACTATGTAACATCCAACAGAGACCCTGACAACATAAAAAGTCTCTTGGATAAGAGAAAAAAACATCTAAAACTCTAAGAAACCATGTCTGTGTCTTCACAGACATACCTAAGCAAATGAATAATATTCTGAACAGAACATTTACAAAAAGCATTCAATCATAATTAACTATGCCACCCACTAATTTTCTTCTGATGAGCAAACTGCACAAAAGTGAAAAAATAAAATAAAAACAAAAAGAAAATATCTCATTTCCAAGAAATGCACTCCCATTGATGAATTGTAACAATATAAGTTTCAGTTATTACATTATCAATAGATATTTTTATTGCTAGGCCAATAACGTATTGGCTCATAAACTTTATTACATTATTGGCAAGTTATTACGTTATTGGCTTTATTATGTTTAAAATTGCCAAAATTATTAGGTTATTAGAAGTGGCCATTATTACATTATGGGTTGCACTCACCACATTTACATCCAGATCATGCTCACAGCAGTGTTTCCCAGCCAGGGGCCCCTCTAGGGTATGTGAGCACTTTACAGGGGGTACTTGGAATTATTTCACTATTTGATAAAAAATATTTGCCATCTTTTCATATTAAACTAAAGAAACAGTAATCATAGTTTTTCTAATGAATATAAACGGTAACACGGTAACTCACACAGCCACCATAAATGCATCAAAGCTACAACAGACAAGCTTTCACTTTTTAAGAGAGGACCAAAGTAAAACACAAGCAAAGTGTGTCTTTGCTGATCTTAAAGTGTGTGAGTATGGTTTCAAACACTGGACTAATGCTGTTCTGTCTGTTTAGTACTGAGTGCTGGTGCACGCCTCTCCTAGTTTAATCAGAGTATGGTGTTCACATGCATACGTAACAACGTAAGCATAGTGAGTGTTCCAAAGTCCAGGTTCCTTACAAAGAATGACTGTGATATTCACAGTCACAAGAAGAGCATGGCAAACTAAACGTGGCCTTGGTCAGATTTAGTCTCCTTTTATGCAATCCTCCATTTGGTTTTGGTTTGCGTCAGGTCTAATATTGGCAGTGTCTGACATATTATTAGAGCCACACCGCTTCCTAGGTTCCAGGATCCTTCTTGAGCAGGGCTCCTTTGGGGGAAATCTTGTCTTCAGCTCCTGTCCAAGGTGTTTTCAAACTGCACTCCCTTCAAAGGACTGACTCCTAATGGACCAAAGATGGATCTTTGGTTCTTCTGTGGTCTTGCTTGGTTATACATCATATTTTTAATGTTTAATAAAGAAAGAGACATAAGGAAGCATAACTTTTCAGCATCTTTTCAGACCACATTATACCTTTTATCAAGCTTTCTGAATTCATTCAAATTTTATTGTAGATTTTACAGTAACTTACTGGAAGCTGGTTGCCAGTAAGTTACTGTAAAATCTATTACAGTAGTGTTACTGTAGACTGATTTTACAGTATTACTGTAATCACAATCACAGTAGTTCTACTGTAAAATTATTTTACAGTATTACTGTAATTTAAAAATACAATATTATTACTGTATTATGTTTTACAGTAATTACTCCAACCATTGTAATATTACTTATAGTAAAAATACAACAAGTCTGTCTTAATTTTTGTCAGTTTATTAAAAATACACAAACATTTTTGTCTTACACAGTTGATTGGATAAAAATACATAAACAAGTCTGCCATAAACAGAATCACTAAAGATGTAGAACATCAAAATTAATATAACATTACTTGTAAAAAAGAATTTGTGTGGCCTCATTAAACACTAATTGTTTTCCTTGTGAACAGTGTGTGTATATTATCTGTAGGATGAAGTAGACTACACAACTTCATATTATTCATTACCCAAAAACAATTTAACAATATACTTCCTCACTGTTACTTGTGTCTTTTACTAAAACACAACAACATTTCAAATACACTGTTTTAAAATAATCAGCAGACTTTAAGTGAAAAAAATCCACTTTAGTATGTCCCAAATCCAGTGCTGTAATAGGCCAGGACATATCCAGTGCACAGATGTTTGTGAGGAGGTCTGGGCTGGCATCATCTGTCACTCACAGAATCTGTTGAACCCTGGTGCTCCTCCTGTTAGAAGTGTTAGCAGCTGAAGGAAGTAATGTCCAGGAGAAAAAGTTCCAGTTCACCTTTGGACTTGGAAAAAAAATTACCTAGATTTAGAAAGAACAGAAAAAAACTTAAAAGACAAAGAGAACAAAATATATTTTTACATTCAGTACAGTATATTCTTGATGTAACAGAGTGAAACAATATTCAGTTGTATTAAGAGATTTGGTCAGTTACCTGAGTGCACCTCCTGCTTCCTGACAGACCCATGTTTCTTGTTCATTTAGAGAAACCGTCTGAAAGTATAAAATAAATATTTTTCATTGATTGGACACAATATGAAGTCAGTGTTGTCAGTTGTCATTAGGTGCTGGTGTAGACTAATTTAAGTTGCTTAAAATTGTACTTGTAACATTGACTGGAATATTGACTTAAGCACATTCTATTTTTAGTGTTATTATTTGATTCTTTTAAGTTTTATTTAGTTTAAAACTTTGTACAAATTATAATTGTTAACAGCACAAATATACAAAAATCCTGTTATCATTTTAGTTTATGGGGTAGCTAGTACATGTAACTGATATTAGGAATATCAGTTGACTCTGCTAAGTTATCTAGTAAATATAAAAGTGAGTATAAATTTGTACAAGCTAAACAATGTTAAACATGTAATAATAATAATGATATAAAATATATATATTATAGATACTTACTTTTGTTAAAGTGTGAGTAAGGATAAAATCTGCAGGTCTCCTCTGTGTGGTTCTCTTCCACCGACTGAAGAAAATGTCATCTCACACAAATTTGCCAAATCTCTCTTCCTATTGGTCAAATTTTCCCGCTTAAATTCACTACTGTAATTTTTACAGTAGGTTACTGTAACATTATATTCCTCCCACAATTCAGTGCACATTACAGTAGTCTACTGTATAAACCTTTTACAGTAATGTACTGTGCATATTACAGTAAAATACTGTTGATATTACAACAATCTTTTACAGCGTATAGCTTGTATATACTATATACTATAAAAGCAATACTTATTTAAAATGTCTTTTTTGAGGGAGCTTTTGCTTTCTCTCTGCTGAAAAAGCTCAGATTAAGTGCCGCCCTTTAAGAACTACAAAGTTACTGACAGTTGGAAATTTTTTCTGAAACCTTTTTCCTTGTGTCCAGATCCAACCTGCCTGCCATGCCCACCTACTTACCAGCCTTTTATCAGACTGCTCCGCAAGCCATCATCTTTACTTCTGATTACAACAACTATTATTACTACTTACCTGAGGTGTTCTGCTTTTGGGATCTCATTTACAACCAGTAACAGTGAGCCTTATTCATGACATGTTCTCTTAGGAAAGTTTCCTAAGTACCCCTGAACTAAGAACTGCTCAAGAGAAGTCTACATTGGATTCTTGACATGTTCTCAAGCTCCCAGATTCTTCTCAGTGGAGCATGTAACTGAGAACACCACTCTCCTCAATAACATGGCATTTACATCGAAATGACTATGTAGTAGAACAAGAAATACCATCTGAACTCCATATATGGTCATAAATAACTTGTAACAACAACAATCAGACTGAAATTATTATTTTTTGTTTTATTATGAGATAAAAATATAAAACTGCAAAATTGCTATGCATAAGAATCCTCATACCTGGATTTGTTCTTACAGATGAACATTTTCCAGTTAAGAAAACATTGGTGAATGCCAAAATTCTCCTAAGAAGGGCTTGAGTACAAATGTGCAGAAGGGTTCATGAATGAGGCCCAGTATTTTTCACTTAATTTTCTAATAAAATATAAGTGCACAAAACTTATAATATGTGCCTTCTTAAGTGTTGTACAGACAAGGCAGTGCCATTAAATCAAGCAAGGTTTGGTCTCTATCAGTAAGATAAGGCAATAATACCAGCTTAGAATTTTAAAATTAAGCATCTACATTCATTTCATTCCATTGGCGCCAGGGTGGCTTAATGGTTAGCACTCTTGCCTCACAGCAAGAAGGTCCGTGGTTTGATTCCCAGACCGTGTGGGGCCTTTCTGTGTGGAGTTTGCATGTTCTCCCCATGTCTCTGGTTTGCTCTCCATCAACCTCAAAACATGAACAATAGGCTAAAACCCCCAGCCAGATACTCCTGACCAGGATCCTGGCTCAAGATCTGGAGAAGGGTCCCTGGGTAGCAGCCCACTGCTCCTGAGAGGTTGCCCCAGCGGTATTGAGGGATGGGTCAAATGCAAACAATGAATTTCCCCAACCGGGATCAATAAAGTATACTGAATGAATGATTGTTATATGTATTCATTATTTTTCAGCACAGGTTATAGTGTATGCAGCGAGAACTTAAAGCCAAATAAGGGTGTTTGATATAACGTTGCCAACTGGAAATAACTCTATGTAAGATACGTCTAAACCTATATCTGGTCCTCTGAGTTTCTCCTGAAGCTGACAGTGACCACAGCTCTCCCTGCAGCAGACATGACCCCTGCCTCCTCTAAAGACTGCATTATTAATAGTGCACAGGGTCACGGTCCTGTAGTCCCGGGCAGAACTGGGGGGGGGGTGACCCTGGACAGCCTCACTGTGACCCATGTCAAGGGTCAGCTCCAAAGACAGGAGTCAGGACGGCTGCTGTCACCAGGAGCTGATCCAGTGTGTCTTCCTTACTGTAGACAGAAGTACTCTCAGTGGTGTACTGTGCAGAGGAGGTACTGCAGTACTGGTTAACAAGACATGCTTGATGAGGTACATATGATCTGGAAATCTAAACTTTTATTCAAAAAAAATACTTGACTTTGAGCTTCCTAAAAGTATTCAGTAGCCAGGGCCAGCCCTTTCTATATTCAAACTAAGCAGCTGCATAGACATTAGAGGGCCCCAAGGCTTATCCATTATTTGCTTATTTTATTCATTTGCCAAATTTATATGATTAATATTCTGGTTATATTTTTCTGCTTGCAATGGCCAGTCATTTTTGCTGAGGGTCTATCTGAATGTGGGGTCCACTGCAGTCTGTATATTATTTCTTGGCCCCCCCTTACTGAGTTTGCAAATCAAAAATGTCTCAAAGCATTCATCTCCTTGCTCAGTCTGTGTTTTATTAAAATTAAATTAAAATGTTATATAGTAAAATGTTATGGTCTCAAAAATGACTCAGAGGCTTGGCCCCCAAACATGTCTTTCTTATAGCCCCCAAATGTACAGGACGGGCACATTCCAGCTCATTCATTTCATGGTAATAGTATGGTAATAATACGGTAATACATATTGATTAATACAGAATATTAAGGTAATAAACATGCATTTTGCTGCACAGATTGTGAGTAATGTCTACAAATAAATAAATGAAAATATAACTCACACAGAACCAACATTGGGTCTGTTGGTTTTAAAGGGTGATACATGTCATATATGCAGGGGATTGTGGGTTTGATCCTTGGGCCGGCTGACTCTCAGTCTCTCTGGATGGAGTCTGCATGTCCTCCTTGTGTTACCGTGGGTTCTACTCAGGCTTCCTCCCACCGTCCAGAGACATGCATGTGATAGGTGAATTGGTGACCCTAAATGAATGAATATATGTAAGTAATTCCACAGGAAATGACTTGTTAATAACCCATAATTACTATGTTATTATATATGTATTACCAGGACTTGACATTTACTTTTTTCTCACTGGCCACTGTGGGTAGTCTTTGGCAAAAGTTCATAGCCAATTAATGTTTTTACTAGCCACCATTCAATAAGTGGAGTTTCTGTGTATATTTTATAGTGTACATAGGATGACCAGATGTTCCTATTTAACCGGAACAGTCCCAGTTTCCTTGTCCTATATCCCAAAATATATCTGCAAAAACACTAATATGTCCCAGTTTTCGAACAAACCATGTCCCAGTTTTAACCAATTGAAATGCATAGGAAACCTAAAATTATTAATTTAAAGACTTTGTCACTAAATGTATTCACCACATCATCATTATCATCATCATTTTTTAAACAAATTGCATCATATTGAAACTTAAACCCTTACGTGTTGTACTCTGAATTACCTGACAGAAAATTGCATGAATTTCTGAAGCTTTATTGTCACTTGGTTAGTTCAAATGCACCAAGATTTGTGGAAATAAAATGTGTTCCCAGTTTTTGGGTCTAGAAACCTGGTCCGTCTAAGTATACAATAAGGTTACAGAAATGTAAATTTTGGTTTTATGCATGGACAGGGATTTAGCAAATAAAAAAATTGGTTTACCCATAGGCAGAATAAAATATCTTTGTGGCATAACATCTTTTAAAACATATAATATTTTAAAATTACATATTTTCTCCCCTTAATCATGATGAATTACTATATAATAAATGATGTACACTTGAGCATGAGCAACATAAATCCAGGCCTAACTAACTTTTAAAGTTAAGATACAGGCCATTGTATGCCTAAAATCCAACCGGCCAAAGTGGCAGTGGTAGTGTTTGTTTCACAAGCCAAAATGAAAATCTACCTGCATTTGGCTGGTTGGCTAGTGTTAATGTCCAGCCCTGTTTATTACCTTCTTACTACCATGCTATTACCATGAAATAATCGTACTGGAATTTAAAGTGCTACTTTATAATCTTCAGTAGTTTGGGAGCATATTTGAACCTTATTTTTCAAATACAGTCACTCAGATGCCACTAGAAAATGAATGACATACCTCTGTGATCTTTTTCGTGAAGACAGAGTCAATTATTATGCAAACTCAGAGGGGTGCCCAAACTTTTGCATATGACTGTATATGCATATCAGAGACGACTGAAGAGCACAGGGAATCAGGATGGTTGTGCCTCCTCCAATGTTGTCTCCAGGATAAAGAGCCTTGACTCAGAATGCACTGTTTGTACCTTGACAATAAACAGTAGCAGAAGAATGTTGTTTCTAGTTGTTTCTCAGCACATTTTCTACATTTTAGTCTGTTATGTAACACCATAAAATTACTTCTGACCATGTTTTCTTTTTTATTAAAAGATTTCAAATTTTCTTCAGATTTAATTTGTAAATTTGTTGTGGAACAATTGCTAAATGAATTTCAAATTTTACTTTGAGTTGACATAGATATTATTATTTAAAACATGCTTCATTCATAAGTGAAAAGTTATTTTGTAATTGACTAAGTAACTCATAAAGTTGGTAGAGTAGCCATGTATTGTTGAAAAAATATTACTCAAGAAAAGCTAAAAGGTAGCAAAACAATTCCTCAAATATACACTGTGTGGGTCTGAGCATACATTTTTAACTGTGCAAATCTTTTTTGACCGTTTTTTGACAAGCCAACAACATGTGTACTGCCTTTGGAGTGACTGTATGCAGCTAAACTGGCAATGTATTACAATGTCATTTGCGCAATATTCTGTGATCATAACAGTACAGTGCAATAAGTGTGTGTACATATTGTTTTTGTGGTGACAGCAATGGTTTGGGAGGGTTATATGTCAGTTGTGTTCCTATGTTTGTGTTGTTGCTTTGTATTAAAATCGAATAAACATATCTAAACACAACAACAAAAAATTCTTCAAGTAAAAAAAAAAGTATTGGGTGAAAAGTACTGAGTAACTGTTTGGATGTAACGTCTGATTTGTGTTTTAGTTTTGATGTAAGCAGACAAACATAAAATAATGAGACAGTTCTGCTGTTAGCAAACAATAAACAACATTTTGTAAAAATGAATGACATCTTTAAAAAAAATAACAGAGTAAGGCCCAAGAGTATTGTTACTTCAACATAATTTTACTCAGTGACGGCTGGTGGTGACTCTGGGGGCTAAAACATTTATAATACTACACAATACTCAGCAGCAACACCAGGCCATAGACAGCAGCTGCTCAACTTCCACACCAAGAAAATATTATTTAATACTAAGTTGTCACACAAATGCTTGCACATAACTTTAAGGTACTATTCCACAATTATAAACCAAATCAGACAATGCACAATAGCACCTAACCCCACTGTTTTATCCAAATACATATTATCTAAACAACCTGACAATGGTAAGAGGTGAACAATAACAGAAGGAGCAGAGAGCAGTCCATTAGGTTACAGGTCATGTTCTGTAAGGGAGAAATGTGTGGGTTATCTAATTTAAAATGCACTTTTTCTGCTGGACACTAGAGTTAGTTCTGTGCAGTGGGTGAAAGTAAAAAGTTTATTTAGTAACTTTTAGTGTATTATTTACTAACCTTTTTGAATCCTCCGCTACAGAAAACAGCTGAGAGTCTTAATATTCCTTGATTTAACTGCTAACGCTGCAAAAAACACAGCTTCATCTTCCATGTTGGCTCATGTTGTTGGCTGCGCACATGCTCAAACAGAGCAAAGGATCATGGTCTATGTAGTTCTCTCTGCTTTTTACCATGCTGCTGCAACAAAACTATGTATTTTCGCTTGGGGAGAATACTGTTTGATACCGACCACAACGATATCAAGAAACTTATTTTTCAGGGTGGCAGTAGCTCAGTTGGTAGAGACGCTTGCCCACTAACCTGAAGGTTGGCAGTGCAAGCCCCACAACTGGCAATGCATTGTGTGGGTAAGACACTTCACCCACCTTGCCTGCATGAATGTGGCAGTGTGACTGTGTTTGGTGGTGATCACAGGGGCTGTAAAACACAAAATGGTAGCCGCGCTTCCATCAGTCTGCCCCAGGTCAGCTGTGGCTTCAGAAGTAGCTCACCACCACTGAGAAGGACTTTCTGAATAATGCACCAAATTGTGAAGTAACTTATAGTGCCCAGAAAAGCACGGTATAAGACTAATGCATTATTATTACTTTTGCCATCGCGATATCGCAATATCGCCTACACCGTTACATCTCTAATCCCTGATAATAAAACTTTATGAGCATCTTATGGGTCATAGAGGCACTTTTTCCAGCACCAATTTATTACAACTCCAATCCACAAAGACCAAACTAATTATATATACACCAGAAAAACAATTAGTACCCTATAACTGGCCTGGATAGAGCTGGTTAACAGTCCAAGCTAAAGCTAAATTTACAAAGTTAGTATTAGGTTAGCCACAAAAACCCTCACTTTCCTCCTTAAATTTCCCATAAACCATTTCTACTGCTATGTAAATCAAAATACAAACAGTCACAATGAACTACTGTTAAGCCCTATACACAGGCTATAGCTAATAATGGTATTTTAATGAGAGCAATGTCCATGTTGCGTGAGACCGATAACTGAGCTGTAGGCAGGCTTTTGACTCTTTATGAGCGGAGACACTTTTAGAGCCTGAGGTCACAGGCCATAATCACACTTTGGGGTTTTTCTGAGGAGAGCTGTGGCCTTTCTCACGTCACTGTGCTACTTTCACTTTCCAGGATGAAGGAAGGTGGGCTTTTCTGCAGAGGGAGAAGAAGTACTCAAAATCTGAATGACTTTTATTCCGGTATTTTACTATCCTGTTACTTTTCACCTCAAAGCTATTGTAGATTTTTTAATGCAAAAAACACAAAAGCCATGTTAAAAGTATTGATCTATTGAAAAGTACTATATGTTTTGAACCAGATATGCTTCTCACACAGAGTCAGATCAAAAAGAATGCCTTATGCAGATGAGATGGATTTATTTATCTCCAGCTGCTCTCTCTCTCTCTCTCTCTCTCTCTCTCTCTCTCTCTCTCTCTCTCTCTCTCTCTCTCTCTCTCTCTCCTGAGTTTATTTCCTGAACTCATGACTCAGCGATGCAGTTGTTGACCCAAATCACACAAGATCCTCCAACACAGCACTGGTGTAGCGATGAGGCTGTAGTTTAGTCAACTACTGCAGGACTGCCTTGTAATTTGTTCCTTGTTCCTTCACAGAGCCTAGTAGTTAGCCTGGTCAGCCACAGTCCTAATTCCTCTTCTTCAAAGAATTAGTCCTGCTCTCTGACAAAACAAATGGACACATATTAAACAATTGTATAGACATACAACCAATCAGAAAAACTGGGCAGTACCAACATAAAGCCAATATGGCTTCTAGTGACATAAACCAATGCAAGTTAATGATTAGAGACTGAGCCTGCAGTTTCCATGTCAACACTGTTTGGCCCATTCATTTTACTTACTCTGATGCCAACTTATTAAAGTTGATTTGGTGTTCTCTGTAACTATTGTGGTCTGCCACATTTCTGTAACTCCTGTGCAGCAGAACAGACATTCAGAAATCTAGTATTATATTATTTAGCCTTTAGCTTACATCCTAATATATAGGCTATGCTAATTGCTATATTAAATATGATTTCAAACCAGGCTCTGACATTACACACATGTGGTCGAGTTCTTGCTTATTCATCATTTGCAATATTTTAAGACGCTAATTGCTATATGAAGAAACACAGTCTACTGGCTACAGAATATTGAAAAGTGCCCCTAGGTGAGGCGGCAGCGCAGTGTTAGCTCCAGCAGCCTACATGTTTATAGATGTAAAGGGTGAAGGGACAATTCAACTGCCCCCTAGTGTGCAGTGATTTGTATATTGATTTGGCATTGGTTTTATGCCAGATGCCCTTCCTGACACAACCCTCTTCATTTATTTGGGCTTGGGCCCTGCAAAAAAGTGCTCAGATTTGTTCTGAAGGGCCCTTGTTTAAGGTCTGCATTGGGTGCTGTTTTTTTACCTGGTGTTTGGTAAGTTTTAGTTCAGATTAGGTCTTGGTCTAGTTTTAGTTTGGATATGGAAATATAATACAAAAGTGAATATGTTCCAATTCTGAGTTAAAACAATCTTTTGATGAATTGCATGTTGACTAAGTACATATAAATTATTCAAGAATTTGGTGCAACAGGCATTTTATATTGTTTGCAGGATATAAAACCACAAAGGACTCGCCTTAAAATGAATAAATGACCATAAAAATACTAAGCAATTTATTTCACTTTCTTCCTTAAAGAAATAAAATTTAAAATTGGGTGTGTAGCAGTGTATTTAATAATAATAACTTTCTTTTTATGAGCAGGCACATGAGGACAACAGAATGTTTGGCCAGCATTTCTGCTTACATTCCCAAGAGAAGAAATAAACGTATTTGTCTTTGGCAGTGCAATATCTGTTCACATTTATTTACAAATTTATTATTCAAACATTATTAGGCCCAACAATGTAGAGCTTCAAAACTGAACCATATTTTTTGTCTGCTTTTTAAAATTCTCTAAATGGGTTACTAAATATTGCTTTTTTAAGTTTTTTTATTTTTCTTCATTATTGGGAAAAATAAGTAATGTCTTGGCAGATTTTTAAGACCACATTTGCTTGCAGTCTGTAACCTAATAGTGTCCCAGCTTTGAAAATGATCAAAGTAATGTGTCTAATGTAAATCAGCAATTACCTTTCAGGATTTTTCATCATTATAATTTATTGAGTGTCAGCTTCAGAGGGGGAAAAACATCATCTCACATTCAGTTTCCCATCTTTTATTGAGGCTGTTTCCTCTGAGGGCCTGGCTCTCACATCTGCTGCTCTGGTTATGATCCCACCTGCACCAAATATGAATATGAATAAATATTGTACCAATAAACTATAGCTATATGGATGGTGGAAAAGACAGACCTACTGTATGTGGGTGAGATGCTCTGAGAAGACAACAGCTGAAGAGTATTTTTACTTCTTCCTCATTTAGAGCTGTGGCTATTTTTGGTTTTTGAGATGACACCAAACAGTTACAGGCAACGTAACTGTGATTGGCACTCTTGATCAAATTTGAATGAACATCTGAGAAGGCCTAACTCAATTTTCTCTTGATCATTATTAAAGTTTGATTTAATAGAATTAAGAAAATATCACAGTGAAGCTCAAGTGGCTGTTATGCTTTTATTCATATTTTCTTGGTCGCCTCTAAAACAGCATTGCTGTTTTTACAAACTTTACAAATATTATTGTGACTAAAAGAGAACATTTTTAATAGTTACTCTACTGGTGCCATACAGAAATAGGTGAAGTGACCAGCAGAGGGCAGCAGAGCACAGGAGAATGAAGAGTGTTGCGGTCTTTTGAACACAGAGAGAAAAAAAACTTTTTATTTCCTTAAACTTTTTTTATGATGCATTTTATTATATCATTTACTTTAATCATTACATAATTTTACTGTAAAAGAAAAGTCTGTGAGGATTCAGTGGAAACAGAGCTTTACATCGTTTTTTGGATAAATGAATGAGAGCAGACTTGGAGTGGCCGGGGGTTCGTGGAAGAGGCGGAGGTTCATGCAAGCAAGTGTTTTGAGGTCTCAGAACGGTTGTGCCAGAGAATAGAGGATTACTTGCCTCAAAAGGCAGCTTAAAACATTCTTTTAAAAACCAGCTTTCTAGCTTCAGTGGGCCTAGGGCTAACTGACTGACCATGTATTATATGATGTCTTTTTATTGTGAAGCACTATGTGGCTGTTGTCTGAGACAGGTGCTATATAAATAAACTTTACTTACCTACTTACTTACTTAAACAGACTTGAATGAAGCAAAACACAACTCCAGGTATATAATTAATGAGTGAACATGGTAGAAAAAGAGGAAAAGTCCATTTTTCAGAATATATGCAGCCCCTTTGAGGGATACTTTATTGTCCCTGTGAGGGTGGGCTTTTTTTTTTCAGCATTTGACCAATCCTTGGTACTGGGGCAATCTGTCAGGAGCAGTGGGCAGCCACCCTGGGACCCATTTCCAGATCTGAGCCAGGATCCAGGTCAGGAGCAGCTATGGCTGGAGGATTTAGCCTATTGTGCACATTTTAGGTTGGCAGGGGAGTACCTGGAGGAAACCCACCCAGACACGGGGAGAACATGCAAACTCTACACAGAAAGGCCCCACAAGGTCCAGGATTCAAACCTGGGTAGAGAACAGATAATGCAACAGTGGTGTTACCTGAGTAAAACTGGAGTAATATGACCTGCACCAACACTGTAATAGACTTGGAGTGACCACCTGTTCCACTTTTGTTTGTACTGCACAGCCATTTAGTCCTCTGTCCCACTGTCCCACTGTTCCACTTATAATGATAATGTCCCACTTTTTTATTGGTGCTCAGTGGATCTTATAAAAAAGTGTGATTAAAGTTAAGAACAACAAGGTCAGATCACTGTTCCTTGTGTAAAATGTGAAATAAATATTTGTGGGCGTCCATCTAGCTGGGTTGGAATATAACATGTAGTTGGTGTTGCTCCTGTGTTTCAGGAGGGCCTGCTGTTGGGCAACGTAGAAAAACATTAGACTTAGGGATTTAATTTTTTATTTTAGATTGGCTCAGTTCCAGCTTTTTATTCCATGGATGAAAACAGCACATTCAATGTTTCATAAATTGTAGCAAGTATTTTTATCTAAATGAGGTTTAGACTCAGTAAGTTAGATAAACTTTTTGTCTTTTTTAAGACAATTGTTCAAGAAAAACATGAGCTTTTTTTGCAAGCATGCAGTGTACAAAAATCTTGCTAAGCTCTTGTACTGACACCAGTAAAATGCCTTTGAGCATTCAAGTGGACATTTTAAGTAATTGCATCTAATGTACATAACATATTTGAGACCTGTTTAAATGTATTTAAGACCGAATACTCCAGCAAATTTAAGATTTCAGGCCTTAAAGTCAGACTTTACAATTTAAGACTTTTTTTAGACTTTTTAAGAGCCCCCAAAAACCCTGATCAAAGCTTTTATTTCTCATCTCTTTTTTCTGTTCCTCCTTGTCCCACTTTTTGCACTTTTTCAGGTGGTGACCCTAAATACACTAGTGCCTATATGAGGAATAATTTTCAGACATATTCATCTTTTTATTCCCTTTTAAACACATCAGTAATCACATTTGACCAGATACACTGATTAAATACTGAGGCCCAGTTACCCACGGTGAAACCAATTGCTTAAAAGGGCAATTTTCTGCAAAATCAACTTTTCTGAGCTTATAATGTTAATAGTAATAATGTTGTTCCCTCATCAAAAACATACCTGGAGTTGTGTTTTGCTTTGTTCACGTCTGTTTCAGTAATCCTCTGTAGGCTCTAAAACAAAAGAAATTGCTAAAAGTGTTTTCTTATAAGCAGATGCTGCAGAGATTTTGGACGACTGTTTACTTTAGTACTGATTCTACATTCATTTCTTTATCTGCTTCATTCTCTGTTTAGCCTTGTGTAATTTGAGAGGTTTGTCTAACACTAGAAGCTGCTGATAATGTACGGTAGCTTTGTTTTTTCGAAAAAGTCAGTACAACATTTTGGACATCTCTCTTTGAATAAGACAGTTTGACACAAAAACGCTCCATTTTTCCTCGAGTATGGATAATCAGTCATCAAATAAGCAAACAGCAATGTGAAGCTCCACCTTTTCCAAAACGGACTGTTTGTGTTATCTAGCGGCATCAGTTATCCATCTGTTAGCATCATGTTGATAATAGCTGTGCTAAATATCCATTTTATGCTCTGTCCAGTCTCCACCATTGCCAGCAGTAGGTGTCAGACACATAATCCAAACATTCACTGTAAAATCAAAGTAACAGCTCCCCAACAAAAGATCCACATAAGTTATAAAACATGAAATACTAAAGCAAAGGTGTCCAAAATTAGTTTAAAAAGTCTGAAAAAAAACATAATCTAGAACGTTTAAACAAAGGTTAAACAAGATACAGTGGCACAATTTGGTAAAGAGGTAATGATGCAAGTTTTTAGAAGGTTATAAAGCACATTCAGTACTTTGGGTGTATGCATAATGCCTCTATGTTAAAAAATCTAGCAGTCTGCTGATTTTACTAGAGCTTCATTCAAATTACCTTTTGATTATTAGTTTAAATGTATTTGTATGAATCATAACAACATTCCCTTACACACTCTAACTCAGATGAAACATGTCTGTCCTGGTCTTATATTTTGTATTGGGTTGGTAAATTTAACATGAATTAATGGGAAAGCCCCAGAGCAGTTGCATTGGCTGCACTGCCTGAAGTTAGGTCTCTGGAGTCCTCTTTTAGGTCGGGGCCCATTCTCTGGTGCAGGGGTTGTAAGGGCCTCTTGAGTGGAAGACGTACTCCTTTTTTTTTTTTTTTACTTAAGTAAAAGCACAGATAAAAGAGCAATAATTTACTCAAGTAAAAGTATCACATGGAAAATTCTACTTAAGTAAAAGTATAAAAGTCCTCACGTTCAAATGTACTTGTAAAAAAGTAAAAGTATTTCAGACAGATTCGAAAACTAATGAATGTGTTAAATGTGAGGGATTTTGCTGAAAAACTGTGCTGAAAGCCAATGGTTGATGGTGCAATAGAAGAGACTGACTCTATAGGTGAGGTTTTTCTGAAGAGTACTACTTTACTGCATCTTTTATACTCATGTACTGTATCTACAATGACAACACGGCAAAACTAATGATTTTAAACCAAACGCAAAATACTTTTTACTTTAAACCAATTCAAAAATGTAGTGGAGTAAAAAGTATAGATACTTGCTCTAAAATGTAGTGAAGTTAAAGTAAAGTATCCCTTGGAAAATTTACTTAAGTAAAGCACAGACATGAAAACTCTTCTTAAGTAAAGTAACAAAGTACTTTTACATTACCAACTTTTGAAAAAAGGTCCAAGTTAGGGCTGAATGACAATGCAAGGAATACTGGCTGATGCACTGCAATGGTCACAGAAAATGGGTTTAGAAATTCTTAAACTAGATTAATAATACTTTTTATTTACTCAATAAATGACTTCATTTTTCCTAATTATCAGGGTCAGGGAGGCGACGGGTGGGTCCCCTCAACATATCAACTGATACTGTCATTTGGAAAAAAAGGTTGGGAACCAGTGGTCTGGTGTATGTCTAATCTGTAGCAACAGCCCTGCAGAAAAATAGCAAATGATTAGAACAGGGGCGTAACATCAGGCAGTGCAGCCAGGGCAACAGCACTGGGGCCCAGGAGGTTTAGTGGCCCTTGAGACTGGTCCTTATTCATTATGGGAATTTTATAATAATCAAGCATTTTTTGAATAATACTTTTTTGTGAGTTTGTATTTTATTTTATTACAAATTTTCAGCAAAATATTTTAAGACAAATTAATTAAAAACACAAATTGAAAAAATGTATATTTAAAGGTACTGTAAGGAGCATGCACTTGTACTGGTTTGAAAACGGTACTGCAATCTAAATCAAAACAGTGGTCTCTATTCTGATTGGATGAGTTTTAGAACCAAAACAAAAAAATGTAAACATGAACAACTTGGGCATTATGTAAAACACATTTTTTTCAGTGCAAATAATTCAACTGTACCCTTGTTATCAGTAAAACTAATACTTGAGTTAAACATGTTTACATCATATCTTGGCACACATGTGGGTCATTTTTATGAAATATAAAAAATATTTACTGCTCATAGCACTTGAAATGTTGTAAATGTGAAAAGTGTTTACAAGATGTTCTTAAAATAATGAATAAATGAAGCCTTTCAAATTGGGGCTCGATATTGAATAAAACCTGCTTGGGGGGGGGCCTTATCACCAAGTTATGCCACTGGATTAGAACTACATTTATAAGTACTAGTCAGCATCATTGCAATACTGTAATACTTTTAAAAAAATACCACTGCCATAATCTGCAACCAATAAAACGCTTCACTGTTGTTTACATAAAAGTATAGACTTGTGAAGAGCTGTCAAAACTGAGCCCACTCCTCCCGTGTTTCCTGAGGCCCCTCCTCTGACACAGCGCCTCTCTGTCTCTGCTCCAAACTTCTGCCTTCAGTCCTCCTCCTGCACGCGCATACGCCTCTGCCGCGCGCACGTCCCCTCCGACGCAAACGCTCCTCGCGCCGCTCGCTCCGCTCCACTTCAATCAAGAGCTGTCGCGCGAGGAGGAGACCTGTTGGATACGCTACAGTTTGGA
This sequence comes from Bostrychus sinensis, assembly GCA_020698575.1. Lineage (NCBI taxonomy): Eukaryota > Metazoa > Chordata > Actinopteri > Gobiiformes > Eleotridae > Bostrychus > Bostrychus sinensis. The sequence continues at coordinate 35,587,703 of CM036240.1, forward strand.
CTTCGAAGCTAACTTTTTATATGCTTTTCTTTTGCTTTTTCTTTGACTTTTTCCCTCTGTGGCACCTTTTCTTGCGACTTTAAAAGAGTTTTTAATTCAAACGACGTCGAACTAATGGGAGAATAAACTTTTTTTTTTAATGCTGAAATTCCCATTTGGATTAAAATTAGCGCTTAATGTGGAAAATGTATAATTCCGTGAAATAAAATAGTTCCCTGGACGACCGTATTTCAAGGTAAAGTCAGCTTTTATCAGCATAAAGACATAAATATTATCGTTTCACATCAGTTATGCCTTTTTAAGCTAATTTCTTTCATGTTGGAACGCTTTCTGGCTCGTTTATTCATCATGGCTAATTTGAAAAGTGCACTATTTAGCTTGTTTGGGAGTCAAATGGCGGGGTCAAGGGAGTTTTCTTGCGGTTTAAACTTCTCTCTTCTCCCTTTATTACCGGATCCTTTTGGCTTCTTTTACATTAACTATGATTTATTATATGGCAGTATATCTCCGTGTCGTGCTTTTTGACCTGCGGGCTTTTGCACAGTAAGTAAATCCAGAAGTCAGGTGCAGAATGAAGCTGGAGCTGAAGTCTAAAGATAGCTCATATAATGGGTTTTATAGACACTCTGGACTAGTCCCTTTAGAAAATGTGTCATTTATTCCTTGGCTGTGGGTTAAACACTGGAAGGGATAATAAGTACACTGTCCAGTGGCAGTAACTACAGCACATAAGCTGGTAGTGGTTAGCAAACTTTTCATACAGTGCCACTCCTGTACATTTGGGGGCTCTAACAGTGGCGTAACTTTGTAATATGGGGCCCCAGTGCAGGATTTCAGAATGGGCCCTAAAGTTTTGAAGCAGCTTTAGTACTACAGGTCCTTGCACGACTAGAGTTTGATGAAAAAAAAAAGTGCTAATTCATTAATGCTTAGGGACAATTTTGTAAAATTGTATTTATTTATTTATTCAATTTGTGTATTTATCTTAAGAAAAAACTATTTTTTTTTGTTATTTCTGTTATGAGTTTCAGAATTTAACAGGATTTAAAATTTTAATTATGTTAAAAACTCTGCTCTGTAAAGGAGCTATATGCTGCTCCTAATTATTATGATTATTTTAAGCAAAACTTGCCCATAGATGAACAAAGGCTCTCTCGAATGAGCCCCTACACCTCCTGGGCCCCAGGGCAGCTGCACTGGCTGCACTGCCTGATGTTAGGTCTCTGGGGTCCCCTTTTAGGTTGGGGCCCATTCTCTGGTGCAGTGATTCCCAACCTGGGGGTCGGGACCCCCTCTAGGGGTCACGACTAATGGCCCTAAGCAGGAGAGGTTTGGGACCAAGCTTCTAATTGTCATTTTTGAGACCATTTAAATTTTAATATATAACGTTTGCATTTAATTTCAATAAAACACTGACTGACTATTTCTCTAAAAGGATTAATGCTACTGAGACAGCAAGGGGGCCCCAGGTAAACAAGAAATAATATACAGTCAGACAGTGTATATTATGTACTGTGTTGTACCCCACGTTCAGATAGACCCTCAGCAAAAATGACTAGGAATTGCAAGCAGAAAATTTTAACTAGAATATTATTCAAATAGAGTTTCCAGTTTAATCAAATAAGCAAATAATTAATGTCTGTGGGGCTCTATGCAGCTGCATAGTTTGCCTAAAGGAAGGGCCGGCCCTGTTTTCATACCAAGTACCATCTCAGCTAAACCAGGACTAACACAGGACTAAACCAGGATCATCATAGGACTAAACCAAGACTAAACTAGGACTAAATCAGTACAAAACCAGAACTAAACCATGGTCAATCCCAGATCAAAACCCATTACTATGTATTAAGTCTAAACTAGACGTCCAAACTATGGGGGATCAAATGTGGACCGTAGACAATTTTTTAGTGACCTACAGGCTTCATATTTAATTGGCCTAAGTTGCCACAGGTTGCATGCTTAAAAGCATTATATTTGTGTAAGATGGACTAAACATCAAGGAGGAAAAAATGTAAATTAGTAGTTGGTCGCTAAAAACTTTAGTTTACTGTTTCCTAAGCCCGAATAAACGTGATTGATTGCAGAAGGGCCTCAAGAGTATGCCAAAGTACCCATGTTGCTGATTCACTGTGGAGGCTCCTGAAAGAAAGGGAGCAGCTGAATGAGACATCTTTTATGGTGAGATGAAACATGTCACCTTTAGTGAGTGCGTGTCCTAAGCATATATTTTGGTTATGTGGCTCTCAGTGTAAAAAGTTTGCCCCACCCTCAGTGTAAACCAAGGAATCTACAATTCAAATCTGAACTAAAGTCGGACTAAAACAGGAACAAAATTGTCTCAGAACTGCAAAAAAGTACCACTAGAAGAAGCCCGCGTTCCACAGTTTGAGAACCACTGGGCTTGTCTATAGTAACTCTATCTTAGAGGTTTTAGACTGGTTAAATTCTGGGTTTAGTGCTGGGTTTATCCTGAATTTGCACAAGTCTACTGACGTTTTGGTTAGGTCTAGTTTAAGTTAATTTTGATCAGAAGCTGTATATTTCTCATTTTAGTCCTGGTTTGATTGTGAGTATTTAGTCCCAGTTTTATTCCTTGCTTTATAATTTAGCCCTGGTTTGAGGCTGAGTTAGTTTTGTCTTACTCCTGGTTTAGTCCTAAACTAGTTGGACTAGTCCTGAATTGAGTTCTGGTTTAGTGATGTTTTACTGTTAGGGTTTAGACATTTAGACACACATTTAGTAAAGTGTAGTTGGTGTTTTTCATGTCTTGGCTTTAGTAGGGGTTTCACCTTGAGTTAAGTTAACAGATAATCCTTGAATACCTCTGGGTCTAGCTATGGTTTAGTCCTGGTTTGTTCTGGCTCAGGTCTTATTTCATTTTAAGTCTCATTTTGGTGACAGCTTTGTCTTTACTACTGTATTATTTCACATTTGAGTCAGTCCTCTCTCTCTCTTCACCACTCCTCCAGCTGATCGAGGATGTCCCGGGCCATGCTGCTGCAGCTGACTCTGTTGGTCCTGACCCTTACAGTGGGTCAGGTCCAGTCCTGTCCCAGGAGCTGTAACTGTTACCAGGCCTCAGAGGTCCACTGCACCTTCAGATCTCTGCTGAGTGTCCCCCCTGGGCTGCCCCCGCACACCCGACGCATCAACATGGGGTATACCAGCAAACCAATATTTTTACACATTAACATTACACAGAGGTGTTAAAACCCAACTGATAAAGGGCAAATCTAGGAAATCAAAGTTTATATGGAGGGGAGATTTACGCCGAACTTTGTTTAAGAACTAGAAATAACTGCATCAATCAGTAGGGTTTACTTGACGCCATGAAAAAGTCTGACTGATACAGGACAGAGTATATATACACATACTAACTCAATTGAAATTGAGGGTTGAGGATTGAGGATTTAAAATTCAGACTAACACACTTAGAAGATGAAAGTTGAGAGTCAAGCTACTGCACGTAGACAAACCTAGCCTAATTGGAACAGAACTAGGTGATCTGAGAATAAGCTAAAGCTCTGTGCCAAACTCCTGACCCAGAAGTCAAACAGAAGAAGTCTGCTAGAAGAAGCTGACTGCTGAATGTTGAACATGGCAGAAACTGGTGGAGTTTGTTTTAGGCAAATACAGAGGCACTCCGCATGCTGCCTGAGTTGAAGTAGCTAAACATTTTAAAGTAAATGGAGAGTAGAAAAACAAGAAATGGTCCAATAATCCACCTATTGTAGTGCAGGCAAAATGATTTCAACAATAAAATGATTACACTCCTGTACTGTGACAAAAACAATCGTCCAATTAAATTCAAAGTAAATTAAGTCAAAGTCATGTAAACATACTGACTGAGACATACAGGCATATAGTATTTTCCATCAATCAATCAATAAGACCACCATATTGCAAATCTTTGTCTAAAGTGTCTTTTTTTATCTTTCTTTAAAAAAAGGTACAGTATAATAGTATAAATAAAGTCACGTTATACAGACTATAAACATCATCGTAAACATCTGTGAGCTTTTTTGGTAACAGGAGTTTAGCAGACCACGGTGCATTTCATTAAACCAAAGGAATCAAAGATGATTTTGGAAAATAGCAACTGGCTGAAGACGTGTGTAGGCTGAAAGTGAGCTCAGTTCAATTGTTTTATAGGCACAGTCAGGCATTTAGACTTCACCATGTAAAGGATACTAGATACCAGTCAAACTTGTAGGACTTAAGTGTCCTTATAAATCACAGCGAAGTTTTACATGTCTGTTTTCAATTACTGTTGTAGCACCTGAATGTCAAATTGAAATGTGGCTGATGAGATTAGCATTCACATTCTAGAGAAGAGGCAAAGCCAAGTATGTTATAGAAATACACATGCCATTAATAGCATACAGTATAATACATATGTATATTATGTAAAATAAAAATAAAAAACATCTATCATGCTATCAGCTATACATGTAGTTCACAAACAGAATTGAAGTGGCTTTTATGTGGGTCGCCAAAAAATGTGAGTAATTTTACAAATGCTAAAAAAATGTTTGAACCTGCTCTGCTTTACAAGATACTCAACTGCATTATGGCTGATACTCTGTTGTATTGCCTTCTAGATTTAACAGCATCAACAGAATCCATAACAGTTCTTTTGCCGGGTTAAAGAAGGTGGAACTGCTGATGCTCCACAGTAATGACCTCCACCAAATCCCGCCTGCTGTCTTTAAAGACATGGCATCACTACAGGTAAGTCACAAATATAGGGTACTAGGTCAGCCTTGAGTCCCATCTAAACACTGCTACATTTTCAATCTCCTTGTTGTTATCTCTTCCCTTAAATCATGCACTATTCTTGGCCTTGCTGTAGCAGTGACTTGGAAGTGTGAAGATAAATATTTACCCTCTGGTGGCCCCACTTAGTTTAGTTTTACAGTTCTTCTATGGTGACTGCTAATGGCTACAAACAGGGGAAGTGCTGTGACCCCTTAATAGTTAAACTCATGACAAATAGTGACATAAACACAATCTTTCTCAGTGTATTTAACCATTGGCTCTTTAAATACAGTTAAATTCAAACCAGGAGAAAGTTGTCTTCAAAATTACTTTCCACTCTTACCTTAATTTGACCTCTAATGAGTTGTCATTTACTTGCAATTAGGAAATGGTATAGAAGAAAGCTGGTCTGAGTGTCTGTCATTAATCCAGTTCAGAGATCACACAAACAAAGCCTAATGAGTTTAGGCTCATCAAACAACCTAACCTGATAAACTAGTCTAGCTTATTTTGTTGTCATTTCTCTTCTGTAACACTGTTCCATAGCACAGTCACTATGGAAACTTATGCTGCAGCTCAACCTGGTCTGGAGCAGGTTTGAAGGTCAGGCTTAGCCAGTGTCCCAGTGCACATGTATCCCAAATTAAAGGGAGAAACACAAATTTTACAATTGCCCCGTAAATGTTTTATGTGATAAAGACTCATCCCATGTTTTGTGTATAAATTACATTTTAAGAGAGATACGCTGACTAGGTTGGTCTTGGGTTTACTCCTGTCAACTGTTGGACTCATTAGTACTAATTATGTGGTTGTAATTCTTGCTTAGTACTGGTTTAATCTGCGCTTTATTACTAGTTTAGGCTTGGTTTCGAGGTCTAGTTTTTGGCAAGTCCTAGAAACCATAAATTTTCCACAGGATGAATACCTTATCCACGTTGGCCCCCCACAGGTGAGCCTGTTCTCTAACACAGCAGTCATCTCTGATGCCAGTTATCTTTTGAGTTGACACCAGCATCATTTTTAGGAAAGGTTAGATTAAACTTGAGTTAAGCATTTTAGTCTTCACCTTTCCCTACGTGTCAGTCCATCAGTGTAAACATCAGTGTACACTTTCACACATGACCTTTAAGCTCAGGTCCAGATTAATTGTTAGTCTGGTTTGCTTTAGCTGCTGTGGAAGTAGTCCATTAAACTCTGGCTTAATTAAAAAGGGATGGTTCAGGTTCAGTCACAGTGGACCTGGTTTAATACCAGAAGATAAACTTTATAGCCTATATTCATCCCTCAGAAAGGAAAGTCACTTGTTAGTGCAGCTCATAAAGTCTTGATTTTTTGTCTTGGTTACGATAATGGTTCAGATTTTACCTTTGCATCTAGCAAAGGTTTAGTCATGGTTTGGTATCTGGTTTAGGCTGGTGTTAGGTCAAGGTTTAGTTTTTATAAGCTCTGAGCTCTTTTAGTCTAGATTTGCTTAAGGTTTGTCCTGCTTTAGTTTTGGCTTTTACCTCGGTTTTAAGTCAAGGTAAGTGATTCCCAAGTACCACAGAAGAAAACATTTGGCTTTCCAAATACCATCTTTACCTAAATGAGCATTACCAAATAAAGACAAGACTGGGACTAAACAAGGACTAAAACTGGACTAAATCAGGATTAAACTAAGACTAAACATGCTGTAGACTAAATCTGGACTAAACCAGATCTACACAAGGACTAAACCAGCACATAAACAGGACTACATCTACACTTCAATTCTAATCCCCAGTCTGAGCGGGTTAGAAATTGTGAATAAAACTTTCTCTAAATTAAACTAAATCTGGATTTGAACTGCAAAGACTCCTGAGCACCACCAGAAGAAGCCGGCGTACCACTAGTGGTACCTAGCCCACCGTGTGAGAACCAGTAGTCTAGGTTATTCCAGGTTTTAGTTAAAGTTTTTAGTCCTACTTTAGCCCTGATTCAACCCTGGCCTGGTATCACATATTTGGTCTGCACCCTTCTGCAAGATCTAATTTCCAGCAGATTCTTTGTAAATTATTCTCAACAAATCTATAATTGATGTGCCATCCATCTCTTCACAAGTGGGAAACAAACACAGTGGACCTAACTGCAGGGCAGAGAGAGGACTCCACAGGGAAGTGCTATTACTCACTGAGCAATTGTTGCCTTCATCCCGGCAGCAGATGCTGATATATCTGCTATAGTGTGATAATAGCATTCATATTTCTATGTGCTGACAACTTCACATGCTACATATCTCAACAGCTGGGCCTTCTCCTGCTCGGTAGCCTCCCCGGAGAGCACATTTATCATAACTGCTCATAAATATCATCTCCATAACACAGATGTCACACTTAGCCTAAATATTTAGAGGCTTAGACACTCCACTACTTGATGTGCAGTCCACACATTGTACGTTCAGTCAAAATGTTAAATTATAAATGGTCCAAGTTCACTTTTTCATCTCACTCTATGCTTTCTTCTTTTTTTTTTTTTCCTTCATCTTTAGATCCAAAAGCAGGCCGCAGAAGTATTTCCTTATGACTTTGGCTGCTGTCATATTTGGTTTTGGATTGTGTTTGTCACCCAAGCAATTTCTGCTCAAATTCCAGTCATAATGTTTATTAGAAATGTGATTTATGGCCATATGGTGTCCAGTAGGCTTCTGCGACATATGTCTCTGTTCTGTCACTTTAATTTTGTCTTCAATTTTATTTTCCATGGGTGCTTAATATTCTTATACAAGCAAGAATCCTAATGTTATCAAGAAAAAGAAGATTTACAGACCATTTTGTTGTCAGATCCCAAAACTATATTTGGTGGCTAATGCTAAATAGACTATTGAAAATGTATTGCAACACATTAAAAAATGCATATTGTTCTTTAATCAAGCTTTTTCTAATACATTTGGACACCTTTGCATCAGTATCTTACCTGTTATAACTTAAAATAACGTTTATGTGTTGAAAACAGTCTTCTTTTGGGGAGCTTTCACTTTGCAGAAATCGCTTGGATTAGGTGCCTGTCCCTTTTAGGCCCTGCCCATTTTACCCTGGCAGCTTCAGTCTCTTTGCAGACAACATAGTTTAGAGCAGTAAACTGTGGTGAAGGACATGAAGGGCTATAGGCTTCCTCTGACTAAAGCCCTCTACAGACACAACTGCCTCTTGTTCATCTCCTCGCCACATATGAATAAAGTTGGCAGGATCTGCGTTTGGACATCAGAGGAGAATATCTGAGTGCTTGTACGTAACAGTGTGGGACAGACAGAGCATGATGTAATAGCTAATTAGCATGACTATTAGCAACATGAAGCTAACAGATAGTTAATGAGCTAAAGTGCTAAAATGACCGGTACTTAACCGAGTTCTGTGGTGGTGTATATGGTTTAGAACAGTGGTTCCCAAAGTGGGGTACAGGTAAAAAGATGTGAAATCATTTTAAAAACATGATTTGCAAACAGTCAGTATGTTTTTTGTATATTTGTATGTCTTCTCAAACAAAAATACACATACTCTGTAGTGTTCAGGAAATTATTATGTTGTTTTTATTATTAATATGCTTTAGAAACAGTGCAGGAGCACTTCCTGGAGACGGCGGGGTTCACCTGTCTACATAGAGCCATGAAGCTGAGCGTTTTCAGCTCTTAAGAAGGGCCTCAGCATACAGGATGACTCAAACATGTGTGCATGAAAAAAACATGCTACTCGGTATGTTTTTGAGAAGTAAACAACATGGAAAAAGCTCAGCAAAATCTAATTTAGCAGAATAGGTCTCGTTTAACTGAACTTATTGCATCACAGTGTGCATGCATTTATGCTGTTTACAAACGCTACAAAAAGTTGTAGGAAATAAGTTACTTTGGTCGGCTACAACTTTTGTGCAACTAGGTCAAATCTCTGGGCGATAATGCCCTAAAAATAAAATCCTGATTATTTTTCATTTTCAGACAATTTGCATTAATAATAAATTTTGCCTCCTGTTATATGACCTCGAAACAAATGAGGGATTGGGAAACTAGTTTCATTTGTTATTTAAGACCATGTTTTTTTTTTCCTTTAAAAGTGAACAACATAAAACAAACAAGTAACAATGCATCAGTCAAAGCTGAAGTTGCTTGTTAATGCTATTGGGTCTCTGGTGGATCTGCCTCAGTATCTCTGTAGCAAACAAAAAGAGACTAGTTTGATATACATGCAATACAAGTTTTTTAATGGGACAGAAGTTGCATAAATCACGCTATTATATGGAACCATATGGCTAATTTGCATTAAAAAACAAGCATGGCACATCACACACATACTCAGCGTTAGAATTTACATCAGAATTTACTGCCACTTTGGGCACCTAAACCATACCATACGTATATCTGCATGTGGTCATGTGTCTTTAACCTTCTCAGCTTGATGGTTGATTTGTGATAAACCAGCAGATAGTCATTTTGATTGCCAGTGGTATTTTTGCATATACTTATACAGGATATTTTAAAAGTAAAGTTGTTCACAGGCAAATGTTGTTTATGAACTTCTGATTATCTGATTATGGAAAGCAAGTATATGACTCTATAGTAATGCTATTTCTCTGATGCCCTGTTGCAGATCCTGAAGCTGAGCTATAACAAGCTGAGAGAGCTGTGGTCTCCTCATACCTTCGCGGGCCTGACGTCTCTGCTCCGGTTATACCTGGACCATAACCTGCTGCAGTTCATCCACCCACGGGCCTTTCTCCAGCTGCCCAGCCTCCGACTCGTGCGTCTACAGGGGAACAGACTGCACCAGTTGCACCGCCAGGCTCTGTGTACTGTGTCACTGCTCAACACATACTACTTCTCTACTCTCAGGTCAGAATATAATACAGAACTACTTCAGTATGGTATGCCAACTGCAAACAGCAGTCATCATTAGACATTACAATATCTGCTGTGTGCGACTGTTTTTTTCTTTTAGCATTCTGTAATGAAGGTGATTTGTTAAAAAAAGACATTATGCCACCATCCAGGCTTGATTAGCTAAGATATTAATAGACTGGAGGGTTCAGCGCTTACTAAAAGTACTGGCCAACCACATGCTCACAAATAGAGAGGTCTTGAGTTAGCTGCTGGTCAACACCACTTGTCAATTATGCAGAAAAATGTCTATGCTTACACAGTGCAAAAAACAGAAAGGGTGAAGCAGTTAAATTGCAAATTAATTCATATGAGGTTTAACAAGACAGAGATGAACATGGTATCACATTAGTCTAGCACACACGTGATAATACACTTTGTGGCAATTCGTTATGTGAGTGCTTGAATGGAATTAAGGCATGGATGTCTTTAGACTTTTTGCACGTCAATGATAATGCTGTTCATTTGTAGGTTTCATTGTGCATGTTGTGCTTTGTACTGCTCTGACTGGAGATTAACCCCTGCACTTGGATCAAATAAAACTATCATGCTACAATATGAGAGCTAAAGCAGCTGATGTGGAGAGGAGCAGCCCTGAAGTATACAGCAGGCATTTCATTCAAAAAATCATTATTACAGCAGCACACTTTTACATTATTGCTTACTTACAGAAATACGACTGTTGAAAAATTTGATTTACATTCTAAAAAAAGTCACATAAGTTTGGTTGCAGTCTAGAGCCCTGAAAGAGCAAAACTCTAAAACTTTTACAAATCAATTTTTAGGGCAACGAATTTGGTGACAAATCTGCCAGAATATTATTTAAAAAAAAATTATCAGTAATTTTCTTTTTTTTTTTTTTTTTTCCAGATGATTCCTTTTACAATATGCATACAGTCCAATTCAATTTTATTTCTATAGCTCAGTATCACAACAACAGCCACCTCAAAGGGCTTCACCAACAGTTAAACATAAACACACAATCATCACAAACAACAACTACTCTAAACTAAACAGATTTAGGACATATCTGTCCTTAGACCCTCCTTCTCGGTAAGGAAAAACTCCTAGCTGTGGGGAAAAAAAGAAGAAACCTTATGGAGCCCATATTGAATGAGAGATCCTCTCCCAGGACCGACAGGCAACATGTGTCTATGACTGTTAGTTCATTAGCTCATCTATAGGATCATAGTTCAGGTCTGTAATGAATGCAGCAGGTGGGCTTCATCCAGACAGGGGAGTGGGGGTGAGGTAGAGGTCCAGGAAGTCCATATGAGCTGAGGTTAATAATCTACATTAAATGATTGAACTGTTTTATTTAAATCCAAGAAAATATAATGTATGTTGTTTAATCATAAAATTATACAGACAAATAAATAAATATCCAGCTGCTTTCCAGCACAGTTCAGCATGAGGTGAGATAACTTGAGCTTGATTTTGGATTTGAAGATAGTAATAAACATGATAGATGACTTCCTCATCTCAGGCCTGTCACCTACACCGTCCCTCCTCTTCCTCGTATATGACTTTGATTTGGCTTTGACCTTTGTCTTATTGTTTCTCTGTTTTCCTCCACAGACACTTAGACTTGTCCAACAACAGCCTGTCCACCGTGCCCAGAGAGATCCTGGAGACAGCACCCCTTCTGGAGACAGTGGCCTTACACTCTAACCCGTGGAGCTGCGACTGCGGGATGAACTGGCTGCTCTCCTGGACTGTGGCTCATCCAGGTGACACGGATAAATGAGTTTCATAATGCTCTGGCTCTATACTACAGCATAAATGAGGGTTAAGCCATCTGGTTTTAGTCACAGATGAAAGAATAGTTCTAATTAAAGCTGGAGGACACCGAATTACCAAAAAGACACAACAGTAAATGTGTGTGTGATATGTAGCTAGTGTTTGTGAGTTTAAAATGTATTCTTTCTTGAAGTTTTACCCATTTAAAGAGTTACCAATTATAAGTTTGAGAAAACCTTGCCAAGGACACAATGAAGACAACAAATACTTGCTATATATTATTGTCATAATAGCTGTTGGGGCTGTTGTGAGATCAATCCACACATGCATGTGTTAGGTGAATTGGTGATCTAAATTGTCCCAAGTGGGTGGATGTGAGAGTGAATAGTTGTCTGTCTGTTTTTTTTTTCTCTCTGTCAGTCCTGCAACAACCTGGCCATTGTCCAGGGTGTACCCCTCCTAAAGGCTCACAGTTACTGGGATAGGTTCCAGTACCCACAACTACAAATGGGAATAAGGAAAAGAAGATAAGAGAATGAATGTGATAAATGTGATTTGCATTATTATGTAATCCAGCATAGTGTTAAAAATTAAATTATAGACAACTCACACATTTTTAATATTCAATTCAAATCAACTGTTTTTAAAAAGTGCCAAGTCATATCAAGCTTATATGAGCCTCTGCAGACTGTGGCCCTGGGAGAGTGGCCGCCTGTGAGAATAGATTCAGAGCCAAGGCAAAATTGCTTGTCTGAGTGTGAGTTTTAAACCACTAAGTTTTGCCTTGGACCTATCCTTGTGTCTAACAAATTGATTTGTGATTTCACTGAGCTGAGGTCTGCTCAACTTCGCATCTAGGCTCTGGTCGCTGGATTTGCTTCGCTCACTTTGCTTGTGTCGGTTGATGCTTCCTCAGGGACAGGAACATAGTGGACAAATTGTCAGGTGAATTATTAACCTTAGGTCTGAAGAGGAGTAAACTTGTGAATGAAATGTTAATTTGGTGGTGTGAGCTTCTGTAATGAGGAAGACAGTAGACCGACTGCCTTCCCTCAAATGGATCCATCTCCTGACTCGACTACATGGACAACAGGACAGAGGGACAAATCACAGTGAAATATGATACAGAATATGAATTAGGAAGCATAGGGATGGAGCTGACCTTTATACTGGTACTTTTAGACTTCCTCACCTGCTTTTAATCATGTGCTCCTCTGTTTGCTCTGTTTGTGTATCCGTCTGAGTGACTGCTGTTGGGATGTGAGAGAAGGCTGGACCATAAAGCTTGGCTCAATGATGTGCCAGACTTAACCGGCCATGACTAATCCGCCATGACAGCGTCAGTGTTTGCACAGGGCTGAAATATAGGCTAATAATGAACTTATGCACATTTCTGATTTATGAGGAGATGGAGTAACCTAATTAAGATGCGATATAAAGGGTAATGACGGCTTTGGAAGAATGGCCATGACTAATATATGCCAGCACTAATCCTCGCAGATAGATGAAACATACACTAATGTGTTTGTGGAGCTGCTCTGCTGTTATGCATTGCTGATGATACTGAAGTCAAGAGACCATGTACAGATCACAAGCCAGACCCAAGAGTGTAAAAAGAGCAAGAAGAAGAAGAGGTAGGAAGTAAGTCATGGGAAGAAATGATACTACTACAAAGTCCAGTCTCCCTGCAAAGTAGTTAATTTTATATAATTTAAGCCATGCTAGAATAGTCCATGTTAAACTGGGACGAAATGAGTTTAACTTGGACTTAATGCACACATTTCTCTTTAGTTTTGACCATTAACGGGTCATAGCCTGTTTAGCCATTAGAACTCAAAGTAGGGGAATCCTCAAACAGTTATCATTGTCACTACCAAGACCGAGTATGAGACCATTGCATTTTTGATAGTTAAGATGGTTAAAGAGAAGGGAATGTCCAGAATAAACTAGAACCAGCCTGGCCAAAAATAAGCCTATACACAAAAAACAAACATTTTGGGCCTTTAAAGGGAGCTGGTTTAGTTCTGATTTAATCTTAGTTTAGTCTTTCCTCACTGGAGTAACTAACTAAGTTTAGCCTAAATGCAAACCTTAAATTCAGTTCTTCCAGGACATTGAAATGTTGATTGGGAAGGTAACACTAATTTTTTAAAAAGCAGAAAACCCCAGCTTGAGCTTAATTAAGTTAATTAAAAACTTAATAATATTCTTGGTTGCATTTTTGAAGCATTTTTTTATTCATTTGCGTTAAGTTAAATCAGTTGTGAACCTTCGTTTTTGCTAAGTAAAAACAATATTCTCATATAAGTGGTTTTGAGAAATATGCAAGATACTGGCAAGACTAGTTGGTTAAAAAACGAATCTTCCTTACATGACATCGCTTTTGTGTTTCTTTTTGATGCAGGTGTAATGAAATGCCCCGGCAGTCCTCAGTGTCCGACTTGTGCCTTTCCCAGCTCCCTTCATGGTCAGGGCTTACTGGAGCAGCCCAGCCTCTCCTGCACTGTTCCTCTGATCTCCTTTCCGGGACAAGAAACACCGCTGGAACCCCCAGAACTCCCTGAAATTCAGCCGTGTGAATCTTTCAAAGAACCCCTGGGCACTGCTTCTCTATCTCTGTCCGACCAGCAAGGCTACAGCGTGGATGTTAGCTGTAACATCACTCACTCCAGCAGCTCCCAGGACGTCACATCAGAGCTCTCAGTTTTCCAATCCTCCCCTCTGCCCCTTGTGTTATCTCTTTCCCTGGAGTGCTACGCAGAGAGGCACAGTTACGAGAAGCTCTGGAGGATCATGGCTTACTACAGCGAGACAGCAGTGCGACTTGAAAGGGAGCTCATGCTGAGTAAAGCCCCAATGCTGGCATACCGCTACAGGCAAGCCGCCGAGACAGAGGGGTATTATCACACAGGAGTCAAAGCATCTGTCAGAGCTTCCCCACAGTGGTTACTACAGCCTGCTATTAGCATTCAGCTTAACAGAGCCAAGTCCAACAGAAAGACAGTCCACCTTATACTCTCTACAAGGGTCTCTGCTCACTCTGATCTCACTTCACAGCCCTCTACCAGTCGCCCATGGGTGCTCATTTCAACTAATAATACTGTTACAGGTCTATCAGCTGTAGCTGGGAGAAAAGTAGAACTCCCTTGTCCGATTCTCAGTTCTGGTAATCACAAAGTTGAGTGGATTTTTCCAGATGGCTCTAAAATTTCTTCTTATGCAAGTCCAAATGGAAAGTGGAAAGTATCATCATCTGGGTTGGCTTTACAAAAACTGGAGCTATCAGATGCAGGTTTGTACTACTGTGTAGCCTCATCTGGAAAGGATATAGACATTCTGCCATTGCAATTAGCTGTAGTGGAGTCTGCAGCACCTACAACAAGAGAGCTAGTAGGACTAAATGTAATAATTGGACAGCCAATCAGTCTTCCTTGCAATGCTTCAGGATCACCTTTGCCCTTCACAAGTTGGCTTTTACCAGATGGGAACATAGTCCGAAGTGGTTCAGCAGTGTCTGGTGGAATCACTATAGAAACTAATGGAAGTCTCTCACTGCCCAGTCCTTCCCTAAGGGATGCTGGTCATTACCGATGCATTGCAGTAAACCAATATGGGAGTGACATGTTATCAACACAGCTAGAGCTAAAGCCACGACAAACACCACCACTCAGGACTTCATTTCCCAGGGGTCCACAGTCTGCTGCCGGCAGGTCAACAAAGATACGAGCACCATTGTTACGGTTTGATGAAGGGTCAGGAGATGGAGAGGAAGAAGAGGAAAATCCAGTTAGAAGCAGACGTCCAGGGCATCCATATTTAAACAGACATACCAATCAGAGAAGAAGAGGGCCTGTGAGGAATAGACCAATATCTGCAAATGAAAGGAGAAATCGTGTTGGTACTAGACACAGGGTTACCACCAACAGGCAAAGAATTGACCCTAAAAAGTGGGCAGATCTTTTGGCTAAGATACGTCAGAAGACTATTGCAGGAAACAGCAGCCAAACAGCTGAAACAACAGCAACAGGAAATGAGAAAAGTGCAGTCAAAGTTAGCAAAGATGCAGAAGAAGTCGAAGGATCGTCTGTCGATGACACCACTCTGTTAGAAGAAGATCTACAGCCTATTTACCCTGTCAACACTGCACCAAAGTCTCAAACAAACACCAAATCTGGCCAAAGTACCTTAAGGTCAACAGTCAAGGAGGCCACTACTCAGTCTTATAAAACTACAAGTTACAAAACTCTGGACATACTGACCACATTTAAGCCAATATCTACAACTGTAATTATCCAAAGCACGTTGAGTTCAGCAACTTCATCTCCTGAGCCTGTTACATCTACAAGTTCCAAAATTCCAGATGTATTGACAACACCTAACTTGCTATCCACAACTACTGATATTGTCCAGAAAGTAGTTAAAAGCAAAGAAGAGCCATCTCACAGCAGGCCACAACAGCCAAATTTATTACCTAGTTCTCGACCCCCGAACCCTTGGAACACTCGAAGGAGGTTTGGACAACGACGGCGTATCTTTAATAGGACAAGGGGTCGAATGCGGACCTCACCCCGACCTCTCCCTGACCCCATAAACCAGAGCTCCCCAGCCACACCTGACACTTCTGACACTTCCACTGACAGAGTTAAAGCACTGTCGCCTGCCACCACCTCTCCAACCAACCATATAAGGACTTCTGTTTCTGCTTCAAGTGATCCAAGTACAGTGTTTAGCCCTATTCCTTCTCCTTCTTTTTCCTCATTATCTTCCATGCACACGCTGACTCAGTCCACTAGCACACCAGAGTTCAGAACTACTCCATTACCCACTTCGTATATTGTGACAACAAGGACACAAGTCTCTCCTGAAGCACGTGGCTTCCAGACGCACACCCCTTCAGGCAAATACACTGATAGAGCCCCAAGCAAACATGGCGATGACACAGAAAGGAATTTGTTTGGTTTCCCCCACTCTTTCGACTCTGCTGTTTCCTCCACAGCTCCTCGTGCAAAAATAACTACAGCTCCATCAAGCGTTCTCGAGGGGCTTCACTCCACAAGTTTGGCTGGGAGCAGTACAAGTCTTACCACGACAGACAGTGGAGACGCACTTCTGGCTGTCTCATTAATTAGTCCTGTGACAACAAAACCAGCAGTGGATGCGACAACTGCAATATTTATTCCATCTTCCACTGTTACGAATACTGCTTCCACTGCAATTTATATAACTCCAGTTTCTACTACAACTACAACCGCTCCTTCAACTACTTTAATTAGCAAAATATCATTTACTCCAAGTACAGTTGACCCGCTAACTACCACTGGTACAAGTACTACAATTCCTACTTCTACTACAACTACAACCACTAATCCTTCTACAACCACTGTTAAGAACAAAGTATTTGTCAAACATACTCCACATACAACCACTGCTATTTCTACAACTGCTAAATTAATCTCAATGCATACTTCAAAGTTAGCACTTACTTCTGTACCTACTACTACCACAATAATGGCTACAAGTACAAGTGCTATCACCAGGGAGAGGCCCAGACTGCACAGTGTTGATTCAAGACCCAGGCCAATTCCTGGGACACCCGGGCAGAGCCGACATCATACCGACTGGAGGAAACCCGGACTAACAAACTCTATTCCAGATTCACAAAGCAGCAGAATGCACTTACCTCCCTCCCCTTCACTCCCAGCCTCCCCAAGGGTGAGTCAAATTTAATGTGAAAAGCTGTGGTTATTGACAAATTAAAGAGCTTTTTATTAATCAAACGTTTACAGATGCAAATAAAAAAACATCTATCTATAAGTACTGTTTATAGCCATGCTTAATGGCAATAGTAAGTAAGGAAAAATTAAAAGCTGTGTCAAAAAGAGAGTTCACAGGGAGAACTACATGAAGGAGAGATCCACTCTTAGGATGGACAGGCTGCAGATGTGTACAATTGATTTGCTAGTAAAGTTCAAGGTTGAGAAGGTTTCATCCAGACAGATGAGAGGAGCAAATATGAGGTAAATTATGAATCAACTACTAGAGCAACCAATCACTACATGTGTGTAATATAAGTGTCTGGCTAGAGAACGTTAGTGACTCTGCAAATGTTAGTCAAAAAACGGGAGAAGTACCAACATGCACAAAATAAAATTCCTTTGGACTGACCATTTGAAAATTATACAACCACAAACAAAGCATCTCTTAAAGCCCACCCCATTTTGATATTTTGGGTTGGTTTGATAAATTTTGGGATGAATTGAAAATTCAGCTTTGCTAAGAAAGTGAATAGGCCAAGTTGGTCAGGCATAAAGCTTTATAAATGATGACCTAAGTTATTACATTACCCTTACTATTGGTTTATAGAAAGTAGGTTGAAATGATAAAATATTAGTTATCTAGGAGTTTGCCTCAGCACAGTGGAGTTACATTCATATTCAATATTGAATATTGAAATTGCAAAATAATATAAATGACTGATTAATCTAACAGTATTGTATTCAAATTAGAATACTACACTGGGGATTCTTCTTTATCTGTACTTTTCCCAAAATATCTGCTGCTTGTTTTCTATTATTCATAAAATCCATTATTTATGCTCACACTTAATGTGGATTTGCATTTTCTGTTTTCTGCTAAGTGAGCTCAAATGAAAGCTGAAGTTTCTTTTCCAAGTCCTTACACAAAGGCCCCCAGGCGAAAGCTAAACAGAAAATGCACAATAACTGTGAAAATAGTCGAATCTCTATCCACATGACCTGCTGGTAAACCTAAGAGACGGGTATGAAAAATCATTCAATATTTAAAAGATTCTTCAGCACTGTCCTTGGTCTGCCTCAGATTTAGATGAGATGAAAAGCATATGTTTCATAATCATCAGTTTGTCTTCTGAGAGCCTAATCCAGAGGGATTTGAAATGATCAATTCTTAATTAATTCTCAGAGCTGTGCTGCCAGAGCTCTCTGGAGCGAACCGCTGGGCTTGTAACAAATGAATCATTAAGAATCTTAGTCTGCAGTGATGCTGCATTTGTGAGCTGATTACACTGTAATCTTTTATTGTTTCCTGATTATAGGAGTTTTACTAAAAATTCTCAAAGTCAGGGTTCTTTGATTTTGTTGGTTAATGACTTATCTTAAAGTTGCTTTAATTTGTCTTTTTTTTTGTTTTATTCTTTTTCCAGGCACCAGTTCTTCGATCCAGACCAAGAATTTCAGATCCACACATCAGGACTGTGTCATTCCCAGCGGAGAGCACTGCCAGGCTGCACTGTGAAGCTCAAGGGGAACCCAAACCCACAATTACATGGACCAAAGTCTCCACAGGTAAGACACTGACATTTAAGTTTACACCTACACAGCTGGACAAAATAGACAAAGGTAAAATCTTTCCCTTGCTTTTTAGCCTAGTTAGCAGTTCAAACATAGATTAGTTAGTACTGTATATCATTTTTAATTAAATATTGCACACTGACAATACAAGGCATCAAAAGCAAGACCTTCATTGTGAAATCATTGAAGTATGAAGGTTAAATATCCTTTAGTCTGTCCCATAGTATAGAGCTTGTGAATCAAAGCACATTGCTTATTACTGTTGCGTCAGATGGACTACGCTTTTCTTTTTTTTTTCTTTTTTTTTCTTTTTTTCTTTAACCTTTATTTAACCAGGAAAGTCCCATTGAGATTACTAATCTCTTTTTCAAGGGAGTCCTGACCAAGACAGCAGCCCTGTTACAATACATTACACACAGACATTTCAACACATCACAAAATGGATTCTTAAAAGCAATTACAAATCATAGACTTAATTTCCAAGCCTTTCAACATAGATTTAAACTGAACTATTGAAGTCAGTTCTTGTAATATCAAGACATTTTGTAAATTATTCCATGTCGAAGGCGCAGAATATTGAAATGCCACTTTACCAGTCTCTGTGCGGACACTTGGGACAGAAAGAAGCATGCAGTTTTGTGATCGCAAAGCATAATGTCATATTTAATGTTTATTTAATTGTGTGCACTTTTTCGAAACACAATCATAAGGTTATGACTAAATTTATCTCACCAAATAAGAAGTTGGAGGTTACATTGCTATTATTGTCCACATACTAAAACTAGCTTGTTACCTCTGCCAAGGCAGAGGTTATGTTTTCTGCAGCATTGGTTTGTCTGTCTGTTTGTTTGTTTGTTTGTTTGTTTATTTGTTTGTTTGTTAGCAACATATCTCAAAAGGTTGTGGATGGATTTTGATGACATTTTTTGGAAATGTCAGAAATGGAATAAGGAACAAGTGATTACATTTTGGGGGTGATCCAGATCACCATCTGGATTCAGGATTTTTTTTAAGGATTCTTTACTATTGGGAGATTGGGCTAATTTTGCCATTAGAGCTTCTAACTCAGCAGATAATGCCCAGAATCATTGGCAAATAATTACAAGATGACACCTTGGTAGATGTTATAATCTGACATAGTTGTACATATTAAGTACATATTAAATTAGATATTGCACAGCAAGAAATGTAGGCACACACTTGCAATAACACCAAATGAAAGGTGAGGCTTTTCTCTTTCAGTGGTATGTTCACAGATTGTATCTATCTTTTATACTTATTGAGTTAGATCTGGGCTTTTAGTTTTTTTTTCTCAGGTGACTGACCCTATGGCTTGGCGGAGGTCTGCACTCTCTGACTGCTTCTAGTTTAAAATACTATCTACCTTTTCTCTGGCCTTAATGATACCTCACATTAGAAGAGATTTAGTGAAACCTAGTTTGTTGATGTTTAAACAGGACACACCACACAGAATCAGATTCTGCCTGCCATTGACTATACCAAGACCAACATTTTTCATATTTATTTGATAAAGTAGTAACCGCATACAGCTATGATAGGAGGAATTGATAAAGCATCTGGGGAAAAAAAGCAGCAGCGGCAACAAAATAATCTCATTCATAATTAAAACTATTGGGGTTATTTTAAGATTTTTGATGTAGGCAACACGCAAGATCTGGATAAACTTTGGGTCTAATTACACACAAGTACAAAAAAGTCACTTACACTTTAAAGGGTAACAATGTAACTTTTTTAACCTAAATAAACCATTTACGAGTTTATTTGAGGGCTAAATGAGTGAAGTGACCCCCTCAGCACCACACCACCCCCCACCAACGTCGTAAGAATGGGAGAACCGACCCTGAGAAGGAGAAAACAAGTCATGTCGAGGGAAGGGCCACACAGGAGTAAACTGGACTTGCGAGTTTTTACCATAGTGCTTTACTCCGAAATGTAGGGGGAGCTCCATAGAGAAAAGTGAGACCAAAACAGCGAAGAAACGAGCAAAGTTACATTGTTCCCCTTTAAATAAGTGTAGCCTTGATGAGAACGTCTTATGTGAAGTTGGAAGTTAGAACTGTATGAGTTATTCCACTGCTTGTCACAAAAGAATTGCTTTCATTTCAGTCTTATCCAGACACACCTAAATCCATCTGTGCATTTGGTGTGCGTTACACATGTGAATATGTTACTGTAAAGTTTTGACTTGTTCCAGAACTTTCCCATCCTAATTCACTCAGCCTCAGTTCATTAAGCCCTGTGTTTTATGAGAGAATGCCCATGAGCGGGTTTACTCTGATGAAATAACCCATTAACACCATGAAATATGCACAATAGGCTTTTTTCCATCCCCAAATGTGGGAATGACATTTTGATCAAATGTAATGGAACATTTTGTGCACTGCATCACTGACTTCATTTCATGCTCTGCCATTTGAAAACCCCCTCCTTAACTGTTTTATTGAGAATTGTAATATCTTTGCACATTAACTTAGTTTTGGAATAAATGATTGTACTTGAGAGCACCTAGTTATTACTTGAATACAGATTTTGGCTCCTTCACAAACTCTTCTCACTTTCTTTCTTTTGACTTTGTTTTTCTTCACTCTCTCTCAGGAGCGGTGATGTCAGTGCACTCCAGGGCCCAGCGGCTCGAGGTGCTGCCAAATGGGACCCTCATTATCCAGAGTGTTCAGCTTCAGGACAGAGGCACTTACATCTGCAGCGCTCACAGTTTCATGGGTCGGGATAGGTGAGAGCATGGTGGCATCGATAAAAAATTAATAGAGGTTTAAGTATTAATACCAGCCTAAAGCAAATCTGTTTGAATTAATTAATCATGCATTTTTGGTGTTCTGTGAATGTGTTAACAGTAGTTGGAGCCTTGAGACGTGATGCGATTTGCATTTTTATTAACACTGATAGAGTCAAACTGACTGACAAACTATTATACTTGGAAAGTAAGGTATTTTTTCTACAGCTATTTTCTTTATGATGTGACATTTTTTTTTTTTCAACTAACTGGAAGTTTCCTGGTCTGAGTAAATCATTAAAACCTCCAGGGGCATCTACAAAGTATATTAAAAGTTGATAAATCAAGTTTTGGAAAATGAATTACCTTAAAAATGATTAACAAGTCTTTTTAATTAGGTGAATTTGTTAGTATTAAAGTTTTGTCCAAAGAGAGTTTGACAGCAAAAAGTATGCATTAAGTTGCAGTGGTTCTCACCCTTTTTTCCTTGAAGCCCTTCCTGCTTGTGTCCAAGACAAGCCGGGCCCCGCCAGCCCTATATTCCCTCCCCTCACAAATGCATCAAAACTAAACATAAAGTGATTAGTTACAAGCATTTATTTTCAAAATTAATCAGCAGAAGTAGTATATTTTTGTTCTTATTTCATTTGTTTTCCAAATTGGGTGTGGATTTTTTAGAATTTAATTTGCACAAAAATAATTTTGATAACCTCAGCCTCAGAACAGAGAGAGCTCTGTGGACCCCCCACGCAATCTCTACATCAGTATTCATATTGTTTACCAAGTTGTTCTTGTGGATAGATAAGAATGAGAGTGTTATTTGTTGTGGGCTAAGATACAGTATATATGGTAATCAACCTTTCCTTTAGTTTGAGTAAATCTTTCAAGCTTTGTTTCTTCCCAGCTTGTCAGAATTGTGTTGTATGGTAATAGATTTTTTTTTTTTATTCCAACTCTCTTTATTACAGATTTTCAATAACGTAACATACAGTCTCAATCACTGGTAAATTATAAATTAAGTACAAAAGGTGTATGTTGCAAACCCTCATTTCCTCCACCCTTGAACTCACCCAAGCCACAGTCACACACACACGCAAACACAATGTATATATAGGTACAATAAAAATAATAATACTAATAATAATAAAATGAAACAAAACAAAAGAACAACAACAAAAAAAACGAGAGAAAGAAAACAGTGTCTCAAATTCTCTCCATGTCAGGCAGCAAAGAAATGGTGTTTACCAGCAACAAAAAAGGTTCCCATGTTTTCTTAAATTTACTAACAGAACCTTTCAGGGAGAACTGAAGTTTTTACAGTCTCAAATTGTGAAGAACTCCCTTCACCCAGTGATCATAGGAGGGTATGGTAATAGATTTAACTGCAAACTACAAATGTTTATTAAGTTAAATGTATGTTGCTGAAAATAGCTTGAAGTTGTGATGAGGTGCTCAGATATTTTGTGGTCTTCAAAAAGCCTTAAAAAAAATGTAAAGTTATTGAAATTACCTTCAGGATTCCTGTTCACATATTTACTCTGTTATAGGTGTTATAGAGAACCATCTGGGAGGGCTCCTATTAAAAGCATTTGCAAAGGGGAGGCACTTTCCAGAAAAGTATTTGGTCCTATTTTGCACAGAAAGGCAGGCCATACTTTTAATACACTGACTAAATTAACAGACAGAGATTTTTTAAAGATTTTTGTTTGATCAAGCTGCATTTACTGAACCTAAAGAAATGTATTGCTTTGCTCCCAGAATAGAATGATGACCTTGCCATTGAAAGACCAGAGCAAGAATTCACATTTAGCTTAATAATGCAAATGGCAATACAAATATTACATTCTATCTCCTAAGTCGATGTTATAATTGTCTCTCATTGATATACTGTCATCCTACAGGTTGCTGACCACTCTTGAAGTCTGGACACGCCCTCCTCGCATGCAGCTGTCCAGTTACAGAGAGGTCACCACTCACCAGGGAGGGGATGTCACTGTGGACTGCCGGGCTGAGGGAGTCCCCACCCCGCTGCTGTCCTGGGTGCTCCCCGACCGCTCCGTCCTCACCTCCTCTGGCCCCTCCAACACTCGGGTCACTATGGACACAAACGGGACCCTCCACGTGTCTGCAGCGCTTGCTACTGACCGGGGAGTGTATCGCTGCGTAGCCTCTAACTCTGCGGGAGCTGCCAGTGCCTCTGTCCGGATTCACGTTTCCTCATTACCTCCCGTTATCCACCAACTGAAAGAAGAAACGTTGATTCTCTCTCTGGGCATGCCTGTGTACGCTCACTGCTCGGCCCGAGGAGCTCCAACCCCAACTCTGCGCTGGAAAATCCCCAGTGGCATTTATGTCCGCCCCTCTCAGTTTCTCCATGGCAACCTCTTTGTACTCCCCAACGGGACCCTACATATTAGAAGCATCGCGTCGAAAGATACCGGCAGTTATGAGTGCACTGCGAGTAATGCTGTTGGTGCAGACAGGAGAATAGTTAGAGTGGAAATAGGTGGAAAACAGACAGCTGGGAATGGAATCATTACCGGGCAGACAGCCTTTTCATCTTCAGCTCATAAAGACAAAACACCAGCCAACCTCTACCCTGCAAATTCATTAAACTTCACCAAAATAACTCCTCCGTTTCCCATTGAGCAACCCAAGACTGTTCTGCTGCCCTCTGGCTCTGCTCACGTCTCACAGCGGCCCACCTCCGCTGACTCCTCATCTAAAATCAATGCCCCAGTCACCGCTTCTCCTCCACTTCTCATCAGTAGAACTAAACTTTCCTCCGCAGTGCCGGCTAATGACGCCAAACTCTCCTCTGCAGTTGGAAACAGCAGAACAGCAGCCGTTCCTCAAGGGGTTCTGCCTGTTTATCCATTCAGTAAGGCCCGGATTGTGTCCACCTCTCCCTCCATTACCTCAGCGTACTATGGAGATTTCATGCAACTTCACTGTAATGTCACTGGACACCCACCTCCTAATATTATCTGGAGAACGCCCAACAGAAAACTGGTGGATATGCATTTTAGGTAAACACCCATACTGCTACTCATTTTCATATTAATTTTTCTCCGGATGGTAAAAAAAATAAATTAAAAAGGGCAAATGTAGGTAATGCAGTTAGAACCTTTTTCTGGTTTCATCAGATCTGGGGCTTTATGAGCACTGTCTCTCCAGACAGGTGGCAGCTTACATGGCAATCTGGTTAAATTTGCTCAGATTATGGTATGTTTGGAAGAGGCTCATAAAGTCGTCACTGACAGCTATTCTGAATTCTGTTTGTCATTTTTCCTTGGTATACAGCCAGTATGAAGAAGGCAAAGTCTATCTAAATATCTGAATGTTAAAACCCAGTCAAACATTAGTGAAAAGGTGTGCCTGCCAAAAAACAAACCACCATGATACTACTACTATGTTTTTGCAGCATATGTTTTTCAGTATTGCCCTGTTGTTAACAAGTATCACTAAAGGAAGGAAACACATTAGGCCCACAATCTAGAAAAAATCTTCTCTGTCTTTATATCCTATGCTTATTGAAATGTAATAAGACATTTTATATGACTAGTGGGCCCATTACATGAGCGTGACAACATCCCCCCCAGATAAATCTAATATGAATAAAATGAATTTCATGACAGTTTCATTTAAGTTTGCAGCAGTGGCAGGCAGAGTCTAAGGTCTTGTCCACACGCAGACAGCCTTAGGTGTATCTGCATTTCATCCACAGATCCGGTGTTTAACCCTGTAGCACCCTCTGTTGCAAATATGCAGCATATAATTCAAAGGTCATGGCAAAAAAGTAGGAGTCTTTTTTTAAATGTATTAACTAATTCATGAATGCTGCTAACCAAAAATATTGACAAATTTTTGTTCTTGCCCATCCCCGTTGACTAAATGATTTTTTTCCATTAAATATTTCTATGTCTGGGTTCTACGGGGTTAAGGGCCTAAATACAATCATTTCTGAAACTGTGTGAAATGATGAGGCCATAGTCCACCTCTCCCTTAATCTGCCTGCGCTAAACTCCCACAATATCAACAACAGTAGTGTCTTACTGTGTTTCGTTGGAGCTGCATACACTACTTAGCTTTTTATGGCTTTTACATCAAAATACTATCCTCTTCTTACAGACTGTAGGTCTCCTTTCCAGCTCACACATTCATATTTATCATCATCATGTTCCTATGTTTACATCACACAAGTTTTCTGTGCATGCACCGTGTGTTCTTCTCTGTTTTTGGTGTGTTTCTGTGGCAGCATTACAGCGCCACGAACAGGCCTGGCAAATGTATCGCAGCATTTTCTTTGTTTTTGTGTGGACCCACATACATTTTCTGAGACGGTGCTGTGTTTTCAAGTAACGTTTTTTTCAACTTGGATATAGTAGTATAGTGGTCTACCATATTTACTGTTAATGACTTGAACATATCATTTTGGCTTTAGCTGTAGAATTAGCTATAACAGCTGTTATGTCATCCAATATTGAACAAAAAATGGACTTTGTGAGTTCAGAAAGATTGCTTTAACCAGATAGCTATTATTCTAGATGTCTATTTTAAATTCTCATAGTTTACATACAATACAGTAACTCTCAGTAAAATCACAGTGCTTTTTATAAATGTCATTTGTAAATGTGACTATTAGTATTAGCAGGTAATCTAAAACCCAGATAGACAAACATTATTTTTACAACCTCTGCTATGCCCTTTCTTTCCCAAAAGACTAAAATAATGAGTTAAATACTTCACCTATTCCACATCCATCTATTTTCTACCGCTTATTCCCGTTAGGGGTCGCGGGTGACTGGAGCCTATCCCAACTTTGGGCTGTAGGTGGGGTACACCCTGGACAGGGGCCGGCTTGTCGCAGGGCTGACACAAAGACGAACACAGACAGACAACCATTCACTCTCACATTCATTCACTAGGGTCAATTTAGAGTCACCAATTCACCAACACATGTATGTCTTTGGACCCATCACCACCCAGAGATGGTGTGTCGTGTGATGGTGTGTTGGTCGGCCCGGGGCTCGAACCCACGGGTTCCACAGTCAGTGAGAAGTAGTGGTTTCCTTTGGTTTCCCTCCTTTCCTCTGCCCTGTGAGTGACCAAATAATAAATTACATCATACCCTCCAGTTTTAATAAGAAGTACTACCACTATTTGTGCATTTTGCAGGCCTTCAGAATGACCACTGTTTTTCACAAAAACTTAGTGAGGTGTACTTCCTGCCAAAAAATTTAGCATAATGCACATATTGTAATTGATATCATTATCGGCTGTTTAGGGTCTGTTATGAGTTGATCAGTGTGTTTGCGTGACCTCATTCTGCTGTGTTTGTGTCCACACTTCAGTTTTGACCGGCGTCTGAAGGTGCACCCTAATGGCACCCTGTCAGTCCTGGCAGTCACAGAGAAGGATGGTGGAGACTACCTGTGCATCGCCCGGAACAAGGTGGCAGATGATTACCGGCTGGTGCGCGTGTCTGTGGCCACCATGCCTGCCAAGATCCAGCACAAGCAGCCCTTCAATCACATGGTGTCTCTGGGAAAACCGCTCAAGGTGAAGCCCATCACTCTCACTACACTTCCATTTCAGACACTTTATTAGTTCGAGCTGAAGGTAATTCTCCACAGCCCTCAGGACTCCTCTAAGTGCTTGAATGTTGATGTGAAATTTTTCAAGGCTTGAAAAGTGTTTTGATTTTAGATTGTGTCTAAAAATCTATACAAACTCATTATTTTTCATACTGAATCTGTTCTTGTGAATGTGTATTATTACTGACTCATTTAATTTATATTTAAAGGTCTCATATTATGCTTTGTCAGGCCTTTTGAATTAGTTTGGACACCTTTACTTTAGTATTTCACATTTTCTAACTTAAATTAATGTACAGTATATGTATAGTAAATGTCTTCTTTTGGGGAGCTTTTACTTTGAATTTGCAGAGAATGCTTGGATCAGGTATGTGTCACCCAGTGCTGGCAACGGAGGGGAATGGACAGAGAACAAAATGGCTATGTAGCATGGCTATTAGCAACATGACACTAACAGACAAATGAGCTGACTGCTTTGTAGTGACGGTAATTTAAAGTTACTGTAAGCAGCATGCACTTGCACTGGTTTGAAAACAGTACCGCAGTCTAAATCAAAACAATCTGTGGGTTGCCAGTATTTCCGCTTTTCTATTGAACGATTGGCGATGCAGGGCATAGAACTAAACAACATAAACAATTTGGCAATTATGTGAATTTTTTTTTTATTGTGTGTAAATCAGCTGTACCATGTTATCAGTAGAGGTGTAACAATACATCAGTGCATCAATATAATTACTCACGATCATGTTGTATCGATGCAAAATGTAAACATTGATCTGTATCGTGTGCTCTTACTGTAATATACAAGTATGTGCTTTTATTTTGAAGTTTGCTTTGTTTTGAAACCAGCTCATCGCATCTCTCTATTTCCTCCGCCTAACTTTACAGAGTATAAACAAACGGAGCCGTAAAGTAATTAGCGAGGGAAATCTCCGCAAAAATTCTTTGTTCTTTGTTCTTTGTGTTAGAGTTTAGCGCAGTATAGTTCAGAGTTAGTTCATCTGCTGTGATGGCGATCTGGACAATTTCACGATGAAATACTCGTGAACTCATGAGCCTGGCACAGCACAGGGCTGCCCCAGTGAGTCTAAAACATATGCTTCTGTTGTCTTTAGCAACAGATGACAAACTGCAGCTTTAGTGGGAGTTATCACAATAAAGCGAGGACTATAACTGAACAATAGACAACTTTATCAACATGAATATACTTCACTGCAATTTCTTTAAATGTTCACTTTATTTTAATTCAATCTAAACCATTTAAAACGTTATAAACACTAATAAAAATAATTTCAATTTAATTTGAATGTTCATTTTTATTGTAATAATATAAATATAAAAATAATATAAAATATAAATAAATGAATATATATATATATATATATATATATATAATATATACACAATAGCTTTTTATTTAGACTAAACATTTGATTAAATAAGCAGATAACATTGATATATCAATCGTTGGCCCTTATATCCAGTCATATCGTGATCATATTGTGGCAGTCTCTGAGGTATTGCCAGATATCGTATCATCAATCTACTGTATCGATATAATATCATATCGTGATGAAAGTGGTGAGTTACACCCCTAGTTATCAGTAAAACTAATATTTGATGTAAACATGTTTACCTCATATCTTGGGACATGTGGGTAATTTTTATGAAATATAAAAATATATACTGCTCATAGCTCCTTTAAGCG
This sequence comes from Bostrychus sinensis, assembly GCA_020698575.1. Lineage (NCBI taxonomy): Eukaryota > Metazoa > Chordata > Actinopteri > Gobiiformes > Eleotridae > Bostrychus > Bostrychus sinensis. The sequence continues at coordinate 35,616,468 of CM036240.1, forward strand.
CTGAAATTATTGGAAGGAGTCCGTCGACGGCGTATGGGCTTTAGATATGTCCAGGAGCACTTCCTGATGCATTATTATTATTAAAAGAGATTGTGGCTTTGATCAGGTACACGGGCTTCCTCTCACCATCCAAAGATGTGCATGTACATGTTCATTTATCTTTCTAGAGTATTGTTAATCCTGTGAGAGGTTAGAGGTGAGAAGTCGAGAGAGATGAGAGATTTATGTGATTTAGGGGGTGTTACAGTGGTACAATTGCACACTTGAAAAACAAAATGTTGCATAAGTGGCCTTTATTGTGTATGTGTGTTTATAGAATATCCTTACTCAAAAATTGTTGGTTCTTGTGTAGCATTAGTGAATATTTTTTTAGGTATAAGCCAAAAATATGCCAGACAAAAGAATATATAATTCAATAATGTGGCAAACTAAGTTGCAAGGCAGCAGACTTGTTACCAATCTCGTGGTACTCTGGGTTCATCCTGCCTTCCTTGTCCAGAGTGTACCACCTGCCTCAAGCCCATAGTTGCTGGGAAATGTTCCAATCACCTGAAACCCTTAACAGCAGAAGAAGATGAATGACTGAGTTAAACCAAGTAAATAATGCTAGCCCTGACCTAAGAAGAAATCATGCTCAGTTATTGTTGAAGGAAGAGCCTTGTGGTCATAGTCCAGAATGAATCACTGCCTTGAGGAGATTCATGAATATTTAACAATTCATTTAAAAATCTTAATGTGAGAATGCAAAAGAAGCACTTTTCATTTTTAATTACATTTAAACATTTATTAAGTTATGTCAGAATAAAAGGTTATGACTTTGTGTTCTGTCAATTATTCGGTCTTAGTCTTCAGCTGGTTTGTATCAGTTGTATTAATATTCAGAGAAGCTGTCTTCATTAGAGCCCTCTCCTGCTCTCTGCTGTTCGACAGGTGGACTGTCTGGCCTCCGGTCACCCTGACCCCTCTGTTCGCTGGAGCCTTCCAGATGGAACTATGGTCAACAGCGTGTTGCAGGGGGCAGACAAAGTGGTGCGCTCCAGAAGGCTGACTGTGTTCGACAACGGAACACTGCTGGTCCCAGCTGTGGGAATGGGAGAAGAAGGCGAGTACACCTGCTACGCTGAGAACCAGGGAGGACTGGACACCATGAAGGTAACTCTTCCTATTCAAAATGATTAACTTTAGCAAAAATATTTATCTCTGATATGTAAATGCACGCTATCATTGAAAATAACTGAAAAACCATCGAGCCCACTGTACAAATAGTTGACTTATTTTGTGGTGATTTCCTCAACGCTGCTCTGCTCAACGTGTTTCTACAGCACTCATCACAGAGTGGTTTATACACTGATAACCACAGATAAACTTTGGTCAACATGGACAAGCCCCACCGTGTTTGAAAGCTTAGATTCTCCACAATTCAGGTGCTATTACAATGAGAATGAGCATAATTACTAAAGATTCACCTGCACCATACAGCAGTGAACACAATCAGCCATGGTAGCTCCTTAATGGTTTCTCACAACAACTTGAGACTCTGCACTAGTATTATCTGTTGCTACACGCACAGTGAGTATATGTGATATATCGCCCATCCCTAGTTCGCAGTATTGACAGTCATGGACATTTTACGTTTTTTTAAGGTTTGACAAATAAGCAAGCATTTTGCAGTTACTAATATAAACAACATGGTGTTCCTCTGAGGGGCTTACTCACAGTTGGTCAGATATTTATCTAAAGTACCACCTCTAAACACTTTCTATGGAAGCCGTCAAGTCAATTACTATCCAAGCGTCTTTTACCATACACTTTGTTACAAAACTGGAGTCGGTCGGAATTCAAACCTATTTAATTATATTGTTATTTTTAAATTGAATAAATTGTAAAAGTATATATAATCTAGAATCAGACTGGAATTAACATATTTTGTAGCAATATGAGACTCATAATATTACAAACTGGATTATTTCAGTGCACAAGATTGCTCCTACTTGTTCTTAGAATTTGTTCTTCCAGAAGAACATTTTCCAGTAAAAAAATAAAAATAAATTGTGAATGCCAAAAACCCTAAGGTAAAGTAGAGTTAAGTAAAGTAAAGTAGGGTTAAGTACAGATCTTCATGTAAGAAGGTTTCATCAATGGCTTGACTTATGTTTCTCCCCATCTCCTAGGTCAAAGTCAAAGTCATGACATCATCTCCACCAACTTTCAAAGATGGCACAGACTACCGTGTTGTAAAAGCCAAACTTGGGACCACTGCTAAACTCCCCTGTGAGGTGACTGGAGACCCCTCCCCATCTGTCACGTGGCTCTCCCCAATGAACCGTGTCATCCCCAGGACTTCAGGCACCGGATTCTACACCGAACGAGTGGTGGTGGTCTCAGGCGGTACTTTGGAGGTACGGCTCGCCCAGAAAATCGACACCGGAAACTACACCTGCCGGGCTTCAGATTCCACTGGGACTAGGAGCAAGGTGGTTAGACTGGAGGTGGAAGTCCCCAATGCATACAGAACTACTGTTTCAAGTAGTAATAACGTACTGAACAGGCCTGTCACTGGGATCAGCACGCAACTGGGTAGAAGTATAGTCAGTGTTGGTGTAAGTGGGGCTAGCAATGTAGGTTTTAGAGCAGATAATAGCGGATTAAACCGGAATAACATTGGCATCAGTAGTAATACGCTAGGTAATAGGGAAAGTGTGGTACGAAATGCAGAAACTAATTCCGGCGCTAATAATAATGAAGTCATAGCTGGAAAGCCTGGCAGTGATGCTAACGCTAGAAATACTGGAGATTTTAGTAGCAGTGTGACTAATATTGGAAACTATGAAAGCAGGAATGGGAATAGTGTTGCTACCAATAAAACCAGAAGTTATAGTTTAAGTCAAGGTGTGGCACTGACGGTAAAGCAGAGAGTGACTAAAGGCCAAAGTGTTTTTTTACATTGCCCCTCTCAAGGCACCCCACCTCCTCGGCTCACCTGGCTTCTGCCCGGTAACGGTGTCCTGCCTGCTCCTTACTATGGTAGTCGCTTAACTGTGCACCGCAATGGCACTTTGGAGCTACGATCGGTGCGCAACACAGACAGCGGGACATTAGTGTGCGTGATGAGGGGTGAAAGAGGGGAGACGAGGCTGCAAGTGGAGCTGGACGTTATGGAAGAGACACGGAATATGGCACCAAATTCACAGTCAGTGTCAAATCTTAGAAACCAGATTACACCGAAGCCTGTGCCAAGGGCTCCATCAAGTCTTTTTATTCCTCCAGCTCGGTCTGTCACTTCAGCTGAGAAGGTTGTGAGCACAAAAACAGCAGCTCTTGTGAGCATTATCAATGGAGAAACCTTGCGTGTGCCTTGCTCTGCTCCACAATCACCCAAATACTCCCAAGGCCCACTTTCTTGGACCTTACCCAACGGCAAAAAGCTTAACAGTAATGAGAAGACAGGCATGTATTCAGTTCAAGATGATGGGACGCTCACAGTACAACAGGCTTCAGTGTTTGACAGAGGAACATATACATGTAGATTTAGCGGTTATGATCCTTCTAACGTTTATGAAGTGACAGTACCTGTTATCGTCATCGCCTATCCCCCCCGGATTACATCTGGACCAGCCCCAGTCACCTACACTCGTCCCGGTGTGGCCGTGGAGCTGCCCTGCCTCACCATAGCCACGCCCCGGGCCTACCATCACGTGGGAAATGCCCGACATGTCACAACTGAGCTCATTTGGACAGGCCCGCATCTACGGCAACCGCTACTTGAGTCCGCAGGGCTCGCTGGTGATCCAGAACCCCAGCAGCCGGGACACAGGGTTCTACCGCTGCATGGCCAAAAATGTGATCGGAGCGGACACCAAGGCCACATATCTGCACGTGATATGAAAACATGAAATAATATATGATACTGCAGAGACATGAGATGAACTGCTGTTAGCACAATGTGCTTCATGCCCAAAGGAACTGCACAGCTCCCAGCAGAAAAGACTGCTAGAGCTAAACCAGACTTTTCGGACACATTGTATGATACATTTTTATACACAATGGATTCTTTTTATACGACAAAAATCGGTACATTTTCAGAACTTGGATCTGAATCTGAATGACCGCTGCTCATGGTGCAAACTTTTAAGCCTTTTGAAAGTTGAAAACCAAGTTCTGCAGTTATATATTGAGTTCAAATAAGATCACAAGAGCTATGAGAAGGCTGCACAAAAGGAAAAAAGTCCTGCATTTTTGGTCCAAAGCACAGTTGTAGCAGCAAAATAAAAAGGCAAAAGGAAGCATAAAACCTTTAAAGGTCTATTATATGGCAGTGATTTAGCGACATAACCTCATCATAACCTAATCAGTGTCTCACATAATGTATAACACTCAAACTATAATTTTCTTCACTCTACAACCTGCTGAGAACATGTCCATGACCCAATTTGTAGTCCAAACCCACTAGTTGAGAATGTCGGCTGTAGGAGCTATAGGTAAACAGAGCACTGCACAATAAAAGGGTGAAATGTACTGTGTAAGGAGGAAGGAAGTATATGTGAAATGCAGAGATGTCATATGCCCTTGGTTCATTCAAAACACATTTGTAAAGTTGCAGTATGGTTGTTTCTACAGATCAGCTCAGATAATGTACAACATGTGTGGAAGCTGCACACTGCGGTCATATGTTTATAGAATCTGTTTAGAAATAATAACATAATCTTGTCCCCTGCATTGTGGGGAGGCTTTGCATTGGAAAAAACTAGTGTGCAATCCCTTCAATGTGCAAAGCTATAACTGAGAGAGTACTAGCAAACGTAAAAATAAAGTAGTATATTCCATCCTTTTCTGATTGTACAGTCATGTGTATATGACTGTTCCCGCCTAGTGGTTCTCAACTGGGAATTATCCCTGCTCCTTTAATTTAGATCTACTTTTTTACAGAACCAGTGAGTATATATATGTGAATGTGACCACATCTAAAAAATAAATAAATGACCGTTTTGTGTCTTCAAAACAGAAACATTTATTATAAAGTACTAGTGTTAGTCTAAAGGTTAAAAAGAGAAGGTTGTCTCTTAAGCAGTAGTGAGATGGTTCCTATTCCAGACCTGACACATCACCTATCAGTACTGTATTTTTTGCACTATAAGGCGCATCGGATTATAAGGCGCACCTTCAATGAATGGCCTATTTTATTTTTTCATATATAGGGCGCACCGCACCGCATTATAAGGTGCATAGAATAAAAGCTGTAAAAAAATGTAAAAAGCTGTAAAAACTGTAGTGGCTGGGGTTGCGTTATGCATCCACTAGATGGAGCTGCGCTAAAGGGAATGTCAATAAAACAGTCAGATAAGTCAGGCAGTCAAACTTTATTAATAGAATACAAACCAGCGTTCTTACAACTCCGTTCACAAAACAAGTTAGTGCATTCACAATACGGTAGCGTACGTACCGGTAGCTCTTATTTGCGCCATCCTCGTTGAAAACAATGTATTTCCAACTCCATTTGTCACAGTTCAAAGCTACATGAACAGCGTTCGAGCGTTCAGTTTTCTGTCCCCTCAATGTCGCAACTCTTCTACTGAGATGGAGCAAAGGCCGCGCCTCCTTGTTCTTTTGCGGCAGGATCCATAAACACGCCTAAGGCACACATGAACAGCTGGGACTGGAATTCCCCTTTACCGTTTTTACCGCTGTCACTTCGGCGACGCCTCCTGAATACGGTAGCCATAATTAACCAACACTGATCCATATATAAGGCGCATCTATTATAAGGTGCACTGTCGGTTTTTGAGAAAATTAAAGGCTTTTAGGTGCGCCTTATAGTGCGGAAAATACAGTAAGTCTTTGGTACTGTTTCTATTTATGATTTCAGTGTTCTTTGGAATATTGTTATATGACTAAATATAATTTGTATCACATATTTATGATTATATTGCTATATACAGTATATTTATTACACTCATACCAGACTGTTGCTAAACTGTTTAGCTTTGCTGCAATGTGATTTGAACTAAACTGGCAGCAATATTATACTATTACCAACATGACTCACCAAATCATCTGATTTATGGAAGACTATAAACCTTTTATTAGTAAATGTGGGTACTAATTTTTTATTTTTTTTTACCATGTCCCTAAATTATTGTCTTTTGTGAGACGTTTGTGTGCTTCATTTTTATAAAAAGAAAATATTTACATGGAATTATTTATGTTGAACGACCTGAAACTACTTTCTTTTATAAATAACAAATAAAATATAATAAATTCCCTACTGATTTAGATTTTTTTTTTTTTTTTTTTTTTTTGCCCAAAGCAGGAGAAGAAAAGGTTTGGAGGTAGTGTATGCAGGAAGCCAGTGAGTAGAGAGTATGTTGTTGGAGCTAATGCTGGGCTCAACTAAAACAGGAAATGGAGCTTTAGATGTTGATGACATCAGACAGTTTCTCTGGAAAATCTCATAAACCCAAACAGCAGCCTCAGTTTTCGACGCCACCCTGAAGAAGTGCTGGAGAGTAAGTACTTAAACTCTACATACTGCATCACTGTTGAAACTCTGACCTTTACAGTACAGGAACCTAACATTATACTCAGTGGTTTTCAGACTGTGGGACAGGTAGCGCTGGTAGTACACAGGGAACTTCTGGTGCTACTCAGGAGTCTTTTTCAGTTCAAGTCCTGGTTTAGACTTTGTTTAGTCCTAGATAAGTTCTGGTTTAATGTTAACTGAGTCCAAGATTATTGCTGGTTTAGACATGGTTTAGTCTTAGTTTCCTAGATTAGTCCTGGTTTAGACTTAATTTAGTCCAAAGTAGTCCTTGTTTAGACCTAGATTAGTCCAAGAATAGTTCTGGTTTAGTCTCAGTTTTGTCCTAGGGTTAGTAATGTTTAAAAGCCAAATCATTTCTGAGGGGGCACATTTTGAGGTCACCGGTCAGCTGTTTGATGATTTTATTTTGGCATAGGTACACTTCCTGACATAAAAATTTCCTTGTAGTAATACAATGACTTAACCAGGACAAAGGACAAATAATAATAACCAGGAGTAATATCAGTACCATATTAGTACTAAAACTATACAGGAACAACAGAGTGTCACTGCATCAGGACTTCACACAGTCACAGGATCCTGTGACTCCAGGAATAGACAGCTACAGCTGGCATTTGGTTTATTGTATTCAAATGCAAATGCAGTTATATGGTACTTTCTGCAGGATGCAAAATTATACTCCAAAGTGGAAAAAGTCAGAAGCGTGTAAAATAGCCATGATACTAATAGTACAGTTACTTTAGTGTTTGGTCCATTCATCATAAATATATTCTTGTATAATGAAAGCTGTGCAGTTTAACTGAAGTTTAGTTTTGACACAAAGGGGATGTGATTGTTACTAACTGATGATGAATTATGGTAAAGGTATTTTATTTTAATTTATTTAACTTTTGTGCTCCCCGTGTGAACAAAAATGTATGCGTTAAAAACCAGTTTAATTATATGAATTTTGAAAAATGTATTACAAAAAAACTATAAAAATCATTTCCCATATTTTGAACAGGAGGGTGGGGCTTTGGTGGTAATTACAGCCTTGGATGTGTCAAAAATGAGCAGCAAAACTGATTTGACAGCATTTGTATTTTTATGTAGTGGCAGATAATTTCTGCCCGCAAAAATGTCCCCATTGACTTCCATTGACTTTTTACTGTATTCCAACTGATTCAGCCATTTTCCCATTGTAGGCCGATGTGTGAATTCTTTTATTTTGTTTGTCCCATAGAATATAGTGGGGCCAAGTTATTATTAGGAGACTTGACTTCCACATTTTTTAATCTAACTGCCATTACAGGCAAAAATCACTCAATTTGTTTGTTATTTCAGCGTTTCATTTTAAAGAAAAAGAGTGAATTTTGACATTGTGGCTGTTTTCCACCAGACAACCTTTTTCAGGCCCTTCTAGTAATCTATAATCTAAATAACATACTATGGCAACAATACAGGAATTCCATGCATCTGCCTACAGTTAGAAAAAGGTTTAATCTGGTGGCGTTTGGTGTATATTCTTTATATAGTTTTTATGTTGCATGAGATAGCAATCAGTTAGAACTTCTGTATTGTGTGAAATAATGGTATGCAAACAAAATAGATTTATTTTCACATAAACCAAGCAATGAATGTCATTTTAACTGCCGTTTTGCAGTGAGTTATATAGCAAAGATGTAAACATGAACACGTTTTCATTTCGAAAGTGGTAAATCAGTAAGTACCCGTAAAGATTGTGCACACATACAGTATTTGGACTTCCCTGGTCCCATCTGTGCTTCTATATGAAACGTATACTTGAGCAGTGAATCAGTCACATCTTGCTGTATGGCACAAAGTAATTACTGTAGTCAGCCTCATTCTGGTTCACCTGCGTCATTTTTCCATCACATCATCACAGCTCCAACCATCTGAGCTCAATAAACATGATGTTCTGATAAATGCACATGGACCGAGTCAGGACCGAGGGCAGTTTATATACCTATACTTCAGTATGATTATATGAACCTCTCACATGATGCCATTTAACAGTATATACAACAAAGACAGAATGCATTATAAAGGAATAAGGTAATGACATGTGATTTTTGGAAATTACAACAGACTAGCCACATGTTTGGGCTGTCAGTGAGTAGATAGAGGACATTAGAGAGCAATGTGCTGTTTAGGTATTCTAAACAAACACAGGGCTAGGTCAGCATGTTTTACACCAAGTAACCAATCCCAGTCATACGTTAGTGTAAATAAGACACTGGAGGCAAGGTGGGTGAAGTGTCTTGCCCATGGACACAAGGAAACTATGAACTGGTGGAGGTGGGATTCGAACCACCAACCTTCTGTTTAGTGGACAACCTGCTCTACCTCCAGATGACTTTTAGTGAAAGATGGAAGGATGCCATTTTTAGCCTTTTTGGTAACACTGCTAATAAAAAGAGTTCTGACTTTTTACACAATTTTTACATGAACATGAAAATGAGGCAGGACTCTAATTAGATTAGATAGATTATTTATGCTAAAGGAAATTCAGGTTGTCCATTATTCATCCAATTTAATTCAATTTTATTTCTATAGCCCAGTATCTTAACAACAGTTGTCTCAAAGGGCTTCACAAACAGTTACTCAAATATAAACATGCAATCAGACACAAACAATAACTACACTAAGCTAAACAGACCCAGGACATCTCCTGTCCTTACACTCTCCTTCTCTGTAAGGTAAAACTCCTTACAGATGTGGGGGGAAAAAGAAGAAACCTTATGAAGACCACATTGAAGGAGAGATCTTGTCTTGTCTTCTGGTCTCAGTCAGCCTGCCCACAGCTGTCTTGGGGCACACTGACCAAGATGTGGCTGCCATTCTGTGCCTTTGGCATCTACGACCACCACCAAACATACTAATCACACTAAAACAATCATACAGGCAAGGAGGGTGCCTACAGACACAATGGCAGTATGCAAAGCCTGTAGCTGGGATCTATCCACCCACCTTCTGGTTAGTGGATAAAAAGCTTTACCTACTGAGCTACCCCGTCTGTGTAAAATAACCGAGTTCATTGTGGCACAGTGGGAGTGAACCTGCCTGGATAAAATTATGTTGTTGATAAAGTCATGCTGTGTGTTTATTTCATCACGTGCTGTGGACAAACCCAGCTATCCAGCTCCAGTCCGCTGGAGCCTGTCGTACCGCTGTGATGCTAATGCACCGCTAACGTGAAGCTGCTAATGTAGAGCTGCTAACATGGAGCTGTGTGGAGCGTGACGAGTGTCCTGCCGCTGTGCCAGACTGAGCATGACTGATCTGAAGCGACACTGACACACACACACACACACACACACACACACACACACACACACACACACACACAGATCAACAGAGCAGCTAACATGGTTTTCATTACAAACTATTGTGTTTGTGTTTTCTGTTCCAGATGCAGTGACAGTCATGCCTGCTGACTGTGAAGGTTACAGTCTGATGTGTATCTGCTCATGAGCTCCATGTGCTCCAGCTTCAGACACTTGTTTTGATGATTTTCACATGCTTTCTCTTCCCACCCAGACTTCAATCTCCCCAGACACATTTAGCCTCTTTGGGGAAATACCAATGAGTTCCAAGGACAGCCAAAGAGTTTTAACTGTTTGAAAGATTTTTTTTTTTTTATTTACACTATTTTTACACAGACCTTAAAGATGTTAAGACTTGGAAAAAATGTGGGACTCTGATCAGATTTGATAGACACTTATTTTTTTTCCCAGACACTTTCTTTAGCTTCTTTCCAGGTAATAACAAAATGTTCCAAGGCCAGCCAAAGACATTGTCCCTACAACATGTCAAAGTCTTCCCCAGGATCATGGTTGGAACATCTCTCAGGAAGGTATCCAGGAGGCTAAATCTAACTGGTGGCCTTTCATCTAGATGTGGAGGAGCAGCAGCTCTATTCCGAGCTCCTCACCACCTCCCTAAAGGTGTGCCATGCTGCCCTGAAAAAAATAAACAATAATTTCAGCTGCTTGTCTCTAAGATCATGTCTTCCATAGATGAGAGTAGGAACATAGATTGACTTGTAAATTGAGAGCATCACCTTTCGGCTCAGCTCGTTCTTCACCACAAAGACCAGTACATGAGCCATATTGCTGTAAATATTGAACACATGAAGAAAAGGAGCTGCAAAAGGTGTGGAAAGCCAAGTCACCATCTGAAAACTATTAGTCATCAGAAAGCAATCCTGCCTCTTGTCTGACCAATAAAAAGATGTCTCATTACAAAGGTGTCACACAGGATCTTATGATGAGCTCTCTCAAGACCTTCACTGTAACCTTGTTGTTGCAGAACATGCATTTGTTACATAAGGATTTCTAAACTTCTGAATATCCCAGTGAGCTCTGTTGGGGCCAGAATTCGGAAGTGGAAAGAACATCATTTCACCAAAAAAAAACTGCCAAAAAACAGAAATAGACAATAGTTGTTGAGAAAAATGGTGACGTCTTCATTCAGTACTGATTTAACTGCTGTATTCTGGTTATAGAGTGACTGCTCATCCCTTAATAGAAGGCTCCAGATTCCATTCTTCCAAGGAACCCACAGGAGGCCACAAGAGACACTGAAATGTCTGCTTCAGATGCACACTCAGGACCAAAGCTGCATTGTTCTTCCAGCTTCCAAGGATCGACTACCAGCTAAATTCTCTTCTCTTGTATCCTGGCATTGACTTGGCTGGGTGAGTATCTGGGGTTGCTACAGTAAATCATCTGCCTTCCTAGTCTGCAGTAATTTTTCATTTCAACTTCATTCCATACTCATGGTTCAATAAAAAAAAAAATAAAAACATACTATGCAAAAAAAGAAAGACACAACAGTTGCATAGACGTGAAAAAGGCAGTGACTCCACCAACATGGACTGGGAGTGTACTGCACTCAGTATGATATTTGTTAGTGACAAAATCATTTCATTATTGGATTTGTTTAACCTACAGATAAAAGTATACACGAGGTTCCATAATACAGCTTGTAAAGTGTTAACTCTTGCTGTGAAAAACACTTCACTTACACTAGTTCACCTCGGCCTCTTCAAACGCAAACGCCGTTGTCTGCCACCTATGGCATTAGATATACAACAAATCTCAAGAGGATACATCAACAAGGAGATTATGTTAATTCACACACATATTCTACTCTCCACGTGCACTTTGAACATTCCATGTGCACAAATCCAGTGTCAACACGCGTGCAACATGCTCCTCTGCGCTCTCATATGACCGTCCGCTCGTGTGTGGAAACATTCTGTTCCTGTGAAACTATTGTCAATTTGGGGGCAGGACCCACCGGGAAGCACAGACCAGCATATGATGGGTCACTTTTCAGGTAGCCCGGCCTCCCTGAACTCTTTCATTTATATACTACATTCACTGTTTTGGTGAAATGCATCATAAAAATATCCTATTGTTTATCATTTTAAGCTCTTCAATGAACCAATCAAAAGTTGACTTTGTTTAGAACTTGCAGTTATTTATTTTATTTTGCCTCTTGATATTTGTCGTATATCTAAAGCAATAGCCACCTGCTGCCTTTGCAGACTGGCGTTTTTGTAGTTAGTCCATAACTGAGCCGTTTACAAAAGGATACATTACACTTTGAAGAATGTCAGCTTCACAAACCACTTACATGAGAGGATATTGGCTTGAGCATATAACACTCAACACTGTCTTTAAATGATTTGTATATTAATTGGGGATATTCTTTCTGACGCATCTAACTCCATTTATCCAGGCTTGGGACTGACACAAGGAATACACTGGCTTGTGAAGTCACACCCTAAAAAGGCAGACCACCAGAGCCCAGTATGTGAGTCCAGAGATACTGTCTCTGACCACCATGCCAGTGCAATGACTGAGCCATTTTCTCTGAGGTCTCCTTTGCAATAAAAATACTCTGATTATAAAATTAGGATATTTTTGCAGATGTTTTTAGTTAAGCCCAACCCAATACTATACTGCAGTCACAGGACAATCATTGTATGCAGTTCACGCAAATGTAAGTGATTATAAGTCATGTATTTGAGTTCTCCCATCTCTGTAATACCATCTGAGGAGCTTGTTTTTTCATCTGCACAATAATATAGTAGTCACAGTACCGTCATAACTGACCTTTTGGAGACTGGTCTAAATAAATTGCTTTTATTAGCTGCTCTGAGTGCCTTTATTTGATCAGTGGAAGCACAGAGACATATATAGCCGTTATAGATGCTGATGTATAGTCGACATGACACAAAAAATAAAACCCCATCAGCTGTTGTTAACAAGATACTGCAACAAATTTGTAGCCTGTCATATCCACCAACAACACTGCGGCCCCGGAACTTAAACCACTACAAAGAGGTGCTGCTCTCCTTTTTCTTGTGAATGATGGCTGAGAATTCCATCTGCACACTGTAGCACAGGGAGAGGAATTTATTGAGTCAAACTGATCACAAACAAAGAGACATTAAATCGTGTGGCACAATGGATGGATGTGGTCCAGCTTTGTGTGAGATCATTCTGAACATCAGCTCTTTATGAGAAACAACTGTCTTCAGGAAATCAGGCACGAGACACTAGATAGAAGAATACTATGCACATGATAGTACTGGGGGTACATGGGGGAAGATTGCAATATTGTTTTGTATTTTAGAAAAACTGTTTAAACATGAATAAAATAGGAACTATCCATGAACTACCCAGGGAAACTTTTCACCTTAATTAAACAGCTTTAGTCATTGTGTGATGACTTATTGAGTTGTTGCAGGGTGAATAAAGCTTCCCGCACCTCCCCTTGGTGTATCTGCAGTCAAAAAAACAGCCTTGTAAGAATGGTAGAACCAACTCTTCATTTCTTAGATGATGGTCATGGAGGAGCCGCCAAAGGCAGAGGAAACCATTTGAACATATACAAGGAGGAGAAAACCAGAGTCAAGCTGAGCGAGGGGTCACACAGGGATCAACCAGACTCATGAGTAGTCAGGGTTCCTGTGTGGCATTAAAAAGCATTAAAAGTCATTCAAATTATTTAGCAAAAATTAGGGCCCCTTAAATGGCATTAAAAAGCATTCAATTTGATCCCGACATGCACGTATGCGTACGTTAGGTACTGCTCTGATGAAGGCCTCTGTACAAACAGCTCTTCAACACACACTTCACCTGTTAACTGGGTTATCCACAGGTGTGTGAGGAATGTGCACGTGGTGAAGCAGGCAGAAGTCGGGGGGGAGGGCTAAAGGAAGAACTTTAAATATATGACACCACTGGGGGTCGACTCCACGGGTGGGCCTGCTCTCCTGTAATCTGCAACAGGTTAGAGATGTACCACCCACGTTCACTCTGATATTATTTATCTGCCATCACTTTGCTTGCCTTTTTGCCATTTCAGTCTTTTTTCTCGTTTTTCTGTGTAAGTGGTCAGATACAAGAGCTGGACAAGAAACTTTCTCTTTACTCTTGGACTTGCTTTTTGCTGAAATTGATTCAGTGTTGATGGCTATGCAGACAAATAATCCAGTCACATGAGGAAATAGATTTACAGATTCACAAGAAAAAAATCAGAGAAGCACTGCAGTACAGTACAGTGGTTCTCAAATAGGACTCTTCTCAAGGTACTCCAGTCAGATTTTCTTTGTGGTTATACCTCCTCTTGGGAGATTACATTTGAAGAGCTGACTGTGTACTTTTGGTGTAGACAGTTTAGACCTGATTTAGTCCTGCTTTAGATTGTATTTAGTCCTGGGTTGGACAAGTTTTAATCCAGGTGTAGGTCAGGTTTAGTCCTGGCTTAGTCCTTAGATTAGTGCTTTTTTTTGGCACGCTCATTTTAGTCTAGTTATAGTTGTTACTTCTAAAGCCAAATATTTTCTAAGGTAGTACTTGATGTGGAAGGTTTGAGAATCAATGGCTTTAGTATTAGAGTTATGAGAAGGGCTTGACATTAACAAACCAGCCAGATGCAGGTAGATTATCAGTTTGGTCAGTAACACAAATACTCCCACTGCCACTTTGGTCGGTTGGATTTTATGAATACCTATTGTATAACATAACTTTAAAGGTTAAGCCTGAATTTATGTTGCTCTGCTTGAGTGTACACTATTTAGTAGGGATGTAACAAGATCCAAATTTGACAGTATCTTGGGGTACAATTTACTGGGCTATTGTGGCAATTGTGTTGTAGAAAAGCTCATGATAACAAAACACTCTTTAAAAATGGCCTGACAAGTCTTTAGGGATTTAGTTATTGGAATATTTCTAAAGAATAAGACTGAAAACGTGTTTAATAACAATAATTTTGTCATGTTGTTGGCTGCACTGAAACAGAGCAAAGGGTCATGGTCCATGTAGTTCTCTCTGCTTTTTTACCAATCTGGTGCAAGTCCACGACAATATTGCGAGTCTTGTGATATTGTGATAATACAATATTGTCAGTTTATTCTGCCCTAGGTAAACCTTTTTTTATCCTGTCCACACATAAAACCATTTCTTTAACAATTAAATTGTGGCTAGTAAGGACAGTAATTGGCTAGCAACTGTTGACAAATACTAGCCCCAGTGGCCAGTGAGAAAAAAAGTCAGGTTATAAGTGTGAAATGTCTAGGTTAGGGTGCCAAACTAATATTACTCAAGCTGGAGTAAAAATATGTTGTGATAAAATAACATTAAACCTAGTGACAAAACACCATTTAATGATAATTCATTATCATTTCACTGTACCGTTATAAAAATGATAATAATAGATATCAATGCAATGTCAGTAAGTAAACTTTTCAAACTATGAAGAAAAGAACTCAACATTGAAACCTTCCTTTGACCCAGATATGTGAGAGTTCAGCCCGGTTCATGTCAGGATCATCTGATGTCATGAGTTCCAGCGGGGAGAGCGGTGTTTACAGTATCCATCAGTCAGAGCGACAGACTCTGGGCGTGCGGCTGTACTGTACACGTGCAGATGAGTATAATGAGAGTTTAAGTGGAGCTTGTTAAACACATGTGGGACAGTGGGGTGTGCCGGTCAGCTGTTGGTGTTGTCATGTGTCGGGAGTCTCCGCTCTCTGGAGAGGAGCCTGGATGGCCTAGTTTTACAGGAGAAACTGGAGCGTTGACAAGTGATGGAGTGTGGCCACGGACCTGAAGCTAAAGATACAACTGTCAGCAGTGTACAAGACCGATAATGCACGCTCTCACAATCAGTACTAAATGTGTTTTACAAATAGAGTAGTGCATGCCATTTACACCATTATTGTTCACTGTGAAAGCAGAAACATTGATTTACTGTTGACAACCCATATAAACCAACATCCAACAGGTGTGTGTCTTATTATAATGAGGAAGCAGAACATGACTTAATACTCTCATCTTTAAACATCACTGAGAGTAAAATCTAACAGCTTGTTTATAGGATTAAACAATTTTACACAAATAAAAGAAAAGGCTTGCGTACTGTTGCTTAATAAAGTTGTTATTACTGCTTCCAGTTGTTTGTGCTTCTCCTCCAGATGAGCAAAGGTCACTTCACTAATTGGATATGAAAAATAATCATAAATGTAGAAGGTCAGGAGCTAATGATTCACTCTGACTGCAGAAGGCTCCTCTGTCCCCAAACACCAGGAGGAGATACTGCTGATGAAAACACTGCACCATTTTATTTATTAGCACAAGCTCAGTATCTGCTAACCACTGTGTTTATGTCCTGCCTTATAAAAGCATGCTGTTTCACTCTAGGATACCTGAAAACGATCAATAATGACTCCTTTTATGCACTGCTGTGATGGGGAGATGGAGTACTTGGGTCCTTGACTTGGATAAGAGTTATTGGGATTTTGAAACTTAGAACTTGACTTAAGATTACACCTCAATATTGTTATTGTTATGAGGCTCAGACTAGGACTTAGACTTGTGTCTTCTCTCAGACTAGAACTTGTGACTATTTTGTATTAAATGTGGTAGTGTAGATATTGGCTGTCATCACAACTCAAATGTTTGGAAGCTGGGCTGCTGCACGGGAACGCTCGGATTTATTTGGTTGTTCGGTGGAGCAAGCTGCGGTGTTGCACATCGTGCACGCTGTGCCTCTCGACTCTTGGGGTCAGTACATCATATACAAACATGTGCTGGATGAAGGAAAAGCACCTGTCCCGAGTACGCCCCAGGACAGAGGACGGCTCGTGAAAAATCTAAACGGGGACTTGAAACGTTTCTCTGCATCATTCTCTTGCTTTGCGGGGACATGCACCAAAATCCCGGACCCACGGATTTACCTGAGGCCGCGCCCGTATTGCCGCTGGTCTCTCCTGTTACTCTATGCCCAGGGATACAAGGTAACAAATCCACAAACTGTTTGCCAAATACACAGACTAGTGTAATTTCTCCTGCTAAAGCAAGCGCGCTACAGACTATCGTAACTCTTAAACAACAAAGAACAAAACTCTTTCAAACAGTCAATCATGCTCGCGTCTTGTAGCATCCGGACACAAAACCAAAAGGAATTTTGGAGGACATCTTAATGTACGGAGCGTTATATCAAAGACCGAACAGATTGAGCACTTATTAATGGACCCCAACTTGGATTATCTGTGCTTTACAGAAACCTGGCTATGCTCCGCAACTTCTCTGTCTGTATTTACCTTCCCTGGCTATAAAGTTTATAGACGGGACAGGGGAAAGGGAAAGGGGGGAGGGGTTTTGATGTACGTCAAAGAAAAGATTCAAAGTGAGGAAATTGATATTTCAAATAATGCACTGGAATGTGTGGGGGTCACAATTACACTCTCTCCTCAAATGTCTTTTGTCGTACTTGCCATCTACCGCCCTCCAAATACCACTAATGTTTTTTATTCAGAGTTAGTCAGGATGCTTAAAATGTTTGAAGGTAAAGAAGTTTTACTAATGGGCAATTTCAACTTAAACTGGCTGATAAGACATGCAGAAAAAAATTAAAGGATATTATGAATTCTTTTCAAATGACACAAATTATAAATAAACCCACAAGAATAACCAAAAATTCTCAAACATTAATTGATCTAATTTTTACAAATAAACAAGAACGGATAGTGAAAACATATAACCTACTAACAGACCTATCTGATCATAATCTCACATTAGTTTCAAGAAAACTTACTAAAGCAAGGTATAGGAATAAAAAACAAATAATTAAAAATCATACTGTATCTTTTATCCCAAAGAAAAATGTGTCTGTCTAGAGAAAGATATAAAGCAAACAAATTGGAATGAAGTAATTAAAAATAAATCATGTGAACAAATATGCAGTGGTTTAACTTCAACTCTAAAAAACATTTTATTAAAGTACACAAAGACAAAAAAAAAAAAAGAATGCAAATAAAAAGCTGAGTTTACTGTGGTCTAATAATGATCTCTGGGATCTAATAAAAAGAAGAGACGCCTCACTGAAAACATTTGTTAAATCAGGCCTAAAAACAGACCATCTAATTTATAGAAGTTTGAGAAATAAAGTTACAACATTACTTAGAAAAACAAAGGCCACTTTTTTCCTTAATTTAATTAAAGATGCAAAAGGAAATAGTAAATTAGTATGGAAGAGCATCGACAAACTTCTAAAAAAAGAAAAAAAATAACCTGCAACTCAAAATAGATGGCATTGTCCAAAATGATAATGAAATTCTAGCAAACTATTTTAATTAATATTTTATAAATACTGTTCAAAGTCTGGCACAGTCATTTTCAACACCCTATTCCTCCCAGTTATTTGTATGTGATACATCAACTTTCATATTGACACCTGTTAATGATGACACAGTGAGAACTGTTATCACAAAGCTAAACAACAGCAAAGCAAATGATCTGTATGGGCTGGATAGTGCATTCTTAAAAAGCCAGAATGAAACGCTAGCCTCAGTTCGCACAAAAGCAATAAATCAGTCAATCAAAGAAGGTGTTTTTCCAGAATTTCTAAAGCCTGCTATTATAACGCCTGTGCACAAGTTGGGAGACAAACAAGAGGTCAGTAACTATCGACCGATTAGTGTTCTCCCCACCATCTCCAAGGTCTATGAGACGGTTGTAACTGAGCAGCTGATAGAACATCTTGATGCAAATAATTTATTAAGTTCTTTGCAATTTGGTTTCAGGAGGAATTTTTCCACTGAAACAGACCATTAGGGGTAATGGGAGCTGTCTTTCTTGACTTGCGCAAGGCTTTTGATACTGTAAGTCTCAGAATCTTGCTGAGTAAATTGGGGGGGTTTGGACTTTCCCAACATACAAAGGTCTGGATTGCATCTTACCTGAGTGGAAGGCAGCAGTGTGTGAGAGTAAATAGCACACTATCTCCGCTCAAAAATTGTACCATGGGAGTGCCACAGGGCTCTAATTTAGGGCCGTTGCTTTTTTAGTTTATACATAAACGATCTTCCCTCAGTGTGTGATGTTAAAATGTACGCTGATGACACTGTTGTGCTCACTCAAGGGCAGGATGAAACTGAGGTGGCCATGAGATTATCAATGGAAATGAAAAAGGTTGCTGCCTGGCTACAGAGCTCCTGTCTCACAATAAATGTAGCCTAAGACAGTCGCAATGTATTTTACAAACAGACGTAAATTACTGAATTATCCAGATATTTTTATAAATGAACAAAGAATTAAAAATGTTAATGAATTTACATATTTAGGTGTCACCTTAGATTCAACTCTGAGTTTTAAAACTCATGTTAAAAAACTTTGTAATTCTCTAAAATTCAACCTGTCAAATTTTAGATATATACGGGGGTCTCTCACCACTGAAGCATCGAACATGTATTTAAACTCAATGATACTGTCACATATTCTTTATTGTGTGCCTAGCTGGTCGTAGGCGTGCAAAACAGTTCTCAGACCTGTTGAATCATTATATAAACTTGCCCTTAAAATTCCTGATAAGAAACCTCGACAGTATCGCCACTGTCCCATTCTTGCTAAATATAAATTTCTGAATTTTGAAAATTTTTTAACATACGCTAATATTTGCCTACTATTTAAAATGATTCATGGTTCCACTGCTCCTCCCTTGAGAAGCTTCATCACACTGAGCTCAGAAAAGACAGCTCGAGTCACAGGCTCAGCTTCCAGGGGAGAGTGCAGGGTTCCTAAATGTAGGACCGCATTCACTAAATCAGCCTTCTCTTTTGTTGCTGTAAGTCATTGGAATAGTTTGCCAACAGAAATTATTACATATAGCAGGTTCCAAACATTTGCACGCCTTACAAAGGAATGGCTATTTTCAAAACAAGTGTGCACTCATTAGTGATGAATGTGTGTGTAGATGCATGTCCTTATGCCTAAAACAAAGTGTGTATGTGTGTGATTGTATTGTACTCCTGACAGAGTGAGTGTGGGTGTGTGTGTACGAGTAAAAGGTTGGATGTTGGAGTGGTTTTAGTGTAATGTTGGTAGATTGATTCTGTGTTTGACCCATGTTGCTGTATGTGTTGCTGTTATTTATTGACTAGTCTACTTATCATTAATCAACAATCTCTGTTATTTATTTATATAACATCAACCTGTCCAGGGACTACAGGTGGAAATTAGTGCTCTTTTGCTAGAACCTGGCACCAAGCATCTCTCCTTGTGACTTTCTCGAGGTTAATGTATTGTTGTGCATTGTCCCTGTATAAATAAACCATATACATACAAACTGTCTCAACCAAGTGAACCAGTGGCTTGGACTTGGAACTGCTAACTGATGACTCTGACTTTTTAACCAATGAGGTTCAGGTTTGGACTTGTGAACCAGTGACTATAACTTGTGAACCAATCACTTGGACTTGACTTGGTCCGGTCTGAGTCACACTTGTGTCTAGTTTGCTTTTTAGCCTGAAAGCAGAGAAAGCCTTACACTATTTAAGTCTGAGCAAAAACAAACAGCATTTTATGTTCTCCACTCAACTTGTCAGTGTTGTACCCTTATAAGTACAGCTTGTAGGGGTGTAACGATACGTTTTTGCAACAATATGATACGTATCGATTTGAAATGTTACATTATCAATACAAACGATACAGCAACTTTTTGCCTAAAAACATACAGTATACCCTTAAATCTAGCGTCACTGTTGGGGTTGATTATGGCAACCAGACACAGAGCAAATTAAAGTTGAATTTAAAATTTTATTTCATTAAAAACACAAAAAATACATAAAAAAATACATATCTGGTGTTATTTTAACATGCAAATTTCTAATATCAATATTTCCAATATTATTATTATCCAATAATATATTATTTTTTACATGTAGATTGATATGCACTACCTGGAAACACAATTTCATTCATGGTGATACTTTCAGAATTGCTTTTACCTTACGAACCCTCACAGACCTTGAGGTCTTCTGGTACTGGCCTTCTGATTATTCCTAAATACCATACTCATGCCCTGTGGAACGGCCTGCCAGAGGACATCAGGGCTGCAGAGAGCATTGATATTTTTAAGAGCAGGCTCAAGACCCACCTTTTTAGTTTAGCTTTTTTCCCTAATATTTATTCATTTTATTCTGTTTTTATTTCATTCCCTTATTCAATTTGTCCTATTTTTAGTTCATATCTTCAGTGTTTCCTCGGAGTAGGCCCTCTGCACCTTTGACCTTTAGGAGGCTTCTCTGCCTGCCCCATTGCCGCGTGCCCCAGGTCGGTGTCCTGGTGGCCATGGTCTACTGTTTCCACACTTGGCTCCTCCGTGCTCAGCCACACGTTAGTGTTTTTGGTCTGTATGTCTGTCTGTGTGCATGTGTATGCAAGTGTATAGATGTATGTGTGTGTGTGTCTGTGTGTGTTGAATCTCACACTTTTCTAAATAGAGGAGATGCACAAATGTTTAGACAAAGCTAATTATAATCTCATCTTAGTTAAAAGTTCTAGACCATAAACAATACATTTTCTGATTTTCAAGTTCCATGACCTGCAAATCCTTCTAAGTTAACTAGATCTGAAAAGACAATACAGAAAATGAAAGTGAATCATGCACCAATATTTTTAATGTGATCATGCTCAACACATGCAGCTTTTAGTTGTCTTCAAGCTTTATTCTGAATGACATCAATGAAATCAGAATTACTCCTTCATGACTTCCATTCACTTTTTTCTTACTTGGGCACCCCTGGAGTCTCCTTTCTGTTCTCTATTAAATACCACAAATTTGACACAGAAATTACCCCATATATAAAGCCTGTTCCTTATTAAAAACACCAACTCCAGGTGTAAATGCATTAAGCCATTAGTGCTGGTCTGGGATATCCCTGCTCTAAAATACCAGGCTCTGCAAACACTTCCACATGGGGCAGATGGTCTGTTTGTGATTTATAAAGGGAAGACCAGAGCTTTTGGGAGTCTTTGTTTTGTCATGATTTAAAAGAGCCTTCACCACACTGGATAAATCCTCCCTGACACTGGGATTAGGGCCTGTTGTGTTCACGGTTAACATATTGGTTTGATTCCGAGCTGGAAGTGCGGCGCTAAGTGAGCTAAGTAATAGTTTGGAGTAATTATAGGTGTTGCAGATGTGAGATGACCACTTTAGCTGGAGATAATGGGACACATGGGGCCCAAAGCGGTGGAGGGGAAAAGCAAGGGAAGAGAGAGGAAAGAATGTAAAGAGAGGAGGATGAGAGATTTGCACAGAGGTAATGTTAGCTGTGATTTTGCTTTTTTAAGGGGAACAGCAATAATAGTGATGTATATGAATGGAATATGCCTACATACAGTATTCTGTAAACCCACAGGGGGCTTCCTCTATCCACTGGGCAGCTGACTTTATAGAATGTAAACTTTTGCACCTGGCAAGACGATGTGTGTTTAAAGGTCCTCCAAATTTTCCTCTCTTTTAACCATGTTATGATGTAGTTTCCTCCTCAAAAACAGACCTGGACTAGTTTTGTTTCATTCGCACGTCTGAGTAATTACTGCCCTTCTCGAGATCTGAAAACGCTTGGTCTAACCTCTCTTTGTTGACATGTGAAAGCAGGGAGTGCTCCTAAACACATACACTGTACATACATCAACTAAGAAGCAAAAGTGATAAACTAATGAAGACACTTTTTCTTTATGATTTTAAATATCAAAGACTTAATCAAAAACATTTTTTTTAACAGCATATGATTGTAGTTATAAGTCTTACCAATGACAGCATTGATTAACTTTATGAATAATTCTAGTTTTGTGAATACATTTAGCTTACTATGTGCTATCATTTAAATTCAGACAAGCTCAGTTAAACCTGCTGAGATGCTTCAACTCTACAAACTAGCACTACATGCTGGAGCACCCCTAAAAAGGGTCTAGCCTTGCCTATACTGTAGGTGCAGAATGGCCGCCACACTTCTGTCAGTTTGCCCCAGGACAGCTGTGGTTACAGATGTAGCTTATCACTCATATGTTACTGAGGAGTGATTTAATAATGAACTTAATAGTAAAATGACTTTGAGTGGCTAGAAAAGTGTTATATAAGACTAACGCATTATTATCATCATCATCATTATTATCATTATTATTATTATGTGAAAACAATACCACATCTGAACAGTCATGCTAAACTTGAAATCCCCAAGAATCTAGGGGGGTGTGGAAGGAGCTGCGGAGTAAAATATGTGTTTTGTGCTGCTTTTACAAAATATCCTCTTGAGGTAAATAATGTATATGTATTCAGATTTCTGATGGTGGTGCAGTGAGGTTTCATTCAGAGGCAGCTCTAACAGAAAAGGCTTTTGATCAAACAAACTTTTGATCAAGGGAATAACACAGTTCCCTCTGCACCTGCTTTGAGGACTGCTTCTGTATGCTTTATGTTCCTCCATCTGTATTTTGTACAAGTGAGATCAATTCAGCTCTCCATGAGACTGCAAGGATTATGTCCCATCCACCACCCCAACTTCATGTCTATTAAAAAATACACTCATATCAGACCTCTTTTACTGACTGCACACTTAACTACAATTTTCAACTCTTTCCTTCATCTTTTCAAATCAAGTCTTGCTGCTGCTCTGATTAGTCCCATTCTGCATGATTATTCCCATGTGTGTTCAGACGACGTACAAACAAACAAACACACCTCCTCGTATACAGTGCACTGAGGTCTGTGAGCAGCTGCAGGGTTGTCTCAGTCCACTCAGACCAGCTCTTGATCAGTGGAATAGATTGTACCTTGAGTTTGTTGTTGTGGTCTC
The DNA here is from genome assembly GCA_020698575.1 of Bostrychus sinensis. NCBI lineage: Eukaryota > Metazoa > Chordata > Actinopteri > Gobiiformes > Eleotridae > Bostrychus > Bostrychus sinensis. The sequence goes on from CM036240.1 coordinate 35,640,167, forward strand.
TGAGGAGCTCACTTTGATTTGTGTCCAGGTCTGTTTTAGTGGAGCCGTTACAGCTGAGTGCGCCCACTTAACAAAAAAAGCTCTTGGACATATTTGCAATTCTTGGTCAATCTCTGCTCCAGCCCCAGTTTAACCCTCTGGGTATTGATGCTTTTAAGGAAAATAAGCTTTGTGGACAACGTCATTGTAAAAACACATGGAACCGTAGATTTTTTTCTTTAAACGTTGATGTCAGAATGGTTGTTTGTTTCCAAATCCATCTACAAATCTGGATTTAAGTCATGGGGACAGCAGTCTAAGCAGAGATGCCCAGACTTCCCACTCCCTAGACACTTCCTCCATCTCCTCCTGGAAAATACCAAGGCGTTGCAAGGCCATCCAAATGATAGGGCACAGCGATCCTCAGCAGCAGACCAAGTTTGCCTGAGACTGCCACTGTCTGCCATGTTGGGTATTGTTGTTACCGTTAAAACCCACAATGCACTGCACAGCTCACTACGGAAGCTCATTTAGCTCAAAAATGTGGAGTATGTCCTGAAATTAGTTCTGGCAGCTTTCACACCACAGATGACTTGAAACAGTGCCAGTGTTCAGACGACAATAGTGAGAGCTGTCCAGTGTTATTAGATTAATTAAATGCCCATGGAGGAGCAGCGGCTCTACCCTGAGATCATCACAGGAGAGAAGCTATTTACCCTATCTCTAATGAAGAGCCTGCAGAGAAATCTTTTTATGGTCTCAAAACCCTCCATGGGTCTTATACAAAACATAGTTTCATTGAATTGACGGTTTTTGATTCAGAGTTGCTCCTAGTTGTTGATGAACTGGAGCAAACCAGTTTAAGCTGTGGTTTCTGTGACGACAATAAGGACACTTACGCCCTGGTCCAAGGAGAGAAGGAGCTAAGGAGTATGTACTGTATCTGTCTGTGAAACATTCTTCTGGGAGATGTTTGTCTTCCGCCTTTGGTGTAGGACTGCATGCATTTGGAACAAAGAGTTTTACTGAGAGTCATGCTTTTTTGACAGTTTTTTTTTTTCTTTTTAGAAAAACCCTCAGAGAGTAAAGAAATAGTTTTTTGTTTGTTTGTTTGTTTGTTTGTTTCAATCAGCAGCATCAGAACAGTGCGCGTGTGTGTCTGTAAAGAACTTCATCTAAAAAGGGAGGAAAACACTGAGGAAAAACCTAGCCTACAGCCTATTATTATTATTATTATTAGTAGTAGTAGTAGTAGTAGTAGTAGTAGTAGTAGTAGTAGTAGTAGTATTGTTGTTGTTGATGTTGTACTGTTATTAAGGGAGCAGTGCAATAGGCATTACTCTACGCTAGATTGGAATAGCCTTGACCCAATTAACAGCAACACTACCCTAGGTATAACCCAGAGAAAGAAACACACATTTACCCCTCGCTATGTTAGGCAACACAGGTCCATTTAACTGAGATGACAGAGACATTAATTACTTTACATTTCATTTATTAATAAATATGAAATTTACATTAGTTTATAAGAGTAATTTGTGATTACTACATTTGAAAAACATCAATGACCTTCACATACAACTCTTTAACAGGAGTTTACAGTGTGTCTTCATAATACATAAAAACAGCAGCTCCATTGGACCAGCCATGAGCAGCAAGACGTCCACCGCAAGACAGAGAACACACACACACATCAAAAAGGGAGGCTCTCCACCGACAGGGCCCTATAGGTAGCAGCCATATAGTCAGTTTGTGTTATATGATTAAGGACACAATTAATAAAAACAGAAGAGACGTACCAGGAGTAGTGTTCATCATGGTGCGCCACTTTGAATGCAGCCACCAAACGCACACGGGGGGCCACCAGTAAGCAAAAAAAACAATAGCCCATTAGCTTATACGCAAGACCATTATGTGGACTCTGCTCTAGCCACTGGGCTTTACGTCTTGTACACAGCTCCTGAATGGCGGAATGGAATAATAATAATCATGCACATGGTTAGACCCTAGATACACACTTCAGTGGAGTTGATTGTTCTTGTTTGTTTGTTATTGTCTTTTTTGTTTATTTCTTGTACTGTCTGTAGGCCCTATGTTGTCTGTTCTATGTTGCAAATAAAATAAAAAAGTTAAAGATCAGTCAGTGTTACAAAATGACTAACTGAATATATTTCTTCTGTGATGATGGTAAAAAGGAGTCCAGTCTAAACTCTGGTGGGGTAAACATTTAATAAGGTCACGCACAAGCACCTCGCTAACAACACCAGAGCTATGTGTTCTCACTCACACACATCCTGGAGCCATCCTGAAACACCTGCTCTGCTCGCTCACTTCATCATTAATGGCTCTAAAATGTTCTTGATTTGTACCACATGTAAACAGGCACGTGTACACACTATCAGGGCACTGCACAGGAATAAATACTGCAAATGTTCTTGGACTTACCTCAAGAGTATTCAGAGATAATACCTTTTTCTAATCACTGCTTAAACTCATTAAAAATGCTCCTCCATCTGCTCCCATTTTCACCACAGATCATTTACAGTATATGGGTAATGTGTCATTATTTTGTTCATTCTGGATGCTTTTCCTGATGCAACCATCTCCATTTAGGCTTGGGACCAGCACAAATGTGACCCCTTTTATAGAAATAAACCTTTTAATGTTATATAATCTTGAATAATACACTATTACCACCAATGGCCAGCTGTTTCACAAAGCAGACTGCAGTAACTCTGAGTTTAATTCTTAACTCAGAATTATCTTACAATTCTGAGTTTATTCCCCTTGAGTTTATCAGAGGGAGGAGCCATCATTAATGGAGCCAAGAAAAGAGCATTCACCATGGCAACAGTAAACCAGAGGAGGCGGCCATTTAGAGGACAAGGAAGTCATGTGACTGGAGAGGTTATATTCAGGTTTATCAGTAAAGTGATGTAGAACACAGGTTATAGATTGATGAATCATTAGTAGAATACAAATAAAATAACACAATATACGTTTTATATTGTACTTAGATATAGTATATATAGATATAGTATATAGAAGCATAAAAAACACTACGGGCCATATTAATCAAAGGTTTGCATGCACGCTAAATGAATAAGATGTGCTAAAAGTGGAGCAAACCCAGACGCAGCTGAGACTTGCGTCTCTCACAGGAGCTGAATGAGCCCTGGCACAGATTTTTCTCTGAGGCGTTCTCACCAGAAGGTGCAAAATTCAACGTGGAGAAAATCTAAATGTTGCTTTGCGGTCGTTATTTGATTTATCACGAGTATGGGAGTTAAAAGTGTGTGTAAATTGACCAAGTTGGAGGAGCAGGTACAAAAGTTTTGCTGAGGAAAGAGCGCAGATTTTAGTGCACAGATGGGGAATTGAAAATAAGTTCTAATGCTTTAACAGGGCTCATTTACAAAGATACAACAATAACATGTTGATATGAAGTCGGAGGAAACAAAAAGAGAGACTTACCCTATGACACTTTTTCTTTTATTCTTGCTTGTATTTCCCTGAACTTCAAGCTTTTACAGCTCCTGTCTCTGGGCTTTCAGTCTGTTCCACATCCTTTTAAATCCTTACAGTGATGGAATAATCTTTGAACACTGCATAAAGGCTATGCAAATCTCACTTGTGTTTATCCCATTGCCTCACAATGCTCACTGCGATGCAAAAATATAAATATGAATGAATAAAATGAAAATAAAATGAATGAATTAATGAATATATAAAAATCTAAAATATTTTTATTGTTGTATTTATATGCTTTAACATCAGCACTGCATACTTGATAAATTTTGTATAATTGTTTGAAGAGTTACTGGCTCTGACAGACAGGGCAACAAAAGTCACAGGACTGTGGTCAGAGCCAGAATCACATGAGACAAGGATTTAACAAGGACAGACTATGCAAAGATAACAGAAAGATGCAGTCGGAGTTGCTCCTGCTGTTGGTGTGTGTCCAATGCTCACACAAAACTCTCATTTACATATCTGATTTGTGGCAGCAATTACTTGCGCACTTTCTCTTTGTATATCACACACAACACACCCACAAATAGTAAACACTATTTTTGTCTTTATGTCTTTTTTAGTTTTCATTTTCATCAAAATAATATTGCACACTGCACTCTTTTGGCTCATCTCAATACACTTAATATTTTAGAGAGTTTAAAAGTTGTGTATTATATTATAAAGTTTTTTTAAACCTGACATTAGTAATATTTTATAAGGTAAAAATGTCTCCAGTTGCATGACATCCACATTTTTGTTGATAAAGGTTGATAGATAAATTATTGTATAAAGTAAAATTATAAATGTAACCTTTAAATGTATAAAAGTTGAATCATTGTCTTTCAAACACTAAAACACTCAGTCCTTTGGAGGAGATTCTGGGTTAAACTCAGGATTAAAAAAACCTGCTCCAGACCAGGCTAGGTTTCCTATTTTCAGGGTTAACATACTCTGAATTTGGCCTAAAACTCCTTCTTGAAACAGGGCCAATGTAGCATACGTGTTATGTATGAGCTGACCAATGGGCTAGTAACAGAAAAACTAGGAGCGGCTCAAGGAGAGTGAACAGACACTGAATTGCTGTTTTGCTGGTACCGTGTGTTAAAAGTTTAGTGGACAATACAAACATACAATACAGTTGAATGGCAATTCACTACAAAATGATCATGCATACAGTCCTCAATGTCCAACAGTTTATAATAACCATTTGAGGCTAGTTCAGAAGATTGAGTCTAGAGAAAAAGTTCATATAACAAGTTTGTGTATGAGTGTATGTATGAGAACTGTAAAGAAAGTGAGGTGCGAGGCAGTGAGTTCAATTTGGCTGCAGGGAGCCTCCTACCAGCCCTAGCAGAACCGGTGCTGACGTTCTTCTATAGTTGAGAAGAACGTTGAGACAAATGTTGTTTTAGGCTCTAGGCCTACTCTTTAGCTCGCCATCCATGGGTACCTGGCCTGATTAAAGCACAGGGCCAAGTCACCATCACAGTCAAAATTGTGCACAAAACTAGGTTAACCCTCAAATTAATACTAATCATATTAAAATATTCTTAAGTGTATAAATCATTTCAATTAGCTCATATCACAAAAATATTTCAGCATCAAATATACACAAATAAATACCACTATGCATAGTGCTGATACACAATAAAAAAAATGAAGCAACAAGCATTGCATGAATGACCTCCATTAGCTACCATTCATTTTACAAGCACTAATAAAACGGTGAGTTTGGGCTTTAAAATGCCTCCAACCCACAGCACAAGTACAGTAAGTCGCTTGGAGAGCATCAGACATCAATATCATTTCATTTGCATGAGAAATAGTGGAAAAAAGGGCTTAAAACACAAATGCTAACCAGCTCATGCAACTGCATGGAGCTGGCTAAGCTAGTGTTAGCATAACAAACACTCACCAATTCCGTTTTGTTGTACGCTCGAGTTGGACCCCTTTCAATGCGGTTAGAACATGGTAGTCAGTGCGCCCCCCCCCCTCCCCCGCTTGCCAACAGACATGGTAGGCAAATGCTTGGGGCCCCAGAAAATCATTAGAGCCGTGATAAGTTTGCAGTGCACTTCTTATGTAAACAAGTTAAAACTGTAAGCAGTGATAAAGAACCTCACACCCCTTGGTTCTGAAGCATGGGTGTGTATCTGGATCTGAGGTATGCTGACAAATGCGGACAAGGTTTCAGACCAGTTTTTCTGACAGTGAGAAAAGAAACAAGAAAATAGAAGAAAATGAAAAAAGAAAGCAAGACAGTTGTTAGAGCAAGGTGGATAATGGAAAACTCATTCAAATTGTGATACAAGTGTGAAATTGGTACAGTGGTAGAGATTGCCTGATTTGTCATGCAAAAATCCAAGATGGCAGCCATTTTTCTAGATGGCATCCATGTGGACAAGTCGCAGGTACAATTTTAAAAAACATTTAGAGCTGCTTTAAGCAGTATTTGGAGAACTAAGAAAGTTTTCTCCTAATAGTGAAGGACCTCCTCAGCTGACACTGAACTCTTTGCTGTGGTGCTCTGAATTCTTCTGACCACAGCGACAGTTGTCACCAGTGTGTCCGGGTAGGGCCTGACAATTACTTTTTTAATACTGCCGGTCGACATTACCATTACATCAGTGCACTACAGCAATCCACAGATATATAGCATGTAAAAGCAACTATCTACATGTGGTCACTTTGAAAAATCACTGACTCAGTTCCTAAAACTACAACACAGGTCACTCCTAATGCATTTTAAATGTCAAAACTGGGCTCAGCATCCTTCAGAACAGATAAAACAACACCAATATGTTGACAACTGGCAAATCTTGGTAGAAATTACATTTTTACAGGCCCCAGTAGACACTATCTTGCAAAAATTGCCATTTTGGATTTGTGTGTGACAAATCAGGCAAAACTGATTGATATCTGAATCTCTACCACCTCTGAACCAAATTTCATGCTTGTATTACAATTTGAACAATTTTATATTATTTTTAATGTGCGCCTCTGGCAACACAATGTAACTTTTGTAGAGGAGTGCAGAAGTGTCCTCTGCCGTTAAAAACTCTAACTGTATGAGGTCTGCGTTCTCCAAGTGCAACAAACCTCAGAAAAGTAACAGTCAGATTTTCATGTCATTTTCAGGAAAGGTCAGTTATGTGCCAAGAAATAAAGTTTTTAAGGCCTCTATACTATTGCGAGATAGAGCCAACGCATTGTGTCTGCTCTCTCTGAGTGCTTCTAGTCTTTGCCTCAAAATACTCCAGTTGTCCAAACATAACTTTGAATATTCACATACCTAACTTGATCTGACATTTTAAGCTCTGGATTTCACACGACCACAGTCATCTGGTGCGTACAATGCTGAAGACAGAGGGAGAGGGTGGAATGAGGAGGGTCCCGGGACATCTGTTTTGTGTCGGAATCTGATAGTTGGCCACAGACAGTGAATGAGGACTACACTAAAAACGTGGAAAAGATGACACTGGCAGAAGTATCTAATGGGAAGAGACATGATCATAAACTCAGAGGGCAGAGCATAGATACTGTGGTTCCCCATTAGGAGAAACATTTATAGAACTGATAAAACCAGGCCGAGAAGAGACTAAGAATATCTACAAGAGAAAGATGAAAGAAGAGGAGCAAAAGAGAATAGAGACAGAAAAAAGGCACAAGAGATAACACAGAGGCAGTGGCAGTACTAACAGTTATGGACCAATAGTGTGGCAGTATTCTATCTATAATCTAATAATGTGGAGTAAAGTTTGTCCTGTGTCTGACAAGAAGAGATACTTTTTGTAAATAGATTGTAATTTTAATTTTGCCAAGTTAAGTCCTGCTAAAAGATAAATATGCTAACATTTGCTTTGGTAAAAATACTGATAAAAACTAGTTTAATGGCGGTTAAAAGTTGTCCATGGATAATTAAAAATACTAGAGGTCAATTTTGTACTAAAACAGTTTAAAATGCCCCAATTAACAGGAAGTATTAACATTAGTATAAAATGTAGGTAATTAGTCACAGCTAAAATTAAAACTAAATGGGTTTGCTCAGAGTTTAAAGTCACGTGTAAAAGCTGTGCAGTATTTGATGTGTTCTAGTGTTTACCTATGTTTTTTTGTTGAGAAAGCTAAAGTGTAAAATTGTGTTTGATCATGGAAATATTTTTGTTGTTATTGTTTTTGGTTTGTTTATTGTTTGAGGGTTTTTTTCATCTAAACCTGGTAATCTTGATAAAACTACTAAACCTGCTAACACCAAAACTGGACAATAAAATAAAAGCACTTGAGTGGAATCCAGTGGTCCTTTCTTTTTTTTCCAAGTGTGAGGAAGCTGTGCAGTAAAATACACTTGCCAAGGAACCTGGGTATGGAAGGTCACATGATTTTTTTAGATTTTTTTTTTTTTTTTTTTTTTTGACCAAGGAGCTAAGCTATATTCTTTTCATTCATTTTATTCAATAAATGGGAACACATTCAAACTTATTTTCTACTCGCTTCTGTTGAGCCTGGATCTCCCTCATCCAAAAGCGACTACATAGTGGGACATAGACAGTCTGTATAGTTATATAAATGTAAAAAAAAAATAGGCATAGCTCTGATAGGATAAAACAGCCCAGTTATTGGCAGTACACATAGTTTTGAATATGCAACGCCTTGTTTGGACATCTGTTAATCACCTAAGGGCGCAGGAGTTATGTTGATGGGTTTTTCGTGGTAGATTCTCTTTAAGGCGTTGGTCTGACTCCCTGTTGGTCTCCTGGTTACAAATAGAGCTGCTGGACAGGCTTTGCGTGTCAGTGGGCCCTCTCCAGTGCATCCAGAGGCTTTGCACAACATGACAGTGGATGCCAAAACAAAACAAAAACTCCTTGTTTAACTCCCTATAATATTTTGCATTTTTAAGAAGTGAATCTCTGTCTGTGTAAAAGCAAACAGCCAAATGCTGCAGAATATTTTCACAACAGCATAAGAGGGAGAAAATGAATGAACAAAAGGTAGAAAAAAAAAGGTCAACACTGTACATACTGGTGCAGAAAGAAGCATGATTTATCCATGTGCCAGAAAATCTTTACCCCCAGCTTTTCCCTTGTGTTTCCCTCAGTGTCAGTGGGTGTTTTAGCTGGTAGATCTAGTATGTATGTGAGATGTCAGTGAGCATCTCTGACCATGACAACACGGAGAACGCTCATTCAGCTCATTTACTTGCAGAGCATACTCCTAGAGACACACACAACCATTCCTTTCTGATTTTCTATAGTAGTTTCTATAATAATTCTTATCTATGTACTTTTACTTTGTCTTTTTTTTTCTGTAAAGCACTTTGAATTACTCTGTGTATAAATTGTGCTATACAAATAAACTTGCCTCGCCTAGTACATTCAAATGCACCAGTTGTCCTAACACATGCACGTCACAGGGAGGACCTACACGCTCCACTCAACCCTCTTCCATTTGCCTTTGCATTTAGAAATGCCTGGGATATTTTGCACATGGTCACCACGATCAGATCAACCATTATGTATTGAGAATGTGGCTAGTTAAAAAAATCTTTTTGTGAGAATTTTCTGAAGAACCTAAAATGGAACTGAAGTGTATCCCCTGTATGTGGCTGTTGTGTATAAAAGGGTTAAATGCTGTGAGATGTAAACATGCAGCAATAGTCCCACAATGAACTGCATTAGTCAGGTGTATAATATGACAAAGAAACACATGTACTCACTGTTAATGAAATTAAGCATCGCATCTGATCAGGGCTCAATAAAAAAGGCGAGTGAGAAAATATACCGCAGCTGAATATACTGTATAATTATTTAGATTTAAGACACTTTTGTTTTGCCTTGTGCAGCCAGATGGATTGTGAGTTCACAAACTCACAAAAATCCATTGGGCTCTCACTGATTTGTTTGGGTTAGCCAATGATGTGACAGCACAGCCGTGAGTGGGCGGGTTTTAAGTTTGTCATTAGCTCAAGCACTTTTAGTTATACTTGTTATCAGCATGGCAAACATAAACATAAAGTATGCTGCTATACATTTACAAAAACAAAAAATACCTTCTAACAATGTTTTGCTGACACATCATTTCGTTACATAGCTGGCACCTCATCCTATAACCTCCAAATATTCTAAAGTCCCGCCCCTTTACAAATGTTGTCAACAGGAGGCATTACAGATTGATATAGTGTTAGCAACTCTGTGCTAACTCTGTGCTTAGAAGGTTTTTTGTTAACTTAAGTAAGAAGTACTAAGGACCACGGCCAAATGCTTCTTGGACAGAACCTTTAGCTTTAAGAACAGAGTGAAAACAATGGTATTATCTTCATATCATAGCTGTCTTTTGACGTGTTCTTTTTCTAATCAATAAAGACTCCAATCAGCTTTTTTGTCTTTTTATTCGCATAAGCCAAATTACAGAGCTCTGGGTTGGACCTGTCCCTACCGCCTACGTCTTACTCAGGGCTTACGCTGGGCATCCAACAACGACTGTCCCTATCACACTGAATATATACCCAGGCTCAACTTCATACCACCCACTCCAGATATGGGCATAGTCCAGGATCTGAACCAGTTCTGAGGCAAAGCAGTGCGAGTTGTAAAGGAGGGGTTGTTATCCCTTCTGCTCTCCCATGAAGGCCACATTTCCAGCACAGATTGTTTCATTCATTCAACATTCCCCCTTTTGATCTCCAATCGGAGATCAACAAAATTTAAGCTGCAAAGCAAATAATGAAAAACCACGTATCTTCCTTTTTTTTTGTTTTTACGCATTAGCAAGCTTATTCAACCTAATGACCGTGCTCTGTATATCCACGTGCAGGGGCTCATACCACGTCCCCTGGTGTTTAAAACCCTCTTTATTAATCAGCGGTCATCAACTCCAGCAATTGCACAGTACGAGTAATAAAGATTAGGAAAGTTAAAGTCAGAATTGTCTATCCGTTATTGTAGGAGGGATACAGGTCACAGCAGATCTGAGACCTTTGCTCTAATCTATAAGAGGTCACCATGTCCTGGCTCAGGTGCACTAAGACACAACATGCTTTGGCCTTGCAGCTGTTATCCTGCTGTTGTCCTTATACAGCACTAAGCTCAGATAATAATAAACTAACGGGATAACACAGGAATTAATGAATTTCCACTACGTTCCCCCCTTTTGATTATAATAAAACCCTGTTTTATAATAATCAATAAATAAAGTTGATGACAGCTACATGTATGGCTCTTTCCCGAAGCCCATTTGCAATGTCTGATTTTGTGCCTGGCCCCTCTCCGGGTCAGGTCTTGCTCAGATGTCATAGTCTTTTTGTTAAATGCGCAAGAAGAGTCTGGTTGTTGTTCTTCAGTTGCAGTAACAACCACAGTGTGTGTGTGAGGTGTGTGCTCTGCTCGTTGTGAAATGTGTGTGTATTGTGAATTCACCGGAGCGAACACAGGGGGCGCTAGACTCACACCTGTGTCCGTGCAGGTCAACACAGCCTGACTGCTGTGAGAGTCAGTGAGTGAGGTGATCCTCTTGGTCAGTGTTGATGTCCTCAACGTCCAGAGAGGAAGGTTGTTGTTTGTCTCCGACTGATGAGAAGTTGTCCCCTGGTCTGGGGACCTTTTGAAGCAGCTGGCATTGATCCAAGTGGAAGTTGTAGAAGCCGGAGATGGAGCAGAGGTTGTTGTGGAGAGTTGAGGCCCTTCTTAAAGGAGCCAGCGTTGTCCAGGTGGCTCAGTGTCGAGTGACCAGAAGAACCATAGAAGCTGTGATGTTTCCAGTACAGGCAGAGCTTTGGTGGAGATGCCTGTTTTCCTCTCAGCACTTTCCCATTTTGTTATCAACCTTCCCAGAGTGGAGGCAGTAGGAGCAGTGATACCTCACATCAGTCTCCACATGTGAGGGGATTCGAAGCTGTGTTTACACTGTCTCCATTCATTTAGGAAACATGTTTTTGGTAAACATATTATCCGGGACCTGCTGATGAAAACCAGAGGAACACGTTGCACACAAAACAATGCCATCCCCCCTTTTTTGGGGGGGGGGGTGGTCTCGAGTCTGGACCATAGTTTGACCTCTGATTTCAATTCTCTCATGGATATTTTGTAAAGTTGTAATTTGGCAAAATAAGTTAGACTCACATAGTTAGCACATAAAAGCATCAAATATGATAAGGCAATCTGAAATAATTTACCAAAGGTGTTATAGTTACCACATCCATGGATTTTCCTTGGATTTTCCTTAGTTCCTTGAATGATACACACTTTTCTGAAGTGTGCTTGTTCCATATTTCATATTGTTCCATATGGGTTTATCTCAGCTCAGTCTTTTGTTCCATTTGTATTGCTTTTAGGTGATAGTTCAGTCTGTGGAGGGAAATATCAACATATACACAACAACTCTTCTCCTAGAGTTGTTTTCAGTGGGTTCAGATCCATATGGATCCAGTTTGTTGGATCCTTATTATCTTTATTAAGCACCTGTTAAAACCTGTTAATTTCAGAAATATGAACATTTTGGATCATAACAACACAAAGAGTGATTAGAGTTCACATATTCACCTTCACACAGACATTCACACAGAAAGTGTTATTAAACCTGGTCAAGTCCACATCAGAGTTTGGTCCCAAAAATGTATTTTACCATTCCCCTTTCATTTTTGTGCACAATTTTTAAAGAATGACGTCATGTTAAACCAAACATTTTGTTGCATTATTGCTGAGGCCTGGAAGTATCCTGTCTGTGATCACATGCCCCCAGAAGGTCACCACTGTTTCAGATGAGCAGAGTTTCTAATTCTTGTTGCAACAAGTTCAATACACCTTTGAAATAAAACAGAAAATGCTTCCTAAATTAGTTATTTTAAACTTACAGAAATACACAGAGCTCTCAGTAAATGCAGATTCCTTACCCCAGCTGCAGGTGTTGTGTGTGTGCTTTTACCTGCATTATGTGCTGTGGACAAGATTTCTGTACATAACCTGTCAACCCTTTTGTGTACCACTTTTGCTTGAGTGCTGTTAACATCCCCCCTTTTGACACATGGACCATCCCATGTGTCAATTTGGCACGATTTTTTTTTTCTTAAAAATTGTTATGAAGGCAAGGCTGGGATTCAGGCCTCTACTAAAGATCATCATGTTGGGTTGGTATGCAGACAAGGAGGGGCGGAGCTTGTAAACTGACCAGTCTTGCCATTATTATTACCAATGACATGACCTTGACATGCCAAGACATTGGACAAACAGACAAAGACAAAGAACAGAGACACAAACAACAAACAAACTCAGAGTAGCACTAGTATAAAAAAATAAATAAAATAAAACATATCAAAACATCTTCGAACATTGTTGCGGTCCTCTCCACACACACTGACCACAATTTGGTTTAGCCAATAGCAGAAATTTGAATAAACAGGTTTTCTGCTCACCTTTTAGTAGAGGCCGCCCGGGTCAGTGGGAGGAGAAGTTCACTGCAATGACGATGGTTGACTGGCGCCTTTATCCCGTGGCCACAACTTTAGTACTCCAATTTTGCGAACTTCTGGCCGCAGTGTAGGCTTCAGGCTACTTTTAGTGTCCAATAGAACAGGCTTCAGGCTGTTCGAGTTGGCTTCTGGCTACTCTCTATTCCTCCCTCGTGAACTTCTGGCCACGGTATTCATATTCCAACATTTCAAACTTCTGGCCGATACGTTGATAGTCCAATTGTGCGAACTTCTGGCCGCGATGTAGACTTCAGGCTACTTTTATTGTCCAGTAGAACAGACTTCAGGCTGTCCTTTCAGCCGTAACTTTTAGCAAATCCGATTGTGCGAACTTCTGGCCGCAATGTAGACTTCAGGCTACATTTGTCGTTGAATAGAACAGACTTCTGGCTGTTCAAGTACTCTTTTTTATGCCGGCTGTTGAGATGACTTCAGGCCTCCGGGGACTCTAACCCTGTTTTTCTGCGGTGCAGGGGCTCAAACCCTGTTTTCTGGTTGACCTCTTTGGGGCTTCCGACCCCTAATTTACATCACGTCGGGGTCACCATAATGGCGTGTTCTTTTTCTAATCAATAAAGACTCCAATCAGCTTTTTTGTCTTTTTATTCGCATAAGCCAAATTAAACAGAGCTCTGGGTTGGATCTGTACCTACCGCCTACGTCTTACTCAGGGCTTACGCTGGGCGTCCAACAACGACTGTCCCTATCACACTGAATATATACTCAGGCTCAACTTCATACCACCCACTCCAGATATGGGCATAGTCCAGGATCTGAACCAGTTCTCAGGCAAAGCACTTCTGCTCTCCCATGAAGGCCACATTTCCAGATTCACAGATTGTTCCCTTGCACTTGTTGTGGCGTCTTGAGTCTGTTTCAGATCCTGGTCACATGATTAGATACATTTCTTCACATTTCATTATATACTTGATCATGTTCAAATCACATACAACACTTTCTGTTTTAACATGCACAATAACTGTGCTGAGATCTGTTGAATCTTAACTGCATTTCATTTTTCACAGAGGAAAGAGTCAAAGAAGGGCAGAGCGTCACCAGACTCTCCGTACAGAGCAGATCAGATCTGCTGCTGTCTCTTTAATTCAGTTGTTCTGCTCCTGCTCAGAGACCATCACAGAGCCTCGGTCCCCTGTGAGGAGGCACCACTGTTACTACAGAGTTACATCAGCGGCACTGAGCTCAAAATCTAAGGAAATCTGTTTTAACACAAGCAAAAGAGAGGCAGGAAACAGGGCCCAGGTAATTGCAAGGCTAACACTCAGAGACATACACAGATAATATTCACTCTAACATTTATTAAAGTTAGTGTATGCTCATTTTACCCAGCAGTGGTTCTTAAACTTTGTACACCAAATTTTACTTTACAGGTGCCAGCTTTAATGGACGCATCAGCCTAAAACTGGACTAACCCAGGTTTATAACAGGACTAAACCAGGCCTAAGCCAGGACTAAATCAGAACAAAACCAAAATTAAACTGAGACTAAACCAAGATTAAATCAGGACTAATTCAGGACTAAACAAGGCCTCAGAGCCAGATCTAACCTTTCTGAGGCCCTAAGCAAAATTCAGCTCAGATGTGTTTGTCTGTCTTAGTGATAAACTGAGATATCAATGCAAGTTTGTTTGTTTGTTTATTTAATAAATAACCTTTGAAATAATTATTGATTATTTTTATTCAAACTGTCACCCTGCCTGAACCCTGCCTTAGTTTTAGTTTTTTAGATGACATGACTTCCGCTTATTTAAGCCAATAATATTTAACCCACTGTTTTATAAAACTAAAGCCTCTCCCAAATTAGGACAGTAGTATTTTATAGATGCAATGTAATGTTTTTTACACATTTACTGCAATGTGATGCTATAGGCTTCAAATGAGCTATACCATTGTCTACTCTAGCCTATTTAAATATTCTGTGACCCCCTTTAGGGCCCTGACCCACCATTTGAGAACCACTGTGCTAAACAAACTTGCACTTGCACTTAACAGATTTGTGTTAAACCAGAACAAGTTAAATATAGTTTGATGGTGACAGCTCTTCAACACTCTGGAGTTATATTTAGTAACTGTTACACACATCCCATCCACTCTGCCTCTCCCTCTGCAGGATAAACAGCACCTTGACCTTGTGACAAATACAACCGCAATTTTGTACATTTTTATTGAGGAAACTATTGTCCAAATCTCTGTCCTCTGCCAGACACAGAGTGGAGTTAGATTAAATTAATTTCTGCTCGAGGTAGCCCCGAGCTCTTTCCTCTGTTTAGTGCACAGGAGAGCAGTCGAGATTCAAGAAAGACGAGGGGCGAGAGGGAGAGGAGAGGAAAGGACGCAGCGGTGGAGCCATAAAACAATGTATTTTCTGAATCATGTGTGATAGAGGAGTTTAACCGGAGTTTCCCCTCACAGCAGAAAAGTGAGAAACACACAGGACGCACGTGGAGCTGGAGAGGGACAAGTGGCGAGCTGTGCAGTGGTGCAGTGGTGGTAGACTACTGTGAGCATTCACCAAGAAAAAAACATTCAGCGGGGCCCTGCCACAGCTGCAGGGCCCTACGCAACTTGCTTGGTCTGTGTATAGAAAGGTCCGGCTCTGTGAGGTCTAAACCAGATATAACCAAGGACTAAACCAGGTCTAAACCTAAATGAAACCATGTCTAAACCAGGACTAAACCAGGACTAAACCAGGTCTAAACCAGGACTAAACCAGGACTAAACCAGGTCTAAACCAGGACTAAACCATGACTAAACTACAAGTAAACCAGGTCTAAAACTGGACTAAACCAGGTCTAAACCAGGACTAAACCATGACTAAACTACGAGTAAACCAGGTCTAAAACTGGACGAAATCATGACTAAATCAGGACTAAACCAAGGCTAACTCTAAACCAGGACGAAACCATGACTAAACCAGGTCTAAATCAGGACTAAACCTGTACAAAACCATGACTAAACCAGTACTAAACTAAGTCTAAACCTGGACAAAATCATGTCTAAATCAGGACTAAACCAGAACTAAACCATGAAAAAAACAGGTCTAAACCAAGACTAACTCTAAACCAGGGCTAAACCAGGTTTAGACCAGGACTAAACCAGGTCTAAACTAGATATAAACCGAAACTAAATTAGCTCTAAACCAAGACTAAACCAAGCCTAAACCAGATCTAAACCAGGTCTAAACCAAGACTAAACCAGGTCTAATTTAGGACTAAACCAGGACTAAGCCAGATCTAATCCAAGACCAAACCAGGACTTAAACAGGACTTAATAAAGCAGTGGTCTACATTTCATTCCTGGACTAAACTGAACTCAGTCAAGACTTGAACTGCAGAAGACTTTAGGGTATCACCAGTGGCACCTGCACCACAGTTTGAGAACCACAGTTGTAGAGCGTATGCATGGGTAATATTTGCAGCATAATGCTTGCTAACTCTCCAGGTGTTACCATGTTGCTTCTGCATCAGTCCAGGGCTAAATGCTCTAGACGCTGGATCTTTCTCGACAGTTTAAAAAAGTCTTGTCATGCAGATAATAAATGTGTGTTTTTCTTCTGAAGCTGCTCTCGCTCTTGTCATTTATTACAGCTAATTACATCCACCAACAGCTGTGTAAATGTCAAGTGTAATTATATCCAGCAGCAGACCAATAAAAAGTACATCATACACTCTTTATGCTTTATGGATTCTGACAGATCCATATGCAAACGTTTGTGTTCATCATTTAAAGCCACTGACACTCGCACTTTATTCTCATTACATAAGCCCATGACATATCACCAGTGTGTATAATGGAGGAGTGGGAGGGGTGTGAGTCAGCTGACCTGAAGGAGGGTGGGCAGGGGTGACTCAGCACGGGCCGGAGGGGTGGGGGGATGGGGGGTGTGGAGGGGGCTGCGTGAAAGGGCATGTGGTGATGCTGATGTTGATGAAGCGTAATCAGACGATGATGGACCTGAATCTTTCCGGTTTTCTAAATAGAAGGTGTCAGACTCGGGGTCAAAAAGAGGTCAGCTTCAGGTGGGTCATTCACATCAGCCTACATCAGTCAGTCAAATTTAAAGGAGGCTTAATTATGGACATTATGATAGAATAATATAGAATTATCCCAATAAGTCTCCAGAAAAGATGTGGACTTATATCACATCCAATCCCTAGCCTGGCCTGTCAGACAAATTATTTTCTTATTCTATACAAAAAAGTTAGCCTGGTACCTCTTCGCGCAAGTTTCATTTCTATGGGTGGACCAATGACAGGCGGAGTAACACTCAGAGAAACAAAGAGCAGAACATAAGCAGTGCACTGCTGACCTGTATCCAAAACAAACATGGTGGATTCTTGTCAGAATATAATGCTGCAGTGCGTATTATGAGCAGCTCTGTACATACTTCTGAATGGGGACAGCAGCAGAAGCCAGTTGTACAAAGAGTTGAGGAGAAAGTGAGTTGTTTAATGTGGTTGTTAAGTTGGACGTCATTATGGATTTAACTGAGAGTAAAGAAGTTAGAGGCGCTGCTTGAGGGCGGGGAGGGCCTCGGGAGCAAAACCCGCAGTTCACACATACACAACTGCCCACAGCAGCATCAATAAGAGGAATCGTTAACGGCAGAGGCATACAGTTCCATTGGATTGCTTCTTGGGTAGAACCGGGTTTTAATGCCCATCCCTTCTAAGAGTGCTCAGTTCCATGAACCCCCGCCCATTCCAGGAAGCACTGACCAATCAACAAGCCCTCTACATCCACTCTGCTCTCATTCATTTATCAATAAAAAAAATAGTGTACAGCTCTGTTTCCACTGATTCCTCCATTTTGTTTTAAAATGGATCATACAAAACTGTTTAAAGAAATGCTTTTTTCACTGATTATCTTCAGAAAACCGCAACAGAGTGGCCTCTGCTGGCCTCTTCAACTGTTTCTTTATGGCACCAGTAGAATACTTTTTAAAAACGTTTTCTTTTAGTCACATGTAACAATGTTTTTAAAAGTTGTAAAAGGTGCTGCTGTTCTAGAGGTGACCAAGATTAGTTTAAAAACATGAAGAAACTGCATAATATCTCATTTTAATAACTTACTGTGGGCCTCATCTAGGGCCCAGCGGGGCCTGGTTCAGTCCCCTCAGGATCGTCTCTGCTGCATGTGTATAGTGTGGTCCTGTTGGTAAAGTGAGTATAGATCCCTTTGCACTGTAGGAACTTTTTGCAGTTCCTATAACCTTTTGAGGAACTACCCTGTTTTATTATGCATTTGTACATGAATCAGAATTGAAACTGGGGGCTGGGACCATAGTTCTTGTCACCTTTTTAGCTGCTTGGTCAGAAAGTGTGGCTGTAGTTTTTGGGGAACCTAGCCCCTCTCGCAATAAAGCTGGGGGCACTGTACTTATGGAACCCCATGCTTGTGTATAAACTCTAAGGGCACTTTTGCATAGAACAGTTATAGGAATCAAGTTATAAGAAGCCCCCACCCCATATTCAGTTATAGGAACCCCCTGTTCCAGGACCCTTTTGCCAGCTCACTTTTGTATTGCTAATATGAACTGGATAGAAACTTTGTGATGTACTGCCCCTGTGTGTGATGTAGGGTAAGCACGACATTCAGCAACTTCAAAAAACCAAGACAAACCGCTAGCATGAAGCACAAAGACTCCACAAATTTCACAGTGGAAATAATCATAACATAGTGGAAAATATGAAGCATAATGTCCAGGCTTCAGGAGTTTACAGAGAGTGAAGAGCAAAGGATCCAGCGTCAATCATACTGCTTCATTTTATGACTGTAAAAAGAAAACCGGAGCGCCATGGACAGAATATACAAGAGGTGAGTCTAACTAGCTTTCAAATTAGCAGCATAGCAGCTTGTATGTGTGTTATGAGTAAATATTTTATGCAAATTGAAAAAGAAAGTGAAACATGTGCAGACGCTACCTACGTCTATAACTACACAACCAAAAATATCACCAAAATGTTCCCAGGCCAACTGAAAATTCTCTGTTCTGGAGTTAAAAACTGTGGTCCCAGTTCCAATCAATGTGCAACAAAAGAGGGTAGTTCCTCAAATGGTTAAGGGAACTCCAAAATATTCCTACAGTGTGAAAGGGCTGATGCATTTGCAGAGGATAGGAACTAGGGACTGGGACCACAGTTCTTATAAGTTTTTTCACTGCTGGGTCAGAAGGTGGGGCTGGAGTTTTGGGGAAACCAAATCCCTCTCACAATTAAAAGTTGGGGGCACTGACCACTTCACTTACAGAAAGCTTGCATATTATATCTAGCATAAGCATATTTTACTACAGAATACTTAAAATATATTTTTAAAAGCTTTCAAAGTACAAACATATATCTCTCAGTGGGGCTTGTTGGTATATTATAGACTTAAAAAGCATAATATTTTTAACCAGTGGGCCTCAGTATGTTCAACTAAATACTAAATACTAACTACATCTACATACTGCACCTTTAATGATTCCAGGTGATGTCAAAGACTTCAGAATCAAAACAATAGTTTCATAATCTGTCTTATTAAACTGTCCCCACTGCTCTAGATGTGTCTTCCCTCTGAGGGCCACAGCCGAAGAGCGCAGTGTGCCCCTGGTTCAGTCAGACAGACAGGTCTATCAGAGAGGAGCCCGGGGCGGTGCTCTGCCTCAGCTCTCAGTGTTTAGGACAGTGTGATGTGAGCAGAGTATTAGAGCAGGCAGCACTCAGAGTGTGAATGACTTCAGTGAAGATGAGGGTTGTGTCACTGTGAGCTGAGGCTGGGGGCTGAGGGGAGGAATGGGTGAAGAGAAAAGTGTCAGGTGTGATGTGTGATAAAAGAGTATCGAGGATGGACAGGATTAGGAATGAGAACATCAGAGGGACAGTTCATGTGAGATCCTTGGGAGATAAAGTCAGAGAGGCCAGACTGAGATGGTTTGGACAAGTACAGAGGAAAAATAGAGAATATATAACTAAAAACATGCTCAGGTTAGAGCTAGAAGGCCAGAAGCAAGCTGATGTACCAGCAATGGCACGGGACAAGATTTTATATGGCCCTTTATATGATAAAATGTATTAAAGGCTCAACAGAACTAGCACTTGTCTGTACATGTGTTCCAATTATGCAGCTATGATATTATCAAAAAGTTTTGTGTGTAAATAAATGTGTCTGTAATAAGATGTGTGTATCGTGCATGCGTAATACAATATGTATGCACGTAATGTGATTTGTGCATGCGTAATACGATCTGTGTGAGTATAATGACTTGTGTGTGCATATTGAGATTTGTGCATGCATAATAAGATTTGTGCTTGCATAAAACGTATTGCTATTTGTGTGTAATAACATTTGTGTGTGCATAATAGGATTTGTGCTTGAGTAATACAATTTGTGTTTGTGTAATGTGATTTGTGCGTGTGTAATAAGGTTTGTACATGCATAATACAATTTATGCATATGTATAAAGATTTGTGTGTGAATAATGCAATTTCTGTGCGCACAGTAAGATGTGTGCGTGCATGATACACTTTCTGTATGTGTAATTAGATTTGTGCATGTGTAATAAGATTTGTGTGGTCATAATACAGTTTGTGAGTGCGTAAGATGACATGTCTGTGCATAATGCAATTTTTGCATGCGTAATACGATTTGTGTGTGTTAAATTATCTATCTGTAAATACAAAGTTCTTATTACACACGCACAAATCGCATTACACATGCACATATCTTATTACAGATACATTTATTTATACACACACACACACACACATCTTTTTACTACCAGAGTAGCCCTATACTAATCATCTACTGCTTTAAAAGTAAATTCCTATTTAATTTTCTTCAGGAACATAGCTACTGAGGAACCTAGGGCTGACCCTCCACTGCTACTGCGTCTAGTACTCACTCTGCAGAGGTAGGAATGTTGAGTTCTGGGTAATAACTCTCCCACATCTTCTCTGTTTGTTGACATATGTATTTCATTTTTAATTGACGACCGGTGTGTAGTTACTTTTTAACATAACATTCATCCCAACCACTGTCTCCTCCACTGTATTTGTGCAAAATGAGTTCTAAATGTTCCATTTTTCCCCCTCAAAGTGTTGTTTTTGTTTATTTGTTATGGTAGGTCACATTAAAGGCAGAAGAAGGTTTAGAGGTATTTCACTCGGTCCCATCTTTTACATCACAAGAAACATTTTAACAAATTCATGTGGGGTGTTGTTATCTTCCAAACAACAGATTTTCTTTATCAAAGCGTGATTAAAAAGAGCGTTTTTATTATTTTTCTTCAGAGAGTTGTTGTGTTGGAAGTGGGCCATGACTCACACACAGTGGGCTGTTTTCCTTACATCAGCAGCAGCAGCAACAACAGCAGGAGCAGACTGGAGAAAGGGCCTAAGGAAAGCTGAACGTCACTGATCTGTTCTCTTGTGTGGTGCAGTTACAGTCCCGATAAGGCATCTTCGTTTTTAGTAGAACTTTTTTAATGTGCATAATTGTAATAAGATTTGTGTGCTCAGTAATGCTCCTTTACAAACCTGTTCAACCACTCGAATGGTTCTTCCATTCTGAACAAAGAAGTAGATTGTACCACAAAACGTTGATGACCTGTCTGTGGATACAACGAGGAACAACATACTCCCAGGACAGGCCTTGACATTAGCATTAGCCAACCAGCCAAACATGGGTAGATTATTATTTTGGCTGCTACGCAAACACTCCCACTAGCCACTTTGGCAGGTCAGATTTTATGCATGTACCTGCTTTTTAACTTTAGAGGTTAGGTCTGCATTTCTGCTGTTCTGCTTGAGTGTACACTATTTAGGATATAATATTTCATGATAAAAGAAAGATTTTTTTAATTATTTTTATTTATTTTTTTACATGTTTTAAAAGATGTGACTCCGACAACCACAGAGATACATTTTATTGTACCTCTAGATAAACCTGTTTTTAATATTTGATAAATTCCTGTTCATACATAAAACCAAATTTTACATTTGTTTAGGGCTGCAACTAATGATTATTTTTCTATAGATTAGATTTCAATTAATAGATTAGTCTAGTGATTATTTTTTCTTTTCACAATTAATAATAATAATGCATTAGTCTTATACAGCATTTTTCTAGACCAGTGGTTCCCAAAGTGGGGTCCGGGGCTCCCTGGAGGTCCGTGAAGGTACTACAGGGGGGCCCCCAGAGGCTGTCTATATTTCATTTTCAATTTGATTATTATTATTTCAGACACATGGTTTTGGTTCATAAAAACAAATAAAACATACAAAAATATTAAAAGTCAATGAAAATATTAAATACCTAAAAACATTTGAAATTAATTACAGTTGTATATTTGTTTTAAAATATTACTTTAAAACAACTTTTAGTCAATATTGTAATGTTTTTATTTAAAAAAAAACAACAAACCATGGCAGAGTCTTTTGAATAGAGGGAAGTTTTATCGTGGGGGGTCCGCGAGGGATTTTTGGAAATATTAAAAAGTTAGCCACGACAGTCTTGACTCTGGGAATGGCTGTTCTAGACACTCAAAGGTGCTTTACAGTTTGGTTTATTATTCATTCACTCTTCAGTCACACTGTGGTAGTGAGCTACTTCTGAAGCCACAGCTGCCCTGGGGCACACTGATGCCATTTTGCGCCTACGGCCCCTCCAACTACCACCAAACACTGTTACATTCATACAGGCAAGGTGGGTGAAGTGTCTTGCCCAAGTACACAATGACAATATGCATTGCTAGTGACGGGACTTGGACCACCAACCTTCCTCCAACCTACCGACTGAGCTACTGCTCATAATTAGTAATTAAAAAAGGGTATTTTTTGCTTCTTTCCTTGTGCAGCACGTAAAATGCTTTTAAGGCATGAACAAATACACATATAATGTAAAATAGGCCTGTATAAACTGGGGGACATAGGTACGCACCCATAGCAGCAGTAGCAGCAGTAGTTGTAGCAGTAGTAAGCGTTGTATTAAACTTTGCAGTTGATAATTGAATACTTTTACACTTTTAATTTTGTGGAGTGCATTTATGTACACTTACAGTAAGTGATATAATTTTAAAGTTACACTACTTTTACTTGATTTTAAGCAGCTTTGGGCCTGAAGTGGGATGCATTCCGGATGATCTCCAGTCAGTCACTGGGCAACATCTTTACAACCATTCACCATTCATTCACTCAGGGGCATTTAGAGCACACTCATCACACCAGGGACATTTGAACAGTTCCCCATCCAGACCAGAATGGGGAGGGGTCTCTCTCTGCGCCGCTGGTTCCGTGCTGCTGCACCTTTACGTCATCAGCTCTGAGGACGACTGAATATGATGCACTGTTTGTTTACAAGAAGTGTGTCATTGCCAACCCCCATGCCGCCATCCACATCTTCCAACTGTGCTGAAGTCCTGAAGCAATCCTTTCCCAGGCACAGATGGGAGACTCACACCAGGCCAACCGCCCCGTGCTTTAGGGGCGTTCGGATCTTGGGCACGGAGCTGTGTTTAGATTCTCCTGTTCACCCACAGTACATTTTCAAGGGTTAATGTAACGCTTAAATAGTCAAATGGCACATCTGCAGTGGTTCCAAAGCTTTCTTTGTTTCGCGTACCCTCAGAGCTTGTTTGTCATGTCATGAGTACCCCTACACTAATATGTGTTGATAAGTTTTCAAAAAAGTAATAAAAAACATCTGTGTTTATTAGTAAAAGACATTTTATATTTAATTTAAATAAATGCTAATTCTCCAGCATTTTTCAGTGAAACTCTAATTCAGAATTAAATGTCATAATCTGCCTGCCTTTGAAATAAAATGTAAAATTACAATATAACAATATAAAGTATTACATTTATTTTACTATATATTTTAATGTTCAAAATTATCTTAAAAAAACTCATAACAAATTTACTACAAAATAAATATAAATAATTTTAATAACTTTAGAAACAACAAAATACAAAATAATTTTCTTTAGCAGTTTAGCCTCCTTTTCCTCACTTAAACATTTCTTTCATAAGTTTCAATATGAGAAGATCACATATGTTTTTTATCTTGGAAATATTTTATGAAAAAATTCCAAGTACCCTCTGTAAAGTGCTTATGTACCCTTAGGGGTCCCCGTACCCCTGGTTGGGAAACACTGTTTTAATGCCACCATTCTCAAAGTGGGGTCTGGGGACCATAGACTGGGGGTCTGCAAAAAAAATAATTAATTAAATAATTAAAAATAATGATCATAAATGAATTGATCATTTATAATCATTAATTTTGTTAGCATATGTAGTTTTAAACATTCATTACTATTGTACTGTTAATGGGAACCACTATGGCAATAAAATAAGCATTCTGAGTGAATAACCCTCACTTATATTTGGTTTTAGGACATTTAAAGCTCCTGATGATTGTGACACACCATTTAAGTCAATTTGATCGGGAGCAGAGGATGTTATAGGGGGGTCCATGGGATTCTTTCTCTCCTGTAAGGGGTCCCTGGCCCCAAAAAGTTTAAAAACCCGTGTTTTAATGCACTCACTCCCATAACTGAAAGGGCAGTAGTTGAAAAATGTACTTCTTTGAATGTCACTTTAGTAAACTCTGCATTGCCAGTGTGATACTAAAAGCAGATTAAAAAGTTATTAAAATTAATTTCAAAAAGCTTTAAACACAGTTTCTGGAAGAAAATTTTCAAATATAAAGCATTCAGCTGTACTCAAACTCTATGTATAGCACGGTGCTGTTAGTCATGGTCCAACCATGTGTAGCAGTATGGAGTTATAAAGGTGCATCTCTCATGTTGGATGAGGCCACCTGCTGCATCCTATGGACTTCCCAAACCTACCTCACCCCACTCTCGTCTGGATGAATCCTTACAGAGCTGAACTATGATCCTATAGATGAGATAATGGACTAAGAGTCCTGACACATGTTGCTGTCCGTCCTGGGAGAGCATCTCTCCTTCAATATGGGCTCCATAAGCTTTCTTCTTTTTTTTCCCACAGCTGGGTTTTTTAGGAGTTTTTCCTTACAGAGAAGGAGGAGCTAAGGACAGGAGTGTCCTGGGTCTGTTTAGTTTAGTGTAGTTTGTGTCGATTGTGTGTTAAGTCTGATTAACTGTTTGTGAAGCCCTTTGAGGTGACTTTTGTTGTGATACTGGGCTATACAAATAAAACTGAATTGAACTGAAAAAAATCTCCACTCTTTGCTCTGCCTCAGACCTTGCACACTTCCAGGTCACTTTGTTGTGCTGTCTGTCCTCCATGGGTGAATCCCAATTCTCATAATATGCCTCCTCAAAGCCTCAACTCCTCGATTCCTCCGCTGTAAGCCCCGCCCAAAGAGGAGAGAGGCCCAAAGGAAACAGCATCTCTCTATTTTGTGGGCGGGGCTTACAGCGGAGGAATTGAGGAGGCATATTTTGAGAGATATTTTGGGATTCACCCTATGTCACCAGGCAGGAAGCACCACGTTGCTTGAACATCATTTGATAAACATAACCCTAAGTCGTGCTTTCCTTCTTTAGTGTTGCTGTGGGGCGTGTCACACTTCATCAGCCTGTCGTACCCTGCATCAGTACTGTGCAGATGTGTGCTGCGGTAGAGTCATGTGACTTGCTGGTCTGTGTCTAGCTGCTGGTAGCTTCCTCAGACTTTAAAGTGGTAAGTGTGGTGTAGGCCACTTTATTGGAACTCATTGTTTTTCCTGTAAGTGATGCAGGCAGATCTTCTTCTTGTCCTTGATCTTCTTGTCTTTCTGTCTTATTGTTAAGGGTTTCCTTCTATCATCATGTTCTGTGAAATGAGCTTTAACTTTTAATGTTAAAACAAAGACATACACTTTTTAATCTATTTATGGACTTCTGAATCAAGTGAAACTCATGTAAAAATAATATAATGTAAAGTGATTTCTATTGTTTGTAATGGGAAAGAGTGACTTTGGAATTGTTTGAGGTGTAATTACCAGCTTATGCCAATAGGTGGGGAACAATTCAGTGAGACGATAAAGTAGGATCAAAGGCCCGCCTTCCCAATATGGCAGTTTGTTGTTGTTTTGTTTGTTTACATCAACTTATGTTTCTGTAAAGATAATATTATTTTCTCCAGTCTCAGAGTGGAGTGTACATTTGCTGCAAGTGTCTTAGGTCTAGCTACACTGTGAGAAATATATATGGTATTTTTATGATAAACTAAAGACTACATTCCTATTTCTGCCATGTTAATGTCACTTATGGGCTCTGATTCCCTCAACTAAAATTCTAACACTAAAGAGAGAGTACATTTAATATTATATAAATAAGGAATATATATAGGCACATTGTGTCAGAGTGTACGCAGAAGGACAAGGAAGACAAACTAAAAAAAAAAAAAAAAAAATCAAATCAAATTTCTCACATTCTGCTTAGATTTCCTGAGAATTTTTTTCTTGGACTTACTCCATCCCTTCACTGACTTTCACTTGAACTGACACGGAATCAAATTAGTGGCGACTCTCCCTCACTCCACCCAAATGAAAGTGAGTCTCTCCGAATGACCACACGCCCAAAACTGACCCAAATACTGCAATGAAACTTATCCATAAAAAAATGATATCCACCCAGGGATAGAGTGAAGTGAATCAGGAGAGGAGGAACTGGACTGGCAAGAACTCTGTGTGAAGACAGTGACTAAGAGTTGGAACAGACCAAAAGTGAAATCAGAGGTATTCACAGACTTTTACAGGCCAATGTAGCAAGTTATTTGACCCACATCTGCCTGACTAAGATAATGATGACAAATTATGATGAAGCTAAATATTAGGAAAGGCTGTATTGACACAACTGGATAATAAGCCACCATATGCTCCTGTCATATTCTCCCAGTGGAAAAGTGTGTTATTGCAAATAGATTTCTCCTTTAAAACACATTTATGTAAAACTAGAGGGTTGTTACATAGACTTAATACTTATCCAAAAATAAGATGTATGTAATAATATAATGAAAAGTGGACTACTAATAAGCCCCGCCTCCTTAACTCACTTGGTCAACACTCACCTGGAAAACAACTAATGCCCTGCTTCAACTGCAGCATCAGTGTCAGAAGATATTGTTCCAGTATACAGCCTTATAGCAGCCTTTCCCACAGTTAGTGTCATGGCCCCTTTCTGAAAATCCCACACAGACCCCCAACAATAAAACTTCACCATATTAAAAAAACTGTTATAATTTTTTTCCATAAACTTTTATAAAAACGTTACAAAAAACCTAAAAAAAAACCTGTTTCAAACTCAATTTCCTTTTTATGTAATTAATACAGACAACTTCTGGAGACCCCTCTACAGTACGTTTGCAGACCCCCCAGGGGGCCTGGACCCAACTTTGGGAACCACGTGTGGTCCAGATCCAAAAGTGTGCCATGGCAGTTTTTTTATAATTTGCATTGTTCAGCATTTTTGAAGCCTGAATGTTTTAACCAAGTCAGATTTCCTAAATTCATGTAGCATAAAGACTGTATAAAAATCATTTAGAAAAATAATCTGGTTCGGTAAAAAATATGTCAGAGATAAAAATTAGATATATATTACTGATATAATATATAAAGAATATTTTACTGATATGAAACTAAATATTGTGTATTATACAGTGTGATGGTTTACTGTGCAGTTGGAAAGACCTAGGTCGCAGGGGGATCAATGAGTTCATTGTGACCTTATGTGGTAGCTGTAGTGACCAGGCCTAGAAGCACACACACACACACACGCACGCACGCACGCACGCACGCACACACGCACACGCACACACACACACACACACACACACACACACACACACACACACACACACACACACACGCACACACACACACACACACACTACTCTAATTAACCAAAGAGTCTTCAAATCAAAAACAAAAATGTTTCTTTTACAATCCTGAAACACCTGTCTGCTCTGCGGCAAAGCTGCCCCCTTTATTCCCGGTCTTTTTTTTTTTTTCTTATTGTTGTTGTTTTTAGCCATGTTTCTGCCATCAGATAAAAATATTTGACATGAAATGTTAAAATAACTCCAGAAGCTGAAATGTTGTTTATGTTCCATTGCTCTCAGATATTTACATTTTACACATTATGAGTTTGATATGACATAATAACAAATACATTTTCATCATTTATCATCCTCGTTGTCTTGTCCTGTTTGCATCATAAACTGAAAATCAAGAAAAACATGAAAAAAAAAATCACAATGCTTCCCACACATTTACTGTATAAACATTTATGATTAGTAAAACATATATTAAAAATAAAAGCCTCACTGAGTGCTCTGCGTGACTCTGGACAGCTCTAGTGTACCATCAGATATCACCCATGTGTTTACAGCAGTGGACCATTACAGTAGAGTCTCTGGTCATCTGTCCTGAGCACCTGGTGGGACCACAGCGGCTGGGACCACAGCTTGGGAAACACACGTGGCTCCCTCTGAAGACAATGACAAACAGCTTCTTTAGGCCTCTCTCACTCTCACTGGAGGCACATTCCGGTCTGCGTGATTAGGAGGAACAAACAGGTGCGCTCCAGTGTGAGCCCAGACTGAACCAGCTGACCCACATCTGGGTAATGAGCTCATCCACCACTCCTTCATCGCTCCTTCATCGCTCCTCCATCGCTCCATCATCCCTCCATCATCCCTCCATCATCCCTCCATCATCGCTCCATCATCCCTCCATCATCCCTCCATCATCCCTCCATCATCCCTCCATCATCCCTCCATCATCCCTCCATCCTCTCCCCTGTTGTCCATTACTCTTGCCTGTTGTGTTTTCTTAGGCTTTTATGGATCTATGGCCATGAGTCTATTCTCAAAAAAAAAAAAAAAATACAGTATTTTCCTCGTTCTTTTGCAGAACATAAACACGCCTATGGCACACATGAACAGCTGGGACTGGAATTCCCCTTTACCGTTTTTACCGCTGTCACTTCGGCGACGCCCCCTGAATACGATAGCCATAATTAACCAACACTGATCGATATATAAGGCGCATCGGATTATAAGGTGCACTGTCGGTTTTTGAGAAAATTAAAGGCTTTTAGGAGCGCCTTATAGTGCGGAAAATACGGTAATTCGTTGTTGATGTTATCCATAGCTGTCACAAGGTTGGCGGTTCAAACCCACTTCCACCGTTGCATACTGTCATTGTGTCCTTGGGCAAGACTCTTAACCCACCCTGCCTCCAGTGTCTGCGCACACTGCTGTATGAATGTGAGGGTGCTTGTAAGTGTGAATGAGTGAATGGTTCCTTAATAAAGAGTGCTTTGACTGCCCATGGAGGTGGATAAGATGTATAAAAATGTGACCATTTACTGGTGCACAGGTTACTTCAGAGCAAGTCAGTGGCATGTTGCACACAAAACTAACCAGCATGCACTGCACACCGATCGACAGTGATCGTATCTGTGTCCGCCTTACTCATCTCAAACAAACCTGTTCTAATACAGATCCACACGTGTGTAATGCTGCAGGGAGTGTCTCGTGCCTCACACACACTTTCCTCTCATTAGCGGCTCATATTTAGGCAAAGTCAGTTTGCATTCTTTGGTTGAAACGAGATGTGGAGGGGGTGTGGCCTGAGGTGGGTTTACATGCGCACCTTTCTACTCCGGGTGGGATTTATAAAGAGGGCAGTGCTGCAGGTGTGTGCACGCAGAGTTTTATCTGGAGTCTCACTGTCAGGAAATACGGCCCTAAAATGTCCCCTGCATTCTGATATGGTTTACAAAAATAATGGCTGGTTTTGACTTTTGTTGTCCAGCATACTTCTGCTTTAACCCTTTAAATACTTACTGCTACTGAAAAGCAGGATTTTTATTTTAAAATGAGTTGGTTCAGACCTCGTCATAAACAGAAGGTACCTGTAGCGTGTCCCTATAGCCAGAAGTTAGTCTCTGATTCACTAACCTTGTTTTATTTCATTTCAGCAAAGTCCAAAATCACAGTCGCAATCCAAATACAGAGTTACTAGATCTACATCCCTGGGGGGGGGGGGGGTCTCCCTCTGCAGCTCAGAGTAAGGAGATGCCCTGCAAACCAGGGTTTGTCATTGCATTTTATACCAGGAGTGACATCATCTCATGCATGCCTCCTGCTTTTCTGTGCATTGGCGCCTTCACACGAGGACACCTGCTATCTTATTTAGACTTGATAATAAATTGTTAAAATTAACCCACTTTAAATGACAATTTGACCATGCAATATATACATAACACGGCCAGCACAAGATGGAAAACATGTCTCGAGGACAAATACAAATTGACTTGAACAACACAACACATTGTAACTTAAACTTGAAAAATAACCCAAGAGTAACACAGTTAACACCAGTTGCTTAATGGCATAACTAAAATAAGGTTTATTAAAATGCAAGAGCTAACATAAACTAATATTTAATGTAACAAAAGAATCATACATCAATACATGAAACTTAAAATCATTATTGCATAAACTAAGCAAACTTTATTCATAGATAATGAAATGGCCTAAGCTAAACATTATTATAGTCTTACATGTCATTGATTGACACCAATATTGATTTTGATTAATTCTTACTTTTTGGACAGGAGCCTTTTTTTGTAAAAATGCAACTCTTATAGTCTTTTGGTACCAAAGTGCTCACCCCCTTAAAAGTATTACTGATCATATTTTTTCTACTTTCAACCACTCAGATATTTTACTCAACTTGAGTTCTTATATAACAATTTAATTTTTAATATTTCATTCATCAGTGTGGGTGTAAAAGTGTGCAGTGAAGTATTCAAGAGAGAGCTGTTAGAGAGCGGGAGAGAGACGGAGGTGAGAAGGGAGTACAGTTTTTGTCTCCCACCCACCCACCTCCCCAACCCATTACCCACATACACCCAGACCCAACCCCTCCACCCTCAGGCCAGTTTTATTGGAGTCATTTATGTGTTGGCCCTACAGTAGTAGATAATGTAACAGAACATAATTGAAACAGTATAATAGAGCCCTTAGCCATATAGGCATTTTAAGGCTATCTGATGAATAATCATGGAAAAAAGTAAATTTCAGACCAAAAGATTATATTGAAATGGTCGTCACCTGTAAAGTAGAATTTTATTGTGCCACTACAGTGAAATCAAAAAATGAAGTTTTAATAGAAGTCAGTGGGACCATGAGTGTAATAACTGTACACAGACTATTAAAGACCTGAACTGACAAATGAGACTAACATTTGAAACTTCCCATAAAAACAGTAACCCTGAAAAAAATTGGTAAATTTTTAATTAACACAGACAAAATAATTCAACATTTTCAATGACAAAGTACCAAAAAGGTACCAAAAACAGCATAAGGGTTAGATGTTGGATATGAGCTAATGAGTGATTTTATTGTGCTTGTCTTGCTCGGTGTCTGATGTGAAGTGGACCCTGAGGAGGCTGATGCTGTACTGACTGCTTCCACTTGATCTGCTGGTTGTTGTTGATCTGCTGGTTGTTGTTGATCTGCTGGTTGTTGTTGATCTGTTGGTTGTTGTTGATCTGTTGGTTGTTGTTGATCTGCTGGTTGTTGTTGATCTGCTGGTTGTTGTTGATCTGCTGGTTGTTGTTGATCTGCTGGTTGTTGTTGATCTGCTGGTTGTTGTTTATCTGCTGGTTGTTGTTGATCTGCTGGTTGTTGTTGATCTGCTGGTTGTTGTTGATCTGCTGGTTGTTGTTGATCTGCTGGTTGTTGTTGATCTGCTGGTTGTTGTTGATCTGCTGGTTGTTGTTGATCTGCTGGTTGTTGTTGATCTGCTGGTTGTTGTTGATCTGCTGGTTGTTGTTGATCTGCTGGTTGTTGTTGATCTGCTAGAGAAAAAAAATAATGAGACCTTTATTAGATTTGGATGCTTAAATCCTAAATGATTAATAGGAAGAAATGTATGCAGTTTATTTGCTCTATCATTCTTCCTACTGAATATTTCCTTATGCAGTGCTAATTATTGGTTTTGTTTTGAATACCATCGCAATGTGATTGAATACAATCACATTGTAATCTATAATACATAATGTAAATACTTTGTGATAATATCAAATAACTTTTTGTTGTTTTGTTTGTTTTGTTTTTTTAATGTAGAGCTAAATGATATATTCAGCTCACCTTATATCTGCTTCTGAAACTGTCCCACTTTGTGCAGGCTTGGGTTGGGGTCACATGCCCCAATACTTTTTGGTCCTAGCCTGGCTGGCCAGACAAACTCTTTTCCTATTCTACATGAAGAAGTTATTCTGGTACCCTTTTGTAAATTAAGATTCTATAGGCAGAACAATGACAGGCGAAGTAACCAATCAGAGAAATGAAGGTCAGGACATAAGCAGTGTACTGCTGACCCAAACAAATGTGGCAGATTGCTGTTTTTGTCATAAAACACCAGAATATTGTGTATTATGAGCAGCTCTGTACTTATTTCTGAACAGGGACAGCAGCAGAAGCCAGTTGTACAAAAGGGCAGTTTGTTTGAATGTGGTCACTGTGTCGGAGAGGCTGGCTCACCAGGCTCATTTGGTCCAGCATAAATGGAAAATGGAAATGGAAAAAGAAACTGTTTTGTGAAAAATGAATTCTTCTATAAAGCAGTTATTGTGGGAGAAGCACTTCTAGCCTGGGTCTGTGTCCCTGCCCCTTATAAGGAGGAGTATCTCCTCCTGCTCCTTCTTTCCTGTGAATGAAGTAATACTTACAACAGTGTAAAAACTCTTAGTGTTTCCCATTAATTCAGAAGAGTGTTGGCACCCTATAATCATAATCTCATGATCATGTCTTAAGATAAATTAATTTAGTGTTTCTGTGCAGCCAACTTTCCAGATAACCTGCTTGAATACATTTAGGGTTTGACTTATCCTGGTGAAACCCCTCTCAGAGCAAAGCATTTCTCTGGTTCTATTTAGAACTGGCCTATCACAGTTGTTTATCTGCAACATGTCTTACTAAAGTGGAAGAGTTAACCAAGGTAGCACTAGCTGCCAAGCTAATTTAATAACTTCTCTGACCTTATTAACGGTGTTTAGTGCTTTCCTTCATCATTTGTTGGTTCTGCTGAAGTCCTTGTTGTTGTTCAGTCTTCTGTGGGAGTTTTTTCTTCGTCTTGTTTTCATTTTAATAACAGTAAAGTCCTGCTGATGTCTGACCTAACAACCATATGAAAAAATAAACTTTTTCCACAGCAGGCTTCTGCTGCTGTCCCTGTACAGGAATAAGTACAGAACTGCTCAGAATACGCCATATTCTGGTGTTTAATGAAAAAAGCATGTCAAAAAATCCATGTTTGTTTGTGTCAGTGGTGCACAGCTCATGTCCCGCCCTTCGTTTCTCTGATGGCTCACTCCACCTGTCGTTGTTCTGACACAGAAACAAAATGTTACTGAAGAGGGACCAGACTAACGTCTTTGTATAGAATGGGAAAAGAGTTTGCCTGGGAGTCCAGGCTAGGCTTCACTAGCAAGGACCATGCAACAACAATGGGGTAGATCTAAAATCTGAAAGGATGGGTGGATAAGATACAGAGGGAGAGAGATGCAGGATGCTGAATGTGGGATGTAGGGAGAGGGATCATCTCTCTGTGAGCTGTGCTAATATAATTGCATTCACTCACCATCCAAAGCACATAGGCTTTTTTTAAAAAAAAAAACATGTGCCTTTTCCTTCCAGTCTTACTATATTGGAACACACACATTTGAATTGGAAATTATTTATTGTTCCTGTCGCTGGTGCCACTGACTCTTGTTATTTTTATAAAAAGACACGCGGTGCATTCTGGGTTACACTGGCAGGGGTGAGGCAGAGAAGGAACCACAGATGTATCCTTGGTGAATTAGCCACATGTTAGTCCTGCTGTCTCTCTCTCCCCCACAGGCCTCTCTCTCTCTCTCTCTGTCTCTTCTGTGTCTCTCTCTCCCCCACAGGCCTCTCTCTCTCTCTCTTTCTCTTCTGTGTCTCTCTCTCCGCCACAGGCCTCTCTCTGTCTGTCTTCATTCATCTGTCCTGCTCACATTGAGCCCGACCCTCCTCTCTCCTCTCTCTCCTCTCTGTCGTCTGTCTGTGAGCTGTGCTGAACCTGAGCCATACTTCCATCACCCTCTTGTCGTTTTGTCATTATTACCCCAGCCCTCGGTCCTTTCTGTGGTCAGCCCCTGGTCCACTCCTCGTCTCCTCAAGCACTCCCATCAGTCTTCAGCCTCTCTGTGTGCTGCCGGCGTCAGATTGGAGATTAGATTTCCCTCTGTCCGTTAAGTCTACAGATCACTACATCGACCTGCCATGTGTCAGTGTATGTAAAGAGAACGGTGGCAGTGGCAGGGACAGAACCATAGATCCATCCACATCTGCGTCTGTTCTGGAGGCAGAACTGAATGGAACACATCAGTCAGAACTGTCAGTTTAGGTTTGCATTTAGCAATTTCAAAATGGTGGATACAAAAGAAAAAGATACATAGTTTAAAGTTGGTCTCTGTCAGTGCATGCTTCCCAAACTTTTACAGAGTTTAGGAATCACGCACCATCCCTTTTTCCATTTGACCCTCAGCCATGTGCCCCTCACCCCCACAAACATTAAATATGTGTCTATAGCACACGTCAACTGAAATCTAAAATCTCTAAAGGATGGGTCACACCAACCCAAGACCCAACCGATGTCATGGCATGAGAAGCAGAGGAAGACCTAGAACAAGATGGGGCTGGATAATGTGCTGGAAATGCTGAGGAAAACACTAAAGACATCTCTTGCACTAGGAAGAGACAGATTGTGTTGGAGAAACAGTTTGGTCACCAGGGAACCGACCAGATGGATGAAGAAGAAGAAGATAATCACACGCACTACTTTAAACACGTCTTATCACAGTAATGAGTAAACCAGACTGGATTACTGCAGCTGTTTGTCTCAGGGGGAGACAACAAGCTAAGCTACGCTAAGCACATTAGCATCACAGAAGTGGGAAACATAAAGAACAAAAGTTCCTCAAGTTTTAATGTTATTATGGAGCTGTATGATTGATTGTGAATAGGGCACACGAACAGTCAGAGCGCTCGTTTGCTGCCCACACCTGATTCAGATTCAACCAGAACTAGGTCCAACTGTCTCCTACTACGTCTGACAGTGCAGAACACACTAAACACACTCACATCATTGTCTCTGCTTTTATAGTGAATTATTTCTCACCAAATTGAACTTTTATATATATATTTACACCATTTTTAATGAGAAACACCAGCTCAAAGAAGTGAAGAAATCTACCAAACCTTTAGCCTATAGAGTGAACATATGACCAAATATTATTCTGCAGAACTTTAGAGGACGTGTATTTTATTTTATTTTATTTTATTTTATTTTATTTTTTTGCCAATGTGAGAAGGTAATGCACACACGTCACATGTCTTTCTGTGTACCCTGGAGATATCTGTGCCAGAGTTTAGGAACCACTGTCTTAACATGAATTATATATGCTAAAGGTTTCACTCCAATAAAAACAAATGTGTTTTCTTTTCTGTGACTATATTCAAATGTCAAACATCCAAGCCGCTAATACGCAGTAGTTTTCAAAGAATTCTGCATATTACCACCTCCAGGCCCAACACATCACCATGACTACTGCACAGACTTAAAAGGTGGCTGCATGAAATTACTTTATAAATGACTTTTAAAATGGATTATTTTGGTTTGCACATTTTACCATTTGGGTGGACTGAGGTTTAACAGAATCCTTTTTCTTCTTTTTTTTATTTTCTAAAGGGTGGAATAACAGAAAAAGTTTGAAAATAACTGTTATTTGCTGCACTCGATTTGTTAACTTTTCTCCAAAAAATGTGATTGGGTAGACATTTAGCAAAAAATGGAGCAGTACCAACACATAGAGTCAGAGAAACAAAGAATTACTGGAAGCCTTGCTCATTTTAAGATGTTTTCCTTGCCAGTTTGCCTTTGAGACAGCAGCTGGACAGGAAATAAAGTGAGTGGTTCCAGTTCTACTCCACCTAAGAAAGACAGGCAAACTACTACTCTCAGGACACATGTCTCTGTACCATGTCCCAGTCACCTGTCCTCTCAGGACACATGTCTCTGTACCATGTCCCAGTCACCTGTCCTCTCAGGACGCATGTCTCTGTACCATGTCCCAGTCACCTGTCCTCTCAGGACGCATGTCTCTGTACCATGTCCCAGTCACCTGTCCTCTCAGGACGCATGTCTCTGTACCATGTCCCAGTCACCTGTCCTCTCAGGACGCATGTCTCTGTACCATGTCCCAGTCACCTGTCCTCTCAGGACGCATGTCTCTGTACCATGTCCCAGTCACCTGTCCTCTCAGGACGCATGTCTCTGTACCATGTCCCAGTCACCTGTCCTCTCAGGACGCATGTCTCTGTACCATGTCCCAGTCACCTGTCCTCTCAGGACGCATGTCTCTGTACCATGTCCCAGTCACCTGTCCTCTCAGGACGCATGTCTCTGTACCATGTCCCAGTCACCTGTCCTCTCAGGACGCATGTCTCTGTACCATGTCCCAGTCACCTGTCCTCTCAGGACGCATGTCTCTGTACCATGTCCCAGTCACCTGTCCTCTCAGGACGCATGTCTCTGTACCATGTCCCAGTCACCTGTCCTCTCAGGACGCATGTCTCTGTACCATGTCCCAGTCACCTGTCCTCTCAGGACGCACGTCTCTGTACCATGTCCCAGTCACCTGTCCTCTCAGGACGCACGTCTCTGTACCATGTCCCAGTCACCTGTCCTCTCAGGACGCACGTCTCTGTACCATGTCCCAGTCACCTGTCCTCTCAGGACGCATGTCTCTGTACCATGTCCCAGTCACCTGTCCTCTCAGGACGCATGTCTCTGTACCATGTCCCAGTCACCTGTCCTCTCAGGACGCATGTCTCTGTACCATGTCCCAGTCACCTGTACTCTCAGGACGCATGTCTCTGTACCATGTCCCAGTCACCTGTCCTCTCAGGACGCATGTCTCTGTACCATGTCCCAGTCACCTGTCCTCTCAGGACGCATGTCTCTGTACCATGTCCCAGTCACCTGTCCTCTCAGGACGCATGTCTCTGTACCATGTCCCAGTCACCTGTCCTCTCAGGACGCATGTCTCGGTACCATGTCCCAGTCACCTGTCCTCTCAGGACGCATGTCTCTGTACCATGTCCCAGTCACCTGTCCTCTCAGGACGCATGTCTCTGTACCATGTCCCAGTCACCTGTCCTCTCAGGACGCATGTCTCTGTACCATGTCCCAGTCACCTGTCCTCTCAGGACGCATGTCTCTGTACCATGTCCCAGTCACCTGTCCTCTCAGGACGCATGTCTCTGTACCATGTCCCAGTCACCTGTCCTCTCAGGACGCATGTCTCTGTACCATGTCCCAGTCACCTGTCCTCTCAGGACGCATGTCTCTGTACCATGTCCCAGTCACCTGTCCTCTCAGGACGCATGTCTCTGTACCATGTCCCAGTCACCTGTCCTCTCAGGACGCATGTCTCTGTACCATGTCCCAGTCACCTGTACTCTCAGGACGCATGTCTCTGTACCATGTCCCAGTCACCTGTCCTCTCAGGACACGTCTCTGTAGACACTGCCCTGCTCCATCTCCACATCCTCCTCCTGTACCAGCCTCACTCCTCAGCTGTCACTAAAACAATTCACTCTGCTCAGTTTGTCATAGTATGCTCTGTACCACATCTGTCCACATCTGTCCACTCTCCAGCCCTCATCTGCAGTACTACTTCTGCAGTACCACATCTGCAGTACTACATCTGCAGTACTACTTCTGCAGTACCACATCTGCAGTACTACATCTGCAGTACTACTTCTGCAGTACCACATCTGCAGTATTACATCTGCCACACCTCTGTACCACATCTGCAGTGGCCAGTTATGTTAGTAATTAATCGTCATAGTAAGTTATGTTTGTCAGGACAGTCAGGAGTAAGGCAGCATGTTTGTCCTGTTCTTTGGTGTGAATCTAAACAGAAATGATATTAACACCGTCATGCATTTTTTAGTTTGTTGTAAAATCTTTTATTAGGCAAATGAGCACACACAGAACAGCACTTTATGTGTTCCCAATAACATGAACTGCAGAGGGTATTGGCATCGGATGCTGGCTTGTGTCAACTCTTATTTTGTGTGTGAAGGTAATGCACAGATGGATACTTAGCCTTCTTTACACAACACCAGAGCTCTGTGTAAATGAGCTGATCCCACAAGTGTTCACTGGGGTTTGGACCGTCCTCTCCACTCCCAAATCCTGGAGGTAGTCTCTGATAAACGCTGCTCTGTGAGGGGCGAGTGTTTGTCATCTTGGAGGACAGAGTTTATTCCCAGACTGTGGAGATATGGAATTGCCAAGGGCTGCAGAATTTCTTTTATATATATCTCTGCATTGCGTTCAGTAAGGGAGATGCTGTCCCACACCCTCACTCTGTCTCCACCAAAAGATGTGACTCTGTTGGTGCAGCAATCACCAAAGCTTTTTCTTTATTTTCTCTTGTCAGGACTTTTATATCATATTTAAGTTTGTCTTCATTGTTAAATAAAGATTGCAGTGCATTGTGGGCAATTTGCAGTGAGGTGAGTGAGGCAATTAGCACTTGGCGAGGCGCTGATGACGTGGACCACTCTGAAGTGGTTCAGCCACGAAGGATCCTGGCAAATGAGAAACACCCACAGACTCACAGAAATCAAGAAAGCATACTTTTATACTAACATGATTAGGCTACGTGTTTGAGGAATTACTTTAGTATAAGTAGTTGCATTCGTAGGAGTATTACACTTCTATCTTCCAGTCACCTCCAGGTAATCAACAGAAAGAACTTAGGTTACTGCATTTTGCATTGTTTTTATTTTTGCCCTCTGCTTTTGCCTTGACCAGCACCACATCCTGCTTAACATTTTCCCTGCCAGCATTTTCTCAAAAAGTTGCCAGCCAGTGCCAGCCTTTCTGGTAATTTTCAATCTTTGCTGTCCCACATAAAATGTCGTGCTATAGTTTTATTTAAAGTTTAAATACCAAAAAAATCTCTTTCATTTAAAAATCCATCTTGTCAGGCTCCTACTGATCCATTTGGGACCAATGGTATGGCAGTGTTGTCGCAAGTGAGTGGGTTTTAGGTTTGTCAACAACAATAAGCTCTTTTAGCGATATTTGTTAACAACATGGTGACGCAGGCAAACATATAGTATGCTGCTCTACATTTACAAAATAGCAAAAATCTTCTACCAACGCCTTTGTGTTGTTTTACTGTCATAGCAGTTTGTTGTTTAGTTACGAAGCTGGGGCTTTATCCAATCACCTCCAAGTATTCTACTGAATGTCCCGCAATTTAAACAGGAACCATTACAGATTGATATAATGTTAGCAACTCTGGTCTGGTTAAATAAAGTTCTCTGATGCATCACACAACCACAAACTGACAAACATGACACAACAGTATCAAATTAGCATTAGCTTTTGTTGCCTGATTGTTATTTAACTGGCCCAAACTTCTAATACGCCTAGCATTGCTCCAGCACCGCCTCATGCTCTGGGATCATCGAGCATTTTGCAACAGTTTATTTCCTCCCAACACTGAACCAAAGCTGTGAGAAAGGGCCCGGGGGTCTGCTGGAGTCGAGTGTTAAACAGACGAGAGCGATCAGACGTGTTAAAGACAGGAAGAGGTGTTACCACAGCCGGACGCCCCGATAGCCCGTTGTTGTCCCATTAGCCTGATTATTGACCTATCATGTCCCACATCAAACCACACCTCACTAAACACTTCCTGTGAGCCAGGGCAGAGCGTGGGAGAAGGGGAGGGGGCCTGGTGGGGCACATCTGAATGATTAATAACATGAAGTCTCACTCTGTCACACTGACAAACAACACTACAGGCAGCTTGTGTTGTTAATGAAACAAGGTAAATCAGTGTGGAAGTATTATTCTCTAATCACTGTTATAATGCTTTCTGTCCATCTTCTTCCACCAGGCAGCAGACTGAGCAGAGATGCCCAAATTTCCCTCTACCCAGACACTTCCTCCAGCTCATCCATGGGAGAAGACTGAGGCAATCCCCAGCCCAGCCAAAATACACTGTACTGCCAAAAGTATGAGCTAATACTGTGGCAATACTGTGTAATTCTTTGCTTTTTGGCTCAGCTTCTTTACCACAGGAGACCATTGGCTACAGATGCTGCTCTTACCTGTCTGTCAACCTCCCTCTTTCATCCCCCACTTATACACAAGTCCACAGGATACTTGGACTCATCCTTATGAAGCTCTCTTCAACCTGGAGAGGCCTAAATGGAATCAAGAGCTGGAGCTAGAGGGACTGGTTTGGAAATCACAGAATCATCTCTTAATTGTGTGGATGATGTGTCAGCTTCAAACCAGGTAGGCAGTGGGCCAAATCCATCCATCTGCTTTTGTTATCGAAAATATAGATCTCCATCAAGGGAGGACACAGAATTCCACATATAGAAAGTCTATATTATCCTCAGTTATATTATGATTGTCACCACTTGAAAATCTTGCACATTTTTACAAACGCAATACATTTAGCACATTATTTTA
This sequence comes from Bostrychus sinensis, assembly GCA_020698575.1. NCBI lineage: Eukaryota > Metazoa > Chordata > Actinopteri > Gobiiformes > Eleotridae > Bostrychus > Bostrychus sinensis. The sequence continues at coordinate 35,680,688 of CM036240.1, forward strand.
TCAGGCAAATGCCGCGGCCGATTACACTTTATGAACCAATAGTACGCTCAGATTTTGACGACTGACCAATCAGAGGATGCGACCTAACCCAGCTGTTCACTGACAGAAGCAGGATCACGTGAATACAGGGACAAGTCTCTATCTCCGTGCAAGTATAATAGTATGACATTCTTCTTTCTAATCGACTCTTTTTCCTCACGTGATTGTGTGCCTAAATGATTTTGCTTCGCACGTCGCTACCACAGAACTGTAAAGAAATAGAAGTCATTAAGCCTATATCTTTAGCAAAAGAGCTGCAGGTGTAACTTTTACTCTTACGGTGGACCAGGCGTAAGTCAAAGGATCTGTTTAGTCTCAGTAACACTGTGTATCTCACTCAGTCAGACAGCTCCACAGCCTCCGAATGCATGGATTTGACCTGGATCCGACGAGCGTCATATACAAAGATTTGCTATCCACTTTCACTTTTACACCAGAGAAGCAGCACCGATTAAAACTGAAGGGGCACAAAATTTCAGTCAAAACATACGTTGCCCCCTGTTTCCAAATAAACAAGGGGCAGTCTTCTCCTGTCTGACACAGTGACATGTCGGGGGGGCAGGTCAGAGGGAAACACGGAGGGGAGGGGGTCGAGCACTGTCCCATCTCAGCTCCTCTCTGATGAGTGAAGGGAAAACTTTTGCCTGTTGTAAATGGACAGTCCTGTCGTAGCTACGCCGGGCAAAAGAGTTAGGACCGACTTAAGTTAAGCCCAGCTGCTGCACTCCGCTCCAGAGGTTTAGTGACGCTCATCTTCTCTCATAAAAGCGCAGGTGGGTGGGGTTTAGTGCCGGTGCTCCAGCAGCAGGTGGTTTCGCAGCGTGTGATTGGCTGATAACAGATAGCTGCCCACTGTCTTCGCCTTGGAAAAGTGTTACAGAAAATACGCAGAGTTACAAAAACATGCAAGAAGTACAACAGGCGACAAATTTAATTTGATTCCTTGAAAACTGTACCTGTTGTTAGACAAAAAATGTGTCCTCCCTCGATAGGGATCTATCAAATGCACAATAGAGCCCCTTGGCCCACCGCTTAAGGACCTTTCCGCATGAGTGTGACCTACTCTAAAGGCTGACGAAGAGTTGTATCCTCATGAGAAGTTGCAGTTTCTAAAGCTCTTTTCACACGTTAATGGGAGAAGCTATTCATTCACACATGCACAGAAAACATTTATTTCTAGAGATGTCTGAAGATATAGGTCAGGGGTGTGACTGAGTGATTGGCAGATACAACTGGAGATTGAGAGACATTGCCATTTTGACTTAAGGTCCTATAATTCCAATTTTTTTCAGGCTTTTTGAAATAGTTTTGGACACCTTTGCATTAGTTTTATAATTTAAAGTAAAGGTCTTCTTTTGGGAAGCTGTTACTGTGTTTGCAGAGAACACTTGGACTATGTGTCTGTCACCCCCTGCTGGCAACAGTGGGGACTGGACAGAGCATAAAATGGCTAATTAGCACGGCTATTTGCAACATGATGCTAACAGACAGATAAATGAGCTGACTGCTTTGTAGTCACAGTGGTTTAAGCTCTGAGGTGATCAGAACACATCTGATGACAGTGTATGGGCTTTAGAAATGCACAGGAGCACTTCCTGGTTTCTACGTAGAGCTGTGAGACTGAGCGTTTTCAGCTCTAGAGAAGGGGGTGGCCTCAGCATACAGGATTACTCAAGCGTGTGAATGAAACAAAACACTACTCCAGGTCTGTTTTTGAGGTGGAAACAACATTATAACATGGTAAAAAGAGAGGAAAAGTCGATGTAGCAGAATAGGGGACTTTTAATGTTCTGGAGGGTTGAGAAGTAGCCTGGGGAGCCAGCCTCTCCTACTTTCTTTTGGAAAGCAGTACAGTCTGGTTTCTCTCTTGGAGTGGAGCATTTCTCTCTGGTTGATTTGGAACTGGCCTATCACAGCTGTTTATCTGTAGCACGTCTTACAGAATACAGAATCCAACTTAACTTCTCTGATCTGATTTATAGTGTTTAATCACCTGTTGGTTCTGCTGAAATCCTTGTTGTTGTTGTTCAGTCCTCTGTGGGATTTTGGCTTCATCCTGTTTCCATTTTAACAACAGCAAAGTCCCGTTGGTGTCCGATGAGGATCACGGATTTTAGATCATTGTTATAGTAATAATAAGTAAAGTCAGCTTATCGCTCCAGTCTCCGACCAGCTTTTGGAAAATCTGACCACTCCTCCATTCTTCTTCTCCCTACATACATTCAGAGGAGTAGACAAATAAAGACAGTAACATGTACTGTTCAATGCTGGACTAAAGACAGTGAAATTCAATTACAAGGTTGTTTTGATGCCACAGATTGGTCTGTCTTCCAGTCAGAAGACCTTGATGAATACTGTGATGCTGTGACTGGATATATAAACCTTTGTATTGACTGTTGCGTCCCACAGAAGGTTATTAAAAAACATTCCAGCCAGAAACCTTGGATTAACTCTGATGTGAGAATGAAACTAAAGGAACGAGCTGTGGCTTTTAAATCTGGTGATGCTGCTGCCTATAAGCAGGCCAGATATTCATTGGAGCGGCCTATCAAAGCTGCAAAGCAGTCCTATGGGGACAAGATAGAGGGACATTTGAAAGAGGACAACCCACAGCGCATGTGGATGGGACTGAACACCATCACCTCCTGGAAACCAAGAGGAGGGAACATTACTGCTTTTGACCACTCACTGCTGAATGAGCTCAATCAGTTCTATTGTAGATTTGAAACTGATAATAAGGAGTCTGCTGTCCTTTCCTCTCTTTGCTGTGAGCAGAGTGGTTTTACTGTCACTCAGCAGGACGTAAAGAGAGTCTTGTCCAGGACCAAGGTGAGGAAAGCCCCCGGCCCGGACGGCATTCCTCCTCGTGTCCTCAGACTGTGTTCAGAGCAACTCGCTCCTGTCTTAACTCACCTGTACAACATGTCACTCAGGTACTGCACTGTTCCACACAGTCTTAAAAAGTCTGTCATACTTCCAGTGCCTAAGAAGACTCCTGTGACATGTCTTAATGACTATCGGCCAGTGGCCCTGACTTCTGTTTTAATGAAATCCTTTGAGCGACTGCTGTTGGACTACATTAAAGGACAGATTCCTGTGTGTGGACCCACTCCAGTTTGCTTACAGACAAAACAAGAGCGTGGAAGATGCCATTTGTTTTGCTCTGAACTCTGTTTATGAACATTTGGATAAAGGAAAATCTCATGCGAGAATGCTATTTATAGATTACAGTTCTGCTTTCAACTCTCTTGTTCCTGTGAAGCTCATTCACAAATTGAAAACTCTCGGACTTGGTGATGCCATCTGCAAATGGATTTTAAACTTTTTAAGACCACAGAAGGTCAAAATTGATGGCTGTGTCTCTGATGAACTTTGTGTAAGCACAGGCTCTCCACAAGGTTGTTTTAAGTCCTCTGCTTTTTACTTTGTACACGTATGACTGTACTGCTACTCACTCTAACAATCTGATCGTCAAGTATGCAGATACCACTGTCATCGGTCTGATCACCTCTAATGATGAATCACATTACAGAGCAGAAGTAGAAAATGTCCGCTGGAGTGAAGAAAACAACCTTGTTCTGAATACTTCTAAAACCTGTGAACTGGTTATTGATTTTAGACGTAGTAAGAATAATGTGCCTATTGTCATTTATGATTCTGAGGTACAAATAGTTGATAAATGTAAGTTTTTGGGTGTTACTCTCTCCAAAGATCTGAGCTGGCAGTCAAACACCAGTAACATTGCTAAAAAGGCTCGCCAGCATCTCTTCTTTTTACAAAAACTAAAGGAATTCACTCAAAACAAAATTATTCTTTTAAACTTTTATCAGTGTGGTATTGAAAGTCTTCTTCCCAGCTCTGTTACAGTGTGGTTTGGTAATCTCACTGTGAAAGAAAAGAAAACTTTAAACAGAGGTTCACTCTGCTCGCAGGACCATAGGCTGTGACCTCCCAGTCCTCGAGATTATTTACAAATCTAGACTTTTAACCAGAGCTCTCCAGATCATCAGTGATCCCTCTGGCCACCTGCTGCTGAGATGTTTGACCTCCTTCCGTCAGGGAAATGATATCGTTCTATTAAATGCACTACATCTCATCATGCTAAAAGTTTTTTTCCACAAGCTGTGATGACCTTGAACAATGCACCTTAAAATACCTCACATACTAGACATGCACCTTATTGTTTTGGTTACTTCTTTTACTGCTATTTATATATACAGTGTTTTTATTGTTAGTATGTATTAGGTTTTATTTAGGATGTATCCATATGTTTTTTTTTATTGAAGGCTTGTGCTTGGTGTGTTTTGTTGTATGTTTTGTTTGTTTATATGTTGACTGTGCACTTTGAGCTCTTGCAACTGTTATCCAATGTAGTTCTTTTTTTTAATGCTGCAAATGGCAAATAAACTGAACTGAACTGATGTAACAACTACATTCAAACAAACCCACTTTTTCCGCAACTTTTTGTACAACTGGCTTCTGCTGCTGTCCCTGTTCAGAAATAAATACAGAGCTGCTCAGAACACACCGTATCCTGGTGTTTTATGGCAGAAACGGCAAACTGTCATGTTTGTTTTGGACAGGTCAGCACTGTCCTGCTTACATCCCGCCCTTTGTTTCTCTGATTGGTTACTCTGCCTGTGATTGTTCCACCCACAGAAATGCAATTTAAGCAAAGGGGTACCAGACTGGTTTTTTTTGTACAGAATAGGAAAAGAGAAGAGGGAGATGAACCATACTATGAAGCTGGATGGATTTACCTGTTCCTCCTCTCATGCTTCAAGATATATATATTTTTTTAACTTATGACAATGTACATCATTTTGTGAAGTGATCCATGCATTCATAAGCATAAGACCTATAAGCCCTTGGTCTAAATGATACCAGGAATAAAGCAGTAACAATTTTATCCCTGACCATTACATGATCTTGGCCCATGACCTGAAACCAAGCAATCAAAAAACAATATTCATATAAATTTTCTTCAAATAAGCTGACCACTGAAGCTGTATTCAACCTCCCTGTGACCCACTTTTGGGTCCGGTTCACCCAGTTGAGAATCACTGACTGCGACACTTTGAGAGCTATTGTATGTATATGGCACTCGTGAATATTTTACTTGCTTATTCTTATGTCGGATACAACACATGTGGTGGCATCTGGAGCTCTCTACATAATAGTGTTTAAAAGGCGTACAGTGGGGACCCAAGCTGCAGTGGGCCAGGCCTGTGGACGGTAACACCACATGACAGACGTACTCAGAGGTCAGTGGTTTTAGAGTAACCTCAGCTCAGCAGAGACCAGCCCGAACACTGGAGGACCCTGGCCTGGATTTCGGCAGTATAAATAGACTCAGATTCTCCCTCCACACATCCAGAGTACACACACTGCTCTGTGGTGTGGTGACCCTCACTGTGGGGCACGCAACACACATATGAACAGGCAGAGGGCGCTGTGGGTCACTTAGAAAGACATTATTGTTTTGTTTGTGAAGATACAGCGCAACACAAAGAGAAATGCATTTTATGGCTAGCATGAATCAGAACTGAAGGAATACCTTGCTCCATTTTGTTAAGGGGTCACCACAGTAAATCATTCATATGGTACTTTGGGCAGGTTTTTACGCTAGATGCCCTTTCTGGCACTTTCTGACATTTATCCGAGCTTGGGACTGGCACATTGTGTGGCTTAAGCATTTGGTTTGAAGGGGAAGAATGATACAATGATCAAACTTATATTAACTTATAATTTAAGAGGTTTATTTATGTTTGAATGTGCTAAAGTAAGAACCAATGTGAAATCAAAATGTGTTTCAGTTTTAGGGGTGAAATTATGGAATGGATTAAGTGATGAGTTCAAACAGTGTACTTCCCTGGCAAGGTTTAAAACATGTGTAAAGTAGAAAATTATTAATGACTATTGTCTCAGTGTTGAGTAATATTGAGTGACAATGTTCTTGTTTTTGTTTGTTTTTGTTTGTTTTTGTTTGTTTTTTGTTTAGTAGGTTTAATTCTATATACTGTGCATTTCAGGACATAGTGCCTTAACAGTCTATATTTACATAGATTTAACAGCAGAGGCTAAAATAAGCATTTGCTTCAGCCTATTCCTTTTTTTGTTGTTTGTGTATTTATTTCATTGTGATTTGTACTAATATCAGTGATATATGTGACCAAAATAAACCAATCTATCTTAAAAAACAAACAAACAAACAAAAACAAACGAAAAAAAAAAAAAACTGAATACACACAGAACACCCAAAACCCAAAATTCACACCGAAAACGTCACGGGGCGTTGCAGCAGCAGATCGTTTTACGCGCGCCTTTTCAAAAGCGTCATTTCACACTGAAAGCATCAGAGCTGCGTTTGGACCAGCGCTGCGTCTGTGGATCTGCTCCCTGTTTTACCAACTTCATTCCTATAATTGGTGGATATTCTTCCTTCTTCAGATGGTTAAGCAGAAATATTACAAACTGATTTCTACCAAACTATTTTGGTTTGAATAAAATGTACTTTTACGCTTTTTTTTTTTATTATTGAGCTCACTTGGCGATCAGACAACAGTACTACTGTCGTGCTAGAAGTAGAATTACAATCTTTTTGTGTCTTAAAGTATGTTAACGTTCTCCACCTCAAGGATTAACTTCTCGTCATCCATGGTACAACATTCACTGAAGTCCTTGGTGTGATATGCGATGTTTACGTCATACATTTAGAAAACCTTTATTTTGAAAGTGTAGCAGAAGTTTATTTTGACACTTGGTGCCTGTTTCCTGTGTTTCTCCGGCTGTAGCGCTGCCGGTCCACGTGGAGACGCTGGAAAAATAGAACTCTAATTTGCGTAGCATCGCGGCGAGTCGGTCATAAGCCGCACGTATGACGTCCCCGGTGTGAATTGTCAGATTGAATAAAACAGAAAGCAATTCACTCGCATCTGACGTGATGCTGCTGTTACGCTCTGCTGCTGCTTTGGTGTGAATTGGGGGTAAGGGAGCGCCTAGAAACCCTGCAGATATTATTTCAGCCCAAAAGCTCCTGACCATAGATGAGAGTAGGAATGTAGTATGTGTAATGTCTTCTTTCATTTATTCCCATTAGTCGCTGGTGACTGGAGCCTATCCCAGTAACTTTGGGCCGTAGGCGGGGTACACCCAGGACAGGGGCCAGCTTGTCGCAGGGCTGACACAGAGACGAACACAGACAGACAACCATTCACTCTCACATTCATTCACTAGGGGTAATTTAGAGTCACCACTTCACCAAACACATGCATGTCTTTGGACGGTGGGAGGAAGCTGGAGAACCCACGGTAACACAGGGAGGACATACAGACTCCAGCCAGAGAGTTCGTGTGTCAGACATCCCGGGGATCAAACCCACAATCTCCTTGCTGGGAGGTGAGAGCACTAACTGTTCTGCCACTGTGCCCCTTGTCTATTAAAAAGCCTTTATTGAAACACAGCTAATGAATTTAAAAAATGTATGCCCCAACAGGTTTTGACCCAAAGTGTGTTTTTTTATTTATTTATTTTTTATAACTTTTTTGTTTCTGATATAATTAATGCAAAAACACATCATATACATAATACTGTAATATTCAGTCCCCAAAAAAAACAATAATAAATAATGTACTCACAGTAAATACACATACGTATATGTAAATGTATAATAAAAAACAAAACTAAATAAACAACAAACTGACAAACAATTAAACAAAAAGGAGGAAGAGGAACTATGTAATTTTTACATTGATTAATTTATTAAATATAAAAATTAAATATAGCTATATATGTTAGGTGTTCATCAATATACAGGGAGGGGCATATGAAAAAACCTCCTCATTGAGATTAATGCAAATATATGTTGTGCCTTGTTGTTTACAATAAAAAAAAACTAAGAAATAAATATAGTAAAGGAAAATAAATGATACTAATGACAAGCTATCACCTTATTTTTTCCAAAGAGCTCCTGACTGGTTCCTTTACTTTTACCTGAGCAGACATTTTTTTCCAGATAAATAGAGTAGCATCTGGAGCCAAACAGCTGTACCCAATACAGTGTTGTTTGCTATTTTTGCTATCACTATTTATCACTCCCACCACTCCTCCCATTTGTCCCAGGACCTTGAGCATTACCTGTATTCTGTATGAGCGGTGTCCCGGTCACATGTGACGATCTAAAGTGAGCGCAGTAAAAAAGCTTTATGGGCCGGCGCTGACAGCCTGACCTTTCCACCAACGCTCTGATCCGCTGCCAACAACATTATATGCCCTCATCATCACACCACACACGAAACACGCGTGCTCCGCCCTGAGCCGCACACGCATGTTACCGCGACGACAGCCGACAGGACACGTGAGCAGCATCCAGCATCAGCTCTGATAGTGCTGAGTGGTGATTTAGTGCAGAGATGATGGAACGCTGGAGGGACGTGACTGTCCTGATGAGTCTAATGACATTCTCCTCTGTGTAAGGAGGGCATGAGAACAGAGCAGGAAGGAGAAAACATCTGTATCTGTAACATCTGTAGGACTTGAACTGTGACTTCAAGTGAGGGGTACTTTATGATGCTGAGGTATGTATACTGTAGTAAACTGTAAACAAGAATAATTACGAAAATATCCTCGGGCTGATCTCTCTGGGTGGAGTATGCATGTCCTCCCTCTGTTACAAAGACATGCATGTGTTAGGGGACTCTGAATGGGCCCCTGTGAATAAATGTGAGTGTATGTCTGTGTGTATGTGTGTGTCTCTGTGTCAGCCATGTGACTAACTGGACACTGTCAAGAGTGTACCCCAACTAAGGCCCAAAGTTATATAACCTTTATTTATATAGAGGAAAACTACAACCCAAATTCCAGAAATGTAGGGACATTTTTTATTATTATTATATTATTATTATTATTATTATTATTATTATTATTATTATTATTATTACTACACTGGTCTACAAATTTTTGGACTCGATCTGCTTCCGAGATAAAAGTGGCTAAATCTCATTAATTTTGATAAGATGAAGTGAAAATCAATTGATAACTGTGCTGGTTAGCTAATGTAGTCAAGATATTTAATGATATTGTTTCACATCAAAATCACATCTGTTTATTCAATAGATTTAGGCATTTTTGCTTAAAAATAATATTTATATTTTGAAAATATTTAATTTCTCTACATGCATGCATTTTGTCCACTTCCAAGAGAGAGATTTCTGCAAATAAAAATAAAACATTTTATGTCAAAACTCTAGACATATTAAAATGAATGTATTGGAAAGTGCAGACAGGCTTTCAGATAGAACTGGTTGCTTGTAGATACACTGTACCTTCTGATAAACTACTGTTTTTGCCTTATTTTGCATAAATTTCCTATTTTGATCCAATACTGTTTCTTGCTAACTATAGCCAATCTGCATTTCTGACTTACTTTTTCTTTATTAGTGACCTAAACCAAGAAAAATTTCACTACTTTTGTTCTGGACGCATTTTGCTTGTAGACCAGTGTAATTATTATTATTATTATTATTATTATTATTATTATTATTATTATTATTATTATTATTATTATTATTATTTTAATAAAATTAAAACTAAAATCACATAATATTTTATTAACAATAGAACATAGATAACATAACAAATGTTTACACAGAAATTTAACATTTTTATGCACAAAATTTGATGCCTGCTACAGGTCCCAGAATAGTTGGGACATGGGGCAACAAATGGCTGAAAAAGCAAGAAATTTTAAAGAGATTCAGCTGGGAGAACATCTAGCAACTAGTTAAATTTTCAGGTCTGTAACATGATTAGCTATAAAAGAGAAGTCTTAGAGAGGCAGAGTCTCTCAGAAGTAAAGGTGGGCAGAGGCTCTCCAATCTGTGAAAGAGTGAAGACAAAAAAAGATTGTGGAATACTTTAAAGGGGCCCATATTATGCTTTTTTTTTTTTTTTTTTTTTTTTTTTTTGGTGAATTTTAAATTAATTTAGGACATTTCTAGATCAGCATCTTAAATTGTGTTGATCTGAAAATGCAATAATTATTGAAAAAAACCTATTTGAAGAAACTTATCATTTGACTCTGGGAGATCCCTGTCTTTTCAAGATTCCTCCCTCTTTGCTGCCCAGCTGCTGTCACGCTCCTTCAGGCTCACAACATGTGCTGCTGCAAGTGCAGTGGGTTTGTTTAGTTGCTGCAGGGGAGGTGTGAGCTGAACGGGACTGGACCGTGAGGAGGGAGAGGTGTGGTCAGGTGGAAATGGCAGACATCGGTAAAACAAGACATTTCTGTCTTTTCAGGAAGTCAGCGTAAATAAATAGAGGATTCCTCAAACATGCATGAATGAAACAAAAACACAACTCTAGGTATGTTTTTGATGCAGGAACAACATTAAAACATGATAGAAAGCTCAGAGATGTTGATTTTCCATAATAGGGCCCCTTTAAAAACAATGTTCTTCAAAATCAAATTGCAAGGCCTTGCAAATCTCATCATCTACAGAACATAACATCATCAAAAGACACTGCACACATCTCTGTGTAAGGGACAAGGCCAAAGACCTTTATTGGAGCCTGTGGACTTGGGGCCCTCAGATGACACTGCATCACTCATCAACATGATTGTGTCAATGACATTACTAAATGGACCCAGGAATACTTCCAGAAACCACTGTGGGTAAATACAAACCACCGTCCCATCTGCAAAGCTCTATCATGCAAAAAGGAAGCCATATGTGAACATGGTCCAGAAGTGCTGTCATGTCCTGGGCCAAGGCTCATTTAAAAGGCACTGTTTCAAAGTGGGACAAAAAATATATGAATAAGGCATGGAATTCTGAGACAAGTACACTAAGCTGCTTTGGGTCTATTCATGGATTCTGTTATGAAGCCTTATAATACTGACCTCAACGCTGCTGGTCTCATGAGGACAAAGATGCTTTATAATACACTGTGTCACCTTCAGGTGTGAACACCTATAACGAAAGATTATAATGCCATATAAGTGTAGTTATGAGTATCTATACATATTTATGTCAACCTATGTCAATAATTATAAAGCCTTATGAATGCTTTACAATGCTTTATGAATGTGTTTATAGCGTCTTATGAACAGCGAGTTCATAGAAAGTGTTACCATTTGTCCTCCTCTGCAATAGACATGTTTATGTTATATTTAAGTGACAGATATCAGACTGTAAAATATGGCTCAGTAACATCACAGCTGTTAGTGTGTTTTATTGGAGTTCCACAGGGTCCTTAGAAGATACACAAGAGGACCCCCTTGAAAACGAGATGCTACATCTCAAGGGGTTATTCCTCTTTAAAACGTAAATAAATAAATTCCAGGTTGGACTCACCACTGCTCTGCACGATCACTGTCTAATGCCTTGACATTTCAGAACTATGGAACCTGCTGAAAAACAGTTTTACACTAAGTTAAGCCCAATTGTTTTTAGTCTTTTCCAGCCTAAAAATATAAATAAATAAATAAATAAATAAATAAATAAATAAATAAATAAATAAATAAATAAATAAATAAATAAAATAGAATAGAATAGAATAGAATAGAATAGAATAGTAGAAACATCATATATTAAAACATGTGTCAGGGTTAGAGATTAGGACAACAGACCAGACACAGCAGATGGCAGATTGGATGCAAAAGAGACAGTCTTTACTGACAAAGGCAGCATAGCTTATCTTAGCTTGGTTTGTTTTGGCAGGCAGAAGAGCTAAAAGTAGTAAAAAGCTCCAGTGAGTCCAGGCAGAAAAGAAAACAAGAAAGAACAATTTGGCCAAAGTGCAGTACTCTACCACTGTGTAGACAGAACAATCTGTCTAAGTGTGCAGGAGAGCCAGAGGTCTTTGTACTGGTTTTGATTGAGGCTGAATCCGAATTCCTTAAATTGTACCTCCTGCCTCCTGCTCCTACCTCCTGTTCTTTAACCTTTGAGAGCTACATGATGAGGTCAACAGTAAGACTCCTACTGCAGTGAGGAAAGGAGCCTCAGCAGTTTTTGGATGATCCGACCATCCTAACCCAACAGTGGAAACAACAAGGGAAGTTAGGTGGACCTACCGCTGTTTAATAAAAACTACAACACCCAGAAAGTGGACTACAATAAGCGCACCTTATCCTCCACTGCAGGCTAATGTTAATGATGTTTTTAACATTACAGTGTACACCCACAATCACTACATATAAGTGAAGCTACAGCTCTGTTTAATAAAGAGCTCTGCACTAACTCCACAGACTCTAGAATCATCTCTGACTCCGAGGTTTAAACATGAAACACTGCTGTAAACACACAAACACAGACTGAGACTCACCGACAGCAGCTCTGTCTCTGCTCTGGACAAAAATTCCAACAAATCCTCCTTTTTTAGTCAGAAGCATTAACGTCACACAGAGGGTTGTTCTTTCGGTGAACTCCACTGTGGATTTATGCTAATGAGCCACGCAGTTTTTAAGTTTCATTTTTCTAAAATGTAAACAAAAGTGCTCAAAACAGCTCCAGCTCACAGCGGCGCACAATAATCATTTATCAGGAGTCAAACATTAAACTCTGTGGAGGCTCTAAGCGCTCTCTTTCATAAAGCAAGGGTTATTCAGATACTTTTATGGAATTAAGTCTGACACTTCTTCATCACAAACTCATCACACAGAGACTCAGCATTCAGAAACACCCAAGAAATGGCACAGTGGATTGTGGGATAGCTCCTTGCTCCTCTCTGGTTGATATGGAACCTGTGGAGCTTCCTATGCTAAAGGAGCTATTTAAGGAGGCAATGAAGCTCCTTTCCCTACCTCCTTCCTTACTGAGAAAACAATCCGGACAGTTCTCATCATGGAGGACGATGGCGTACATTTGGTAAGAGCTTAAGGAGCTAGGAACTTCCTTGACAATTTCCCCTTTGCGGATTCAGCCTGGGAATGGGAGTTAGTTGTGCCTGCCCAGAGACCACACCCACCAGCAGGAGGCCACGCCTGAAAAATAAAACCAAAACAAAGGCCACATGAGGGAGACAAGCACCTGCGAAGACAGACAAGAAACAGATCGTACCAACACTAATATAATATTCAAATAAAACAGGCACATTGGTCAAATAAAACATCATCTAAAAGAGATTTTAAAAGGCCAATAGAAGGACATTTACATAGATGGGGAATATTTTGTCCCATCTGTGTGGTCTATACAATAAAAAAGCAGTTTTTCTCAGCTCAGTGTTTATCAAAGATGTGTCCAAGATCAAGATCAAGGTCCTATATTATGTTTGTATGTTGTTTTTCAGACACCTTTGCACTAGTATTTCACACTGTATAACTTAAAATAATGTATATGTGTGGAAAACATCTTCTTTGCAGAGAACGCTTGGATTAGGTGTCATAGGTGGCATAAAATGGCTAATTAGCGCAGAGAGAGAAATGAGCCGAATGCTTTGTAGTGACAGCTTTGATGTCTTAGGTGAACTGGTGACTCTAAATTGCCCCTAGTGACTGAATGTAGGAGTGAATGGTTGTCCGTCTGTGTGTGTCTTTTATGTTAAGCCTGCAATTTCTCCCTGGTACACATTGCCTCTGGTCCTTTAACCCTGATTATAATAGAAGAGGAATAAATGAATAAAAAATGTTGGCCTTAAATAGAACAAATGTCTTTGAGTGGAGTCTAAATAAAGTAACCATGTCTCCACTTGAACAGGGCCCCTTAGTCTCTCACTCTGACATATGCAGACCAGCTCACCTGCCCTGGGCCCCGCCGGAGCTGACGTCTGCGTGTAGATACTGTCCCGTCTGACAGAGTCCTGCTGGGGGGTGGGGTGAAGGGTCCCGGTGACAGGGGATACGCTGGGGGCGAACAGTTCGAGTGCTGATGATGAGGACGGAGAGCGGAGATGACACTAATGACAGTCTGGAGCCTTCATGGTGTTGTGTCAGGAGGGGGCCCGAGCGTCCTTGTGGTCAGACCAGCTCTGCCTCCTCCTGCCCTGGAGCTGGTCTGGGACAGGACGGGGAGGGGTGTGGTGGGCTCTGCTGCTATCAAAAATAAGTCACATGTGAAAAGAGAGATTTGAATTTTTCTGGTTGCCTGGTTGTAACTGGAGTTTAAAGATGCATGTAAATGTTGTGGTCCATCTGGAAGAAGAGCTATTTGATTTCTCCAATCATAGTAACTAAAAAATGATGAGCATCTCTGTGTGGAATTTGCATGTTCTTCCTGTGTCTGGGTGGGTTTCCTCCCAGTGCTCTGGTTTCCCCCCAACCTAAAACATGCACAACAGGCTAATCCTCCAGCTAGGTACTCCCGACCAGGATCCTGGCTCAAGATCTGGAGAAGGGTCCCTGAACGCTGCACTGCTGTCGTCCACTGCTCCTGACAGATTGCCCCAGTGGCATTGAAGGATGGGTCAAATGAAGATGCCCTATGGGGACAATTAAGTCGACTTCAACCTTAGCATGAATATTGCTGCATGTTGTACATGTTGTCACTGTTGCAAGTGTCAGTTTCAGCCCAGAGACAGCAGGGGGAGATGCTGCACACTTCATTTACCCCACAACAACTCATTTAACCATCACACAGACTCCCAAACTGTTTATATAAGGTAAAAAAGTTACTGAGTTCTGCTTTAAGGCTGGACAAAGCACTCTGACTATGAAGACTAAGAAGAAGTGTTTAGAGACATATTACTTAACTACTTTACACTCAAAAAAAAAAAAAAAAAAAAAAAAAAAGTTCACATTCCACAAATGTGACATAGCTTTCAACATCAAACCAGTGTCAGATTGGAGCTTGGAAGCTTTAGTCCAGATGTGTGTTTCTGGATAAAGGCCAATTCAAGGGAAGAATGTCATTAGCTTCAGCCACTCACTGTTTGTCAGTATAGAGAAGGATCTGAGAAGGGTCCCTCCCCCTAGAAAATATTTTATAGAACAGACAATATTTCCTGTATTCTGGTGCATTTTAACAGGTGTTCCAGCTGGGTACAATATGTAAAATAAAGGATTGTATTTGTATTTTTATGAAATGATATACTTATGCAGGGAAGGGGGGGACGGTGGCAGAGTGGTTAGTGTTCTCCCCTCCCAGCAAGAAGATCGTGGGCCGGCCAACTCACAAACTCTCTGGGTGGAGTCTGCATGTCCTCCCTGTGTTACTGTGAGTTCCCTCCAGGTACTCTGGCTTCCTCCCACCGTCCAGAGACATGCACGTGTTGGTGTGAGAATTGGTGACTCTAAGGGTGTGTTCACACTTGCTGTGTTTGGTTCGCTTTAATCAAACTCTGGTGCGCTTCCTGGCAAAGTTTGTTTGAGCAGCTGTGAACGCAGACTCCGGTGTGCACCAAACAGATGAACTCTAGTCCTCCTGAAATCAGAGTGCTCAGTGCGGTGCACTTTGAGCCCTGGTGCACTCCTGCTGTGGTCCTGGTGAAGTGTGAACATAACGTGGACCAAACTACAGACTAACACCAGGGAGAGGACTACACCACTGTTTACCAAGGGCAGAAAAACATACGCACATCTAATGTCATTATATGAAAAAAATACAAATATATTGTAAATAAATGTATTTCAAAAGTTGCTAACATTAGCAAACAAATGTGAAAACACTGCTAAAACAACACAGAGTTCAATCACAGAGAGTCCACACAGCTGTGTTCAGCCGACATCGCTGCTCTAAACTTAAAACTTCATTAAATATTAATTAAAGTGTGCTGTATGATATTATTGGGGTATATTCAGTTCACTTTTGACCAATAGATGAGCAGGATTTCTTCTTCCCAAGTTTCTCTCAATAAATACTGATGTGCTGCCCCCTTTAGGTGAGGTTTGTCTCTGCTCCCTCAGTCAGTTCATTTGACAGAGCTCAATGTGAACTCCAACCAGACCAATGCCATCATCAACACAGGTGCGGACTTTTGCCCCAAAGCGTACAGCGTCCTGCGGACCAGCGAGTGTGAACACACCCTAAATTGTCCCTAGTGAATGAATGTGAGAGTGAATAGTTGTCCCAGGCTCCAAGTTACTGGGATAGGCTCCATTCACACGCGACCCCTAATGGGAATAAGCACAATAAGATGAATGAATGAATATACTTGTGCTATTTGTGTTTTTAACAGCAGCTTGTTCTGAACTTGTATCAAATGAGTAGATTCATGGACAGTGTTTGCCACGCTTGTTACCTACATCCAAAAAATGGCAATGGTAATATCCTTGTCTTCTAGTCATATACACTATATACATTTGAACTATGAACTTTTTTTGAACTACAATTTTTATTTTTATAATAAAATATTTTTCATGTACATGTGTATTGACATTTCAGCTGCTCTTTTGGGGCCATCTGGCAGCCTCGCGGCCCTAAGCAGCCTCTTAGTTTGCTCATAGGCTGGGCCACCTCTTCAGTAAGGGCACTAAACTTAAATATTGGTTGGTTTGGTCCCTTATGTTGTAGACAATTAAAAAGAAAAACTGTGTTCATGAGTATATTAGAAGACACAATTGTTAGTAATAGTAGTAGTAAAAAGGCATTTTACTTAGCTGTGTTCATGTGCTTTCATTTTATAATATCACAGTGCAATCATAGTTAGTCACAGGTACTATTATATGAATGATTAAACAGTGATATTGCAACGTTTGTTATATTGAATGTTACAGACAAATTAAGTTTGACGTTGTTAAAGGTGCTATATTCTGCTAAATCAAACTTTCCTCTGTTTTAACCATGTTATAATGTTGTTTCCACCTCAAAAACAGACCTTGAGTAATCCTGTATGCTGAGGCCGTCCCCTTCTGAAGAGCTGAAAACGCTCAGTCTCACAGCTCTACGTAGACCCATGAAACCAGGAAGTGCTCCTGCGTGTTTCTAAAGCTCATACACCATCACCGGAATCACTCTGATCATTTCAGTGTTTAAACTGCCGTCACTACGAAGCAGCCAACTCATTTATCTATCTGTAAGTGTCAAAGTTGCTAATAGTTGTGCTAATTAGCCATTTTATGCTCTGTCCAGTCCCCACCGTTGCCAGCAGGGGGCGTCAGACACGTAATCCAAGCGTTCTCTGCAAAGTCAAAGTAACAGGTCCCCAACAGAAAATATTTTTTATACATAATACATTAAATTTATAAAAGCTGAAATACTAATGCAAAGGTCTGAAAATGCATGAAAAGAGCACAATACAGGACTTTTAAATACCAACTGAATAAATACAGGGACTCGCATGGTTAAAACACAGAAGATAATAAAGCCATTACTTAGGCCCATATTAGATTTATAGAATACTATTATCATACTATAAAATAATCTAGTACCATTATTAGTGGTAACACAACAGCAGTTTGTGGCTACAGATATCATGTTTCTCTGTGTAGGCAGACATAGCTAACAATGGAATAGACATTTTTTCAGAAGGATTCTTTGGTCGCAATTGATTCAATGTTGACAAGCTGAGTAGACAACTGGCCAATAGCAGTGTCCTTTATTCTAATGCAAATGTACAGAAATATGTAAACATAAGACAGACCAAAGCTTGTTGATATGCACTGAACATGTATTTAACCTCACTAAATCCTTCATGATAAAGCTCTATGATAGTTATTATATTTACATTTAATTAATAAACAGCCTGATATTACTTACTTAAAAAATATTGTAAAGACTGCTAAAAGTTAGACAAGACAAGTTAGGCATTTAATAGATTCTTTTTTTATTTATTTTAAACTGCAAAGGGACTTAAAGTGCACATTTGTACTTATTGCAATATCTGTCACCAAGAACTACTTCAAATACAGACCTATAGGAGAGTCTATGACAGCACAGCTCTATAGGCAACAGTATACAAGCACTTATAAACCTTTCTTTTAAACAAAAAAAGGAAATAATTTCAACCCACATTATTTCTCCATTTATTTTACTTCACTCTGTTACTTTCCCAAGTAACTCAAATCCATTTAAACAGAGTCACTCTGCCCTCTGCTGGCAGACAGCTACAACTACATCACAGAATAATAATGTTCTAGTCCTGAGTTTTAGCATGTTGTAATGGAATGTTTGCAAACATATATATATATATCATAGTATTCTTTCATATACAATAAAATGAAATGGTTTAGAAAAAAAAGAATGATTCTTGCAGAGAACTAAACCCATAAATTGTGTTTATTATTTACTACAACCTGGTAGGCAGCTGAAAATATGTTATCCCCTAAAATGCACCAGAATACAGAGTGTTACATCTGTTTTGTTTATATTTTCCTGGGTGAGGACCCTCATACCTGTTATATAGTCCACACTTTCAAATCTCTTTATACATGAAAACAAGGGCTTGACATCAACTTTTTTTTTTTGCTCAATGGACACTGTGGCAAGGATTAGTCAAAAATTGCTAGTCAGTTTGTGTTTTTACGGACCCGAATTGAATAAGTTAAGTTTTTGTGTACATTTTACAGCAGATGGTAAGCTTAAATATATGTAAAATGTGGTTTTACACATGGACAGGGATTTATCAAATATTAAAATATAGGTTTAAATATTTTTCTTTCTTTAATCCTGATGAGTTACTTTAGGCTATTAAATGGTGTACACTGAAGCAGAGCAATATAAAGCTCTAACCTCTAAAGTTAAGATATAACTGCATAAAATTCAACCGGACAAAATATTTCTATTTGTGTTACTGGCCAATATTTAAATCTATACCACACTTGGCTGGTTAGCTAGTGTTAATGTCAAGCACCAATGAAAACACAATGTAACTTCATATACTGCGTAATAAGCTTTGGGAAATGGTAGAGTGCATATAACTACTGTATACACTGACTATGTTAGGTTTCCCCGCCTCCCTAATTCCACTTTAAACCCTGAGAATATCAATGCCAACAATCAGTACTGGTCCTAATCAGTGTACTTTTCTACTCGTGTAATAGTAAACGCTTTCCACACATAACTCATGGTATTTTGAATTTACAATCGCTTTTTGTTTTGTTTTGACTTGCAAAAAGCATAATATTTTAAAGGCTTGGGTCATATTCTATGTTACCTTATTTTCTTCATATTTGTACAGTACTTTGGAGAGCAAGGGTTGTTATGGAAGTGCAAAATGTTTGTGCTTATACTTAAATCAAATGGAATGATCAGAACTATGCTATTACAGGTTTTATAGTTGCTTAAGCAGGTTTTCTAAAACTAGTCCACAGTGTGGCACAAACTCCAAAACAATATTCTCAAACTTTATGTGAAAAATAATAGACAATATTGTAAAAACGTCACTCTATTGTCTTAATATGAAACACAAGCCCCACACTGATAGATCTGTCCATCCCCAACAAGACACTGCACTGAGGAATCAAACTCTTCTTACATTTGGGTTTGATGCAACAGGCCTACAGACCAAGAATCAATAAACTCTTTCTATTTGTTTGTTTGAGAACAAGAGAAATTCTGTATATATGCGGAAACTACTATATAATAGTAGTATAATAGTAATATTTTTTTTTTTTCCAAGTTATGCTTTGGCGCGATTGAGCTCAGAGCTGATCTGGATCCGGACCTGATGCTCTTGCTCTGAGTGTTTCTCTAACAGTCTCATGTCTGTGTATTCATCTTCGGATTCTTTGTGTTATTTTTGTCTTAGGTCTGTGGACTTTGGTCAGAGTGCAGTATTTTGGTGGCCAGTGATGTGGACCTAACAAAGAAAATTCTTCAGTATTGACTTGTGTTTCAAAAGCAGATTGTTTTAGATTTTTGCAAAACATGTGGTTTTGTGATAAAAGTGTGAAGATGAGAATGAGTGAGGAGTTTTATGCTGAGTTATTGCTCTCTGGGTGTCAAGTTATAAAGACTTAAGAGTCTAAGCAACATAAAAAACTGTAATTATGAATAATTTTCTAAGAATAAACACTTCTTGTATTTGTCTGGCATGAAAAAATACACTTTTATCACCCAATGGAAGTTCAATGGCATTATGTTTGTTTCTACAGACTACCCAGAGAAGACAAACTGAGCACAGCTGTAGTAGAAGCACACTAATGTTACTTTTTAATCACACATTATACCTGAAGATTACATGAGTTTATGAACAACATACATTTTTTTTATCATATGCTTTGAAGTGAAATCACCAAAACAACTATAGCTACTTTATTAGTTCATATGTCCCTGCAGGGCTGCCATAGCTGTTCACAGCTCCTATAAAGGTGGAATGTGAGATGTGGAATTGCAAGCAGCAGTTTTATCAAATGCTGCCAAAAACACAAGAATGTGTGCTCTAAGAGACCCACGAGTGCACTTCTCCTCCAGCAGTGCTCAGTTTGTCTTCTCTGGGCTGCTGTAGGAACATAACATAAGTCAGAAAGAGTGTTATTCTATTTTTCAGTTGTAATATTGCACCTTGCTGCTGGAGTATTAATCGTTGGCATTTATGTCTAGCTCTGCTGCATAAAAATGAACAAAAGCTATTTTGTGATTTGGGACATAACTTATAGGAGATGAGCTTTCCTCCAGTCCAAACATTTTAACAACTATCCGTTTTGTGAGTTCCACTTAGTCCTGTCTTGTGTCTTCTTCACATCCACAGAAGGGGAACGTCCCGCAGCAGGGCTGGAGCCAGGGTCTCCACAGGATCCTGTCCCAGGACATCTGACTGGAGGGTCCCTCTGAGTGGACGTGCTCAGTGAGAGTGTCCCTGTATCTCTGCACAGCTCTGTCCACCTGCCGCAGCACCTCAGAGTACCGGGGCTCAGTGTCAGGGGTCAGAGGTCGCGACTCTGAAGGGTCACTGTGCAGGTCGAAGAGCAGGGGTGGGATGTGCTGGGTCACATGATCACCGTGGCACATGCAGACCTTTTTGTTGTAGCACCCCCCGGCTCCAGGAGGAGAGAAGTTGGGCGTGAAGAAGTGCACTTTGAAGATAGAATCACCTGAGAAAAGACAAAGACAGACCTCATGATGTAACTTTATACATGTTTCTATCGCAACAAAAACATGACGTAAGGTCTATGGACTGGAAAATAAATATCCGATAAGCATTTAGAACACATGCATGTCTCAAATACATGCCCCATGTGTAGGGCTGTAGTTAACTAAAGTCATACCCAGCAAGGGTTGCACAATGCCTTGAGTTTTCAAAGATGGAAAAATTCATGGGAATATATGTGAATTAATAGGAACAAACCTGAAATTTACATGACAGAAGGCTGTCCCTTAACAAAAGAAATAAACTGAAGCATAACTACCAGATGAAATGCAAATATCACCTATTCCTGTCACATGAAAGAGATTAACTGTGTCTATCATTACAACCATGTCTGAACATCTGGGTCTTGATAAGGCCAAAGTCATACTAGGCAAAGTACAAAACCAAGAAGAGCCTTTAGTTACAGGATAGAGCCATGCCAGTACATAATAATATTATATAATAATAATGGATTGGATTTATATTGTGCTTTACAAGCTTCTGAAAGCACTATACAATTTGGTGCAATATACATTCCTCAGTCCTATCAGTCTGCCCCAGGGCTACAGAAGTAGCTCATCATTACTGAGTATAAGCGTGGCTGCTATTTTGTGCCTACAGCCCCTCCAACCACCTCCAAACACATTCACACTGACATATTCATACAGGCAAGGTGGGTGAAGTGTCTTGCCCAAGGACACAATGACAGTATGCAATGCCTATGATGGGGCTCGAACTGCCAACCTTCAGGTTAGTGGGGGAGTGTCTCTACAGACTGCTATCTGCATCCACCAGGTACCAGGTGGAAGGGACTGTGTGGATCTGAGGCACCTCAGTCGTCCTCCAAACCAATCAACATCAGCTACATCTGAGCACATGTGGTCACTTCTGAAGAACACACAGAGTTCCCAACAGGCAAATCTAAAACTGAAGCATCCTGAACACAGCTGGACACTGTGGAGGAGGAGGAGCTGATGTGGAGGAAGAACAGATGAGGCCCAGGATGAAGCTGCTGAGACCTGAAAAGGTTCAGTAACCCTGCAGAATCATTTTACTTTCTGAATTGGTGGGTGTTGTAATATTTTACTCAACATAAGTTTTTGTTTGTAATATATATATATAGGTTTGTTTGCACATTTATTACATAATGTGGTTAAATGTAATCATATTATTCTAACATAAATATTCAGTAACAATTTCAAATATATTTCTCCTTTTAACACAAACTCTTTAGCTGGATTCATATACTGATATACTCTTTTTTTTCATGTACTTTTATTATAAACTGCTTACACATCCACAGAGATTACAATTTTTTTGTTACTTTTTGGAAAGTGGAGTTTGGGTGGAGACCTCTGGGCCTGACCTGAAGTCACTCAAGTCCTGATCTAACAAAGACAGGTGCCAAGAAACCTAACACAGGAGAGAATGGAGCTGAGTTCTCACAGTCCAGGGCCAGATGAGTCTGAATTAAGTAAAAACATCTGCCTGAGTCTACAGAGGGCGTAATGAGGGCTTGAAAAGTAGACTCATTACCTTGTCTACATCCTCATTATCTTGAACACACTGCACATGTGAGGCAGGATTTCTCCAGCACATGGATACTCAGGTGTTTGATGTAACCCTGGCAGTATATATACTTGTGTACTTGCATGTGTACTTACTTCCAGGGGGGTGCCAGCGGACTGCGTGGAGGTAGACCCCACAGTGGTGGAACATGAACTCGTGCTCAGAGCGCTCTGCCGTTCCCTCCAACAGTGGCATCAGGTTGTGACCATCCAGGAGTCTGCAAACAACAGAGAGCATCTGCTGAGCCTTTATCACCAGAAGTTACACACTTCCAAGGATGTGACAGGCCTTTTCTTTACACACAGCATTACCAGGTCCAATAAGGGTCACTATTACAGTCAGGGCTTGACATTAATCTCCAGGTAGATTTTCATTTTGGCTAGTGACACAAATACTACCCATAGCCATGGTGGTCGGTTGAAATGTATGCATCTAGGCCTATATCTATATAACTTCAGAAACTAAGTCTGAATGTATGTTGCTCTGCTTGAGTACACATTGTTTATTACATATTAATAAATCATGATTAAAGAAAGAAAATTTGAAAATAAAACATTAAAAGATGTGACACTACCTGCACAGATATACTTTATTCTGCCTGTTTTTATATTTAATAAATCCTTGTCCATGCATTAACACAAATTTTACATTTCTTTAAGCTAATTGTATATATAAAATAAACACAAAAACTTTGTATTTGTGGCTAGTAAAAACACTACTTGGCTAGTAACTTTTGACACAGTGGCCAGTGAGATACAAAGTAAATGTCTCAATGTCTCAAAAGTAAACAATTACATGTTTTGGCTCATCAAACTAATTTAACATTAGACAAAATGCAGTTTTTAAACAATTATTTCCTTTATTAAGAGAACAGAGCTATCCAAACCTTGCTATGCGAAAGTAAGTGGACCTTTTGTTAAATCATGAATAACTGTTTTTGAGTAAGCTAAGTAAAAGGAAAGGGTTACAGAGGCATTTCTAAGACTTTGGGACTCCAGCAAACCATGGTGAGAGCCATTTTCCACAAAATGAGAAGACTTGGAACAGTGGTGACTCTTCCCAGGAGTGGCCTGGAGACCCTTCCATGAGGTCCCAAAAGAACCCAGAACAACATTTAAAGGTTCTCTATTCTGCTAAATTAACTTTTCTGAGATTTTAACCATGTTATAATGTTGTTTCCTCCTCAAAAATAGTCCCCAAAACATCTTCCATACATATTCACAATCAAGTTATAAAAGCTGAAAGAATAACTAGTTCAAAAAGCCTGAAAAATGTAAAAGAACTGTAAAACTCTGTGTCCATGATTCAACAGCAAAAAAAAAAACAAGGCAACCGTGGGATTCAAAATACTTTTGAGAAGCATTGTATATGGTTTTTAAAAACACTTTAATTAAAAGGAGCTGAGCCGAAAGGCAAAGCTCTCGATCTACGTTCCTACTCTCACCTATGGTCATGAGCTTTGGGTCAAGACCGTGAGGACAAGATCCTGGACACAGCCCACCGAAATGAGTTTCCTCTGCAAAGTAGCTGGGTGCTCCCTTAGAGACAGGGGTGAGACAGTCACCCAGGAGGAGCTCGGAGTAGAGCCGCTGCTCCTCTGCATCGAGAGGAGCCAGCTGAGGTGGCTCGGGCATCTGTTCCGGATGCCTCCTGGACGACTCCCTGAGGTGGTGGTGCATGTCCCACCGGGAGGAGGCCCCGGGGAAGACCTAGGACACGCTGGAGGGACTATGTCTCTCGGCTGACCTGGGAACGCCTTGGGGTTCCTGCAGGGGAGCTAGAGGAAATGTCCAGGGAGAGGGAAGTCTGGACGTTCCTGCTGAGACTGCTGCCCCCGCGACCCGGCCCCGGATAAGCGGAAGAAGATGGATGGATTTAATTAGTTATAGTGATTAATAATTTAAAAAATAACTTGTTTAAACAAAATGTTTTTATCTAAAGCTGTGTCTAAGTTGGGCTCACTCCAGTTCTTTCCCTTGTGGTTCTTAGGGTCTACAGATGCATTTTCAGCCCTGAACCAAATAAGATTACATGAGCTCTTTTAAAAACACACATTAGAGGGCGCTCCCTAGAACAATATGAGAATATGGCTCATTTGGACAGGACTGTTTAGACATCAGTCTGCTGGCCTCATGCAATTAAGGAATATGATTTAAATATTTCATCTAGCACATGTTTTTGGTACTCACTGTGGGTCATTTACAATTATTCAGGTCAATTACAATTTTATTCAGAATCACAAATGCAAACCCAACAAAAAAAAAAACACAAGTGCAAACCCAACTAAAAAAAAACATCCTTTAAGATCTTAAAGACCTTTAAAATAAAAGTGTAATCTTCCTATCAGAGCCTTATAAACAGTAAAATGCCATTCCAGAGTATATCAATGTACAGAAACCTTGCTACAACTGTGTGTTCTGTTTAAAACTCATATTTGGTGTTTTCAGATGTCCCTGCTCTTACACAGGAACAGATTATCCAACAAGCAGACAGCAGACAGGAGCGTGACCTTCTGTTGTGTAATTATTCATCTGTGCATGTAACTGTCAGTGAAAGGTCAAAGGTCACACTCTGGCTGACTTCATAATGCCCCCGCTGTGAGTCAGAACACGTTTACCTGTCCGGATGGTTGTCCCGGGCTAAGTACTTGAGAGTGGGGTAGAGGTCCATGAGGCTGGTGGGCTCGTGCACCTCTGTGCCGGGGGTCAGTCTGCCGGGCCAACGGAAAATACCCGGGACCCTGATGCCCCCCTCCCAGCCCCCCATCGCCTTTCCACCTGAGGAGGACAAACCAGGACAGCACAGATATATAATGTAATCAGTAATTCTTCAGAAATGGGACAAAACAGGACTCAATATTGAAGAGAAATGAAATTCAAGTTCTGAAATACTAAACTACTTGAATGTGTTTGTCTTTTGCTGAGCTTTTTAAGTTCTGCATTAATACACAACTTACTCTCTTTTTTTAACAAAATAAAGGCTGTAAAAAAATTCAAAAGAATGTACATGAAATGTACATTGTCCTGCATTGACTTAATTTATCTGTGACGGAAGTGACAAAAAGTTTTCTCACATCGTAATTAGATGCTGACATTACAAAACAAATTAACCCTAACAAAAAAACTACTGTACAACTTAAAACAACTTATTTCACCAGTCAACTCTGTCAGACCACAAAAATTGTTGACGTCTGATGGAGTTGGCAGGCCTTAATTTGAGCCGGATCTTGCCGGAACAGGATCCGGAAACAACCTTACTTTGACGCAGTTGGATCCGGTAACTCAGACACAACACAGAACAAAGTGTTGACTACATTTGACTGTTTTGCCCTCCTAAACCTGTGTTGAAGGTCGGAGGTGTAATTACACAGAAATGCATATGTTTTAAACATAAAAGCCATGCTTCATTTATGCTTGAGCCTTTCATAATAA
Source organism: Bostrychus sinensis (assembly GCA_020698575.1). Taxonomy (NCBI): domain Eukaryota; kingdom Metazoa; phylum Chordata; class Actinopteri; order Gobiiformes; family Eleotridae; genus Bostrychus; species Bostrychus sinensis. Next base: position 35,706,670 of record CM036240.1, read on the forward strand.
TGCGCTTCAACATAGACTGTCCTCGCGCTGTAATTCATATATATAAAGTGTACAGGGAATCTGGTGTTAAAGACTTTCACGTCAAACTGAAAGATCTATTCACCGCTGTTAACACCAGTGGTGTCTGCAGGTGTACAGCAGTACCACTGTGATACCTTGAGATGTCCCCGACCCCGCCCAATCCCTGCTGCATCCACAGAGCTGCACAGAGCCACAGTAGGCGGTGTGTTTTTACAAACGCGAGTGGAGCTACAGCTGACTGCTGCTCTTTAAGTCAAAAGTGATGTGTTTGCTTACAGCCAGAAGACAGTAAATCTGTTGAGGTTTGTCCTGACTTTGGTTACGCGGAGGGGACCTACGTGATGCACTTTGGCTGTTCCGCGTTATTTCCCCACCGTGTCTGAGAGCGCACGGGACATGGCAGTGCCACGTCAGTTTGTTCTTTTACTCAAATGCATATGGACGCTAGAGCTAACGCTGATCATGGGTCACAGGATGAGACCCGGGGCCAACACCAGTGTCACTGTTACATAGCCATAGTTACACAGAGAAACCTTAAGGCACACTCCCTCGATGTGCGCTTTTTATTCCTCCATTATATCCCCTGTGCACACGGGACATAGGTCCACAGCAGTTTATTCTTTTTTGTTTGTTCAAATGCATCTGTAAGCTCGAGCTAACGCGCTGAGGATCACAGAGCCTGGAGCCGTGAAACGCCATTACGCAGAGAAGACTGCGCGCTCCACGGCAGTCACTAAAAAGAAGCAAAAGCAAAAGGAGAGACATAGGCTTAAAGCTTACTGCTGCTGTGTGCTCCCTTTCCTAGTCTAGACTTTGTTTCTACAAAGCACAGCTGCATGAGTCTGTGTTCTTGCTTCAGACTGGTGGCCACACAGTCGGTCTATGACAGAGTGAGACTACAAAAGTGCAGTAATTATGCGTAGCAGCTGATTTCTCGATCAGCTGAGCAATCACACAAACATACACTGACACATTACACTGAAGTGAAACGCTATAATGTATAATGTTAACAAATATGTTAAAACATAATTTAAAATTGAGTATAAATGAGCAGTTGCTTGGTATTTTGGGATGTGTGTGCGCCTAAGCTTTGTGTTGTGTGTACGTTCTGGTATCAGCGCTGGCCTTGTGGACCCCGGTGTCAAAGCGCAGTTTTTTTTTCCAGCATCGTTTGATTTACAAATGCCCCCAATATTTATTCTACATTTTACACAAACATTACTGACCTTACCTTGTTGGTTTTAACTTGAATCTCATTTTTTATAAGTTCCATTGAGCACCAATGAATAACATGAACATTATTTGAATAAGTGGGACAGAGGGACAGATGCCTAAATGGCTGTGCAGTACAAACAAAAGTGGGACAGGTGGTCACCCTAATTATATACTGTACTACATCAGTGTTCCCCAGATAGGGGTACGGGGACCCCTAGGGGTACGTGAGCACTTTGGAGGAGGAATTATGTCATAATTTATTTCCAATAAGAAAAATATTTGCAATCTATTTATACTGAACTACAGAAACCTATGAAAGACAAGGTCAAGTGTCTCATTGATAAAAAGGAAGTGAAACTGCTAAAGATCTCTAGCCTCTCTAGCTTTATTTCCAAAACCTCTCCCATGAGCTGTCCCCATGATTTACTCTTAAACCAATCCTGCCCGTCCTTGTCATGAACAAAGAGAACTTCCAAATCTTCAGCTCTGCCTCCTGTCTCCTCCTCTAGTCTCCAGTTCTTGCCATTGTCTCAAAACGCCTGGTCTTTGTCACTAATGTCTACAATAATGCATGCAATGTTGGCTGTTTTATTATAATTATCAGGGTTCATACACTTTTAACCAAGAATTTTCCAAAACTTTTGACTAAATTTCCAAGACCTGAAAAATGACTTTAAATAGTATTCAAAATGTACAATGTGGTACATTAGAAACATACTTTTGCTGAAATTTCATTTGTTAAATTTGGAAATTGAAGAAAAACTGTTGTGGCTTCTTACCCCAGAAATATATTATTCCACTAATATTATTGACTTATAGCCTGTGCACCAGTGATTAAAAGATATTATGCTATATTAGATATAAACTAATCATCTATGCTGTTTTAAAGCATTAACAAAACCAAAAGAAAAAATAAAAATTATTTAGTTCAAATGTTCAGACAAAAAATAGATATAGGTCACTTTTTCCTGCAGTGAGAACAAGAAGAGGCTAAGAAGACAGTGTTTCTGCTGAACACTTATATTTACTGTAATGTAGCTGGCGCAGGTTTAACTACGAGTGGACAAATGTTAGTGTTTAAATATCCAAAACCTTTCCAAAACTTTACACCAAAATATAAAATTCCAAAACTTTTCCAGGGTGTGGAAATTGCATTTGAAAATTCCATGACTTTTCCAGGTTTTCCATGACTGTACAAACCCTGAATTCTATACCTTTATAGATGCCGTTCCATCCTCCCTTCTGTCCCGACGAGTCCCGGTCCTCCAGGTGTCCTCCGTGATCTGAGGTGAAGTACATCAGGGTGTTGTTGGAGAGGCCCAGAGAGTCCACCGTCTCCGTCATCTGGCCTGAGGAAAGAGTGAATGCAAATTTTACAGACAGAGACATGGAAAGTCAGTCACACTGCAGGGACCATATAAGGACATCATAATGCACATATGATCTGATTTTCTAGTCATTTAAAAGGTCAACTTTTATTCCAGTTTACACCAGGCCTATACATGCGCTGTTTGTGGTTGCAGTTACAACGACCCCAACAGTAGGGGGTGCTGGAGTCCCCCTTCTGTGTCAGTGTGATTTCCTCACAATACTGTTTATAAGATAATAGTAAACTGTGAAAGGTGGTGGTTTACAGTTTTTCTCAGTGGCTTTGACACATTTCTCCATTCAGAACTGTGATTTGCAAAACAGCAAAAAAGCAGAAAATCCAAACAGGATTTCAGATTCTCAAAACAAAGTTGGATCTTTGAAAAATGTTCTGTAATCAAAACTCAACCTCCAAAAGCAAGTTTTTGTGTCAAAATCCATACATATATTCATACATACACTCTTTTCACAAACTCAAAATAAAAAAAAAAAAAATCAAAATCAAAAGGCAGCAGCTCAGACTCTGAGTCGTGCTCTCAGTAACTGCAGTTCTCACTGATTTACTGCAGTGAGCATTTGAGTTCTTACTTTACACAAATAAATGGAGACTATGGATATTTTCACTGCCTAAAAGCTGACAGTTTTATATTGGAACAGTAACAATGCATTGCTGTAAGTAGAGAATGTGTATTCTGCCGATTTCTGTATTGTACTGAACAATATTTTACAACAGTCTTTGGTTTCTGTGATGTGCTGTAAACCTGCAGTGGTGTATTCTTTACAGTCTGTCAGAAATGACCATTACAGTAACAGCAAACTGAAGCAAGGAACATTAGTTTATTGTTCATCCTGACATCTTTAGCATTATCAAAGCACTGGTAACAATAATGAAAATGTATTTATTTTGATAAAGAAAAAGAGTATGTATTTCTCCTCTTGTGATGGCTGCAGGAAGTTCCTGCTGAGAGACAGATTCAACCTCACTGTAAACAGGTGTCCTCAGTTTGATTTATTTTATTCATAAATAAACAATGAAAAAATATATATTTTTCTATCTAAGGATTCTGTATATTGTGTCTTGCCCCTGGTTCTCTGCTGAGACTCTTTTCTGTTGGATTCAGGTGAAAACACTGAAACAGAAAACTTTTAATCAGATGCTGAGTGCTCAGAAAAGTTACATTTTTGCAGCTATTTTTAAGTTTCTATATTTAAAGAGACAGCATTTTGGCTAAAGGCCCTTGATGTAAAAAGACTTTCACATTGGCCAAACAAAGTGATTTCAGTGATTTCAGACTGGAACCAGGTTTGAGTAAATGAGCTAAAGCAAATGAGAAAAACTGTAAAATGATCCTGACTCACCTATGATCCAGTCCATCTCCTCCAGGTTGTCGCCATACAGGCCGTGTTTGCTTTTGCCCATAAACGCTGGGTTTTTGAAGAGAGGCGTGTGGATATGGGCCAAAGAGAAGAACAGGAGGAAGGGACGATCTGCGTTACTGTGATGAGAGCAGAGATGTTAGAGTCACTTTAGTCTGGACTCTGATGATTTACTGAATGTCTCTCCCTGAGCTTCTCCATCATTTCCTGCCAATACCACATTGTTCTATCTAATACAAATAAAATCTATTTTAAAATCTGTTTCTATAAGCGTGTGGTAGTTTTAAATGTTACAGAGAATTGTTATCTCAATATACTTGATATTACAATTTTCACTTGGTCATACGTTCTTTTCTATTGAAATCTAATACCACACAGGAAACACTGGGATCTAGACTTGTACTGGTCACAGTTGGGGCAATTACTTTTCATTTCTTTAAGCTCTGATCTGAAATCATTACACTTTTTCTTGGTTGCATTAACACATCTGCATTCAAAATCCTTTTCCTGCAAAACAGTTCACATAGAAAATGTTTTTTATATTAAAATGGTGAAATTATAACAAATACTGTCTGTAAATGTTTATTTGATAACTTGAAACATATTTTCGGTGACATGTCATTTCTCTGTAGTGTGAGTGATTATATTCTTGGTCCCTTATTCACAGCCTCACATGTCATCACTTTACTATTCACACAGTATTGTTTGGTTTTCATGTCCTGATTTCATCCTTCCATCTAATCAAATCCAGTCTGCTCTCTCTCTGAGTCTGACTCACGTCTGCAGCACTGTCCTGTTTTGATTTTTGACAAAAACTGATCACTTAGTGTTTTATTTTTCACTCGAGTTCATGTTGAAAATGAACATGTTCATTCAACATTAGATAAAGAATCTAATCCAGTGTGAACATGACTAGGAGTGTTTGTGGTCAATTAGTTTAGCATTATGGCCATAACTGTTTGAAAGTAATCCTAACAATGAATGGTTATGCTGTTCAGTAGAGTTACAGTACCATTGGAGAGTTAGGGCAAATTAAACACATAATTATGCAACTGTTTCCTAAAATATACAAGCCTATAACTTCTCTTTTGTTAAAAAAAAAAGAAGACACTTTATTATGGTTCATGACTTTGAATTAGCTGAAATGAGCTGTTTTTTTTATATCAGTGGTTCCCAACTACTGCCCAGGGGGTACACACTTGTCTTGGTTACCCCTGGGCTTTTTTTTCCCATCATGAGCACCTCCTCAGTCAATTATTCTTCAAAATTGTCATAAAAAACATGTGTGGTTAGACTGAATTCACTGTAAATGCTAATTCTCCTGCATTTTTCGGTGAAACTCAAATTCAAAATTAATTACATAATAATTTACCTGCCTTTAAAATAAAACATAAAATAATAATAAACTACATTTATTTTACTATGTATTGTAATGTTCAAAATGATCTTTAAAAAAAAAAAAAAAAAAAAAAACTCCTAACAAATTTGCGACAAGGATTTTTTAAAATTTTTAATAACGCTGAAACAAGCTTTTAAACCTAAATTAACATGTAACAAAATATAAGATTCAAATTTTTTTTTTTTTTTGCTGTTTAACCTCCTTTTTATCAGTTGAGCTTGTCTCTCCTAACTTTCTACGGTTCAATACAAAAGATTGCAAATGTTTTTCATCTTAGAAATACATTATAAAATAATTCCAAGCACCCCCTGCAATGTGCTTGCGTACCCCTAGGGGTCGCCTGTACCCTGTTAAGCCATCAAGCCGGTGGTTAATGGTTAATTAACAATAGTTTAAGACGAGAAAGAGAAGAGAAGAGAAAAATGAACCAAGTGCATCCCAAGACATGACTTTTTCGCAAAGTAAATCTAATGGAACTGTGTGTTTTTGTCTGAAGCCTGTGTGCTGAGTTCTGAGAAAGAGTTTGAGGACTGTGTGAAATGATGAGAAATGTTTAAAACTTTTGCAAACATCACAGTTTGAAGAGAAAGATCTACTGAATTCAAGTTCATTACATGGGGTAAAGAGATTACAAATAAAGCTGGCAAACAAAGCTGGGTCATAGACAATATGGGTATATTATACTTGTAAAAAATGTGATAATTAGAGATTTGCACTACACGTCTGGTCACTAACCTGTAAAAACTGATGCTTTGTTTCAGTAAACCTCTTCTACACCCCTGCTTCCCAAGCAGAGGTAGGGACCCCCAGGAGTATGTGAGAACTTTGCAGGGGGTATTCTGAATTATTTTTTAAATAATTTATTTTCCACATATTTGCAATCTTTTTTATAATGAAAAATGTAAACCTATAAAAGGTGAAGTGTCTCATTAATGAAAAGGAAGCGAAACTTCTACAAATTATTCAAATATATTTTGTGACATATCTTTTAGATTTAATAGCTGGTTTCAGGAGTTGGTATATAAAAATAATATGAGTTTTTTGTTTTTGTTTTTTTACTTTATTTTGAACAGAAAATAGTTTAAAAATTAGTAAATGTAATATGAGTTTATATTGTCATATTTAAATGTAATATTTTATTTTTAAAGGCAGTCATATATGTATTTAATTTTATCTTGTATTTTATATATACAAATAATTTAAAAATTTGTAAATGTAATCTGAGTTTATATTGTCATATTTAAATGTAATATTTTATTTTTAAGGCAGTCCTACATTTATTTAATTATATCTTGTATTTTAGTTTGAAATAAATAAAAAAATGCAGAAGAATTAGTATTTCCAACAAAAGTAAACACACGTATTTATAAGACCACTTTCTGAAAAATGATCAACAAGTATAAATGAGGGGTACTCATGGTAAGCCAATGTTTCGGTTCTCTTTATTCATGAGGAGAATGGACAGGATTAGGAATGAGTCCATCAGAGGGACAGCTCATGTGAGAGGTTTTGAAGATAAAGTACAGAGGAGGGACAGTGGACAAATGTGTAGCAGACGCTGAGGTTAGGTCGATGACAACTACAGGACTACAGCAGAACGTCCCACCTCTGTATAAAGCTCTGAGCCTCCTGCAGCAGTCTCCGGGGCAGGGTCTCCACTCTCATGGGCTGCTCCACCACGTCCTGGTTCCTCATGAGCACACAGTTCCAGCGGGGCAGCAGTTTAAACGGGGTGTACCAGACCAAAAATGCACAGAGGCTGAAGAAGAGGAGACCGGCCAGGAGCCAACCGCTGATGTCCAACAGCCCACAGAGACGCATGCACACCTGGACAATATACACCAATAATCAAACCTAAAACCTACATGAATAATGCTGTTTGAAAGGACATACTCTTTTTTTTTTTCTTTTCCCTTTTATTTGGGGTTGCCACAGTGAACCAGTCATACAGTAATTTGGCAGGTTTTTATGACAGATGCCCTTCCTGTCGCAACCAGCCACACACTGAGTGGAATAGGCAATGTGGTGAAGCGTCTTGCCCAGGGACACAACGGCAGCATGCACTTCAGGCAAGATTTGAACTGGCTACCCTCCGGTTGCAGGGTGAATGCTTAACCATCTGCTTTTTTAAGATAAAATATATAGTAAAATAAGTAACAAAACAGGAGTTTATATTTTAATTTTTTTTTATTTAATATTTTAATTTTAAAGGAAGGCAGATTATTATTATTATTATTATTATTATTATTATTATTATTATTATTATTATTATTAATAATAATAATAATCTTGAATTTGAGTTGAAAAGAAAAAAATTAAATAGTAGTAAGTATTGTCTTTGACCTAATAAACACATGTTTATGGTTATATATGACCACTTTCTGAAAAATTATAAACGAGTTATATAGAGTTATAATGTATATTTTGCGCACATATTCTTATTTTCATAAACATAATTACACATTTAGCTGTCACTTTACATAATATAGTTTTAAATAATGTGATTTTCAAAATGTATGTAATGCCAGCTTTTTATTTGATGATTTAGAGCAGTGTTTCCTAACCAGGGGTACGTGAGCACATTGTAGTAGTTACTTGGAATTATTTCATAATCTATTTCAAAGGTAATTAGAAATATATTTGTGATGTTTTTATATTAAACTTTTGAAACTTATGAAAGACAAGCATAAGTGCCTTAGTGACAAACAGGAGGTGAAGCTGTTTAAGTGTTAGTTAGTTAAATATTGTAAGGTTTAATAGCTTGCTTTAAAGGGGAGTTATGAAAATGATTTTAAATTTTCTTTGTATTAAATTTATTATGGGTTTAAGATTATTATTGTTATAGTTTTTTTAAGTTTATTTTGAACCTAAAATATACAATAAAATAAGAGTTTATATTTTTATTTTAAAGGCCAACAAATTATCATTATTATTATTATTATTATTTATCTTGGAATAAAAATGCAGAAAAATATAAATTTCCTAGATGTTTTTTATGAGCATGTTTTGAAGAAACATCCACACGAGTGAGGAGGTTTTGAGAGGACATTAGGAAATGCAAAGCGTTTCCTTGCTACCAGAGACTGGAGCAGGCCAATACAGTATGATACAACATACGTGTAGTTCTGTGTTTTCACCAGCAGGGTGTGTCCCAGCACATAGATTGAATGTTGCCATGGTTACAGCTTCAACAGGTAGTTTAACAAATAGATCTCATATACAACATAAAGGGTACAGTGAATTCCAGCTCTCATTGACCAGGTCACGTCTATACTAAATACACCTGATGCTGTACCAGGTGCAGTTACACTATATTTCCAAAAGTATTCGCTCACCCACCCAAATAACTGAACTGGGATTATGATGTGGGATTGTTTTCAGGAGCTGGGCTTGGCCCTTAGTTCCAGTGAAAGGAACTCTGAATGCTTCAGCACCAAGAGATTTTGGACAATTCCATGCTCCCAACTTTGTGGAAACAGTTTGAGGATGGCCCCTTCCTGTTCCAACATGACTGCACCAGAGCACAAAGCACGGTCCATAAAGACATGGACGAGTGAGTTTGGTGTGGAAGAAGTTGACTGAACCTGCACAGAGTCCTGACCTCAACCTGACAGAACACCTTTGGGATGAATTAGAGCGAAAACTGCGAGCCAGGCCTTCCTGTCCAGCGTCAGACACGAAGACGCTGACATAGATAGATGCAAAGTGTGGGCCAATGTCATATTAAACTCTCTGGATTAAGAATAAGATGTCCCTTAAGTTCATATGCATGTAAAGGCAGGTGAGCTAATACTTTTGGAAATAAAGTGTATTTCATGGCAATAATCAGTGGATGACAACTGAGACTATCAATATTAGCAAGAATAGACACAACTGTACACAACTACATTAACATTTTCAGTGAAGGAAGCAGTCACTTGCATATTCTGCCTGACTGTGTGTGGTCAGTGAGCGGTTGGAGAACATGGATCTCAATAAGCAGTTCAACAAAACATTTTATTCTCTAGTCATATAAATCTATTTTTTGCCCTCATTGTGGCATTTCTTATGCTAGGATAATGATATTTGACAAAAATGTTCTTTAATAAATTAAACTGTTAAGACAAAAAACTCACATTCTTCCTCTTAAAACTCTTTTTGGTCCCATTGTCTTACATTAAAATCACTTATTTTCACTCTACTGCCATTGTAATACAGAATTGTTAAATCATGTAAATACCTCTGTATCTCTGTCAGAGGAAAAAAAAATACACACACAAAAAAAAAAAATCACCACCAGATCCACCATTTATTCATTGCACTGCAGGAAATAATTCCCTTTATAAATACAATTAAATAACAGTGATTGTAAACCAGCCCTCTGTATCTTTAAACAGTAAATAATTCATGGTTTATTTACAAATATGTGGGAATTATGTAAAGAAACTGGCATTTAAGGGGTTAAAAATATGAACATTTCTTAATGTATTATATTTTTAAATGTGACCCAGTGACCTAAAAGTGCTTTAAGAGGAAGAACCTGAGGGTTTTATCAGTTCACATTAACAGTTAACAGTCCATCTTAATTAAACCCAATTAGATTTAGTCTTTTACTTCTTTAATACCCACACACTACTAGACCAGAGCGTTTCCTGATTGTAAACAATATAAACTTATGTTGGACTAAGAAAATTAAATGCACTACAACACAATCTGAGTAAATGAAGCAGAACTAGTCACAACAACCTGTAAATGGCAAAAGCCTGACTACAGTGAGTGGGGTAAGCTTGGCATAGTTCAAGCGTGCATATTTACAGACTTGAACGTCACTAGCAAATGGACTAAATGCATCAGTCCAGGACACATCTACAGGAGTGGAGCTCTCCTTCATGTGGTTCTCCCTGAGGTTACTCTTTTTTCCCCCACAGCTGGTTTGATTGTGTGACTCTGAGGCAGCTGTTGTTAATGTGATATTGGGCTAAACTGTATAAACAAAATTCAACAGAACAAAATGTGTCTCAATGTTTGACTCTGCTCTGTCAGCGCTGAATGACTAATAACACCACATGGAGGCGCTAGAGTTACACAAAGACTGTTCTAGGACCTGTGCTTTCTGTCTGAAGTTGACCAAAGTTCCTCTGCTGCTTGTTTGGGGTGTGTTTGCAGCCTGGAGTACTTTATCCCTGTTGGAGGACACTCCCCTGTCTCTATGAGTGGACTAACACCTTTCTATTGTTTACCCTCTCTCTTTTGGTGAGTCATTTTTACCCAACTTGAAACCGTAACCTGAGTCATCACAGCCGGTAGGAAGTCAAGTTGTGGCCTGACCTATTTGTAGTGGTAACGCAGGAAGATGTGTGGGGCGTGCTGAGGTGTTCTCTTTGTTTCTGTTCATATTTACAAATCAGCAGAACTTCAGTACATAGAAACCAGGGTCATTCCATATTATTGTGAAACAACTAAGGTGTGACAGAGTGGCTAGATACTCACGTGCGTTGAGGAAAGTGTTCTCGGACAGGACATATTTAAGAAAGGTTTTACTGATGCATACGTTTTCTGTTTAAGCCACAATGGGTCACAAGCCAACATACTTTTTGTGTCACTCCCAAGTCCAAATAAATGCAAAAAAAACAACATTCTCTAACTGATTTAAAGTATTTTTTGCCTCTCTGGTAAAGTAAGTAGAGCACTAGGCTAAAATTAGAAGGTTCTGTTTGGTGCATGCACTAGTAGTAGCAGCAGAATTAGTAGTACTGGAAGTATTATTATTAGCAGTAGCAGTATTCGTGGTATAAAGGTACAGTTATGTTATAAAAATAGCAGCCCAACATCAAAAAGCAAAACAATCACTGGTTTTGGTAAAAAATATATTTCTAGATGGCAAATAACTTACTAGTAGGTACAGTAGAGTAGACCACACAATTGTGAAATGCATGCTGCTAATTATTTTTATTTAAATAATTCATTGAAAGGGGCCTGTTCAAAATAATAGAAGTAGATTTTTGCAATTACTGTACTCAAGTAAATTTTACATTCAATACTTTTTACTTTCTAAATTTGTATTAGTGTGTACAATTGTTACTACTCTGATAAATAATACAGTACAGCGCAAGGTATTACACACGTCACACACACGTACTGCAATACGTCTACTTTTCTGTCCTTAACCTATTTCCTAATTGGACTCAGAGTGCTGGCCTGTCCTGAGACTCTTCTGTCCAGATGCAGTAGGGACACAGTCATTTGTTTGTGACTCAGATCATTTCCATCTCCAGCCTCTCATTCAAATTTCTCCTGTCTCCTCTCTCCTGTCTCCTCTCTCCTGTCTCCTCTCTCCTGTCTCCTCTCTCCTGTCTCCTCTCTCCTGTCTCCTCTCTCCTGTCTCCTCTCTCCTCTCTCCTGTCTCCTCTCTCCTGTCTCCTCTCTCCTGTCTCCTCTCTCCTGTCTCCTCTCTCCTGTCTCCTCTCTCCTGTCTCCTCTCCTGTCTCCTCTCCTGTCTCCTCTCTCCTGTCTCCTCTCTCCTGTCTCCTCTCTCCTCTCTCCTGTCTCCTCTCTCCTGTCTCCTCTCTCCTGTCTCCTCTCTCCTGTCTCCTCTCCTGTCTCCTCTCTCCTGTCTCCTCTCTCCTGTCTCCTCTCCTGTCTCCTCTCTCCTGTCTCCTCTCCTGTCTCCTCTCTCCTGTCTCCTCTCTCCTGTCTCCTCTCTCCTCTCTCCTGTCTCCTCTCCTGTCTCCTCTCTCCTCTCTCCTCTCTCCTGTCTCCTCTCTCCTGTCTCCTCTCCTGTCTCCTCTCTCCTGTCTCCTCTCTCCTGTCTCCTCTCTCCTGTCTCCTCTCTCCTGTCTCCTCTCTCCTGTCTCCTCTCTCCTGTCTCCTGTCTCCTCTCTCCTGTCTCCTCTCTCCTGTCTCCTCTCCTGTCTCCTCTCTCCTGTCTCCTCTCCTGTCTCCTCTCTCCTGTCTCCTCTCTCCTGTCTCCTCTCTCCTGTCTCCTCTCTCCTGTCTCCTCTCCTGTCTCCTCTCTCCTGTCTCCTCTCCTGTCTCCTCTCTCCTGTCTCCTCTCTCCTGTCTCCTCTCTCCTGTCTCCTCTCTCCTCTCCTGTCTCCTCTCTCCTGTCTCCTCTCTCCTGTCTCCCCTCTCCTGTCTCCTCTCCCGTCTCCTCTCCTGTCTCCTCTCTCCTGTCTCCTCTCCTGTCTCCTCTCCTGTCTCCTCTCTCCTGTCTCCTCTCTCCTGTCTCCTCTCTCCTGTCTCCTCTCTCCTGTCTCCTCTCCTGTCTCCTCTCTCCTGTCTCCTGTCTCCTCTCCTGTCTCCTCTCCTGTCTCCTCTCCTGTCTCCTCTCTCCTGTCTCCTGTCTCCTCTCTCCTGTCTCCTCTCCTGCCTTCTCTCCTGTCTCCTCTCTCCTCTCCTGTCTCCTCTCTCCTGTCTCCTCTCTCCTGTCTCCTCTCCTGTCTCCTCTCCTGTCTCCTCTCTCCTGTCTCCTCTCTCCTTTTATAATGGGAGTTTCTGTTAGTAATTACTCTGGTCCTGGTGTGTCTTACTCATGGCTCTCTCCTTCAGGCGAACTCAAACACAGAGCTGATATGATCACTATGGTAGCCGTGATAATTACCGTCAGCTCCTGAAGATGAATAGAGAGGCACATGAGTCAGTCGCATGTGGTGTACAGAGTAAACTGTGTTTTCAGACATGTTTCATATCCACAACTGGAACTGTATTAGTATTCATGTGTTCAGCGTGACAGACAGTTACCCTCTGCACGTCACAATAACTATGTGAGAAATATCAAACAGGAACAGCAACTACTTCAAATATAAGCGAGTAGAACTCAAAAGTACACAATAAAATAGTTACTCAAGTAAAAAAAATAAATAAATAAAGTATTGAGTCAAGAAAGAAAGTAGAAAGTAATTACTACTGCAACTGCTGCTGCTACTATCACAACTACTACAACTAATAATAATGCAATAGTCTTATACACCACTTTTCTACACACTCAAAGATGCTTTACAATTTGGGTCCTCAGTCACACTCAGTGGTGGTGAAGATACTTCTGTAGCCACAGCTGCCCTGGGGCAGACTGACAGAGACCTGGCTGCTATTCTGCACCTATGGCCTACTCAACCACCACCAAACACACAATCACACAATCACACTGACACATTCACACAGAGAAGTGTGTCATACACCTCTCCTTCTCTGTCTCATACACTTAGCCTTCAGACAGGTGAAGTGTCTTGCCCAAGGACACGACAGTATGACCTGAAAGTGGAAAGAACATTGGAAGGTTGACACCTTCTGATTATAGAATGACCCCTCTAGCTCCTGAGCCACTGTCACCTCAAACTATTACTACTAATATTACTGCTACTACTTGATTGATTACTACTACCATCACAACTACTGCTAACTATTACTACCAACTGTGTCACTGAGGTCAAAAATGACTTTTAACAATTGTGAGATTTAAAAAATGTATGTTCTTTTACACTGTGCAGTTTCCCCAAAACATGACTCAAATAATAAATAATAATATAATAACAAATATATGTTTTGAAAAAGTACTCAAAAAGTACACACAGATTGTACTTATAGCTCATAGTTCACATGACTCTGAAATATTCCAGCAGTCATACTGTTGTTTTTTCAGGGAAAGAGCGGGAGAGAGACTTGGCAAACTGCCAGAGTCCATTCTCGAACTTGCGACGCAGTGGTTACAAACTGAGGAGCTGTTTAAATGCATTTTGCTAAAAACTAGGGCTGGGAAAATTATTGCGTTAACGCAGTGCGTTAATTTATTGATTTAATTGCGTTAATTTCAATTGACGCATCGATTAATTTGATCACAACAAAAATATTACGACACTGACAGAGACAATAACATGCCACGGGAGCGTAGAAGACGACACATTTCTGTTTCCATACTTCAGGCGCGTTCAAGATGAGCCAGACTTGTGCAGTTTCGATCGGTGTCGGTCTGTGCGCAGTGCTCAGGTTAGATTTGTGTCCGACTTGTTCCCGACTTGCTCTGATGTCACAAGTGCGACGGTCACCGTGAGATCCAAACGAGACCAGCGCCTGAGCCGCTGCAGTTCATCACCAGTAACTGCGGAGGCTGCACGGCTCAGTGCATGATGGGAAAACGCACACCTGTCAGCGGTGAACGAACAGGTGATTGGATCTGAGTTTAGTGCTGTTCAGAAACGTAACGCACGACACTTCACTGCCCTCCTCTCCTTCTTCCCCCACCTCTTTTTTTTAAATACAGACTAAAGTTACAGTTTTGACCTGGATAAACCAACACACGCCAGAAGTGGATTTCGGGTGTGATGGTGTATGATCTGAGCCACAAACTGTCTGACTTCACTACAGACGTATTTCCCCTCCTCTCATTGCGGCCGTGCACTCTCGTTCACAATCCAGGTGAGGCGCAGTTCATCTGGAACGAGCCTAATGCAACAAGTGAACGAGCTAAAGCAACATGAGTGACCAAAAAGACACATTGCTAAATGGACAATTCTGCTTCAAATCATCACCAGACAGCAATATAAACAAAACAAAAGTTATGTGCAGTCTATGCAAGGATGAGTTCAATGACCACTGGAGTAACACAGTTCATAGTATTTACACTGTTGTGAACCACAACAACTGTTATTAATTGAAGAATTAAACTTATTTTTGTTAAAGGTCTAAAAGAGATTACACATGCTTTTTTAGGTAAGTTTTGTGTATTTGTTGGTTGTACCTTATTTAGGCAAACTTTGTCAGTTACTTTGTCAGTTGAGCCCTGTGAGGTACAGGGCTCAAAGAGACCATTCATTTATTTTCTTTGCAACTTTTGTTTGCATTGCACAAGTTTACAGTAAAGTATGTTAAGGTAAATTCAAAATAAATGTTGTAAATTTACAATTTTGTGTTTGTACGTGAATTCATAATACGATTAATTTTAGATTTTTAGACTTGCGATTAATTAGTTAATTTTTTTAATCGATTCCCAGCCCTACTAAAAACGTAATGATTCGATGGCAGTTATAGCAGGGAGCCACTGGGAGCTGCTAAGAGCCGCTTGGAGCCACTCTGCACTCATGTAAACTGGAAAAACGAGTCCTCACTGAAAACAATGGCATAACAGCCCCAATCTGAACAGTGATTGGTTGACTGCCGGGCACATGTCAACTGGGCCGAAATCACAAAATACAAGGCTTTTATCTCTCATACATTCATATTTGGTCAAGTAACTGTCAGTAATACATGTATAGGTAACTTACTGTGCAGTGTAAAGCATTTGCAGGGCACACAGCGCCATTTGTTGGATAAATATGGGTACTACAGCTTATACAGCTTGTTTTCTTCACACCTCAGCGTTTTCATGTAAATGCATATCAGTAGCGGCATGACTGTCAATCAATCAATATTATAGATTCTTGAAGGGCAATTTTTGTGCAGCCAGTAGTATTAACCATCAGCATAACACACAACAGCACACAGGACAAGAAACAAGAGCATTCCATAAGATAGAGAGAGGATGGTCTAAAATATAAATGTATAAATACAAAGAACTAAAACAGTCACAGTCACAGTAAAGTGCAGCAGAGCGTTTACAACAGGCCTCTACAGTTTGTTTAAAAAGCCAACAAAGTCTGTTTGTCCTGCACCTGGGTACAGTTTATCACCTGCCTGATGGGAAGAGCGGGGCGGGGTCCGGCAAAAATTGTTTGGCATTATTTACACACCTGGACTTGAATATGCTCATGTTATTGGTTTGTGTGTAGGGCAAAATTATCATTATCGGAATATCAGCAAACACAATATTTGTATCACAAGAATCTAAATATATCGCAATAACGCTGTGGTCTTCCTTCTGACAAAGATTTACACTGAAGAATCATTTTCCACCAGAGCCTTAAAAGAACATGTGTTGTGACCAAATAAAAATGTTTAAAAAGTCCAGTTTTAGTGGTAATTTAATTAATTTAGACACAGCTTAGCCTTGTTTTATTCCTGGTTTATTCTGTGTTAGGTTTTGATTTTGTCGCGGTTTTGACTTGTAAATACAGGAACCTACATTTTTATGAAATGTAGTGAATTTAACTTAAAGTAGGCTCTATTTTCAAATATTGCAATAATCTCATTATCGCAATTTTCAACATAGTTATCAAATATCACATGTTTTCTCCATAGCGTGCAGCCCTATTTGTGTGCCAATTGTTTTTCACACTCTTACAATAATATTGCCGTGCAGACGTTTGCAGTTTTTCGGGTTTAACAGACCAAACCTGCAGAGAAAAGTAAAACTGAGGACAGTTTGAACAAAACAACTATCAACATTATCACCCTTCAATATGCGTCAAAAATGCATTCTCTGATGGGCTTTACTGTACACGGCATCCACCTGGGACTCAAATGTGATTTTACAGTCAATCATTGTGCCCAGGTACTTGTATTCTTGTACTACCTCCACTACATGTCTGTCTATTAGGACTGGACCTTCCTTAAGTTAATGCACATTTCCTTGGACGATTACATACTCCTGTCCAGAGTTGTTGTGTAAATGGGCCCTGAGTCCCAGTTACCCAGGGTACACCATTTCATGAAGGGGAAATTTAAATACCACAATACATGTCACTGTAGCAGATAGCAACATAATTCCGAACCGCATATCTGTAGGCTACATGAACTTGTGTGCTGGTCAGGTTGTTTTGTGTATGTGTACTCACCAGTGTGGCCAGTCCCACAGCCAGCATCAGGGTGATCTTCCGCAGAGTCTGCTGAAAGTCTTCGAGAATGTCACTGCCTTCTCCGGAAACACAGCCATTGAAGAGGGTGAAGGGAAGGCCGTAGAAGAAGCTGAAGCCGTGGTGGTTCGGATGGTGGCAGTGGTCTCCTCGATGATCGCAGCTCACGCCCAGGTGCCACTTACCTGTACACACACACAAAAAGACAACTGCATAAATATACCTATTACTCCAGTACTCCAAGTACCACACCTTTTTTACCACTGCACTGGGGTCTCTCTCACTCACTCGTATTCTGTCTTGCTGCAGTGAAACCTTCATTCCTCTCCTCTCCAGAGCATACCTCCACCTCTCTAGATTTTCCTCCACTGGGACTCACAGCCGATCCTAGATGCTGTCCCACCTTGAACTCCTCTTCCAGCACACCTCACCTCTGTCTTACAGCTCTCAGTCGTGTCCTGCACCACTTGGACTTGAACATACTTCTCTGCCACTCCAGACTTCCTCATACAACACCAGCTCCTCTCTGGGCCCTGTCATGCAGCTGTAGTGCAGAGTAAGGTGGCTAGAAATATGTTGCTGCAATCTTGTGACCTAATATGTCAACATGAGAGAAAACCTATTTTTAAAGGGAAATGTTCAAAGCCACATTGAAAAAGCAGGAATGCAATTACCCCCCTCTGTATCCTCCACTGTATAATGTGGTAATACCTTAGACCAGGGGTCACTTATAGGTGGACCACGATCTGAATCCAGACCCGAACCCATGTACCGCACCATGGACACAAACCTGTTCAGCCCCACATCCCCCGGGAGCACAGCGGTGCCTCTCTCAGAGCACATCAACATGCAGTATTTCCTGGCACTGTAAAGCTCTAACATGAACAGTCAAGGGTTTAAATAAGGTGTTTTTGGTTATTGTCCAACAAAATGACAGAACTAGGTCCAGACTGTGTGTGGAGAGACAGGACTGCTTGATTTACAACAGAAGTTTTCTCTTTATGGATCAGTGAGAGGAGCTGGAGATGACACACTGCTGAGAGTGGTTCTGTCCCATAGCTCACCCCTCCCACTGGAGTTTGTCCCTCTGTCCCACAGAGGAGAGGTCTGCCTCATGTTTACCAGAGAACATGTGTTGTGAGGCACAGTACAGAGCCCTTCAGTTTTAATGGGTGATACATCTCCTGCATTAAACTAGACAGTGAATCTTCACATGTGACGCTATCAGCCAATCAGATCTGTGGATTTGGAAACACAGAGCAGTGACTGTGAGCGAGACAGAAGGCAGAGGAATGAGACACACAGATGTAGAAAGGAACAGAGGTCAGCTCTAAACCTCTCTGTCTCCTGTGTTCTGGGTCAGGGGCAATTATTAAAAGTATTTTTATTTTATAACTGTAGTTATTTATTTGATATAAGAAAAAAATATGTCTACCCTCTTATTTTATTATTTCATACCCCCAAGTTTGTTTTAAAACTGATGTTAATATTAGGAAAATGTAATTGCCATACAAGGCACAAAATAACATTGTAATGTTCCGGACCTTCGCTCAAGAAAATTTTCACAAATTGGTTTTTGTTAATTTATTTATTTAAATGCAGGGCCAGTGTACAATAAACATTAACCTTTACAGGAGAGATGCATTGTACCAGGTTATAGCTCAAGTGCTAATTTCTACCTGTAGTCCCTGGGTAGGTTGATGGTAAAAACATAAAAAGACAAAGTACATATATACACATCCACAACCATTCTCACAGTATAAGATTCATCTATTAAAAAATATAAGATTTAAGTATGTCCATATTATGTGAGCAGGTTTGGTTTGTGAGAAGCCATTTTTTTGTCATACGTGAAAATGTGCTATAGTTTGTTGATGCGATCAACTCAGTTGGCAACATGTTCCACTGACGAGTTGCCACACAAGAAAAAGCAGAATTCCCAAATGTTGTTCTGCGCTTAGGGATCCTACACTCACCACGCACTGTGGATCGTGTAACCCGAGATGTGCTTTCAGAACTCAAAGATATAAAATGTTTGAGTGGTGGAGCAGCAGCACTTTGGATAAGTTTATACAGCAGACAAACATTAGAAAGCATGATCATATTGTCAAAGCTCAAGATGTTATGCTTAGCAAGAATGCTACAGTGATGATAACTGATGACCCCTGACAGTTCTAACCACAACATTTTGCTGTGTTTGCTGTTGGTGATGCTGTTTAAAAAAAGGGAAGCTACAGTAGGTATGTATTGGCATAGTTAGTATATACATATAAGTATGAGGTATACTGTATGTTAGGGCTGCAATTAATTAATTGGACAATTATTTTTTCAATTAATCGATTAATAATCAGATGGTAAAGCGTGAGTAAGGTGGTTAAAAACTTAAGGTGTTAGGTACTGTTAAAAATGTGTAATAGTTCTACCAAAAATCCCTTAATTTTTACTAAATTTAGACCAGACAAAGCTACAAGGGCCACTTGAATGTTTGGATAGAAATTATTCACACAAAAATATTTTTAATCAAAATTACAAAATGTCTGTGAAGACTCTCACTCGTCCAGGGTAACTGCATCACAACAAGTTATAAAAGCAGTCATCTGGATTGGATTTTTCAAGTAGAAGACGTTTCACCTCTTATCCAAGAGGCTTTCTCAATTCTGAAATGAACTGGTAAGAGCTGGTTTATATTCTTCTAGGAAGGAGGAGTTTAGACCTGAAACTAAATTCTATTGGTCAATGTGACCATGAATAGCCTGAGTGGTTTCGGGTCGTTAGGAGTCCTTTGTCCTCAGCTGGAGTGAGAGTCGTTAACCCTCCCCAGCCTGGGCAGCTCCTTCAGATGTAAATGACCTGAGTGAAACTGGTTTGTTTTGTTTGGGTTTCAGGAGACTGTTGTAGACAGAAGGAAGGTTGTATCTGAGACCACCATTTCTGTTTAAAGAAGGTTTCTCTTTTTTGACAAAGATTGCTTCTTTCACTCCTCACTCAAACCATCCTTTTTCTCTGGCTAAGATTCGGACCTCACTGTCCTCAAAGGAGTGTTTTGTGGCCTTCAGGTGGAGGTGTACTGCAGATTCTGGTCCACTGGAGTTGGCCCTGCGGTGTTGGTATAACCGCTTGTGCAGAGGTTGTTTGGTTTCTCCAATGTACTGTTCATTACAGTTCTCACTGCAGTGGGTGGAGAACACAACATTGCTCTGTTTGTAACTGGGAATTTTGTTCTTGGGGTGAACCAGTTTTTGTCTGAGAGTATTAACAGGTTTGAAATAAACCGGGATGTTATGTTGGCTAAAAATCCTTTTAAGTTTCTCAGATAGGCCGGAGATGTACGGAATGACTACATTGCTCCTTTTTGGCTCTTGCTCCTGTTCTTTCCTGTCCTGTTTTCTTGTCATTCGGGATTTGGAGAAGGCCCAGTTGGGATATCCACAGGTTCTGAGGGCTTGGCGGACATGTAGCTCTTCTTTCTTCCTTCCCTCCGAGCTTGTGGGAACCTCTTGGGCTCTGTGCTGCAGTGTCCTGATCACACCGAGTTTGTGCTGTAGTGGGTGGTTTGAATCAAATAACAATGATAACTGCACAGTCTAAGAAGGCTAGGCTGTTCTCCGTGGCATCCTCACGAGTGAACTTGATGTTCTGGTCCACAGCATTAATATGCGTTGTGAAAGCTTCCACTTCCTAGATTTTGAGCTTCACCCAGGTGTCATCCACATATCTGAACCAGTGACTAGGGGTCGAACCTGGAAATGAGTCAAGAGCTCTCCTCTCACCTTCCTCCATGTACAGATTAGCCACAATGGGGGAGACTGGGGAGCCCATAGCACAGCCGTGTTTTTGCCTGTAGAAGTTTCCTCTGAACTGGAAATATGTGGTGTTGAGACACACCTCCAGTAGTTGGCAGATGTGGTCCGGTGTCAGGTTTGTCCTGTCCTGCAGTTCTCCATCTTGAAGCAGTCTCATCCTCACAGCCGTTACTGCCTCTGTGGTGGGGATGCAGGTGAACAGCGATGTCACATCATAAGACACAATAGTCTCATCAGAATCCAGCTGGAGATGTTTGACTTTGTTGGCAAAGTCTTGTGAATTCCTAACATGATGCTCTGTGTTGCCAACAAGAGGGGCCAGGATTGAAGCCAGGTGTTTCGCTAAGTTGTAAGTGATAGAGTCTGTGCTGCTGACAATGGGTCTGAGTGGAATTCCCTCCTTGTGAATTTTAGGGAGGCCATAAATGCAGGGAATGGCGTCCCCCGGGTATAGTCTGTAATACAGTTGCTTGTCAATGACTTGGTCTTTCCCCAGCTTCTGTAAACAGTCTATAACCTTCTTGTAGCCACTGGTTGGATCTCTCCTCAGTGTCTCATAGGTGGTAGCATCACTGAGTAAGCTGTTCATTTTGGCCTCATAGTCCACTGCATTCAGGATCACTGTGCATCTACCTTTGTCTGCTGGCAGAATGTTGATGCTGTGGTCCTTCTCCAGCGCTGTTAAAGCCTTCCTTTCTTCTGAGGTAAGATTAGACGAAGGTGGTTTAGCACCGGACAGGGCAGCTGAGACTCTGAGCCTCAATTCTTCAGCTTCTGTTTCGGCCAACTTGTTTTTCTTTATGGCTGTTTCTGTGGCTGTGATGAGGTCTACCGTAGGGATCTGTTTGGGTGTTACTGAAAAATTGAGAAAAATTGAGCCCCTTGGATAAAACCTCTTTCTCCGTTTGTGATAGCTTGCGGTCGGAGAGGTTCTTAACCCACCTCTCTCTGTTTGCTGGAGGTTCTGTGTGGTTTTTCTCTTTCCGCTGGCTGGGCCTGTCACTGGAGTTCTGTTGTTTGTTGGTCAGAATCTGAAATTTCTTCATTTGACGTTCTTTGCTTTTCTTGTGTTGTGAAAGCTGTGCAGTCTGGGTGAAGCTGGAAATCCTCTGGAAAACTTCATCTGTAACTGATGTTGATATCTTATCCTGTAAGTATTCCAATTTACTCTAAGTTGTTCACTGTGAAATGAGTCTGTCTGATCCTTTCACTTAGAAGCTGAGTTCGAGCTCTCTGCAGGATGTTCTCTGCTCGGTGTCCTCTCACACTTGTGCTAGTGCCCAGCTGTAAGCTTTTGGGGATCAGGTTGCTCTGTCTGCATCTTAGGTTGAACCTGAGGTGGTTCTTGTAGTCTGCCAGTTTCCTAGCAGTCTTCTCCAATTCTCGTACCAGATGAAGGGTATCTTTCCCAAAATTAGAATAAACATGTCTGTGAAGACTCTAACTCGTCCAGGGTAACTGCATCGCAACAAAAAGTTAAAAAAGCAGTCATCTGGATTGGATTCCAGATGAGATCTTCTCTCAACACATGACATGTTTCAAAGTCTGTGAATACTCCAGTTAACGATTAAACAATTATTAAATTGGTTGATGATTATTTCAATAATCAATTATAATTGATTAATTTAATTAGTTGTTGCAGTCCTACTGTCAGGTCTTCTCATTATTATAAAGCTGATGAGCCATACAATGAAGAGATGGAAAAGAGTAGTGGAAAGGGCAGAAATAAGGATCTGTGAACAGCAGTATGGATCCTAGGGAATCTGGAAATCACAGGACACCTCATGATATTTTTTATTTTTATTTAACCATTATTTAACCAGGAAAGTCCCACTGAGATTCAGAATCTCTTTTGCAGGGGAGTCCTGCCCCCATGGAGTACCTATTGTACATGTTTTTAGTGGTAGGGGAAACCGGAGCACCCGGAGGAAACCTACGCAGATGCCACCGTGCTACACAACACATGGCTCACAATATGGCAATATTGCAATTAGTGTAATTTAGTCACAGCTTTATTATATCCTACGGTAAATCGGTGTATTTTTAAAGAAAAAAAAACATTTTTTTCATGACTGTATTAATTGAGTTTTGGTGAATTATAAAGGGGTGTATATGTGACAGTATTTGGCAGACCATGTGTTACAGCAGGAGTTCCCAAATTTTTCAAACTGTGACCCACAAAATAATGGTGATAAACGACCCACAACTGTGTTTGACCCTCATAATAACTTCAGGGGGGAAAACATTAAAATGCTGGGTAAGTTTAATTTATTTTATACTAACCTATTGCAAATTTCTCACAGCTTACAAACATACAGTTTTGACTAACATATGCTATTTTATATAATTATGATTTCTGGAAATCATCTCGTGACCCCCACTTTGTTTTGCAACCCTCAGGGAGGGCCTGACCCCGACTTTGGGAGCCCCTCGTCTACAGTCCTGGCAGAATACGTGACCACTTTTAGTCCTCATTTGACTGTGAAAGCAGTTATTCACTGTAGCAATATTATTATGGATGACGTCATAAGGTATCATCATTGGTACTGAAGTATCGTATTGTGTCACAAGATATCACTATATATCACAAAATCTATATTTTGTCCCAGCCTTAATGGTTTCATGCCAAGAAAGAGAAGTACAGGTGCAGTGTTTGTTTTGAGGATGCTGATGGAGAAATACAGAGACTGTCACAGGGAGATGCACTGTGTCTCTGTATGTTTAGAGAAAGTGCATGAGCTGCGGAGTGTTAGCAGCCACTTGTATTAATACTTTCAAATTAGTCACAACAAAAGGTTAAAAAGAAGTTATCTGTTCAAAGTAGAAGATGTTTCACCAAGAGGCTTTCTCAATTCTCAAGTTAGGATTAAGTTAGGATTATTGCACCAATGGAAGCTCTTATACCATTAGTTCTCAAACTGTGGCACAGGTACCACTGGTGGTACTCAGGAGTCTTTTGCTGTTGAAGTTCATTTAGTTTCATTTAGACCCAGTTTAATTAGTTAGTCTATTTATACCCGGTTTAGACCTGGTTTAGTCCTTTTATAGTCTTGGTTTAGACCTGTTTTTACCCTGGATTAGTAAAGGTTTTGTACTGGCAACTGGTTTAGACCTGGTTTAGTCCTGGTTTAGTCCTGGTTTTGCCGCAGTTTAACCCTGGTCTAGCCCTGGTCTAGTCCTGGTTTAGACCCGGTTTACAACTGGTTTAGTCTTGGTTTAGGCCTGGTTTTGCCCTGACTTAGTCCTAATTTAGTCATGGATTAGTCCTAGATTAGTCCTAGTTTAGTCCAGGTTTAGTCCTAGATTAGTCCAGGTTTAGTCCTAGATTAGTCCTAGATTAGTGCTAGATTAGTCCTAGTTTAGTTCTAGATTAGTCCAGGTTTAGTCCTAGATTAGTCCTAGTTTAGTGCTAGATTAGTCCAGGTTTAGTCCTAGTTTAGTCCTGGTTTAGTCCTAGGTTAGTCCTGGTTTAGTCCTAGATTAGTCCAGGTTTAGTCCTAGATTAGTCCAGGTTTAGTCCTAGATTAGTCCAGGTTTAGTCCTAGATTAATCCTAGATTAGTCCAGGTTTAGTCCTAGATTAGTCCTGGTTTAGTCCTAGATTAGTCCTGGTTTAGTCCTAGATTACTCCTGGTTTAGTCCTAGATTAATCCTAGATTAGTCCAGGTTTAGTCCTAGATTACTCCTGGTTTAGTCCTAGATTACTCCTGGTTTAGTCCTAGATTAATCCTAGATTAGTCCAGGTTTAGTCCTAGATTAGTCCTGGTTTAGTCCTAGATTAATCCTAGATTAGTCCAGGTTTAGTCCTAGATTAGTCCTGGTTTAGTCCTAGATTACTCCTGGTTTAGTCCTAGATTACTCCTGGTTTAGTCCTAGATTAATCCTAGATTAGTCCAGGTTTAGTCCTAGATTACTCCTGGTTTAGTCCTAGATTACTCCTAGATTAATCCTAGATTAGTCCAGGTTTAGTCCTAGATTACTCCTGGTTTAGTCCAGGTTTAGTCCTAGATTAGTCCTGGTTTAGTCCTAGATTAGTCCAGGTTTAGTCCTAGATTAGTCCTGCTTTAGTCCTAGATTAGTCCTGGTTTAATCCCGGTTTAGCCCCATTCTAGTCCCTCAAAGATTTCCAATATGTTCTGAGGTGGTACTTGGTGTTAGATAACACTGGTGAATAAAAAGTGATCGTCAACAGTCCTTACCCACTAACCCAGTGGTGTAGCCCTGCTGCTGCAGTCTCTTGGCGAAAGTGGTCTCAGAGGGAGGCAGGCCCCCTGACCCCCCCAGGAAGAGAAGGACCTGAACCCGGCCCGCGGCGCCCATGCCTGGGGAGTACATGTGAGGTTAACGTTCAGCCAGAGGAACCCACTCAGAGGTTCAGAGGGGGAGTAAATGAGCCTTTACCCGAGCGCAGAGAGTACCGTCCCGTCATGAACGCAGCACGGCTTGGCGTACACAGAGGAGCGGCGGAGAGGTGCTGGGTCAGCTTCACCCCCTCAGAGGCCAGTCTGTCAATGTGAGGGGTCCTGCGGGGGGACAGAAAAGGTGCATAAGACCAGTACTTTTACGTGAGTTAAAGTTACACTGTGTAACTTTTCTCCTAAATATGTGGGGCATACTGACTTGTTTTTGTGATTTTTTGAGCGATTATAAGGCCTGAGGCGTGATCTGTTGCTGCGAGCGGGGCTTCTGTACTGAGAAACTGCCCTCGCAACTTGGCCGGGAGCGCTCCGCTGTTGAGGAAGAGTCACGTGACGGGGAACGACTTGAGGCCCAGGTATAACCAGGAAGCTACTTTTAGCGTTGTTATTTTCCATTGCGCGATATTTGTTGATAAGCTAACGCTAGCGCTAACTCTATAGAAGATCCAGTCCAAACTTCCAAAGGTAGCAGCAGGTCAACTAAAGTTGAAACAATGATGGAAACAGACGCACGCTCGCACAGTTTCAGAAGGAGGAGGGGCCCTAGTGTTTACGTTTTGCGACGGTGCAGTGGCACCTGTGGCCTCTAGAGGCGCAAGACCGGGAATCTTACACAGTGTAACTTTAAGGAAGGAAATGTTACTTTTACTCAAGCACATTTTAATTTTAGTCTCAAAATCAATAACCTGTGTGGCAAAGTAGTAGTAGCTGTAGTAGTCTTTACTGTGAAATTGAAAAAACTTTGTACTTGAGTGAGGTTTACAATAAATACTTTACAATAAATACTTTACAATAAATACTTTTACTCAAGTAATAATTTTGGTGGTGACTTCTTCTTTAACATATTTCCATATTTTAGCACTTGATAGTTGATGGTTATTGTAGCCACAATCATTTGACTCCCTCAGATATTGTAAACTATCAAAAGGAAAAAAAGATATTAATTCTAACTTTTGATAATACAACCACACAGGTAAGCAGCAGCTACTTTCTTATTCACAGTGTTCCTCCTGCATGAATAACCTCTCTCTGTTTGAAGTTATAAACATAGTACTTTAAAGCTTGGGTTGCAGTGGTTAAGGAGGTATAGCTGGCGACTCTCTAACTTATCCATACTTTAGTCACATTTAGGTTTTGGCATTCTAATTCCTGTCCTGAGCTGTGGGCTCGCCGGACCTCTCTTTAACGTCCTCACAAACTTGGACTCTGTTAGCAAATGGACTACACCCATCAGTCCTGGACACACCTACAGCCTGTCCGTCCTGGGAGTGGATCTCTCCTTCATGCGGTTCCCCCTGAGGTTTCTCTTTTTGCCATGGATTTCTTTGTTTTGTTTTTTCTCACTGACATGGACGGTCTAATGACAGGGGATGTCCTGGGACAGTCTATTTGCCGCTTGTTTTGCTTTTGTCTATTTCTGTAAAGCCCTTTGAGGCAACTGTTGTGATATTGGGCTATATTTTTTATTATATTTATGTATTTAGTGGGGACAGTGCACATTAATGAACACGTGCACAGACTGTAAATGAGTCAGATTGTAGAATAGTTGTAATTTTCATCTGTAGTCCTGAGGCAGGTAAAACAGAACAACCAGTTTTTACTTATTCCAAGATAAATTATTTGCCAATGGGGTAAGAAAATTCCACTTACCCCACTGGCAAAATATTTAGCTTAAACTAAGTAAAATGACGGAAAAGACGGAAATAACTTGAAACAAGTCAAATAATCTAGGCATATTAGTAAATAAATCTAATCTAGTGAAAAATTACTCAAATCAAGGTTAACATCTAAATTCACATCATTTTAACGAGATATGATTTTTTTGCTGTGATAATTATAAGTTGCCCACATTGCAATCACTCAAATGTAAATGGAAGGGAGATCTTAGTAAAAAATAAATGTTGATAGAACCTATTCATAGTCTGTTTGTCTTAGACATGTGGTTATTCAGTTCAAGGTGGTACACTGTCCCCATTAGTCAAAAACCAAACTGAGTAAACGTAAAGGTACTGTAAGCAGCATGCACTCGTACTGGTTTGAAAACAGTCCAAATCAAAACAATGGTCTCTTTTCTGATTGGACGATCGGCAATGCAGTTTTAGAACCAAAACATAAACTGTAAACAAAAACAACATGGCCATTATGTAAAACGTGTTTTTAATTGTTAATAATAACTTAGCTGTGCCATTGTTATCAGTTGAGTTAAACATGTTTATATCATATCTTAGCACGCATGTGGGTCATTTTTATGAAATATAAAAACTATATACTGCTCATACCCCCCTTTCATTCCCATTTTTGGAGTGATTTTTAAAAATGTGCCTGTGACTACATTACAATGCGTATATCATCATGACTATTTAGGGATGTAACAAAAGGTTTTTGCAACGGTACAATAAGTATCAATTACAACTGTTTTGTTGTTTGTTTTTGTTTTGATTTGATTCAATGATATTGACTAATTTGGAAAGATTTGATACGATTCTACAGAGTCATACCAATAATTGATACAACAACTTTTTGCTAAAAATCATACGAGTTTTCTTTCAAATTTAGCATCGTAGCCAGGGTTGATTATGTCCAGCATTTTTTCAATGTACAACCTAGAAGAGCATACAATTCAATACAAAGTGATGTGTATTGATATAGCTGTGTTGTAGCAAAAAACAACAACATCAATATAGTTACTGTATCATTACACCTCTATTACTATTATGTCTTTACTTTTTTTTTTTTCCTTATAATTGCAGTCATTATTTGTCTGGCTGGATTGTGTTTACATGTTGCAGGCAAGGTTTTGGGAGAAAAAGAAGAAAAATGTTCACTGACTGTCTGTATGGCTGTTGTTAATCATTTGTGATAATAAAAAAAAAAAAAAGTCTTTGTGTAAATACTCTTTTCTTAGATTGAACTCATCATTTGTCTTCATATAATTTTATTACAATGGTATAATAATGTTACTTTTTCCCACTTCATTATTTCCACTTATTTAACATAATTTTGTAATTATAAATTGTAATAAATCACAATAAATTATGATACGTGTGTGTGAAAGCCACGTCATCATGATACTAATGCTACAGTGGTCTGTTTGTCTGAGTCTACAGCTGCCACTAACCTGATGGTGTCGTTACCATAACATCCAATATCCCCGATCCCCAGGTCGTCCACCATCATCAGGACAAAGTTAGGGAGGCGGTCTTCAGCTGATCCTGTTACATCACTTCCTGTCGCCAGGAGGAGAGAGAGGAGCAGACACGCCCACCGCACAGACCTGCACAACAAATCCATTTATTCATTATTCACATCAGAAGAATGTGTGCAACTTTAATTGTAGTTTCTGAACTGAGATTGTGACTTTTACTAGTCACAACTATTTTTACAAGCTGTCTGAAGATTCCAGTTAATGTTCTACACTGTGTGAAGCCTTCACTTTGTAAAACCCAGCTGCACGTTTGTGAAATTACAGCCTGTCAGACAGTAACTGTAAAAGTGATTTCATATTAGGGTCATTGAGGGTGTGTTCACACTTGCCGTGTTTGGTTCGCTTCAGTTAAACTCTGGTACACTTCCTGGCAAAGTCTGGTTTGTTTGAGCCCTGGTGCACTCCTGCTGTGGTCCTGGTGAAGTGTGAACGTAACATGGACCAAACTACAGACTAACACCAGGGAGAGGACTACACCACTGTTTACCAAGGGCAGAAAAACATATGCATATAGATATGTCACTAAAATACAAATGTACTGTAAATAAAATGTATTTAAAAGGTTGCTAACATTAGCAAACAAATGTGAAAACACTGCTAAAACAACACAGAGTTCATATTAATCACTGCTCTAAACTTAATACTTCATTAAATATTAATTAAAGTGCGCTGTATGATATTATTGGGATATATTCAGCTGAAGAGGTGAACTTTTGACCAATAGATGAGCAGGATTTTGTTGTGTGAAAATAAAATGTCCAAGTTTATAGAGCAGATTTAAATTGTGCTCTAACTGACCAAAAGTGTCTCAGTAAAGTATAGAAGTATAGAATAGTTTCCTTTTTGAGGCTCAAACCCTCCTTCAAACAGTAGCCTCAGCTCCCCATTAACCTTGGAATTATCTCCTTCCTCTGTGATGATACAAAGTCTTCTTGCTGGAAAAAAACAAAGGTGGTCGAAGTCTGGTACAAAAAAGAGACGTTTACTGCAAAGATTCACAACAAACGGGGTCCAGGACCAATCAACACAGGAAGCCCCCGATCCCCCAAGAACTGCATCTTTTATAATTTCTGATAACACAAATTATAATATGGCCTTGAAAATGACAGTTGCTACTCAGATTTTCCTCATAATCATTCATTTTGGTTCATCACTGGCCTGGTGCCACCAGCTGCACCTGCTGTGGACACACAGTTTGTCACGTCCACTAAAGTTCATTGAAGGGAGTTATAAAAAATATAAAAAAGTAGTGGAAATTTACCACCCATGACGTGTTATCAGCTTAACCTGCCCCGTTCTGATGAGCCCCTCCTCCTTTATAGTTTAAATCCCTCAGTGGTAATTTCTATCCTAGCAGCTGCTCTCTGTTCTTATCACCCCTCCTTCTCTGCGCTCAGTTGTTACCCTCTCTGCACATTTTTCTTTTTTTTCCCTCTGTGACTCAAATGTTAGACTATAACTGAGTGTTGTAATAATAAGTATGCATAAACAAATTGCATAATAAAAGTAAATATAAGTAAATAAAATCTGAAACCACAAAATATAACTGTAATAAAGACTGTGTATATATATTTGAGAAACTGCAAGGTTACTCAAGACTTTCTTCATTACTTTCTAAAATGAACCTCATCAATTTCTTCTTCACCAGTTTCTCTCAGTAAATACTGGCATGCTGCCCTCTACAGGCCAGGTTTGTTACTGCGCCCTCAGTCAGTTCAGTTCGTTTGACAGAGCTCAGTGTGAACTCCAACCACACCAATGACATCATCGACACAGTAACACACCCGAAATCTCTACATAAAACCAAAATCCTTCAAGTTTCAAAGCGCATTAGTAAAGTTATGAAAAATTAAGATGGCACCTCAAGGAAAAAGATGTTACATAAGGTTCGTCACATGATGTTGGGTCCAAGTCATCTTTTCTGTAATGACCCAGACCATTTACATACGCACTTGTCTGTTGGAATTTAATTCAGTTTAATACAGCGCCATCCAACTTTTACCCACATCTACCACACAGCTACTCTTCCTGCTTTTCACTGTAAAAAAATATCTGTAACATTTACGGTAAAATACTGCCAGCTGTTGTTGCCAGAATTTTACAGTAAAAAAATCTGGTAACTTTTACAGTAAACTAAGCCCTTTTTCTGCCTTGTCTATGACTCACTGTCCCTGATCTGCATAAAAAACATTGTTTTATGGTACTGTAATGGAAAAATGAAGGTAATTCATTGCAAAGTTTTATATTGTCACCAGATTTTTTACAGTAAAATAGTGGCACAATTTTACAGATTATTTTTTTCCATGTTTTAAATTTTAAACCGGACCAACCGGCCACCTGAGAAATACTTTAAACTCTGAAATTAGCCATTGGCTGCTGTGAACCAATGATTATCTTCACCGTGATAAATATTACTAAATGTTGCTTCCATTTTTTATATACCTTCCCTCAGTGATTATTAAACAGCCAATGAGAACCTCCTTTATTGGAGTGTGCTAGCATAGGCAAATCATTAATAATAAAGCTTATATCAGTAGTGGTGCTTTCTTTTTTTTCTTTCTTTTTTTTGTTTTTTTAAGTTAGAGTTGGCAGCTGAGGCCAGTTTAGGCTGTCATTACTGAGATTATGAAAAAACTTAACACAGCACTGCAAGAACTCCAGACTTTAGTCCTCTGGAAATAGGCCAAAGTTACAACAGTGGTCAGTTTAATCAGTGCTCAGAACTACTTTGTTACTGTCGTAAAATGTCCAGGGGTACATGCATGTGTTGGTGAACTGGTGACTCTACATGGCCCCTAGTTAACGAATATGAGAGTGAATGGTTGTCTCTTTGCGTTAAGTTTTGTCGCAAGGCTGACACAGAGACATGCACAGACTAAACCAGGAATAAAACAAGGCTAAACTGTGACTAAATTCATTAAATTACCACTAAAACTGGACTTAACATTTTTATTTGGTCACAACACATGTTCTTTTAAGGCTCTGGAGGAAAATGATTCTTCAGTGTAAATCTTTGTCAGATGGAAGACCACAGCGTTATTGCGATTTATTTAGATTCTTGTGAGACAGATATTGCGTTTGCTGATATTGCGATAATGATAATTTTGAGATATATTGTGCAGCCCTAAAAACAGATCTAAACCAAGACTAAACCAGAATTAAACCAGGTCGAAACCAGGACTAAACCAGGTCTAAACAAGGTCTAAACCAGATCTAAACCAGGACTAAACCAGGTCAAAACCAGGACTAATTCAGGTCTAAACCAGGACTAAACCAGGACTAAACCAGAATTAAACCAGGTCGAAACCAGGACTAAACCAGGTCTAAACAAGGTCTAAACCAGATCTAAACCAGGACTAAACCAGGTCAAAACCAGGACTAATTCAGGTCGAAACCAGGACTAAACCAGGACTAAACCAGAATTAAACCAGATCTAAACCAGGACTAAACCAGATCTAAACCAGGACTAAACCAGATCTAAACCAGGACTAAACCAGGTCAAAACCAGGACTAATTCAGGTCTAAACCAGGACTAAACCAGGACTAAACCAAAATTAAACCAGGTCGAAACCAGGACTAAACCAGGTCTAAACAAGGTCTAAACCAGATCTAAACCAGGACTAAACCAGATCTAAACCAGGACTAATCCAGGTCTAAACCAGGACTAAACCAGATCTAAACCAGGACTAAACCAGGTCAAAACCAGGACTAATTCAGGTCTAAACCAGGACTAAACAAGGTCTATACCAGGACTAAACAAGGTCTATACCAGGTCTAAACAAGGTCTAAACCAGATCTAAACCAGGACTAAACCAGGACTAAACAAGGTCTATACCAGGACTAAACAAGGTCTATACCAGGACTAAACAAGGTCTATACCAGGACTAAACAAGGTCTATACCAGGACTAAACAAGGTCTAATCCAGGTCTAAACCAGGACTAAACCAGGACTAAACAAGGTCTATACCAGGACTAAACAAGGTCTATACCAGGACTAAACCAGGACTACACCAGGACTACACCAGGTCTAAACCAGGACTAAACCAGGTCTAATCCAGGTCTAAACCAGGACTAAACCAGGACTAAACCAGGTCTAAACCAGGACTAAACCAGGACTAAACCAGGACTAAACCAGGTCAAAACCAGGACTAAACCAGGTCTAAACCAGGACAAACCCAGTATGAATGAAGGACTAAACCAGGAATAAAACTGTCTCTAAAACAAACTAAACTAGGTGCAACAGACTCCTGAGCTGAGTACCACCAGTGGTACCTGTACCACAGTTTGAGAACCACTGCCAAAGAACCCACCTGCCAAAACTTGACAAAATAATGATCCTCCTACTATAAATGTAAAAAATGTAAAAATTAGTGTACATATTACTAAATAAGTGTATGTTCATTTACTATTGATGCACAAGCTGTTTATGATTTAGTACACATTAAATCATAAATACACGCTTTACAGGAGCATTTATAACAGTATCCCAGTCTCAAGGCTTCTGATTGGTCGAATAGAGCAGATTTATGAGTGGACTATTAAACAGTATCACATTTATTACTGTGAGCTGTCTATGCATATTGTGCAAGCTGGTAATAAATATAAATATTTTTATGACATATGGCGCAAGAATATAATACACTAAGCAATATTTAAGTGCAGCAAAATTCTTATTGGGTCTTAGAGAGCAGTAATAATCTGATTCGAGAATGTAGGAGTTAAAGGTTGCATAAAATGAGCTAAAAACTAAATATTAATCCACTAATTAGATTTCCCAGTTTCTAATGATGTTTGTTTTACTTCATAAGGCCACAAAAATCATGAAGGAGTGAGCAGAAGTCAAAGTGCGTGCACAAACAGCCCGTTACAAAACATTCTGGACCATGCAGCAGTGAACCAGTGATGGGTAAAGTTTGCCTGCAGTATTTCTCGCAGTTTTCGAGCGAAGTATTGTAGTATTTTTTGCAGTCACAGTAAAACTTAGCTGCATGAAGTAAAACTCACCACATATCCGCTGCTCAGACCTGCAGGAATCAATGGAAGGATTCATCACATTTCCTCTTCCCAGCTTGGCGCTTCCGAGTTCACATATCCTACCATAATGACGAGCAAAGTGGCGCACCATCATTTTGACCCTAATGTGTGGTGTAGTGGCGCAGCAGAAAGTCAAACTAGCTCGGTGTTTTATTAGAATCTGTGGCAATGTTCCTCTTTCTAAATATGTGTGTAGGTTGAAGATACACTGATTTATGCATTATTTGTTAACCAGAATCTTTCCTTTAATATAATACATTTTAGTACTTCAAATGCTTCATAAGATCCTTTAAACGCCATAAAGCTAAAGGACTAAACTGAGCCTAAACTAAGCCTAGTCTAACCCAGGTCTAAACCAGGGGATCAAATAGGGATTAATTGGAAAAAAAGCAGAGTTAGGACTAAATCAGGTCTGAGCAAGGATTAAACCAGGACTAAACCAGGTCTAAGCAAGGATTAAACCAGGACTAAACCAGGCTTAAACCAAGTATGAGCCAGGACTCAACCAGGACTAAACCAGGACTAAACCAGGTCTGAGCCAGGACTAAACCAGGACTAAACCAGGTCTGAGCCAGGACTAAACCAGGACTAAACCAGGTCTGAGCCAGGACTAAACCAGGACTAAACCAGGACTAAACCAGGACTAAACCAGGTCTGAGCCAGGACTAAACCAGGACTAAACCAGGACTAAACCAGGTCTGAGCCAGGACTAAACCAGGACTAAACCAGGACTAAACCAGGTCTGAGCCAGGACTAAACCAGGACTAAACCAGGACTAAACCAGGACTAAACCAGGACTTAACCAGGTCTGAGCCAGGACTAAACCAGGACTAAACCAGGTCTGAGCCAGGACTAAACCAGGACTAAACCAGGTCTGAGCCAGGACTAAACCAGGACTAAACCAGGACTAAACCAGGACTAAACCAGGTCTGAGCCAGGACTAAACCAGGACTAAACCAGGACTAAACCAGGTCTGAGCCAGGACTAAACCAGGACTAAACCAGGACTAAACCAGGTCTGAGCCAGGACTAAACCAGGACTAAACCAGGACTAAACCAGGACTAAACCAGGACTTAACCAGGTCTGAGCAAGGATTAAACCAAGACTAAACCAGGCCTAAACCAAGTCTGAGCCAGGACTAAACTAGGTCTAAACCAGGGCTAACCCAGGTAGACACAGTTAATGTATATAACTTTGTAAATGTGCATGAACCTAAACACCGGAGGTGACTTATTTTTCCAAAAAGCCTTTATTGCTCATCATTCAGTTTTCAGTTTTTGTTAAATACGGCTCATTTCTATGCTGCAGTACAGAACTGCAACCATCTCACCAACTTCACAGAGGTAAAAAGAACCATGTTCAGACTTTGTGTAGCATATCTTTTACAATATATTTATTATATAATAAATGCACAAACACAAGTGAAACATATAAGAGGTGTATATAAAAATAAAAACTGTTATTGAACAAAAAAAAAAATCCTTTTTATTAACAAAAAGTATAGCAATGAAGCAGGTTCAGTTTGGACTGGATGCATGTTTAAGGATGGCATTAAAAGGCTTTGCTTTTTTCAATAATACAATATGGGGCCAATAAAATGTTTTAAATCACACATATGTGACATGTAACTGGTAATATCTATATCATACACTCTTCTGAGGGAATACAAAAACATATGATCATATTTTTAGCATGACTGTAATCATCATTAGGAATACTATCAAGCTGCCTGAGATTGATCATTAACCATTAATGTCAAAAGATGAAGGTGAATTTTATTAATTTTATAGCTGCTATGAGAAGTATATTTTGTCCCCCAAATATGATGTAAACATGTTTAAATCAAATATTAGTCCATTCGTCCATCTTCTTCCGCTTTATCCGGGGCCGGGTCGCGGGGGCAGCAGTCTAAGCAAAGATGCCAAGACTTCCCTCTCCACAGACACTTCCTCCAGCTCTACCAGGGGGACCCCAAGGCATTCCCAGGCCGAGAGACATAGTCCCTCCAGCGTGTCCTAGGTCTTCCCCGGGGCCTCCTCCCGGTGGGACATGGCCGGAACACCTCCCCAGGGAGACGTCCAGGAGGCATCCGGAACAGATGCCCGAGCCACCTCAGCTGACTCCTCTCGATGTGGAGGAGCAGCGGCTCTACTCCGAGCTCCTCCCGGGTGACAGAGCTCCTCACCTTATCTCTAAGGGAGCGCCCAGCCACCCTGCGGAGGAAACTCATTTCAGCCAAATTCAAATCAAATATTACTTTTACTGATAATGATAGAGCTAATTTATTCACAAGTAAATAATATTTTACACAATTTGTTGTTCATGTATATATTTATGTTTTGGTTCTAAACCCTTGCATCTCTAATCGTCCAATCAGAAAAGAGGAAAGAATTCCACGCTCTGGTTGCCACACAGGGCAATCTGTACAGCAGCAAGACACAGACAACAGCACAGCTACAGAACCAGCAAAAGAGCTCACTGTGACTGGCAACCCACAGACCACTGTTCTGATTTAGACTGCAGTTTTTAAACTTTGGAGCTCTTCCATACTGGCCCTGTTTCACAAAGCAGGTTGGAAAAACTCTGAGTTTAATTCTTAACTCAGAGTTATTCTACTCAGCCCGGGCCAACTCAGAGTTGTCTGTTTCAGAAAGCCAGTTTGTAGTTTAGTCTAGACAACTCTGAGTTTATTCCCCTTGAGTTTATCAGAGGGAGGAGCCATCATCAATGAAGCCAAGAAAAGAGGATTCACCATGGCAACAGTAAACCAGAGGAGGCAGCCATTTTAGAGGAAAAGGAAGTCATGTGACTGGAGAGGTTATATTCAGGTTTATTTATCAGGTTTAGTGAAGTGATGTAGAACACAGGTTATAGATTGATGAATCATTAGTAGAATACACAGTAAATAGAATAGTAGAATACAGTAAATAACACAATATTCTATTTATATTGTATTCAGAGTATATATAAGCAAAAAAAACTACCCCTTTTTTTCCTAATTTTCATGACTATTTTCACTACGCGCCCTAACCCTAATCTCAATAAATTCTATATTTCAGATAGTGCAGTGTATTTTACTGTAAAAATATGTCAACTTGACATTGATCAAACTAGCAAAGTAAGGCTACAATTAATAAATCTATCTTCATGAAATCAAAATTTTATTATCAAAAGTTGATTGATAAATGATTGCATAAAGTAAAGTTATAAAACATAAACAATAAATGTATAAAAGCTAAATCATTATCTTTTAGACTCTTCTAAGTCCTTTGTTAAGTGTTTCCAGTGTTCTTGTGAAGAGATGAATTATCCAATCAGAGCACTCCTTCAGCAGCAGCAGGAGGAGACGCTGGGTTAAACTCAGATGAAGAAGAAAACCTGCTCCAGACAAAGTTAGGTTACCTCAGAGAAAGAGAAAACTCTGAGTTTACTGCTTTCCACGCTTAACATTCTCTGAGTTTGGACTAAACCTGCTTCTTGAACTGGAGCCATTATTACCCTGTCTTATGTTGCACACTTTGAATGAAAGCCTCAGTGTCTCCTTCACAGTTTGTTGATTTTTTCCCCTGATTTGAAGACGACAGTTGACATGATCTCTCCTGGCCCTGGGACCAGCTGGTGTGTGTGAGTCACAGTCGGTCGGTTACAGCTGCGGTGGAGTTTTTATGGCTTCACCCGCTGCACCAGCCTGCACGCCGGCTTATGTAAGACCGAGCTGGCAGCACACAAGGTTCCCACATCCATGAGAACGCACTGGAGGCGTTATCATCACAGAGCTGTCAGCATCAATCACTCCGCACCCCGTGCTCTGAACGGTGAGAATACCTGGAATACTTCAGATCTGATTATTTGAGTCATGAGATATAGAATAAGCCTTGGAGCGCAAAGACTGTTACTGTAAAGAAACATGGGACTATATTTAGGACAAAAACAAAAGTGAGAGGAAAGATGGACCGAAACCAAAACTTAGAGGTGTGTTCCAACAAGTGAGCTAACCTGATAAACTAGTGTTATTTTGAAATTTCTGACTTTTTGTGTTTCATGAGTCATCACAGAGGAACATAAACCTGGTCCTTTAGTGCAGGGGTGTAGCTCTTGAGATTCATTTTCAGCTGGCCCGAATTGCCACAGGTAGTACTTTTTAGGATTAAAGCGCAGGTAAAAATGCTTAAAGGGGCCCTATTATGCAAAATCGACTTCTCTGAGATTTCTACCATGTTTTAATGTTGTTTCTGCATCAAAAAAAACAAAAAACAAAAACATGCCTAGAGTTGTGTTTTTGTTTCATTCATGCATGTTTGAGTAATCCTCTATTTATTTACGCTGACTTCCTGAAAGGACAGAAATGTTCGTCCGATGTCTGCCATTTCCACCTGACCACACCTCTCCCTCCTCAGGGTCCAGTCCCGTTCAGCTCACACCTCCCCCGCAGCAACTAAACAAACCCACTGCACTTGCAGCAGCACATGTTGTGAGCCTGAAGGAGCGTGACAGCAACTGGGCCGCGAAGAGGGAGGGCTCTTAAAGGGACAGGGACCTAATCTGAGCGTTTCTCAAATGATGAATCAAATGATGAGTTTCTTCAATAACTATTGCATTTTGTGACCAACAAAATGTAAGATGCTGACCTAGAGGTGTCCTAAATTAATTTAAAAGACACAAAAAAGCATAATCTGGCCCCTTTAATATAAGTGTCAGATGGACATGGCATCAAGGAAGAAAATGGAAATGAGTGGTGGATGGAGCCAAAAAAGTTCAGCTATATTATGTGGCAAATCTAAGCCCAGTTAACTGTGGGGTTATGGAAAGGCATCTGGAGTGAAAACCTATGCCGAAGTACCTATGAGAAAGATTTACTGTGGAATAGGGATGGGTACTGTTAATCAATACCTTTGAGGTATCTAATTCTACTGGTATTGGGGAAAAAATGTTTTATTCAATGCCAAGTTTCCTTTAATGTTCCTTTGTATGAATAAAATAAATAACACAGAATAAATCATACAAACTACTGGTTTTAATTTAAAGCTAAGACCTTTGCTCCAAAAATGTGCCTTTCATTCAATATTATTGTGTTTTATGATCATAGAAGATGAATTAGCTCACCATAGGTATCAGAAAAAGTATCACTCAGGCACCGATCTCGAAAACCAGGTATCGAGAAAATCTGAACGGTACCCAGCCCTACTGTGGAGACGCCTGAAGGAAAGGGCCCAGGTGAAAGGGTCGTTCTATTAAGGTGAAGCAAAATGCTGCACTTCTGGGAAGTGTCCCTCCTCCTTATATACAGTATTTTTCAGAATATGGTCCTCAATGAAAAAAGTAGGACCCCCCTGCTCTAGTGTCTATACCACCATCATAAAGTATTTAGGTAACTACTAAAGGTGGAAGAAGTCCTCAAAATCTGTAGTTAACTATAAGCATTTTTGCATCAAAATAATATAATTCAGTAGACGTAAAAGTGACTGAATAAAAGTTTTCAGTTTTAATTTGACCTAGAACCATGGGCTTCTAGTTGCTAAGCAAGTGTACCACCCACTTTATCAAAGATGCAAAAGGAGAAAATGTTTGGCAGAAGTGAAAAGTAACTAGATACTTTACTCAAGTAATTTACATGAGAAGACTTTTGGAAGAAAAGGCTCATCTGTAACTACATTTTCTAGAACATACTATTACTACTACTACTACTACTACTACTACTACTACTTAAAGACCATATGGTGTTGAAGGGATATGAGTCATTCTATTAGGAATATTGTTGAGGGATAAATGCTTCTTTCAGAGTCTCCTAATGCAACAGGTTAAGTCAGATTAAAAGTAAATCTGAACTCCATTTTTACAAAATAAAATTCCCTATGTCAGCTGAATTGTCATCACTGGAGAGGTGTCCATCCTGAAGTTTGGCTGGTGGCTCACAGACGAGCACTGTTGGGCTGAGCTGGTACAGCAGGGGGTACCAGGGCCCAGAACAAGAGCAAGATGGTCAAAGGACCCAGTTCTTGTCCACAGAATCTGCCAAACAGTAACTTATCTTAACGGAGGGAAAGGGTGTGTCGACAGATACTGCTCACAGACAGATGGACTCAAAGCTTTGTCTCTGGAACCTGCTGAGAGAGCCTGAACTGTCCCAACACTCTGAGGGAACTGCTGGTCCTGGGCTGGTGTGGGCTTCTTACAAAGGTGGAACATATCTATACCTCCCTGCACTAAAACAAAAAGTCACAGAAACAGCACACACAACATTCACACAAGAACCCAGCTGACACAGGATGTCCCACGAAAACGGTTTAATGGACTCAATTATTATTTACACAGTTTCAGAAGAACAAGTGCCAGATGACATCGTGAAGAAGACTACATTGAACAAAAACACAGAATACTTAAATAAAAGAGTTTTACACAAGTCCAGGCCTGACGGTGCTCCACGTGACTCCAGAAAGTGTCTCCCTCTCACGTGTTCAGAAACCTCCCGTATCCTGTCTAATGCTCTGCTGTTGTATATTGTCATTTGTTTCAGTTTAAGGCAGGACTGGTCCTTGTGGGATGGATGCCCGAGTGTTTTTAAACTCAAGTGCACTTTGGGATGGGTAAGACTCCTCGGTTTACATTCGACTTTTGGATGCAGCGATCCAGTATTTGAGGAATCAAGACCGTTTTTTTTTATTTGTATAAGTATGTGGATAATGTGATATTGCTAGTGTTGCAGTCAAGACCACACTAAGAATGGCCAAGTCTGGACTAAGACCAAGCAACAGTTGTAAAATGTAATCAGTAACAGTTTATTAAAACTGGTCTTAAATGGACATTCACCCTTTTACAAGACCCCGATGACTTCACAAGTATGTAAAATGAAAAGTGCAAAAATAAAATAAAATAACACATCAATTAATTATTAAAAGTGTCAGGAATTAATGGAAATTGAAAAAATAAAAATAAATAATGATCAAAATATGTCAAAATTAATTTAAAAATATGTAAAAAGGTATACATTATTTCAGTATTTAAAGAATTATTTTATGCATCATGAATACATTTTATCTGTCAACCTCACCCCTCAAAGTCAGTAGGCGGGCTCTAACTCTTCATTGGTTACTCATATTTGACGAGATCACCATTAGCCCCGCCTACTGGCTGGGTGAGATAGACAGATACAGTTCAAGATGCACTGAGCACAGGACCATGAAATTATTATAATTTTT
The DNA here is from genome assembly GCA_020698575.1 of Bostrychus sinensis. Lineage (NCBI taxonomy): Eukaryota > Metazoa > Chordata > Actinopteri > Gobiiformes > Eleotridae > Bostrychus > Bostrychus sinensis. Next base: position 35,747,407 of record CM036240.1, read on the forward strand.
TTGAGTTGTGAAATCATTATGTTTTTACAAAAATTCTAAATATGTTTATAATTAATGACACATTTAATTAATTGTTATTATGTATTTATTTTCCAATTTTAATAAATTAATGACACATTTAATGAGTTGCTTGTGTTCATTGTTTTGCCCTAAATTAAGAACAAATAATGATATATTTTTTACATAAAACTATTTTTTTAATGATTGTAGCACATTTAATAATAGCACATATTATTTAAATATTTGTGTGTTTATTTCCAATTGTAAATAATTTATTACATGTTTAATACATAATTTATTTATGCATTTATTTCCAATTGTAATTTATTAATGGCACATTTAATTCATTATTTATTTATGTATTTAATTCCAATTGTAATTAATTAAGTACACATTTAATACATTTCTTACACTAATTTTTTTCCTTTAAATTGAGCACATGCTGGTCTCTTGTCAGGGCCTTGATTTAAAATATTACACTGAACACTGAGAAAAGATCAAGTACATTTCATTCTCATACAAAGCCATTTAAAGGGCTCTTCAGACTTGACCAAGACCAGTATCGGACTTGAGTACTACAGCACTAGCTCCCTATTGGTCCAAGGGTATGGCAGTGAAGTTTATAGTTTCAAAGGCATCTCTGGCTCAGTCTAAACGCTGGGTTTGTGTTGTGCATTACATTTCCATCTGCAGCAGTAGCAGTGCTCACTTCAACAGTCGCGGATCACAAATCGGGAGAGCTCTGAGCCAGTGTCGCGCCCACAGTCCGTACAGTAGAATTTATGACATCACAGATTACTCTTTAGCATGTGGCTAGGCTGTTAGCAACAGTCTCTGTCCTGTATTGCAGCTAATATGGCGCTTAAAAACAATCAACACACTACAAGTAACATTAAACCTCAGCGCTAAAGGGGCAGGGAGCAAGGCAACCAAACAAAAGACATTCAGTTTTGTTGTGCTACAAAAACAAGCTGCTTCTAAGGCCTTTCACCAAATACAGAAGCTAAAAAAATCCCGAGGCACTACTGATAAATACAGTATGTTCCTAGGAATTCCTACAAAAGTCACAGGCGGGTCTGGAATGATACGAGAATCACTACAACAGCGAATGGCTTGGTCACTACAGAGACCCAAAGGTAGTTATTGAAATGCAAAGAAAAAAAGGTAAAGTGGTCCAGGATGAAGATACAGCAGCGGCTGAAGAAGGCACGTTTCCACTGAACAGTATGGGACGGGTCAGGGCGGTATTTTCTGAGGGGTGTCCACTGTAGAGCTGACAGCCTTTGGTCACTTAGTCGATAATAAGCCAGTGAGGTTTTGGTTGACTAAATCTTTGTTGGTCGATTAGTTGCATGCACTCTTTGCATCAACACAGCTAGTATAATTTATCTATTTAATCTATTGATTTTTAAAAAATAAAAACTTAACTTTAGACAAAAACATATTTTACTACAACTTTTTAAAATATTTTTATTATGTTATTAATGAGACATTATACAGTGTGTAACACTCTGGTAAGCCTCCTCCCCATATCCCCTTGGTCGATTATGTCTGTACTGGGCATGTCTCTGATAGACTGCAGCCCTAGTCCATTGTCCAAAGGCGTAGGTGGCATCCCACATTATGAAAGTGTGATTTTATTTGTGCAAAATGGTCATTGTAAATTGTGTAATCATAGAAACAGTACACAATATTGTGGTTGATTATATTATTTTAGTATTTAAAGTAAATCGTAAAAGCTATTAATAAAGACTCAGAAATGTGTCCTGTAGCACACTGGACAAAATTGAAAGGCACTAACAGGAGATCAGTATTGTTGATTGTATGACTTTTTCTATGGACTGAAGCCTCTCCTAGCAACTATGGGCACCATCAACATCGGCCATGTTAACATTGTAGACCGGCCCAGGAAACATTCACAATATTCTTGCTTGGAGGCTCAGAGGAGAGCTAAGCACTCTGCCACCAGACAATTCTAACTCAAGCAAAAACGTGTATCAAAAAAGAACCACAACACGGAAACAGCAAAAAATATTGCACTTTGTCCACATTGTGTTAAACACAAGCAGAACTTTTAACATTCAACAGTAAGCCACTAGGTTAAGGTAGACTATATTGTCTCTGTAGGGAAATTTGACCCATCCTTCAATGCCGCTGTGGCAACCTGTCAGGAACAGTGGGCGACCGCGGTGAAGCCCGGGGAGACTTCTCCTAGGACCTAGAGCCTGGTCAGGAGCACCTAGCTGGAGGATTAGCGTACTGTGCATGTTTTAGGTTGATGAGGGAAACCAGAGCACCCAAAGGAAACCAGGAATCGAACCCAGGATCTTTTCTTTTCTGCATTATTCTGCATTACACCAATCATCGTGCCATCCCAGTCCAACCCATACTGTACCACTTGGTGGAAACGTGGCTACAACGCACCTATTTCACATAAAAGCCTGGACCAGAATGTAGTATATTCTACTGTATATGATTTGAAATAGGCTTGATACATTCATAAATCCATTCCTGGTCGTGTTATGAAGGTCTGTGTATTGTCCAAGCCGGGGCTGTTCCAGTGAAAGGCACTAAAGAGAGATTACTGCATCACCACTGTACACTACACCAGGTCTACTCCTACCACACCACGATCACCTGTGTGCGCATGTCCAAGTCTATGTCACATGACATTCATCCATGGACACGCATGGGGTCGGCTTTATCACAACTCAGCGCTACACCCGCCATTTATTTTTATTTATTCGCTGTGTCTAAAAGAAGTGGTAGTCGCCCAAAGGATTTCAAACTAAGCCCCTTCACCAATAAAAAAAAAACAAAAAAAAAAACAAAAAAAAAACAAACAAAACAAACAAACACAAAAATATGACATCAGTGACCCAACTTAGGATCATAGTACATTAATATTCATATCTGGGAGAAACAGTGGTAGTTATTGAAGCCCTGTTATCTACCTGTCCCAGAAAACTACAGAGAAATTGCTATAATAGAAGATTTTTCATGTTAGAAGTCTACGTTATCTAAATCTGATTATACTCACACTGAAAACAGAGTAAAGGCCACACAAATGAAAGGAAAGGTAGTTTTTTGTATACTGAGGCCATTTCATGGTCGTGAGATTTTATCTCTGTTTGGATTTGGTTAAAAAACAAAAAGATTTTAAAGATTTGTTGACAATCATAAACCCTTATAGTTCACATATATTTTCATATTCCTACACACATTCACTCGCACACGCACACGCAGCCCAGAGAGGGCCTCACAGTAACACAGCTCTGAGCTGGAGAGCCCAACAGTGAGATTTGCCTTGGTGTTCGACTGTGATTGGTCCAGGCAGTCACGTGACCCTCGCTGGCTTAGTTTGAGTTCAGCAGGTTGCTAAGGACTGCACAGAACACAGAAAACACAGGCAAATGTGTTAGGACAAATAAAAGCTTGGCGGCTCCATAATGCGTGTTTGTTATGTTGCGGGTCGTACCTTGGGGATCGGACTTTGCCTCTGCTGCGTCTGCTTTACGGGCTGCCTCTGGATCCGCTTCTGAAGAGAGGAGAGTGAGAAGAAAGGAATCAGAGAGAGGCCAAGAACACAGCAAAACAGGACTGAAAATGCTCTGACATGTCAGTCTGAATACAGAATTCCTTTTTCCAAATCATTAGCATTTCATTAGAACGCCATTTTAAGGCCACAGTTTGTAACAACATCTTTGTTATTTAAAATCAGTCAAGTTGTTGTTTGAATCAAACAACATCCAACATCCAGGTGAAATTCAGTAAAAAGGTTTAATAATAGGGACTTGGACGAAGACTTTATCCAAGGGACTTTGTCAAGTCTGAAGTCACTGGTCTGTGAGTTGGATAAAGGACAAAATCTCTTCTAAAGAGCAAACTTTGTCCAGATGGCCTTCTTGTTAAACCTTTTACTAAATAAGAAAAAGTACATACGTATTTCTAGCCTATGCTGTTCTGATGCTTAATATATACAAATGATTTCTTTATACTTGCTCAATATCATGTGTTGACTTTTAATTAGTCTAATTAAGGGCCAAATAAAATTAAACTAGGACATATGTAGGGCAAAACCAGGACTTCATTTAGAACAAGAGCATGTATGTGTTATGGAAAATTTCCTAATTTCAATGTTATGCAGGACAAATAGTAACAAATGTGGCAGGCAACAATAGTTTGACATTGTATGCTCAGACTTAATTCATCAGTCACCACAAATCCTACTTTTATAATTTAACCTTAGCAAATGGTACTGACACTCAGATTTGGGTTATATCAATTTAGACTAATCTTTAATAAATATATAAACAACAATCATTTGTTATTGATGCCCAAAAACATCTAAATGTATGTTTTTATTTTGCTCATAGAACTGAACGGGATAGAAGGTTAATCACAGTACCAGGCTGCGTGCGTAACTTTTCTAATAACGTCATTCTTGGAAGGGTCTATATAAACAAAACAATGTGTTCCTTGAGTATCAACAGAACACTGTGACTCCAACATAACCCACAGTAATAATATGAACTAACATGAGTTACTAAGTTTACTAACCAGAACCAGTTTAGATGTAAAAGGAAACTAAGCATTTGTATTTTATTTGAGAAAAAAATGTGTAAATACCTAATAGTATATTACATATAGTTTACAATAAGTGAAAAACCTAAAAGAAATATCCAGGCCAGTGGTTCTCAAACTTTTCAGCACCTCAGTACCACCTTAGAAAATATTTGGCTTTCAAAATACCCTCTTTAAAGGACTAAAATGGGCCTAAATCAGGACTATCCTGGACTAAACCAGGACTTAATCTAACAAAACACTCATATGTCCCAGTTTCCAACAAACCATGTCCCAGTTGTCACTATTTTTGTCACTAAAATTGTTTACAATGTCATTATTTGTATTAACAAATTCAAAACTTAAACCCTAGGGTCATGTACATTGAATTGCAGGACAGAAAATCGTATGGATTTCGGAAGCTTTGTGTCACTTGGTGTAAGTTCAAATTTACTGTGATAAATGAAAAAAATGGGTCCCAGTTTTTGGGTCTAAAAATCTGGTCCCTATACAAGCCTAACAGGACAAAAACAGCAATGAAAAGACAACTAAATCTGAATCAAACTTGAACTAACACAGGTTTTTTATCTGTTTAATGGTTTCATCTTAAAGTATTAGGTGTTAGCATTTGGTGGCATTAAAACGGTCAAGATTTACTTTTTAGTAAAATGATAGCAGGAAATGAAGTTATGCAGTTATGTTGGTGGGATGGATACATAAAAAGGGAACAAAATTATGTTTCAAGGAACAAGTGCTTCATACTGTAGATTAGTTACTGCTATTAACTTCTATACTGGCCTATACTTGTCTTCTCTTTAGACCTACTTTTGTTTTAGTTTGACAGGATTTGTGTTGTGGTCTAAATATTACAGGTTATAGGGGCGTGTCCATCAATAATACTCCCATTTCAGCATTTCTCTATTTACTGTCAACACGAACAGAAGCCGCTCAGCTCTGCCAATCTGGGTCACAACAAGTTATGCATAGTAATATCACAGATATGTCAGTCTCTAGTTATGAATATATAAGCGAATTGGTGTCTGATAGCATCCACAGAAGAGAAAGTGTAATTGGCTGTGGTGTGTGTAGCCGCGAGCCTCTTCACTAGTAATGAACATGACAGAAAGTGAATGATGATAATTAGAGTTAGCAATTAAAGTTAGAAACATTAAAATTCGCACTATCCCCACAACATCCCTGTGGGCTGTTCCTGTCGTCTCTTTATAAAGTCTAGGCAGTGGAGCTGCTACGTATGCTAAATAGTGTTGAAGCATATGCTGTAATTGCAAGAACATTATGAAGTACAAGTTTTAGAGACAATAACTGTGAGAACAAGGACAAACAGTTAGAAGAATTAATATATAATAATTAATAACTCCTCTTCAGAATGTTTGGTATTCATATATAGTAAGGGTGCTCCGATCGATCGGCCGCCGATCATGATCGGCCGATCATGGCTAAAAATAGAGTGATCGGTGATCGGTAAAATGGGCCGATCAGAAGGGCCGATCAAATTACAATAAACACGCGAGGCTCTCACATTTACTGTCCTGCAACTCCGGTTTGATTAAACAGCAGTAGCGTTATTTTAGCAGTGTTTTTAAGTTAAGCCCTAGTTATAACGAACACAAACCTGCCCTGGAGGCGCTGCTTTGTGTCCCCGCTGTGTCCCCGCCTGCTCTTGGAGCGCACGGGACAGAACCGAGGCGCAGCAGTGCGTGTATTTGCAAACACCAACGTAAATAGAGCTACAGCTAACCCGCTAACAGTTACGTTAAAAGGATTAAGAAAGTTCAGTCTGCCTGTGTCTTGTTGCGCGGAGAAAACTGTGCGTTTTGTGGCTTAAACTCCACCAAATGGCTGCTAATGGAAAGAGAAAGTAAAAAGGCAGCCCATGAGGAGCACCTTTCATCGTTGTCTTCTCTGCTCTCTTTGACGTTTTCTTCATTCAGACGTTGTCAAAACTGGCAGCAGGAGCTGTCTGCTCTTTAGTCCACTGTGTTTCAACCTGGTTTGGCTGCGCGTTACGCGGACACAGGCGCTGCACCCCGGACTTGCATTAAAGGAACCAATTAAGAACAGCTGATTTTTACATCAGCGGAGCATTCAAACAAAGCCACAGACACTGGGCACACATTAAAGACCAATAATGCAACAAAACCTCTTCTTCTAAAACAAAAATAAGTAGAATTTTGTTGTTCTTTTATATTTACAAAGGCTACAGTATTTTTCAAATGGAACTAATAATAGCCTGCATACAATACATTACTACATTGAAGACCACGTGATCGGTATCGGCCATGATCGGTATCGGCCGATCACAGCAGAGGCTGATCGGTGATCGGCCTCAAAAACCCTGATCGGAGCACCCTTAATATATAGTAATCATGTGCCATTTTGATGGTTCACTTTACTTTCCAGTTGTCAAACAGAACTCGTCCAAAGAAATTAACCTTGTCTGACAATGGTAAAGATATAGTGCCCAAACCTGATCTCAAAATAGGAATCTTCTAGTTCAGGGGTAATAGAATAATAATGGATTGGATTTATATTGAGCTTTACAAGCTTGTCAAGGTTCTCAAAGCGCCTTACAATTTGGTCCATTATTCATTTACTCCTCAGTCACACTCGGTGGTGGTGAGCTACTTCTGTAGCCACAGTTGCCCTGGGGCAGACTGACGGAAGCGTGGCTGCCATTCTGTGCCAATGGCCCCTCCGACCACCACCAAACACAGCCACACTGACACATTCATACATAAGGTGGGTGAAGTGTCTTGCCCAAGCAATGACAGTATGGCGAGGCTTGAACCGCCAACCTTTGGGTTAGTGGGCTACCAATTGAGCTACTGCAGCCCACACCTTTATTTGTATAGCTTATTTTACCAACACAAAGTCTCTAAAGTGCTTCACAGAAAACAAATAATAATATAAAAAATAAATAAATAAAAGCAAACACACAAAACAAAGTAACATAAAACAGTGTAAATAAATAATTAAAAGTAAAAGACAATAATTTAAAAAAATAAAACACAATAAAAACAATAAAAGACAGAGGACCACACAATTCTCATGCTGGGTTAAAAGGCAGTGAGTAAGTGTGTTTTTAAACAAGACCTAAAAAGATCAACAACTGTGGGGGCAGTTTTGACCCTGGGGAGGGCAGCGCTTGCCACAGTTTGGGACCGACCACAGAGAAGACTCTCTGGCTTTTAAGCCTTGTCTTCAGCACAACAAGCTAGAGCTGGTCCTCAGACCTCAGTGACCACGCAGGTATGTAAAGTATAATGAGGTCAGAAATGTACACTGGGGCCAGTCCATGCAAAGCTTTAAAAACAAAATATAAAATCTTAAAATCAACTCTAAAATGGGAATGGGAAGGCAATGAAGGTTAGATAAAATGGGTGTTATGTGTTCCTTGGTCTTAGATTTTGTGAAATCAATTTTTAAATAAATGCGTTTATATGTTTTTTCCTCTTCATGATGCATTTTTTGACAGATGCGACTTGTACTCCGAAGCGACTTATACTTTGGAAAATACGGTAAATGTAGTGTGTGTTCCAGGTCCACACCAAGAACTAGTCATTACTTCCTTCACCCATTACTGACTTTGGAATTTCGATAAACTTGCTAACAGACAAACCAACCAAGAAAGCAACCAAAAGGTAGAAGGTAGACTTCAGGTAGTCTTCTACAGACCATATAATCAAGTCATAGGTTTGAAGTATGGGTGAACTTTTTAGGGAAAAGTACCTCGGTTTTTGAAGCAGAGTTTCTTCTTCTGGTAGGTGAAGTATCCAGTGACTGCTCCCACCGCTGCCACACCGATCATGGTCAGGGTGGCTGCTAGAGCTCCAGAACCGGACTCTGAATGAGACACAAGAAACACAAACTACAGGTTAAAAAATATATATACAGTATATACACAATATATACATTGTTTAACCCTCGTGCCCCAATTTTAAAGCTCCTATTAAGTGACAAAAGTGTCCCAGTCCCAAAAAAATAAAGAATAAAAAATTAATATACATTTATATTTTTTCAACTTTTTTTGCATAAGTGTGCCCTGATCATAAATAACAAATATTTCATTAATTTAAGAATTTTAATTCTTTTTATGCCAATCCACTTTGCAGTGAAAATATTAAAAATATATATTTAATTTTTTTTTTTTTTTCAAATAAATTGAGATACTATTACATACATTGAAAAATGAAGTATTATATATTAGTAGTAGTAGTATATATTAGATTTGTGTTTAGAACATTAAAATGTGTGATAACACACACCTGAGCCAAATTTCATAGAAAAGGGAAGAACCACTGCAAAGTTATCAAAAAACATGTTTAAATAAAACTTGAAAAGGCCACTTTTGTCCTCATTAGGGCACGAGGGTTAATTACATTGTTCTGGTAAATCTGTATATTTAATTAAGGAGCAACCAGTTGCTACACTGATTGTGAAAAAGTACCTTTTGCACTGTATTTGTCTTTATTGTGCAGAGTATTAGTACTCAGCTTCATCTCTCAATGACTATCGATGTATATTTTTGTAACTGGACCAGCGATCTAGTAACACTTCTGTCTATGGGTTTTTGCTAATCTTGTCAATTTTTTTCATGTCCCTGTTCTGATCAATCAGCTTAAGTCTGTGCAACATGTGTATTTAAATTGAACAAGACCATCATTCAAGGTCCAGCTTTAGAAAAAGCCATGGTGCCTTGTTTAAAAAAGGTTTCGATGGCAGTTAACTACTTCCAAATAACTACACACACAAACCAAACCAAACATAACGTGTGTGTACTTTTCTCTGAATAGAGGAACACTGTTTAATCACCTGGATATGGGAATGTCCAAGCCAATCAGCTCACAATCACTTTTATTGGCTCTTGCTCCAAGTAAATGTCTTCATATGTACATAATTCAAGCAATTAATGAACTTTAATTTCACTTTAAAGGATCTATATTATGCTATTTCTAGACTTTCTGAAATAGTTTTGGACACCTTTGCATTAGCATTTCATGTTTTATAACTTATAACAATGTATATTTTGAAAACCTCTTCTTATGGGGAGCTGTTACTTTGACTTTGCAGAGAACGCTTGGATTAGGTGTCTGATGCCCCCTGCTGACAACCGTGTGGAAATGACAGTATAAAACGGTTAATTAGCATGGCTATTAGTATTATGATGCCAACAGATTGACAAATGAGCCGACTGCTTCGTAGTGACGGCAGCTTAAGCACTTGTGGGCTTTAGAAATGCACAGAATCATGAGACCAAGCGTTTTTGGCTCTTGAGAATGGGACTGCCTCAGCATACAGGATTATTCAAACATGTGTGAATGAAACACTCCAGGTATGTTTTTGAGGTGGAAACAATATTATAACATGGTTAAAAGCTAAAAAAAAGTTTATCTTGCAGAATAGGGGACCTTTAAGAATAATATTTTGTGGAGGTAAAATTGATCGAATAAACTTTTATCATACAATAAATAGAAACAAGTTGCAGTGCAGTTTCTTTCTTTGGTTTTATAAATGTTATGTGCCATCCTCGCTCAGAGTGTGTAATGTTGAATGTGAAGAATGCTGTCATTTCCTGGCTGAATTATGAATGGTGCATTATGTATCTGTGACAGAAAGGCGGAAGTGGGAGGAGAGCAGCTTTTGTCTCTTTGCACCGTTGAACACTATCATTTACTGCAGCACGAATCCTTCTGCACCTGCCGGCCCGTTCCTATGACGACAACGCAGCCAATACCGCTCAAGGTGTGTCATAACATTTGTCAAATGCCACGCATATTTACATGCACACTCCAGGGCCTTCGTATTAAAACAGCACTGTGAAATGAAAACAACCTCTCTATATTAGTCTGACAGAACACTTAGTACTGAAGTCTCTTTGGATAAACTGCAATCCATCAAACTCACAAGTCAGTAAGTCTTTTAATGAGGCAACTAACCATAAACAAAGTTGTATATTTTGCAGAGACAAATTAAAAATATAATTAAAGTCACAACATGTAATGTATATTGTTAGATGTAAAGGTAAAAAGCTGGGAAGCTATGAATTGTGCTATACAAATAAACTTGCCTTGCCAACATTGTGACAAATCTCTAATGCAGATTTGAAGAACAGAACATTTGGAAATAACTTCAAACAATAAAAAACAACAATGTAACTCCTGGTTTAAGTAAAATATTACAGTTTGTTATAGGCTGTCTGAATAAAAATGTAAATATTAAATTCATTCTCTATGCAATCAACCAGTTTGTTTTGGTGATCGGATCATGTCCATTCTAGTAATGGGATAAGTATCAATGTTAATAAATGTGAATTAAAAGCACATGCATCACATCTAGATGTTTTAGGGTAACTTATTCCAGTGTTTTGGGCCCAAATGCTCCCACCAGGCAACATATTGGACTGGTCCATGCATGTCTTATAACAGGAAGAGCTGTCAGTTAGCTGTTTTGAGTTTGAGTGGCCTGTTTCCGTGAGCCGTCGAGTGACACACTGGTACAGCTTATACATATATGTTTACAAGGGACTTCTAGGTCTGCTCCCTCCATACCTGAGTGTGCATCTTCAGCAGAAGTCTGATGGACCTTAAGCACTACACTCTCAGGACTTCTACACATTGACCGTCCCCAGTGTCAGAACAGAGAGTGGAAAAATGTCTTTTCATTATCATGCTCCTCCTACAAAGTGGAACTGTTTACATAGTCTCTTTGCATCACTTTGACTCTATTTTGGAGGACCAGGAGAACCAATCACTGAATCTACATGTGCCGTTTGAGAAATTGAATCACTTTATCCATAACTTCTATTCTCTTTGTTTCTTTTATTATATTTTGTCTGGTTGTGTGGTTACGCCTCTTCGCCAGGACTCTGGAGATATGTGAATCTCAATGGAACTTTCCTGATTAAAGAAACATCAGTGGTCTCAAGCCAGTGTGGGTTTTACAATTAAACTTTAACATTTGTATTAAGCTATGGCTTTTTTATAAATAGTATCATGATATAGCATGCAGTTTGCACGTGTCATCCTTCCCAGCAGCACCATTCATAGCAGCGTTCATCCAGAAATGTTAAGAATGTTGCTCTGCAGAATGACGACTGAGAAATCATGCAGATTCTGATTAGACAGTCACACAAATAGAGTTTAAATGAATCAATAGAAAAAAATAAAAAAGATCTATGTCTATTTGGGCTGTTTGCACTGACATAAACCAATCTGCACTAACTAGACCAAATCTGAACCAGATTTGATAACAGTGTAAATTCAGCAACCACTTACTAATACTTATCACTATTTCTCCAGTTTATAAAGGCTGTTATGAAACTTTGCTGCTCAAAAATAAAAGTGCCCCTTTGTTTGTTCCCGTTGTCATGTGATTGAGTGTTTGTGAAACGTGTGAGTCAACAGTGAAAAAAGTGCGAGCTGGAAAAAAAACAAAACAAAACAAAACAAAAAAAACGGTAATGAGTCATAGAACGGACATTAGACATAACTCAGATAATAAAACAGCGTGAGTCAGTCAAATTATGTACTTTTAAAACACTGTGAGTCACTGGAGGAAGTTATAGGTAGGACGTGCTTTTACATGAACGAATTTGACAAAAACATCTATTTATCATGAAACATACCTGTCCCTCCCCCTCCTCAAATCAAGTGTTCAAATGTTTGATTCCTGACTTATCGAAACTCATCTGTCAGCGGAGAGATGGAGTGGATGTGTAATGATACAGGGGACACGTGTTCTATGCAGGGTACATTGTGTAGTATGTTGTTTATTCTACACAGGCTTGGCATGTTCTAGCCCTGGTATCTATAGGGTTTGGGAGTTCAAAGTGTGGAAAGAAGAAGCAGAAGCCGCTGTTAGAGAACGCCTCGGGGCCCTTCAGAGTGTCACAGAACAATTCAAAGAGAAAAACAGAAAATGGGCCTTACCTTTCTTCTCGGTAGAATCATCTGTGCAAAAAAGAGAAGAACAAAGAAGCACAGTTAGGAGACGGTTGAGCGACACCAAAACACACATGATGGAGTGAAAGTTATGGGTTCACATCGAGAAATGAGGAGAAACACGTCAGGACATGAAGCACTTTATCATCATTACTGCAGTGGAGAGAGGGGTTAGGACATTTAATAAAAGACATTTAGACCACAAGACATGTACTTTGCAGGCTAGCTTTAATATAGAGACGTGGTTTCAGGGAAGCAATAATGTGTGTAACAATGTATTTCTATAATAGACAGACTATATTTTGATTAGTGGGAAATACAATGCACTTCAATACACAGCTTTCCCTAAGGCCTATGTTTTTTCTACCTTCCCCAACTGACTCAGCTGGAGCAAGATCACATACAGTAGGGATACCTTTTTCTACATAAATTTTTCATTTATCGAGTCATTTCGCATTACTCAGGGTTTCTGCAGGTATTTAAAGACCTTTTTAAGACCATTGTTCAAGAAAATTAAGGCCACCATGTCGACCATTTTCGACAGTGAGTGCCACAGCTAGTGAATGCAGGTAGTTGCATTATATGAGTGTAACATATTTAAGACCTGTTTGAACATACTTAAGACCAAATACTCTACATCTCCACAAATGTATTTATTTATTTATTTATTAAAGATTCTGTGCAAACCCTGATAACCAATCTTTATAGGCACATTAAACATACCAATTGTGGTTTATTTTTCTCCTCTGGTCATTACCTTCCTCACATCTGTGTAGAGGCCAAAAGATCTTTTTAGACCTCAAAAGACATGTTCTCAAAGGCGTCCCTTGTATTGGTTTAGTTAATTTCAGTGTTTTCTGAACGTCCCATCACATTTAAAACGTTTATTGTTTAAAACGTATATTGTAAAATGAATCTCGACTAAAATATATATATACTGTATCCTGCAACTAACGATTATTTTGAAAATCGATTATTCTGTTGATTATATTTTTGGTAACCAATTAATAATTGTATAGTGAAGCTTGAGTGAATGTGTCATTTTTTTTTTTACAGCTACAAAAGCTACAAAAGCGCCACTTGAGGACATTTTTTTCATCAAAAACACGAAATGTACATTCTCATTTATGTTTTTTTATTTGCTGTGCTTTCTTGATAATAAAACCTCAATCAGCACATTGTATGTTTCAAAATCTACATATACTACAGTTAGCGATTAATCGATTACTAAATTAGATGATGATTATTTTAATAATCAGTTATAATCAATTAATTCACTTAGTAGTTGCAGCCCTATAATATCCCTTATTAAACTGCAACATTAGTCAGAAAAATTGCAATCAAACATTTTTTCAGTGTCGTTCAACCCTACTGTGATCCTAACAATATGAAATTAATAGAACCATAGATGTGGTGGACTGTAGGGCTGAAGGATTTGAAAAAATATCTAATTTTTCTGACAGATATTGTGGTTGCAATATATTTTTTAAAATCAATGTACAGTTCACACTTTACATTTTACGCATGGGAAGAATAATTGACACTTGGGAGAAGACTAAAATAGAAGGAATCACATGTCTTCAGATCATGTTCGTTGTGGTCTCAAATACAGCTGTAGCACAGTTTATACAGATTAAGACCCTACGGAGACAGGATGTTTTGTTCTCTGCAAAGGGCATTAAATCAGATGAATAATTGCAGCCTTTGCGATTTGCTAATTGCAACATTTAAAATTGCGATTTCAATTTGATTTCGATTCATTGTGCAGCCCTGGTGGACTGTGACATCTCTAATCAGTAGATAATACCTACTCTAACCACACTTCAGCAGACTGTATTCATATCCATATGCAGTAACTCAGGCAGAACATTAGAGCTTCACATTATCAGATCTCACTCCACTCCACCCGTGTCTGTCTCTGCCTCGTTACTCATCAAAGTGATCCTAAAGCAAACAAAATGATCTCCTCTCAGTGTAAACTCACGTCACGTTCGACCTGAGCTTGTCCGGACTCGACAAATCCGCTAATGACAGAGGCCTTTCGCTGCATCATAATCATTATACACTCTACTGTGGGGAAACTGACTGTGGCTGATCAGTTATTGTTTCTGACTTATTCCCTTGTACTTTTCCTAGAGCAAAATTCTGATAATTTTAACAACATCAGTAATAAGGTTTTAAAAGATCTAGATATCTAAGAGAAAAGATCTAGCCATTTTGGTAAGGGCATAACTTGCATCTATTTGAAAAGCATGTTTTGAATTCTGCAATAAGGATATGACCTCAGTACATTTGTATTTAGTCAGGAGTAAAGGTTTAAAAAATTTATATTAGGGCTAAACCTGGACTAAACCAAGGACTAAACTAAGTCTATACTAGTACTAAAAAGGTCTGAACATGCACTGAATGTAGGAATAAGTCCCTTTTGACCACTCCCTTTCTTTCAGGCATTGCCACAATGAATCCTTAACAGGAATACTATATTACTTTGGCATAGGTTTTTTTTATGCTGGGTGCCCGTCCTAACTTAACCCCCTCCATTTGTTAGGACTTAAGTCTATGGTCAGGACACATTAGAGGATTTTGTAAACAACTTCACAGTGCAGACTCAGACACAAAATCCTGTACAAATATGTGTGCTCAAACGCGATTTCAGAAAATAAACAAACAAGGAGGACTACCTGAATTGTCAGCTGACTGTTTGTAGAGCATAAGTGCGAAGAAAATCATGAATATACAGTATATCAGTCTTGGTATGTATTGAAGTGGAAGGTGCACTTTTTTCTGTCAGAGCTTTTGAATTTCGCAATGCAGACATTTTACCACCACTATAAACCACTATAAACTAACTGCACGCTATGTCCAGCGTGTGGGCTGTAGTTTTTTTGATAAAAGTTAGCTAAGAAGCTTCTGTGTTTTGCATGGGGTGCTGCTACCTCCTGCAGCACTGTCTTGAAGTTTGAAGCTACAAATGAGCTGATAACTGTGAGGAGAGAATTGAGGGGTATTTGAACATTTCAACTCCTCATTAGGCCAACATATTACTAATTTAATCCTTCATTTTGTGAAAACCAGTCTATTATGAATCTGACTTTGTTTATTTTCAGTTAAATTCAGTTTTAATTTAGGGGCAGTATGTCTGA
This sequence comes from Bostrychus sinensis, assembly GCA_020698575.1. Classification (NCBI taxonomy): domain Eukaryota; kingdom Metazoa; phylum Chordata; class Actinopteri; order Gobiiformes; family Eleotridae; genus Bostrychus; species Bostrychus sinensis. The sequence continues at coordinate 35,763,074 of CM036240.1, forward strand.
CTGTCTGAGGTTAACACATTTCTGATTTTGTTTTTTAGCCATAGGCTATTGCCATTATTTGTTAATGTTCCTTAGACCACATTCTTCATTCTGTACATATTTCAATTAAACTGTGAGCCTGTAAGATAGGGGCGATTTAATATTTGTGGTACAGATTTTTGGCAGGCGCCCCTAAATCTTCTGCTTGTGCCCCTAAAAATGTTCAGTCGCGCTACAGTGCCCCTGGGAAAAAAAGTTATTCTGGAGCCCTGTGTCATGAAAAAATAAGGACAAAACCCAGTGGAGATGGAGGAGCTATTTGATATATTTACAGTTTGAGATCAGGGAGGCTCCAACTCAACCAGTAGCAGTAAAATAATGTTTAATGTAATAATATTCAGGCCAAAACCCATCAAACTCAGGAAGTGGCAAATCCAACCCTAAAACCAGCTCAAAATCCTCCAGTGTGACAGGTTTTTGAGTCCAATCACAGAGCCGTACCCTTGACCTTCGAACTAACCATTTCACTAAATAACTAAATAACTAAATGAATGACCAAATCAGGTCTATAGGGTTTGTGAAAATACAACTTTAATATTGTGCGACCCGATGATACATATGCTCAAAACTTCAGTAAAATACCTGACTGCAGACAAGTGAAACAATGTAGTGCTGTGGCTCTTAACCAGCCCCTGTTAAACCTGTCACTTTAAAATGTGATATATGAGGAATGCTTTCACTGCCATACTCCTGTCACACAGCTCTTTACGATGGAGAGAGGAAGCCCTGGGGCACTCACAACCAGAGCCACCAGTGTCCACTGGCAACATGGTCAAAACAAGAAGAGGACTGGAGCTCTTGTTTGCATTTGTTTTTGCAATAGACTCTGCAAAAATGAACAGGATTAACCAGGTCCATCAATATTCTCCAGGCAATCAGAAGAACCAGGACAATGATGATGTTTGTGGAGTCTGTAGCATTAGATCATTAAAATAATCATGAATGTTTTTTAACCACTTTTTAAACAAACCTTTCTCCTTTATTTAGTGTTAGTTCACAGGGTTTGGTCTCGACCTGGTCTTGACTTGCTTTGGTCTCGGACTTGACCGGGTCTTGGTTCTTAAAAGCCTCTGTCTCGAGCCCTGAATGTCTTGGCCTTGTCTTGGTCTCGGTTAACTCTGGACTCGAAATTGTCTTGTTCTCAATTAGTACAGTCTTGACTCCAGCACTAGTGCTCAGAGGTCAGGGCAGTTCGTCCCGTTAAAGTTGGTCTACCACTAAAATAAATTTGGTAACATAATTATAAAGTCTGAAAAACTACACTGTGTTGCTTCAAAGCCGCACTGCATATAAGTGCAGCATACCGGTACTGAAATCATAATTTTCAATATTTGGCTAATGCTAATTCCTCAAAAGAAAATGTATTGTGGTCTGCTTATTTTATGGCATTGTTTTCTGCGTGTGCAGCCATTATGGTTACTATCTGTAAAATGGTCTATTAGCGGAACAAAAAAAAAATACCTGGGTATAATAGACCTGAGAGTAAAGTTTCATTTTAATGTTCTTACCATATTCATATATAAATCCAAATCTCCTGAGATTAGAAAGGTGTGTGTTGGCAAATTAAAAAAACACAAATGAATAGTGGTACTAACCTTCAGAAACAGCAGCGGCCCGGCCCCCTTGCTGAGGAGGGTGTTGTGGGTTGTTGTCTGGCGACAAGGCATCTGACAGGTCCAACTCTGAAGGTAAAATATATTATGATAAATTGTCAGTACATAACTATGCATGTAGGTATCAGTATACTACAAAGAATAACACTCAAGTTGGTATCCAGCCCTAGTGAATAGACAATACCCCGCAGAGCTGTCCTCTGTAGCCGCTCCAAGGGTGTGACCGCATCATGCAAAGTACATTCAAGGATAACATCTGATAGAACAAAGTCTGCTCCTCAATATATTTATGTGAAAAGTACCCTAGTGGCTTATACAAGATCTGTGAGTCACAGGCTAGGCAGGACACAGGGACACTGAAGTATCTGAAAACTGATAACACTTTAATGGCACAGTAATACAATTTCATTCATTTCATTAAATCAGATGGGACAGTGGTTCTCAAACTGTGGTACAGGTAACAGTGGTGGTACGCAGGCTGCGTCTGGTGGCACTCTGGAGTCTTTTGCAGCTCTGATTTGTTTAATTTCAAACCAACTTTTGTGCTGTTTTCCTGCTCTGGTTGGGGATTAATATGAAGTTTAGACTACTATTTAGTCCTGGTTTAGACCTGGGTTAGTCCTAGATTATTACCTTTTAGTCCAGTTTAGTCTAGGTTACGTCCGGTTTTAATCCTTGTTTAGTCTTGGTTTAGTTTTGGTTATGTGCTGGTTTAGACTTGGTTTAGTCCTGCTTATGACCAGTTTTAGTCTTTGTTTAGTCTTGGTTTAGGTTACATCCTGGTTTAGACCTGGTTTTTAGTTCTGGCTTTGGCCATAACTAAACCAGGACAAAACTGTTTATGTCCAGTTTTAGTCTTTGTTTAGTCTTGGTTTAGTCCTGGTTTAGACCTGGTTTTAGTCCTAGATTAGACCTGGTTTAGTTCTGGCTTTGGCTTGGTTTAGTGCTGTTTATGTCCAGTTTTAGACTTTGTTTAGTCCTGGTTTAGTCCCTGAAGTCCCTGTTTTGAGTGTCCAGAAACGTAGGTTTAAACAGTGGTGCTATTTTGCAGTTGCTATGGTTACAGGTGCGCAGTTCGTGTTTTGTCAGCCATGCTTTCAGGGCATTCAGCCACAACGTAATACCTGTCCTTATTTCTGTCCTATTTTTGAACATGGTCATTGTTGATACCGCTCCGAGTATTATTTTCCACATGTGAAAATTCTATTCTTCCATTTACCTTTGTATGCAGCCACTCCCTGCTTCACTTCAAGAATCATATCTCATTCACTCTATGTTGTTCCTTCCTCTGGCTGGCCCTGTACTTTCCCTCCGCAGTCCACTTGTCTGCTAAATGGCTTTTTTCCCCCACTCCTCTGCTTCTCTTTGTCCTCTTCTATCCATTTGTCAACACTCTCCCACCCTGAGCGCATGCCCCTTCGCTGGTTATGATGTGAAAAAAAAACAACAACTCTTAAGGCAGTAGTGCTCTCCACCGTGAAGCAGCGGACATAAATCTACCACTCTGCTGTGACAATCAGGAGCAGCAGGGGACAAAGAGCTTCGGGCTAAACCTGAACGTTAATAAAGCCGTTAAAAGACAATCGCGTGACTTTCCAATGCAGTGCCTGTGAACTCTGAACAAAGGGGCAAACTTCATTTTATAAAGTGAAGTCTCAGTGAAGTCATATGGGAGTCAAAGCAGGCAGCCATAATTCTAATCTTTAAAACACAAAGGCCAAAATCACACCATAGTGAATAATGTTTTTCATAGGAAACCTCACATCTGTCTCCTATTGACTGGCTCATAAAAGAGGGAGTGGTGTGTGAACATATCTCATTAAAGGAGGACGCATAAATAACACGTGATGATGATTTCAGAGTTCACAGCTAAAATAATTTTTTTGTAGATGACAGAAAGATAATTGGAATGTGCTGTAATAATAAGACAATTTCCTGCTCAAATCTGAATACATTACAGTTCAACCTAGGATAAATTATATTATACTTTGCCCCTCACCTAATCAACTTCTATTTTTTTTTTGTAAAACTGAACAAATACTTCAGTGTGAAAAACAAGAACATGTGTAAATAAAATTTAGCAGAAACTGTGTCCTCGTAGAGGTACCCTGTTTCCTGTGTTGTGGCTAATGCTGCTACTAGCTCCCACAGTAGCTTAGGTACTGACTTTTGAAACTCTGCAGACACTAAAAACACTAATAATCACAAAGAATGAAGCTGTTTAAATTCTGTAATATCTTTGTTTAGTGGGTGGCAGCAAACTGGCAAAAACAAACAGTGCTTAACCTACTTACTTTGTTTATGTGCAGAGTAGCCATGTGTTTGCTTTTAGGGTCTCTAAACAAGTCTTTGTATGGTGTATAAATTAAAATAGACCTGGCCTTTAGAAGCAGTGAGGGTTAACGCTGTTATTTAGCATAAAAATATAGCTATGCAATATTCCCATAAAAAATTGTGATTTAAATAGTCTTTTCATTTGATTAAAATTGTTAATTGGCTGAAAATTAAAAAAAAAAAATTGATTTTTTTTTGCCTTGTCGCCCAGCCCAAATATGTAGTCATAAAATGTAAACAAAAATGTTAAGACAGTCCCTTTTGGCGACTCCCATTTACCTTCAGGGGTTGCCACAGTGACGAAATTTCTCATTTATCCTGGCTTGGGCTCTGCACAATTTGTGGCTGGCATTTTAGGCTACATGTCGTGGAACCAAACCATTGACATCCTTCACCAAAGGCAGGGTAAGGTTCAAACCAGTAACAGCTAGCCTCAAATATCCAAACTGACCTTCATGTCAAACGACTGCATGCGGGTTGCCTCAGCTGAAGCAAAAGCAGTTTGTTGTTGCAGCGTTGCAGTGTCATCTATGAGCTTTTGGTGCTCTTTTCATGTGTAGTAAAAGAGAGAAACAGCCCTGACTCAGTAGTTTCATGAAACACAGTACCTGCTGTTTCACTGTGTATTGTGTGATGGCGTTGAGCTAATGAGCTATTGTTTTTAGCATGACATAGCGCTGAGAGCAAGAAGTTTAAAGCTCTAATGTTATTTGTTAGAGTTTTGCAGGGAAGATTATGCTGTAATTTTTTTTTTTACCTAAAATGAAAAAAAGTTCACTATGTTGTGGCTGAAATGGTACTTGTGGATTCTTACCAGCATGGTCTCTTGAAATATCTTTTGACATTATCACCTCCTCCACAATGGAAGTCCCTTGGTCACTTGGCACTTCTGGGATCTCTGGCTCTGGTTCTGATTTGGACTCTGGTGTGCCCTTCAAAGTATAATAAATATATTTTTATACTTTTGAAATATGTATAATAAAAGAATATGAAAGTATAAAAACTACATAAACCCAACTTACAGAGGGTTCTTCTGCAGGTGGGTCTACAGAATCAGCTACTGCCACCGGACACAGAAAAACAGTCAGTTAGCAAAAGTGTTTTTTTTTACATACAGGGTGTTCTAATTACAGAAACACAAAATGGCTGAGGAGTTTTTGTCTCGGAGGAAGATGCTCCAGACTTATGCTTCTTACTTGAAAACAGTGACATAACAGCTTTGTTCTTAACAGTTATTGGCTGCCTGACACCTGCGAGCTGCTCAGCCAAGTGGTCCAATAATCACAAAATACACTGAGTTCAAGCTTCACACATTCATATTGTTATAATTTACTAGTTAGTTAGTTACTGGTGCTTTAGAGTTTATCAGCACTGCCCCAGAAAACCCCAAGATAAAAATTTGTAGTAAAAGTTGCAGTCCTGAACTGTAGCTTCCTCTGATGTGTACTGTCAGTGAGCAGCAAAAATACAAGACATCACTGTTTTCCCCAGGGAAGGTGTGGTACAAATTCTGCACATTTATCTATTCATACCTCTGAATAAAGAGTTCCTAAAGAGTTTAAAGACTATAAAGCAACCTGCATCTGTGTCATCTTCACAATTTAAAATAAAATGTATTTCCTGTTTTCTAGAATATGCAATGGACGTTTAATAAACCGCTGTCTGTAGCCTTTATTGGCCACTGTGCGAATATGGGCTGAATTAAAGTGCAACACATGTTAAATAACAGCACCAAGAAATAGTTACTGGGTGTAACTCCTGTTCTCAGAGTGTGTGTGGCTCCTGTATTACACTGCTGCTTAGTGTCCTATTAAAAGGTAATTACTACAATGAGTATTCAACACTTTTCTTTGTTAGTTTGCAATAATTAATGATGATCCATATGCTATCTTTCAGTTATAGGCTAAGCAATGTTTGTGCATTAAAATCAGTTGCGGCTCTTAACAGATTCAAATTTAGTATTTTTGTCAACAACTGACTCTTTGGAGCTAGGGTTAAGGTTGCAGACCCCTGGCCTAGGTCAACATGGCAGTCTAAGGGGGAAAAAAGTTGAGCACTATAATCTAATAATGGTCCATTTTGACACTATGGTAGGGGAAATTACATTATGTCGGGACACCACACTTAATGTCATTTTATTGGGAAAAATAAGTTATGAATAGCGTCATTCACCTTCTGTGTTTCCATCATCACCTCCCTCTGGGGCAGTGGGTGCCTTAGTGGCCTCCTCTGCTGGTGCTGGGGCTTCAGTGGCTTCTGTATCCATGGGGACTGCAGAAACAGCATCATCTTCTGCCTCTGGGTCTCCCGCTGCCACTGCCTCAGTGGGTTTTACAGCCTCAGCCTCGTCCTCGCCCTCAGTTTCCGCGTCCCCAACTGTGGGTGCGGCAACCTCCCCATCCTCATCAGCTGGTGCATCTCCCTCCACTGGAGTGTTAGCGTCCCCCTCAGTGGCTGTTGTTGGGTCTTCATCAGTGGTTGTATCTCCATCCCCACCCTCTGTATCTGTGTCCTGGTCGGCAGTGGGCTCTGTGTCTTCTGCAGGAGCTGCAGCATCGGTGTCTTCTTCAGCAGCAGCATCAGTGTCTTCTTCAGCAGCAGCATCAGTGTCTTCTTCAGCTGCAGCATCAGTGTCTTCTTCAGCTGCAGCATCCGTGTCTTCTTCAGCTGCAGCATCCGTGTCTTCTTCAGCTGCAGCATCCGTGTCTTCTTCAGCTGCAGCATCCGTGTCTTCTTCAGCAGCAGCATCAGTGTCTTCTTCAGCAGCAGCATCAGTGTCTTCTTCAGCAGCAGCATCGGTGTCCCCACCATCAGTGACCTCTGTATCTGCTGCTGTGTCCTCTTCAGCAGGAGACTCAGTGTCTGCTGCTTCTGTTGCTCCATCCAATTCGGGAGCTGCTGTATCATCTGCTACCTCCTCCTGTAACCAAAAAATAATTTCACTTTCAGTAAACCTAACAGGGGATATGGACATTCAACACAGACCCAAGACAGAAGGCAGGGCTCACCTCTGTAGCAGCATCTGAGTCTGTATTTCCAGTATCGTCCACTGTCTCCTCCAGAGATGGATCATCTATGCAAAATAGAAATAGCACACTTCATTTAGGTTCTGGTTTCAACTAAATGTCAATCAAGCAGGTCATTCCACCCAGCAAACATATAGAACTACATCATGCTCCATAATAGATCATTTACACTTTCATAGCCAAAATAATGATGTATTTAGAATTTAGAGTCATTTGCTCCTAGTCTAGAATTGTGTAATCTTGGTTTAGTTCCAAACTGAGTCCTTGTTTAGATCTGGTTTAGTTGGTTCAGTTTTTGTTAAGGGCTTTTTGAAATAATTTTGGACACCTATGAATTAGTATTCCACTTTTTAAAACTTTAAAAAGGAAGTATTTCGCACATCTGGAGACAGAGTGCGTAAATTATATATATATATATATATATATATATATATATATATATATATATATATATATATATATATATATATATAATTTTTTTTATATAGTCTGCTCTATTAACTCTGTCCTTCCCTAATACATAGATTAATTTACATAATACAATAATAATTTACCACTGCTAGCACTATTTACTATTTTATAGCGTCATTGTCTTACTTTTCTTTGTCTTGTCATACAGTATACGGTACAGCACTCAATAATAATAAAAAACTCAGTGGAAGCATTCAATAATCAAAAGTTGTCTAATATCCACTGGTGGAATAAATTACTAAAGTAATTTATTACTAAAGTAATTTATTTGGAAAAAAAAAAGGTCTTTGTCCTGTGGTGTAGAGGGTAGTGCACTTGACTTTCAGTCAGAAGGTTCTGGTTTACTCGCTCAAGAAGAAGAATTTGCAAAACATTCTTCTAGTTAAGTAAATTCTACACTTAATATGTTTTTACTTTTATGCAAGTAAAACTTGACAAGTACTTTTACTTCTACTACTACTACTCCCTGATTAATATTATTTTTGAAGTAGTAAAAATAACCAATAGTTTTAAATAACCATTTCAGGGAGACACATACAAAAATAATAAATGGATCAGGAGTCACTGACACAAATCTAGTCCTATTAGAATCTACTGTCTGAATTTACTTCATGTACATCAAATGTGGACACAGACAATTAGATGGCTCTAAGAAACTGCATTAGTGTGAACACAGCCAATCACTCCCAATCTCCTCCCTGTGTTCTGATCTAAAGCAGTAAAGCTGTTTGTTTGAAGTGCTCTGAAGTTGTTGCGGATTAAACACATTCTCATACATGAGCTACAGCTGGCCCCGCCTGCCCCTGATTGGTTCCTGATGTTACCGCGGCAGCCGCAATCGTACGACAGGCTGATCAATCAGCGCTGACCTGCCATGGCGTCATGTGACAGTGACGACCTCGGCAGCTCCACACTAATGAGAAAAGCCCAGCCTTTTGTCATTTAGTGCGCGGTACATATGTGGCTGTGTGGATTTGAGGTGGTACTGTGAGATTCCTCCAGAGCATGTGAGGAGCTGAGTAAGCACGCCGGACTTGGACCTCAGCAGGGCCCTCCTCAAATACTGTTTATCTTTGTAACTTTGAATGTATATCGCCTGAAGTTGATTCAGATGATTCTGTGACACGAAACAGGGAGAGTAATCCATCTCTCAAAGACACGTTTAGCCAGTGCATTATGTAACTCTCATGAGATTACATCATACAAACACAACATAACAGATGCATGGTACTAAAGTGGTTCCAGAGCTGCAAAGCAAATAGGTATTATTATTATTATAGCTGCACGATATTTCACAAACAAGCTGTGATCAAAATATCAACATGGAAAATGACTATAAGGTATCACATGAGTACAGCATGTATGTTGTAGTAAAACTTCTACAGTTTTTTTTTTTTTATTTGTTTGTTTGTTTGTTTGGATCCCCATTAGCTGTGCCCTAGAGCCAACTATTCTTCCTGGGGTCCAGTTAGAGGTGGGTGATAAAACAAAACCAAAAAAAATTTATTTTGACTATTTTGCAACTTACGAGTCTCCCACATCCATTGAAATTATTGAATTATTTAGAGTGTTGCTAAGACTAATAGGCTAAGCTGTGTGTTTACTGAGCCACACTGAGTCATTTGCATGAGTTCTTTGGCAGCTTTTATAATGGATGCCCTTCCTGACACCACTCGGAGGAAAACTGAGCCCTGACCTGGCTAATTTAAAAAAAGTTAAAAGTTTACCAAGTCATCGACAAAACACTGCATAAAATAGGATTAAAAGTTGCTGATCATATAGGGGTGACAAAGCATTAAACTTTTAATTATGTATGTTAAATCTGATTTGGTAGCTATGGTAAATGCTAACTTTCTAAAAATTTCAGTCTATGAATGGTAGGGCCATGTACGTATTGGCATGAATTTGGCGATACAATATGTGCCATGATACACACATCAAGATACAATATAATATATTAATATATCATATGCTGTAACATGATTTTCTGAGATTTTATTTTACAATATGATGATTTGTCAATGTGAGGAAAATTTTAGTCTTGTCTAGTTGAAGACTCTGGATGTCTGAGGCAGGAAAAGTTTATTTACCATCAGTATGGGTGCTGTTTCAGCTGTGCGGGGGACATGATACACATATGCACACACACACACACACACACACACACACACACACACACACACACACACACACACACACACACATATATATATAATGTTGATAGAGCAGCATGGATTGATACAGTATTGCCAAATAAGATGGCTATTGCGACATACTGGTATTTTCTTACATCCCTAACAAACAGTGATACCATAATATGATGATAGTACATAAACACAACAAATTTCTGTTTGGGAAATATAGTCAAGAACAACATGAATGTAGCATAACCAAATAAGTACATTTGAATTTGAGTTGTATGCAGTTACACTCAAGCTCCTTTAGAGGGAGCAAATCCTGAAAAACTAGTTGTTAAAGAATATGTTCAGTAGAGGGTGAAGAATGTTGCTAATATCTATATGATCTCAAGTAAATTGACTAACTTTAAACATAACACTTGGCAGGACAATGCTGCATAGTTTCATAAACTTTAATAATCAGCTCACAGGCCTGCCTTTGTAGACTCTCTTTACTGCCAAACAAGTTTCCAAAGAAAGACGCTCTCTTAGCCAGGCGAGATGGTATCAGCTCTGTAGCCCTGGGGCAATGCGGCGTGATCACGTCTGAAGCCTTTCCATCGCACCATAAATTTTCTGGCAGGATGCAGTGCTGGTGGCACATGGGCTCACTTTGCATGCACATGGAGAATGGACACACCCGGATATACATGTAGGTGCACTCACAAAGGGACGGGGAAGGTATAGACCACACAGGATTGACAGAAAAAAGTGTACACATGAAGTCCCATTTGAACATTTGGCAACATGTGCTTTCTGATTGGTTAGACACTCTTAACACAACAAGTGGTCGCCAACATATAACAAAAAAGATTTAAAATGTTAGGGGTGTGCAATATTGACAAAATATATTATCTTGATATTCTCTGAGATTTAGCACATAACAATAATCAAACAATATTAGGGCTGCAACAACTACTAAAATTAACTGATTATAACCAATTATTGAAATAATCATCAACTAATTTAGTAATCAATTAGTCTGGGGTATTCATAGACTCATGTCATGTCATGTGCTGAGAAAGTTTTTTTTTTTTATTTTAACTAGAAAAACCAGTACAGTAAAGGCACAAAAACTGCAAAAGAAATGTAAAAAAAGCTGACAGCCTCTGGTTGCTTAGTCGATTAATCAGTCAGTGAGGTCTTCAGCTAACATTTTATTGGTTGTTAAGTTGCATGAACTCTTTGCATCAAAAAAACTAGTCTAATTTATTACTGGATAACTTTTATTTTTCACTTTATTTAAGATAACATAGATGATTTTTAGATGAAAATATATTTTACAGCCATCTTTTCTAAATGTTTTATCACCTAATTAATGTGAAGTTATTTGTTTGTGTAAGACTCTGGTAAGTCCCCCACATATCCTTTGTTCAATTTTGGTCGAATAATCGCTGTACTGGGCATCACTTTGGTTGACTAACAATTTCTTTGGTCAGCTACAGCCCTAGCTTTGTCTAGGTTAAATTTAGTAGAAAAGTAAAAGTAAAGAAAACAAACAAACAAACAAAAAACCTTACTATCCAATTAATAATCTATTAAACACAAATATAATGGACAAATTACTCCACTATCAAAATAATTGTTAGCTGCAGTCAACCCTAGATGATATTATGCATAATGCCATGTTTGTATGTGTGTTGTATTGAAGTCTTCTTACATTCATTAACAAAAGGCTCTGTCAAATTGTGACGCAATTCACAACAGAGCTGGACAATATATCGCAATATCAGCAAGCGCTATATCCATATTGCATGAAAATAAATGTATTGTGACAGAGAATTACACTGTCCTATCAGAGCCTCCAATAAAAATAAGAATATTTTAAAATGTCCAAATTTAGTCGTGATTCCCTTAATGTAGTCCTTGTTTTAGTCCTGGTTTAGTCTTTGATAAGTTGTGATTCTGACAGTTTTCACTACAGAGGCTTAATTTCTTCCTTAATTTAACTGATCTTACTATGTCAAAATATCAGCAACCGCATTGTTATACTATATACATCCAATTACAATATTACTAGTTACTTTTTAGTTATCCTGTGTGATCTAAACATAACAGTCTGTTTAGTTCTGTTTTCCCTGTGAATGTCAGCATAACGTCCAACATTATTAACTGATGACTGATTTGTGAATCTAACAACAATAACAGTTTGATCCGACAGCACCAGGATGTAGTTTTATTGTTTTGGATGTTTTTATGCGTAGGTGTTGCAGCCTTATCTCCTCCACTTTCTAACAGATAGTCTGACATTCTTCAGAACTGAGGCAGAACTCCGATTTGATTGCATATCATGACATGTTTGGACTTTTTACACCGGATTATCTAAAACTTTGATAGCTGTGACGTCAAGCTGCTCGCTGCCCACGTGTTCCTGGGACATAGTGTCCAGGACTTGTTCAGGCCATTGCTATGATAATGATGCTAATAGCCAATAAGGAGAATCACATAAAGTGCCTTAAGTAACTCTTTAAGCCCAAAAAAAACAATCTAGGTATTATTATTACTCTAGTATGACAATGGTGACTAAAAAATGACAATATTTGAACTAAATTATACATAGGAGCTAAAAAATAATGAAGATAAAAGATGTCACCATATGCTGAAACATGATTGGACATCATAAATATGCCACCACAACATAATAAAAATGACGGCCATACAGAGAAAGACTGGACGAAGCATTGCCTCCTGCCGTGTCACCAGTTCTACCAACAATAGAGAACGGGATCATGATGTCACATCAGCGGTCACACAAGATATTTTCAACAGCAAAACAATGGAGCAATTTAAGATGTAAATTACTCAATACTTAGCGTTAACTGTTGACCAAGAGTAACAAAGCAGTTAAAAGAGCTGTTTCAAGGCATATTTGTATACTCTTTTATGTTGCTGTTTCTAATGCAACTCTATGACATTTCTCTGTCTGTGACCACCAACATGGCAGATTCAGCACTCAACGGTTGTTTTATGACGTAGGTTTCTGATCTCTATTGCTGTGAAAAATCAGGGGTGGCCGAGAAGAAGGTGACAGAAAAGTGTCCAACGTCCAAAATGGTGGAAAAATGTATTGGTTTTCTTATTTTCATATGTTGATTTTTTTTTTTACTATAAATAAATACATAAGCATCAAGTATACCTCAAGCGCAGTGTCACTTAAACTCAGAGAGAAACATTATTAGCTTTCTTAATTAGATGTCTTATTAGAAAAAAAAATTACACTAGCCTCCTAAAACTATCACAAATAACGCTGTTAAAATGTACCAAAAAAAACATTAAATTACCTCTGTTAAAATAAAAGTCACAAAGCATTTTCAACAGTGCTGGGCCTGAACATTTGGGGGGTTTGAGCAGGATAGATTTTGGGGCCAAGTCTCTCAGTCATTTTTGAGACCATTTAAATTTTAATATATAACATTTTAATTTCTTTGAAACACTGACTGACTATTTTCTGTGAAGATGAATGCTTTGAGACATTTAATTTGCAAACTTAGCAAGAGGAGGTCCAGTTAAAGAGGATGTAAAACACATTAATACATATAGCCCCCCACTTTCAAATAAACCCTCTCAAAAATGACTAGCAATAGCAGGCAAAATATTAGAACAATATTCATCAAATAGAGTTTACAAATTAATCAAATCAGCAATTAAAGCTGCACTATCTGATTTTGTGACAGTAAAAGTGATGTGTCTAAAAAAATGTTGAGTTTGAATGATACGCTCCCCTTTCCTAATTCCTCTCTTTTGCAACGCTCTATCACAGTCTCACACAAACCTGGAAGTAAGGAGCTAACACAACAACACAGCCGAGATCTGGAGTTTGCTTTTAATTCTTTAAAATAAAAAAATAAAAATACTGTGAATAAGCTATATATTTTTGAATAAAACAACAGCTCCTTCACATTATTCCTGATTCTAGTTCTGGATAGATAAAGGATGTATCGACCAATCAGAGCGCTCCTGTCCTATGAAAGCGTGTGATTGGTTAAACTGTTCCTTCCCTCGCTCTAAAACAAATACCCTTATAATACAGCCCACAGGTGAGCTCAAATTCTCATTTTTTCTCAGATGACTTCTGTTATGCTGTACTAATAACTAAATAATTATCGCTGCCAAAATACAAGGAAGAAGAAATCAGGTAATGCAGCTTAAACAGATAAACCTGGGGGCCCTCTATTGTCTGTGGGGCTCTATGCAGCTGCTTAGTTTGCCTATAGGAAAGGCCGGCCTGTATTTAATCTTCCATTTATGCTTAAAATTGTATTACATATTTAGGAATTAAAGATAGATAGTCTGATGGCATGATCTATTATTCTTTCATTTTGTGTACCTTTTCTCTTTATGTTTATGTTTTTCTTGTTGCTTTGTTACAGACTTAGGCAGGCCTTGACCTGACCTTAATAAGGTTAAAGTCTGACAAGGTCAGAAGGTCTACAGCCAACAGGCCCGAAAAAATGAGGTACAAGGTGAATGCTAACATATTATTGGCCACGGCTTGTCATCATGATCTGAACTTTGGCATATTTAGTTAAATCTTTGTTGTGCCACGGTATATCACTGTTGGTGGAGCATGCGGTGCATACATAGAGCTCTCTCTTTGTTCCTCCCTATTTTCCTGTCTGGTCTCTACTGCCCTGTCCAATTAATCCATAAAATTTTTTTTAAATGGATATTCTTATAACATTGTCATATTAGATTAGAAGATTAACCCATTTCCCTCAATTAAATAATAAGTCACGCACTGTACAAGACAAGATTAGACATTACAAAAAGCTTATTCAAGTAAGAATTTCCCAAAAAATGCTAATTTCTGCCTACATCTAAATGTGTGCCACCAATTACTTCATTATCTTTGCATTATGTCACTCCCTCATGCTAAAACATGTGACCATGACTAGGATTTTTCTTTTCCTTGCTGTATTCCTCTCAAAGCTCTGTACAGTCACCAACACACCCCTTGACATTTAATTTTAACCTACATTTTCCATTGTTTTCCTATGAGTAGTACCTATATTGTACTTTTCCAGTTTATCAGGATGCGTGGGAACCATGCCTATATGTTCAATTTGAAAACAAAAAAAACTTTCCGTCCTCTTGTCCCTCTATCTTTCCTTCCATAGTACATTGTGTTCCCATCTATCATTGTGCCACTTCCTGCTCTAACTACCTCAGTTACAGATACACCCTCCGCACATACACACACATGTCGAGTTACATGCAAACTTGTAAAACTGCCTTCTCTCTCTCCTGCTCCACCCCTCGCAAGCCGAAAACACAACCACATGTTCGCGCACAACACTTGTAACAGCCTTCCAACTAGTGTTTCTGGAGTTGATTTGTCAGGAGCTGTTCCAAGGACGTTTACGGGAGATGATGGGCCTGCTATGACTACAGTGAGGAGTCTAAATAGGAGCAGAATTGTGCAAAATTCAGGGCTAACATGACACTAATGAAGACTGTAGAATAAAGGCCTGTTCCCATTGAGGTGAATGGAAGGGTATCTCCTGTGTTTCCAATGTGGGGGAGTAGCCACTACGTAAACAGTGACATCATGCAAGTGCTGGACAGGCTGAAATTTAATATGAGATAGAAGAGCATGACAATGACCACTGACTTAAAGGGAAAAAAGGGAAAAAATCTTGTGTAGCAATAAGAAAGAGCAATAAACCATACAAGAACAAGATTTTCTGGCCTATCTAGACTATCAAATATAGCAAATATACAATATATTTACATCATTTGCCATTACTACTGATGTATTGAGGTGCATAAAGTAGCAATATTTATTGTATATTTATTATTTTGAAGGGGTGTGACGAGACACAAAACCTACAAGACACGGGATTGAGGTAATGAGAATGAGTTTACTACTGAAATATGTATTTTATTTAACTTAAAATTGTGAAATGCAAAACAGTTAAAGTCCATTTTTAAATCTTGTGTAATGAATGGTATTTACTATACCTATATACCAATATATACTATTATTTGAGTTATATGCAGTACGAAGTAGAACATACTGTATGTAGTACCAGATTTTGCCCCAAACTTAACTTGCTGGCTTCTTCCTGTAAAGTGATCAGGAGACTGATTTTCATACATTCTGATCTCATGACATTACCCTTGTCACAGCCCTATGATGAATGTGTTGTGGCTGCTGAAATATGTACATGTGTGTTAGGGTAGGTTTTTGCCTTTCTTCTGTGCACTGCAATTGATGCTACTGAACTTCTAAACAGATAAATAAAGTTATCTGAATCCCAAATCTTGAAACAAGAAGAAGAATAAGAAAAATATAATGACCCACTGTAGTCTAATTTTGTACCACATTGTGTACTAATTACTTTTTAATTACAGTCTATCTAAAATAAAACTGGCCTCATAAAGCGGAGGGTCCCTCTCGGCCCCCTGTGTTAATATGGAGAGAGAACCATGGATCAGACCTGAACTATGATACTATAGATGAGCTAATGAACTTTATTTAACAGTCCTAGACACATTTATTGCCTTTCTGTGCTGAGAGAGGATCTCTCCTTCAGTGTGGTCCCCATGGTTTCTTATTATTTTTCTTTCTTCTTTTTTTTTCCAGGGGTTTTTCCTTACTGAGAAGGAGGGTCTAAGAACAGGAGTGTCCTGGGTCTGTTTTGTGTAGTTATTGTTTGTGTTAATTGTGTGTTAAGTCTGATTGTGTGTTTATGTTTGATTAACTGTTTGTGAAGCCCTTTGAGGCGACTGTTGTTTAGATACTGGGCAATATAAATAAAACTAAACTGAATTGAAATTGAATATACTAGACCTTGTTTCCCGGTTTTGTTTACTATTGGTCTACACACTGACAGAACAGTGTCAGTTGGCATAAGTGACAAAAACGTTTTTGGCCTCGGGGTTATTTCCATAATTCCACTTCCCACACAGCAGGTGCACTTCTGTTTTTACACAGGTTAGCTTGTTTACACTTCATGGGATTATTTCTAACCAATAACCCTAATGCTTACTGTGCTCACTTAGACAATGTTTACCAGAAAACAGAACAGCTTGCCCCATGCATCCTTTTTTCAATAAAGTCTATGGGGAAGTGACAACAAGGCACTATGCAATTTGTTGCATTACATTTCTTATGTCTCTATTTCCATGACTTCCCATAACTAAACACCAACCAACTGCACTCCGGCTTTGCCAGAGTGCATGGGAACTCTTAAGACACGTTTCCGCCCCAGCCCTTAAGTTGTGTCCTGTTTCGAGTTAGCGGATCATTGCCTACATCCAGCCTGTCTTTTCTCCTGAGGCTGCTTTGTGCTGCTCTTAACCAAAACCCCCTTGGAGCTTCCTCTGCTCCTCTGCCACCCCCCCACCCACCCACACACACACACACACCCCCACCCACTCTCCCACCTCCAGGGCTTGTGACTCATCTATTGTACCACGATCTGCCATGTGCGCTCTTCAAAAAAAAAAAAAAAAAAAAAAGTCCCTATAGACCAAAAGTCAAGTTAAAGCATGTGGAAGCAACTGTCAGTTACATTGTGTTCTGTTTTGAATGAAAAGAGGAGAAACCTAGAATGATCTGGAAACAGGTTTAACCCTCGCTCCACTCGCTTGTTGTGGTTCCGTACAATTTGCAAGAGTATGTTAGATGGAAATATGCAAAATAGGTGTTTCCCCAATAGGAGCAGATAAAGTGGAGGATTATATGGAAAAGCCAATCTAGATATACCATTGTACCATTGGTGTTGTTTGTAAATGTATTTTTCCTCAATCTGTCAGGTCTATGCTTTAAACATCAATAAGCAGACATATGATAAAAAAAAATCCAAACACAATGTTTTAAGCATTCCAACATTTCACCACTCAACACAAATGGCATGGAGTTATTTTAACCTACCACTACATTGTTGTCCTATTTTAGCTATTTGCTATATAGTGCACAGTTAGTGAGCAAAGGTGGACATTCACACACTATTTTTCGACCACTGTCAATCACATGACACTGGCATATGAGTAAAAAAAAGGTTTGTCGAACTCCACTGATAATGTTACCTTGCACAGCAAGCTAGATTGTTGTTGTAAAATTTGTGAGTTCATAAATTCACAAAATCCATCTTGTCAGGCTCCCACTGATTCGTTTGGGTCCGAACCGGTGGTGGCTGGGCCAATGGCATGGCAGATGGCTGTGAGAGGGCAGGTTTTAAGTTTGCCAACAATAACAAGCTCTTTTAGCAACATTTGTTAACAACATAGCGAGGCAGAAAAGCTTAAGGTATGCTGCCCTACATTTACAAAACAGCAAAAGTCTTCTAACGTCTTTACTGTGTTGTTTTACTGTCGTAGCGGTTTGTTGTTTAGCTACGAATCTGGCGTTTTATCCAATCACTTCCAAGTATTCTACTGAAAGTCCCACCCCTTCACAAACATTTTCAGTGGGAGCAGGGGTGTAGCTAGGATATTTTTACTGGGGGGGCCAGCTGGGTCCTGCCATTTTACTTTGGTGGCACATGGCTGATTATTATTATAGGATTGATACAAAAAAAAAAAAAATCTGTTTTAACAGACCACATTTGCTGTATCCTGGTGCATTTTAAAGTGTTTTAGCTGGCTATAGTGAGTGAGTATGGTGAGTAAAACAATGTATATGTGTGTCTATAGCCTGTATGTAGTGTGTTAGCAACTCTGTGCTAACGTTATATCAATCTGGCTTTTGCCAGGTTACTGATAATGACCTTCTGTTTTAAAGCCCGACCAAACTTGAGTTTTATTTAAGTATACAGAAATAATCATATGTAGGGCTGGGCGATATGGCTTAAAAATAAAATCAAATGTTTTTTCCAATTCTCATCCAATTTACAAATTTAATTGATTTTTTCTCTTGTTGGCTGACATAAAAAATTAAATGTAGGTTTTGTTGTTTCAAAATGAGATTACGGCATAATTATACATTTTTACTTTAGCACTATATTCTAAATGTCTGTACAAAAAAGCAGCAAGGCAGCAGCAAAGTGCATTACTCACACAGTGACATCAGTGAAGAAATAAATGTATTTTTTAGCTTTAGTTCTCTCTGCTTCTAAGGGCCAGGTCTCTTATAATATAGACCATTATACATCATAGAGGCCTGTGAAAAGACGCTAACTCCAGAACATGTGGCTAATTAGCATACGCAACAAAAGGTTCAAAGGCAGTCATCTGGACTTGATTTTTAAAGTTGAAGACGTTTCACCTCTTATCCAAGAGGCTTTCTCAATTAGCATACATAAACAAAGCACACAAGTTACCGCTGTTGCTGCTCCACATCACACTACGCTGTTCAGTTTGGCCAAACTGCTGTTATGTGTAAATGAAGGCATTACTAAGGTAAAAGTACTACTTACTCTGTTATTATTAGTGTTTTTAGCATCTGCAGAGTCTCCACAGTCAATATTTAAGCTGCTCTTGTCGCTAGCAGTAGCATTAGCCACAACACAGAAAACAGTGTGGTGCTTGGAGGAGGCTATTTTCTGTTAAATTTGATTTCACAATTTGTCTGTTTCTGACATTGTCCAAAATTAAAAACATAAATTAATCAAATTAATTCAACTTATCGCCCAGCCCTATTCATATGTCTTATATTTAACATGTATTACCTAACATATATTATCTCATTAATGACCCCTTGTTTTTTCTGATATGAAAAGTATGGCAAATATTATTACATGTGCATTATCCAATATGTCAATAACATTATTAAAATTCTTGAACTAGGCATTCACAAAATACATAAACAGTCAGTCACAAGCTCAAAATATAACCAAATGGAAAAAAATACAAATTTGACTAATGGAAGAGCAACTAAAGCCACATACAGCCATATTTTTTGTGTATATATTTTTCGTTATATTGAAAATTTGAGGTTATATGATTATTGTGTTATCCAGTCCAGGTTGCTGACTATTATTAATAGTTTTATCTCATAGATAAAGTGAAAACCCAGTGGCTCCGTTCATTGATGATCTCAGATTTGCTGTGTGTTCTGAAGGAAGACAAAGAACAGACAAAACATTCTCCTGCTTGGTGCCAGATGATGTAACCTAAAATGGGGACTTCCTGGAACCGACTATCAGCGCTCTAACTGCCTCTGTATGTGCACATGGGACACACGGTACAGTTTATACAGGCCGCTGTGACGCCACACTGTCATCCCCAAACCAGTCATTATCTGATGGAGCTTTACAAGTGTGGACAAGGACACTGCTCAGTCTAAGATCATAATTACTGTATGTTCAGCAATTATTGTTTCCGATGTGATTCTATCATGTTTTCTCTAGCCACAAAACAGATGTGGAGTTTGGTAAAGGAAATATTTGTTGTTTCTTACCAATGTATAGAAATCCTCAGAAAGTTTCCAAACTAGAAATGAAATGTGAATGTTGCTTTTTGCTGACTGACTTGCATGGCTATTTACGTTTAACTTGACTACTAAGTCAAGTTTAATTTTTATTCCAAGTAAACTAGGCTTTAGCTATTGCATGTGATGTAAGTGTTAAGACTAGAACCATGACATTCAAATTCTTATAACTATTGTAACTAGGGGGGTAATTTTTACCTTCAGAAAATACTGTTACCTATTGGATGGACATGACAACAACAATGACTTTTATAGAAAAAAATATTTCACTGTCAACTATTCTTTTCTTAATATGTTTTTATTACCAAATTGTGTGAAATGCTTACTTTTACACACTCCTCCTGGTCCTCAGACCAGTTGACTTATTAAGGTCCAGACTGAGAACCAGAGGAGACAGGGCTTTTGCCATAGCAGGCCCCAAATTGTGATATGTGTGTTTCTGTGTTGTTTTATTTGTAGTTATTGTTGTGTTTTTAGTGATTTTCTGTTTTATTAACACTGTACAGCACTTTGGGGCAGTAGTGTCAGTTTTTAAATGTGCTATATAAATAAACATTGACAAATTAATATGACCTCACTTGTTTGTGCTACCACCCACCCCCGCCCCTCTCACATGCTCTTGATCATTTAATCGCTGTACTAGGCAGGACTTTGATCGACTATTTCTTTGGTCAAATACAACCCTAGTTACCTAGCTACAAAGACAAAGGTACCCACTTGCAAATTTAGCTTGATATAATAGCACACAATATTATGACAGGGTCAACTTCAACTTATTCGCTGGACCTTCAACAACTCTGTGGAATCTAAATGTTTAGTTAGTTAATAATGTCTAATGCTAAGAACAACTGAGGTTTGATGTAGGCTTTTTAGCCTTTCTTAACTCTGTGATTAAGTGGGATTATCCAGGCTGTACCCCACCTCAGGCCTAAAGAAGTTGGGACTCCACTCCACTGTGAACTGCAATTTATAAATGAATGAATATATCTATTCAGTGTTTCCCTAGTCCCACCATAGTCTAATTTTGTCCCCCATAGTCTAAATCTGAACTATACTTTTTCTCCATAAATATATATACTTATACTTAAATACTATTTATGCCTTATTTATATGACAATATAAATGATTTATAAATACCTGAAAAAATGTGTTTCCATGTGATTATGGTTCAACTTTTGGAAAAGAGAAGATACTTATCCACACTTTTGAAGGTGCTAAAATGTATTATTTTGTTTAATTTGGGAAACATTTTTTCAATACTAATATTATACTAATATTAAATTAAGAAAAAATTAAAATGTAAATAAAAATGGCTTTACAATGACTAAATATTAAAAATATAGAATGTTTACCCCCATAGAGTCAATGTAAATAGCTGCTATCTGTCTCTCTAGCTCATGTTTGTGTAGTGATTTGGCAGTGGTTTTACAACGGATGCCCTTCCTGACACAATCCTCTCCATTTATCCAAGTTTGGGACTGGCACAAAGAGTACACTGGCTTTTGACCCCTTACAACTGAAAGTTTTCACAATCGAAATAATAATTAACATTTAATAAAAACAAAAGCTCTACTTCACCGCTATGTTGACAGTATTATGTAATTGAGGTGAATATTGTTCTGTCTGCAGCAGGTGTTCATGAACGTTACCCAGCTACTTTTGTTCCCACACAAACACTGTTTAGGTGCCAGACATTCAAGCTCTGTGTGCCCGGTTACTCATCTAATCAGATTTCATACATTCTCTATTTCAATTCTAATAAACATAACCACCAGGGTTTCATATTGTAAATATTGCAAGTCATTTAGTTTCTCCAACAATCAACATTAATAAAGGTGGAAGAAGTACTCAAGTAAAAGTACAGTTACTTCAAGATGTTATTACTCAAGTAGAAGTAAAAGTAACCTGCAAAACTGCTATTTGAAAAGAGTATTCAATGTAAAAGTTTATTAAGTAGCCTAATGACTGCTACTACCAGTACTAGTACCACTACTTTTACTATTACTGCTACTACAGCAACTACCACAATTACTATTGCTGCTATCAGTATTACTACTACTGTTACTACTACTAGCACTACTGCTTTTAATATTAATATTACTAGTACTGGTGCTAACATTATAACTGGTAATGTTATCCACTTTGCCACCAGTTTAAAAAAAAAAAAAGGGCTATAAAATGTAAAATTGTCTTTTTTGTGCATTCTGCCATGTTCATCATCAAAAACAGACCTGGAGTTGTGTTTTGATTCATTCAGAGTAATTGATTCATTGAGTAATCCTTTATTCTCTGGCACTGAGTTTCTGAGGCCTCAGAACGCTCAGTTCTATGAACATCCACCAATCCTACAAACCCCCGCCCACACCAGGAACCAATGACCAATCACCAAGCCCTTTACATCCAGCCTGCTCTCATTTATTTATCAAAAATACTGTGAACAGCTCTGTTTCCACTGATTCCTCACAGACATTTTTCATTTTATAGTAAAAAGTCATCATAAAAGTTTAGGGAAGTAAAAAGCTTTTTTCTCTGTTGCTGTTAAGTGTAAAAGAGTGCACTCTAATGCCATCTGCTGGTCTCTTAACCTGTTTCTTTATGACAGTAGTAAAAGGTAATGATTAAAATCATTCTAGAGGTGACCAAGATTGGTTTAAAAAGATAAATAAAAGCACAACATAGTCCCAAATTTGCCTAGTTAAATAGAGAATTGCTCAAGTGAAAGTGTGTTTTAAAATTTTCAAATAAGGTACTTTAAATTAGTACTAAAGTAAATTACTGATAACTACTTAAGATACTCTCCACTTCTGAATATCAACACTGCATGTAGCATGTGTCCCATTATGCACCAACAAATTAGTCTTGGTTTCATAAAGTACTATCATTTTAATTCCTTGTTTACGCTTCTTAAAGTGCGGTATTCAGATTTCAAACGAATGTGGGCATTGGATCTGCCAAAACCAGTGAGCGCTGCATGCATCAACACACATCTCTGAATCTCATCTCCTACTAGCCTGGGCAATGTGTTCTTAAAAAATGTGATTAGATTGCAAACATGTTTTATTGACTGCATTAAGTGTGACTAAGAAAAACATATTCATGACTTATAGCAGCATAAGTGGCATGTCAAATGTATATACAGTTGAGTACAGTATGTCCCATGGCTACTGTCATGTGTTGAGTAACAGGCCCGCAGGTTCACTCCTGTTTGAACATGACAACGGTCAATACACCATGAAAACTGCAGGAGTTGCGTCAAGATAAAGCAAGTTATGTAATGTATGGCACACTATAGGAGTGCTCTTTGATGCAGGTGGCCTTGTGTAGACGCTGAGCAGTGGGGTAGTGGGAGCTGATGCAGAGGTATGTGAAGTAGCTATTGTGAAATGTATCGGAACACAGCAAAACAATCCATCCCTGCAATGTTCTGTAACGGCGTGTTCCAAAAAGAAAGGGACTTATTTGTTTTAGGGTGTAGCTTTACTCAGTATACAGACATAAGGGTACTGTAGTGATGTTAAAATAAATATCTCAATAGAAATTCCATAACATATACGTTATTTGAGAAAAAAGTCTATAAGTGGTTCTCAAACTGTGGTATAAGTACCGCTGGTGGTATTTGGGGTTCTTCTGGTGGTACACTAGTCACATTGGTGGTAGTGCCTCAAGTCCTGATTTATTTTCATTCAGAGCCTGCTTTATTCCTGTTTAAGTCCTGGTCTGGTTGGGGCTTTAAGTGAAAGTTCATACCACTACTACTACTACTGATTTTGTTCTATAGTTTAGTCATAGTTTAGACCTGGTTTAGTCCTGTTTTAGTCCTTTAGTTTAGCCCTGGTTTAGTCCTGGTTTAGTCTTATAATTTAGTACTGGTTTAGTCCTGGTTTGGATTAAGGCTAGGGCTATGGGTTTAGGACTTTTGTTAATTAAAATGGCACTTGAAAAGCCAAATCTTTTCTGAGGGCGTACTTGGTTTGAAAATTTGATCATCACTGCTATGCAAAAAGTGCTAAATGCTAATAAATACCAAGATCATTGCAAAGATGAGCAGAACCTGGTTGTCCAAAGTGGGGATAAACCATGAATAAAAGTAATCAAGTCTAAAATCAGACTAAACAATGACTAAGCAATAGTATAAACCTATGTTTAACTTGTATATACAGTTAGGTCCATAAGTATTTGGACACTGACTCAAGTTTAGCTATTTTAGCTTTTTTCAAAATACAGTTAAATAATTAATATGTGCTTAAATCTAAGCCCAAACTAAATCAGGACTAAAACAAGAATTAAACTGCCTCTAATTTAAACAAAATCAGGACTTGAATGCCAGAAGAAATCCAAGTACCAAAGTTTGAGACCCACTGGGATAAGACGTTGAAGAAACAGGCAGTTCAATTTGTGTCAAAGTAATTGCTGTTACTGGTTGAACAAGTTCCTACACGGTTTTTGAGTTAGATTATTCTAAAATGCCTCAAGTCTCCATACACCAAATGTAAAAAGAACTTCCTCGCTTCAGTTTGGCTTATAGGCAGTCGGAGTGCACGGAAGTGTAATCTGCTCCTCTGTTTTGTGTTTGTGTGGAACCATCTCTAAGGGCTGAATCAGTGATAAAGCGAGTAGATGCATGTGTGAGTTTTGCCCTGAAACACAACACCGGGACCTATGTGCGTGAGTGTGTGTCTGTTAGCCGATCCAACACTCACAGCCCAGTCCATTGTCTGTTAGTGGGACACAAGTGCTGTTTACGCAAATCACTCACATACACACCTCCAAATGGCTCCCCTGAGAGCACAAACTGAAAGACGGGAGGGAGCCCGCTGATTCCTGTTTCTTTAAAAGGATGGTATGTAATGGTTTTAGATATCCCATAAAAATATGATTCAGTATAGGCTGGGAAGATTTTCTCATTTTTTAACTTTTGAACCTAGATGCAAATGTACACCCATCTAGCTGTAGTGCATCTAGAAAAAGTCCACTGTAATGCAAAAAGTAATGATCAACTTTGAATGACATGTTCATAGAAAAGTCAGTAAAAGACCAGAGAAGATATGATCCATTTTTTGGTGAGGATTAATGGTTAATGACGAGACACAAAACCCACGAGACAAGGCACAAGACGGTTGTTAACAGGAATGAAATTAGATTTTTACACTATTGAAATATTAATTTTACATGAATTAAAAATGTAATTTATTTACCTGAAAATCATAAAATGCTAAATATTTAGGAACATTCACCTGACTAGCTTCTCTCCGGTAAAAAGTGCAAACAGAACCTGACCCTGAGACCATCGCGAGATCACGAGATTGCAAGATCTTGTCACACCCCTAGTGAGGATAACATCATTATGGACACTTTACCACTGTGAGATATAGGGGCTTTGTCGTTCAATAAATAGTGCATTCCCTGAACTAGAAGATCTCTGTTTTGAGTCCAGGCCTGGGCACCATTACTTTGCTACTGCGAGATAAGCCCAACGCCTTGGTGGAGTTTACATTTACCACAAGTCATACTTTTTTCTTTAGAATCATTAGAATTAGAATCATCAGGTCATCATCATTTGCGCCACCTGCTGCAGCCTTACAGACCTGAACTCTGTCAGCAAATGGACTATATCTGTCAGTCCTGGCAGTTGAGCCCTCCTTCATGTGGTTCTCCCTGAGGTTTCTCTTTTAAACAGTTACTTAGAAAACTACTAGCAACTAACAACACCAATACTTCAACTTCACCTACACAAGTGACACAGGTAAGAGTTAACTAGCAGGAAGGTCTGACTTGATGCTCTATTAAATGTTGTCTATAAATGTTTTCAATCATCTATGTCATAATATCCCAAAGTATGAGAAAGCAGAACTTAGCATTAGGAAAAAAACAAGCAATATGCTACTAAAAGAACTCAGGTTGATAGTGCAGACCTCCACCAAGTTAGTAAGAATTTGTCTCTTCACGGACCCCTTAGGAAATTGGTAGGAGGTAGGATCTGATTAGAGGTTTTGTGGCAAGTAAATTCTTGTGTGACTCTTCTGGTCACAACTATACTGGTCATTTAGAATTATGTATCTAACAGTCAAAATTTGCATTATCCTGCAATGAACAGTATACAGAATATCAAGACTAATCCAGGACTAAACCAGGACTACACAGAGGTCAAAAGCAAAGAAATGTATGCACCAACCAGAGCAGGACAAAAAAACTAAACTAAATCTGGATTTGAACTGCAAAAAACTCCTGAGCAGAACCTGCCTACCCCACTTTGAGAACCACTGGTCTAGTTTAGCACGTGGATAGCATGATAGCATGTGGATTTGTTCAGTGAAACAGTCATACATATTTAATGGCTGCATGTTATCTTATTGGAATCAGACAGGCTGCTATGTACTTTGTCTTTGTGCTTCTTGCTCTGTAATAATAAACCTTGACATTTGCATATGACACAAATAACTCTGCTTTGACTGGAGTCAGTCATACCAACATTTTCTAAAGCTCTGGATCCACCGTGAACAAATGAGACAATGGGAAAGTACCACTTTGGATCAGCGTGGCGTCTCGGCTGATCTGTCATTTACATAATAAACACAGCCAGGCACCAATCAGTGTTGTTTTGAGGCTTGTGTTAAAACGTCCAATTTTCCACTATTGTAGTGACTAGCTTACCTTGTGTGCTTTGATTGCTGTTAAATCACTGCCCAAACTCGCTGTTATTAGCATCTTTATTGCTTTATTGCTAATTGCGCTCATAGACCACAACTTGTATTTCGAAAGCTGTGCTAAGCTAATGAATCAGAGTGATTGACGAAACACCCACTTTTTCCATAATTGAATTTCCATTTTTCCAATTGAAAGGATTTGCTAAATTATGTTTTCAGCATTTCAACATAGGCTCTACTATGCAACCTTTGACATTTTAGAAAAAAAGTTGTGTGTTATTTTTGTTTTCAGATTAACATTAAAAGTGTAAAATGTCCTGTGGTATGGCTGTAACATTTTCAAATTACAAAAATTTACAAAAATAGTCACTATTGTCTGGGACAGTTAATAAAGTGTTTGGCAAAATGTCACATATTTGTACTTTACTAAAACAATACTTAACTGTACCTGGATCCTACAATAAAAATTAAAATAAATTTAATCTTGTAATCAAAATGGTATTTTGCGGTGTGACTTGAAATATCTGTTTTTTAAGCTGGCAGCTGCAACAAAACCTATAGGACCTTATCTTTCATTTACAGACCAGGAAGCCCTCTGGAGTTAAGGCTGTGTGGTAAAGGCAGTGTATAACAGCAGATTTTTTTCACAAAATCAAGTTCTGAATGTTTTAAGATAAGAGAGGGATATAAATATTAAGTAAGCACTACACACATGTTCAATAATTTATGATAAGAATTCAAATGGCCAAATTGTAGTGACAGAAAAAGTCATACCGCAGGAGATTGTTAAAACATGTAGAAATAAGAGTTACGCTTAAAATTTTGAATTGCTTACAAAAAGCTTTCTTGACACTTTTTATAAAACTGATTTAAATTTGAAATTATTATTTAATATTGTTTGTATTCAACTTCAAATCTGTCTAAGAGGGCATATTGTCCGTGTTAGTATGGGTTCACTCCGGCTTCCCCTCCACTATCAAAAGCCATGCATGTGAATTGGTGACTTTAAATTTCCGCTTGTGAATGAATGTGAGTGAATGGGTGCCTGCCTGAGTTTATCTATATGCCAGCCCTGCCTATGGCCCATAATTGCTGGGATACGAGAATAAGCGGAATAACATTAATCAAATGAAATTTCTATCTAAGTGCGGTTATGCTACTGTGCACCAACAGGGGGAGTATGAAGCTTTTTTTTATTTACAAAGGCAAGAAGAAGTGTGAAGTCAAGTGTTTTGACTTTTTAAGGCCGAATCAAAAAACACGACGGGACTGTGCAAAGTTCAATAATCCTTCGTCCTCCAGAGTAAACTGGTTTCAACAGCTGGTGTTTAGAGTTGCCATAGTCACAATCCTGCATAGTGTGCAGAATAAAGAGCTTTGCTGCACACCTCTCAATCTGAGTGCTCAGTCAGACCATGGCAAAAGAAAACTATAGGAGTGATGTGTTGACATAACAGCATGCTTTGTTTAAACACTCTCTTATGTCAATTAGCCTTAATGTTTTAGATAATGTCAACATCAGTTTTATTTGCCTTTCAACAAATAAAACAGTGCAGCTTTCAGGATTAAATGCAACAGTTAGCATTATATAGCATTATACACTGACTTAAGAGCATTATAAGCTTTATGAATTTTTGCTCTCATCATCATCCGTCATACAGTACAGGTGTAACTGAATAGAGTAATGGGACCTTCTTCTATTTAGGATTTTGGGTTTCTTTTGTTTACTACTACTTTCACTGGTAATGGCTACAGCTCATACAATCGACCCAAAATGCAGCAGTAACGCTACAATTTAATGTATTTTTTGTATATTTGTTTGTAATGAGTAACCTATAGGTGTATTTCCACTGGGGCGTTGTGGCGCAGGTCATGTCGGTCTGGAGGTGTTTCCACTACTCAAAGCGGTCCAAAGTGTGCCCAAAAAGCACAATGTACTGCCCTACTTTGGGCCCTCTTGGCATGGGGTGCCAGGATTTTCTCTCCTCTTTTTACTGGATATTGACAACACCTTCCTTTTTTAAAAGCCTCTTCAAACACATTTTATATCTCATTTATTAACAAACAGTAATGGAAATGCCACAGCCTGTTTTGGGGTTAACTGTACCAAACTTTCCCGTTGATACGACCCTACTGTGACCATAGCATAGTGGAATGAATGTTTAGCACATGACATGTTTTCATCGTTTTTACCTTAATGCTATGTAGCCCTATTACTGTTTTATTTGCTGTCCACATACAAAACAGTATAGCTCTAAATTATACATTGTTCTGATTATGGCTTAACAAAACTTTGCTATAGCTACTGAGCCAGTGCTATGGCAGTAACTGCATAATGGCCCATTCTACTGTTGCTCTAATCTTACTTTGTTCACTACTCCTCCTACTAATGATGCCTGCATTTCATATTTGATCATCAAAAGTACACAGAGTCCTTTTAAATGAAGGTGTAAACATGATCAAGCTTGCATACACCTGGCAAACATCACTGCGCTCTTTGATCGGGACTGGAGGACACACACTCTCTCACTGTTAATGAGCCGCCTATACTGAACTCCCACATGTTCTATACATTAGGCCCCCATTTACCCTCCCTCTCTCACCCGGGCCTGGGGGAGCGCGCTCGGACGGCCGTTGTTGGGTGTTGTCTACAGCTGGAGATGGATCTGGTTACAGAGACACTCCCTGTCCTTTACGTCCTCACACTGTACATGCCATTAACACAAGTGGTGAAGGTACCTTTTACTTTACTAAGTACTTTTTGTACTTTCTAACTACATTTTCTTATAATAGTAGTAATAGTATTAATAGCAGTAATATGTCTGTGGGGATTCTCAGTCATCCAGGTTGTCACAATCAATACAGGGTTAAAAAGGTAATCTGGGCTCAATTCTAAAGCACCAGCAAGACAAAGTCTCTTGGATGAGAGACAAAACATCTTCAACTTTCCAAATCGCACCCAAAAAATCTTAGTATTAGCAGCAGTAGTAGTAATAGCAATAGTAATAATAATAATAATAGTTCTTGTATTAGTAGTAATAGCAGTAGTATTCAAAGCAGCAGTGTAATTAGTTGTGGTAAGCACTTTCTACTTAAGTAAACCTAACACTCAACTTAAGTAACAATGCTGTTGAGTACTTTTACTTCTTATTTTGTAGTAGCAGTACTCTTACTTGAAGTTATGCACTTCTTCTCCTTCTTCCCAATCTGATTTACACACATGCAAGTGACAAACAGTAAACCAAGTACTTTCTACTAAAGTAAATGTAATTTTAATTCAAGTACATTTACTTATTGTTGGGAAATAGCAGTACTTTTATTTCATTTGGAGGACTTCCCCCTATTCCCACTCTGATTTACTCGCATGCACATGACCTCAGACCCCATCATTAATACTGCACACCTATCAACTTCCACACTGCACACACCCGCCCAGAGAAATGTCCTCTTACACAATCACCCATTGGGGTTTACAGTGAGTCTGGTAATAAAACACAGAGGGCGAAAGCAGCGTGTATAAACCGGTAGGGCCAGATTACCACAGATAAACTCACAAACTGGATTTCATTTTGCATAATTATAATCATCAAGCTGTCTTTTTCATGGTTCTACAGTATGTGTTCTCATCTCTCAGCTATGCCATATATAACTTTTTTTACAACATCCCTCTTACTTTAGCACTCAATGCTGCCTTTCTTTCTAGGGGCCGGGGAGTTTTTATTGTCTGTTTGAAATCATTGCATGTGCCGCGGGGTAGGGCTGAGGCGCACAGGAAGGAGGAAGAAGAAGAAGAAGAAACTGGTGAAAGTGGATGATAAGAATTAAGAAAGATCAGAGGAAGCTAGGACAGTGGGTTCAATGTATTCCTATGGGCCAAAGGCAGTGTAGGGAGGATAAAGTGCTTTAAAATATATTGTTTATCAGTTATGAAAACGTGCTGCATGCTATTGCCCTCATACCTTATTCATTTACCCTGAGACAGACTTATCTGATATGTCAAGTTATTATCAACTCACATTAGTATCTAGATGACTTAACGCTAGAACTGACTATTGTTTAAAACCCTCTGCCATTTTTAATCTTAATAAAAACATTGTGCATTGGTTAGCCTTTACTTAATGCTTTTGCTAGGGCTAGGCATAATATTGTTTTCAACTAATAGTGTTTTTTTTTCCATTTGTATATTAAGCCTACCATGATACCGATGAAAAAAGGAAAAATGGTTGGCGTGGAACAAAAAGCCTTTCCCATGGGACTTTTTAGTTTGTTTTGCTTCAGTAAAACCCTGGATTAATACCTGCTTGAATATTTGACTGTTTTTTTTTTTTTTATTTGCAAAGACAACATCAATCCAACCTTTCAAATCTGAACAGTGAATATGAGATAGACCATCATGCCGTCATCATTTTGAAAAAGACTTCATATAAAATGTTGGTCATATTGCCCACCCCTGGCCTTGATGGTGGTTTATGAAATTTTCTGCATATCTTTACATTAAGATAAGGACATGACTACATTGCAATTTTAGAGAGGGTTACACTTAAATCGCCTTGTTTTGATTTCAAATGTTCCACTAATTGGTTTATAAATGACTTCTGACAGTGGTTCTTATACTGTAATACAGGTACCACTGGTGGTACGCAGCCTTTATTTGGTGATACTCAGGAATCAGTTTTGATTTAGTTTAATTTACAACCAGTTTTATTCATACTCTGGTTGATGTTTCCATTTGTTCTGGTTTAGTTCTAAAATAATCCTGGTTCAGATCCGGTTTATTTCTAGATTAATCCTGATTTAGTCCTGGTTGTGTGCTGTTTAGTCCTGGTTTGGACATGGTTTAGATCTAGAGTACTTCTAATAGCTTGCTCCAAATTCTTGCAATTTCCCCACTGTGGGACTAATAAAGGTATTCTTATTCTTATATTTCTGATTATGCGCTGCTTTAATCCTGGTTTAGTCCTGGTTTAGACCTGGTTTTCTTTCTGGTTTAGTCCTGATTAAGTGCCGCTTCAACCCTGGTTTAGTTCTGGTTGTAATTCTGGTTGCGTCCCTGTCTTGTCCTTATTTAGTAATACACATTTTAATCAGTTAAAAATTGTACTTGTAAAGCCAAATATTTTATTATATATAGCCTATATATATTTCAAATAGTTTAAAGTTTGAGTACCACTGACCTATGACACTTTGACTACAGGCTAATACAAAGGATTATCTCATTTCAATCTCACACCAGCAGCATTTGAATTGGTTGAGAGGCTAGATCCAATTGAACATGGCAGCAACAGATGGGGATTTTAGGCGTTTTTTTTTTGCACCAAAATGGTGACTGGAGTGCATTAGGTTAAAACAACAGCTCTGGTGGCAGACAGACTAGAGTGACCAGATGTTCCTATTTAACAGGCACAGTGCCAGTTTTAGGCTCCTTGTCCCAACACATATCTATTTTAATTTATTTATGTTTTTTTGATAGGGAAGTATGTTCCCTGAAGTCATGCACTACAACATTTCAGCTGAGGCTAATTCACAATGCCTGTCCTTTGATATCTGTAAAAAGACTATTATGTCCCAGTTTTCAGCAACCCATTACCCAGTTGTCCCCATTTTATCCAACAGAAAAGCACAGGACACTAAAACACATTTCTCTAAAGACCTTTGTCACTGAATTTATTTACCCTGTTAATGTTTTTATCAATTTGCCATTACGTTAAAAAAGAGGCCCTAGCGTTATGTACTGTAATTACATGGAGGGGGTGCAAAAAGAGACACCTTTAAGCTTTCTACCTCCATTTTAGATAGGTGCAGGTGACAGGTATTTTTGATAAAGAAATGGCTAAAAGCTAAGGCTAAGCTACGCCAGGTTATTAGCATACAGCTGCGGCTAGGTCAGGGGCTCGCGCTAATTGAGGGGGGGGGGCTTACCTTGAGCCTTGGAGCTTCCCGCCAGAAGGCTCGCGAGCACCAGGAGCCACAGGTATGACATCATGGGAACACGGTGTACCGGCAGCGCGCGAGGAGAAAGCCGCTCAGGAGGTGGCGGTGTCTGTCCGTTAACCGGGAATCTTCTGGAGGTAATACGGCGAGGGGTCTAAGGTGCAAGCCAGGCGGAGGCGGAGGTGCAGGGCGGCCGGCTGTGTGTGTGTGTGCGTGTTCGCGGAGGTGGCGGGTGTCACTCTGAGTGTGTGCCGGAGGGAGGACGGTGGATGCTGCTGGCGTGTGCCGCGGACTCTCTGGCTCTTTGTCTGACTCTGGATTGGAGGAGGCTGGGAGCGGGGGTTTATTAACGGGGGCGGGTCCCTGCTGCTGGCGGAGAGAGACACGCTGGAGCTGGGGCTGGGACGGGGCTTTGTCACTGATACCGCTGTTGTGTTTTAGCAGGGTTACCGGAATAATATTGACTTTACTTTAAAAAAAAAAAAAACAACGTGGCGTGGTGGTATGCTCGTTAGCTGAAATATTTTAATTAGTTCAAGGCTGCATTCTAACCTTTCTAACCTGTTGAACTTCTCCTCCTTCAGTTTTCAGCACAAATGTCAGGTTGCATAAATATTCAACAGGCTGAATACCTGCAGGAGTTATGCTATAAATCTTCCACCAGACTTTGTAATAAATTTGTCAAAAAGCATCTCTGCAAATATAGTCTGCAAGTTATGGGCCTTCAAAGACACTTTAATTCCAGTTTCTTTCAGGTTATTATTTGGGTCTGAAGGTCTAAGAGAGAGTCTAAAAGTGAATATTTCATCAATGTAGGGGAGACTATGGTTGAATGTCACATTATTTACTTTCATCTAAATTCCTGAGAAATGGTAGGCCTTAAAAATGCCCCGTGTCAAACAAAAGCCTCGAGTCACAGCTTACTGTACTTTATCTTTTTCACTTCAGTTGGTATGTATCTTTTTAAACAGTCTTTGCACTTGTGTCACAACCAATGGGGTTGGTCAGTTCAACTTTATTAAATGTTAAAAAATGTGTCAATCTAAGAAATTTATTATAAAGGTTTACTTTCATTTACATTCAGCAAAGGAACACATCTCATTACATTTAAATGTAATGTAAAAAAAAAAAAACCTTGAACAACACAATTAACAATATAATAATATTATAACAACTTTTATAACAACTCATTTGATTATCTAAGAATAATATGAAGTTGGGGGTTCAATTGTCACCACAGCAACTTTTTTGATTGTTGTGACCTAAAGATAGGCTATGTAGAGCCAAATTTAGTAAATTTCTGACAATTTTTTGCTCTCTCAGGAGTTTGATTCCCCGACAAGAAGCCATAACCATCCACGATGCCAGTCCCAAGCCTGGTTAAATAATGAAGGTTGTGTCAGGAAAGTACCCCAAGTAAATTATTGGCTGCAGTGACCCTTAAAAGAAAAGTTGAATTGGCACTTGATTCAACAAAAGTTAGGAACCCTCTATCCCCATTTTAAGATGGTCTCCCTCTTCATCACCAGGGGCCACCCACCACCCCAGGGCAGCTACACTGCCCGGACTGGTTGATGATACATCTTTGAATCAAATATTTGCAAGTCATTTATCAATTAGGAACACCCTAGTACATTTAAAATGACTCATAACAACTTCCCACACATAATTTCACATACGCACATTGCTCCCATGTGGCAGCAGCAGTGTATGCAGACACAGATAATGGCTGTCCCAAACCCTATTTCTTTTGCACTCATGACTAATTTGCAAATATATTCACAAAAATGTTGATACCTTATGTGTATTCTTGAAGTAAATGGTGTTCATGGTGTTTTAAAATGCTTGGATTACATTACTAATTACACTTGTGCTTTCTAGGGCCACTTTTCCATCGGTGCTGCTGCTGGTGCCATGTGAACCCTGGATGACCCTGACCTTGTGGGCGGGGCCTGCAGCCTGGTTCAGCAAGCATTCACTTTCATACAGCGCAAATCTGCAATTGCCTCCAGAT
This sequence comes from Bostrychus sinensis, assembly GCA_020698575.1. NCBI lineage: Eukaryota > Metazoa > Chordata > Actinopteri > Gobiiformes > Eleotridae > Bostrychus > Bostrychus sinensis. The sequence goes on from CM036240.1 coordinate 35,797,698, forward strand.
GATGGCAGACAAGCCTCAACTTCAACTAAAAATGTCTATTTAAAGCACTGCTGCGTGATTTACCTTTAAAATAGTTGTTGCAGTTTCTACTTGAAGCTCCACTATGTGAAATATGTAGGACCTATGTCATGTGCAGTATATGTAAGACTGCATTGCTTTGTCTTAGCTATAGTAATACATCATTGTACTGGAATGCTTGTAAAGGCCACTCCCAACATTTCAACCCAAACGTATAGTCTGCTCTAATGTTTCATCCATATTGGTTGATATAAACGAATACATCCTTAAATCTTCTGATCGTTACCCATAGGCCCATAAACTGGACACATTATTAGTTCAAGCGGAACTCAGTAACTTTTCTTGTTTTTGCCCCATTTTCCTTCATATAGCTCACCCTATATTTCAGAGTAAACCACTACCTTAAATACTCATAAATCCAAGTCATTAGACTCCTGAGTGACCCCCTTGCTCGGCTTTACTTTCATATTCCCCTCCGCATGTCTTTACAAAGTTTTTTGTGCTTTTGGGCTGCTATGCAATGACAAAAATCAATAAATAAAGTCATTGCTAGCTTGTTGTTTGGCTTATCGCTAAGTGCTGCTTTCTCACGAGACTTGGACTTCAGGGACACCAGGTTAGCAACGCTTCTAGCTTAGAGACACCAGGGACGAGCGCTGAAACAGTTGATTCAAGGTTTAAAAAGTTACTGTATTCTGCTTTCAAGGGGATGTTTTATGCTTTTTTGTGTATTTTCAAACCAATGTTGGTCGCCTCTAGAACAGCATTGCACATTTTACAAAAACATTATCTGACTAAAAGAAATGTTTAAAAGTTTTTAATAAAAGGCTTTACTGGTGTCAAACAGAAACAATTGAAGATGGCAGCAGAGTGCAGCTCTGTTGTGCTCTTTTGAACAGAAAAAGAGAAAAAAAGCTGTTTATTTCCTTTTTTTTATTTCCTTACTTTTTTATGATGTCATTTTACTACAAAATGAAAATTAGCTGTGAGGAATCAGTGGAAACAGGGCTGTACACCATTTTCTTGGGATAAATAAGAGCAGACTGGATGTAGAGGGCTTGTTGATTGGTCAGTGCTTCCTGGAGAAAGCTGGGATTCACATGTCTATGTAGAGCCATGAAGCTGAGAGTTTTTAGCTCTTGAGAAGGGCAGTGCCTCAGCATACAGGATAACTCAAACATGCATGAATGAAACAATATACTATTCCAGGTATGATTTTGAGGTGGAAACATTATAACATGGTTAAAAGCTCAGAAAAGTTGATTAGGCAGAATAGGAATATGCTTCTTAATGGCAGCAACTCAGGTATGAGACATGTTCTCGACAAATGTGCTGGAGTTCTAGCTGAGAAGTGAGCACTTTGGGATGTGGTGGATTGGCAGATTCACATCACAGATGCAGCAACTGTGGTGCTTTCCATGTCATAATGGAGCATAATCTCAGGAATTTTAAGTAGATACTGTACATGCATACATAACATTTAACTCACAGTATTGTTTAATATTGCTCAGTTGTTCAGGGCCTTTGGAAGATAAGCTCCACACAAATGTTCTGTTGCTCTATATTACTGTACATGTACACAGATAAAGCATAGGATTATGATTACTTAAGTCCTTGGACCACTTTCAGTCCCATTCAATATAGATAACTTCCTTTATCCCCTGAGGGCTATTCAAAACACAAAGAGAAATACAGTAGACAAAAAAATTAAAAAGAATGCAGATAGTAGTTATTCTTAAAATTGGAAATAATAATAATTAAATAAAATGATAAAAGGCCTTCGCACACTTTGCGGCCCCAGAAGCACATACTTTAATGGGAGGCCTGATCACCAAACCCTGGCTGGATTTGAAGCTTATGGCCAAGTGTGTGTGCATAGGCTAGATCTGGTGTATGCTGTCACAAGAAGCTAATATTTTGGCACACAAAATCATTTACCTTACCTGTGCTCAGGTGTTTACTTGTACAAATGTGGCTCAGAGGAACAATCCAAATCTGTCAATGTTTGAATATGTTGGAGTTGTATGTTACCTTTTAACAACAGTTTATACAAAGGGCCCAAAATTTCATGATACACCTCTGGGTGAGATACTCTGACTCTGTCATTTAGACATCACAATTTGGACAAATTTGTCAAAATCCTTAAAATTGCCCATTTTCAATTTTGATTAATTGTCCCATGTGACATTATCCATAAAATAGATTTAAGCATCTAAACACTATTCATTATTTTAATTTTAATAACATATTTATGTTTAATAAAGGTTTATAGGGTGCCATTATATAGAGCACATTTTATTTCCGTATTTTAGATGTTTCCAGTCTAAACTGTGTCAGTTTAATCAGATGTGTATGTGATTTCACTTGTAAAGTATGTCATATAAAATAGAAGCAGCCCAAACAACTACCTTGAGGTACACCACAAGACCTTACCTTAGAATAGGCCACCTGTCTATTCACTGTAGTTTGAAAATCTACTCTCCATTGCCGCATTCAAATTAACCTGATGTAAATCTCCCCTGATGCTATTATTTTCCATTAGGTGGTGCTGTTCGTTATACAGTACATACAGTACCATGCAGTCTTTTATGTACTGTTTCAATCCAAAGTGCACTGGTCAGCTTTCTGCAAGTGTCTGTGTGTACATAACATTTCCATACGCAGTCAGCTGATATGGATAAACAATAACCACATAAGTCACGGAACAGCCACGCACGTGACATAGGGGTGCCTCATACTCAACACTTTTCCGTTAAACATTAAGTTACTACATATGAGTCCAGAAGTGGCATTGTAAACAAGAAAAAAATTTATTAGTGTTTTGGCAAAATGATTAAAGAAGCATTCCAACCATAAACCATATTAAATATTTATTAAAAAAACATACAGTATATAAAGCAAACATTAGGGAATTATGATTATGGTAGACATCTCATCATCAAATTCTTAACATAAGGCAATGTGTGAACTCAAATGTCAAATGTGCAATAGTGAGCGGTAAAGCAAAAACTGTATCAAATCTTTAAAAAATAGAAATTAAGTGTAGGAAGTAATAAGGCATAAGTTTTCTTGTATGAGATATGGAGATTATATCCATATTACGTTCTAAGAAAGCACTTTGGCAGACAGCTAAATAGCAATGATAAATGTTTTGGATATGGCCAATTATGATTTTCAATTTTTAGGCCAATAACCTATTGAAATTTAAGGTAGTGCCAACAACATAAACTGCCTCACAACCAATCAGAGAGGAACAATAGCATAAAGTTTGCCAAAAATTACACAGTTAAGGTCACTGAAATGTTTTTATCAAGTAAAAAGTGCAGTGAAGGGATTCCAGACCCATTTAACTTGTGTAAAGTGAATGGGTCATAAGGCACAATTCTACTGTGGGTTGGGTCAGGATGCTTTTGGAAATGGCTTAGTGTCTAAAGCATGACACTATATTATTATGACTTAAAGCAGAACTATGCAACTTTGCTTGTTTACTATAGTTAAAAACTCATGAGTTCAGTTGACCCCTGTGTGACCCCTTGCTCAGCTTGACTCTCGTTTTCTCCTTCTCATATTTGTACGAACGTTTCCTCTGCCTTTTAGTCGCCCTGCCATGACCAACCTCTAAGAAATAAAGCCATTGCCAGCATGTTGTTATGGCTAACTGAGATGTGTCGCTTTCTGATGAGACCCATGACTTCAGGGGCACTGGGGCAGTGCTCCCACTCTTACAAGGCTGGTGTTTTTCCAAGTTACACCAGGGGGAGGTACAGGGGGCTTTCTTCACACTGCAACAACGTCTTTTGTCATCACAGTGACTCCAAAACTAAGGGTAAAAAGTTGCATAGTTCTCTTTAAGCTAGTTATTCAGAATGAAGGAGGAAAAAACTGAAATAATAATAAAGCAATTGTAAAATATCAAAATATTTCACATGGTCGTCATTTCCACACAAGTAGAATTTTAGCATTATTGTAGAGTGTGGTTAGGTTTTTCTGTAAATAGCAGAGCCATTTATATTTCACCAGTCTAGCTCTAATATTGTCATCAGTCAGCCCTTTATTTAGTGGAATGAAAACACAGTCTCTCAAAAATATGAAAATGTACATACCACAGTTTTTAAGGCAGATAAGACTCACTGTTTGAACAAAAGTCAGGACATTGTTTCTGAAATTATGAATGAGAGAAGAATAGCCAAACTACAGCAGGGATTAATGCTACCGTTATTTCATATTACAGGACCATATAATGTTAACTGTACAAATCAAGGATGTGTTTACACTTCAGTTTAAATAATTCTGTTGCGGTACACTTTGAGGCTGCACTGACACTACAGCCATCTGATCTGTGCTGTGTAAAAAAAAAAAAAGGTTTTCCTGTCCACCAATGACCTGGACCTTACTCTCTTAGTAAGCTTAGTCAGCTTAACCTTCATGCGATGTTAAAATTAAGCAGGGCCGTTTCTGGCTTTATGGGGGCCTCATGTAAGATGCCGTTTTTGGGGCCCTTAGTTTGCCAAACTACGATGGAGAGATTTATGATAACTTCTCATATGAAAAATAAACCTCTTAAGTTGAGCCACTCAGGCAAGATAAGTGATAAAAATTATAATACAAGGACAAGAAATCACAAAAATGCACTGTCACAATCTAACAAATCATTATTATCACTTGTGTTATCTAAACTTCATAAATTAATCGTGCAATCCTAAAGTAACGTTAGGTGGTAACGATTTCAGACAATGATAGAACAAGTATCTGCACACAATTCTCTTAAGATAAGGCTGAACAATCAGCTTAGGGCCCCCTAGTGGCTGTAGTGCCCTTTGCATGGCACAGTCTGCATATAGCTAGTAACGGCCCTGCAATGAAGAAAAAAAACCAAAAAAAAAAAAAAAACTCAGATCATGCTACTGTCGAGACTATATTGGCATCTGCACAATTTTCAACAGTTAAAACTGATAGCTTATAACTGTCTCATAACTATGAAAATTAACTTGTAGCTACTTATATTTGGCACGTCACACACACAATATCATGGAAAACTATAGAACACTTTAAATGGCTGCATCGTGTGCTTATTCCTCCAGTCATGTTGTACCTGGGCCCAATTCTTCCAACAGTGCCAAACGCCTAAAAGCATAGAGTAAGGTGTAAAACATGCTTCAGTGTGGTACTAAATAAAGTCAAAAAAGCCACTTTGCATTAAGATCAAAACTTTTCAGCCAATTGGACAGTGTAGCAAGTTGTCAGAAAGATGCAGAGGCCTTAAAATCAGTTATTGTGTACCACTAAACATTTAACGGAGCACGCCTCACTTTTTGAATTTCTTCTGATGTTGTGAGCATCTGCTGTTCTAATCTATAAAACATCTGCCATGTCACACAGTTTGTTTACTCCTCAAAAGGTGGCCACAAATTCACTTTTTGGCCATTTGGATTATGTTAAAACGATGCCCTCTTTTCGTTTTCCAATAAGAATGACACAACAAAAGGTATACTGCTTTTGGATGAAGAAAATCTATAGCAAAATGAACACAAGTTCAATCTGGTAGACATACCCAGACACTCTTTTAAGACAGTGCCATCTAGTGTGTCTCTAAAGAAAGCTCCCAACACTTTGCATTTCCAACTCAAACTAAATCTATCATTTTTTGGTTCAAGATGAACTAAACTATGAGTATAAACACATCCTTAGATTGTACAGCTGAAAAACTGACTTACTTCAACCTGAAACCATACGGCAGGGAAGTGACCTTGGGGCGTACAGGAAGGACACTGGTCTAAGTCCGAGGATTATTAAAACGTGAGAGAGAAGAGAAGCAGACAGGCTGATTATTCTGTCCATGCGAAGGCAATATCTGAGCTCCCATAGTCCACCTCAATAACCACACAGCTAAAATTCCACCGCTCGGACCGTCTGATTGGCTACCGTTTGGCTTCAGGGAATGAATGGCTGAAAAGTGGCTCACATTTTGTTGAAGCACTCCTTGGCATTGGACCACACCTGAATTCCCTGAGAAGAGGAGATAATGGTTGAGAAAATAATCATGGTGCTCTTGTAATAGGATACTAGAACATGATTTGGGATAGAGGCAGGATTGAGGGAGATAGCAGTACCTTTTTGCACATGCTGATCTGCATGATGGCATAGCTGATGAGAGCTTCACGTAAATCTCGGTCTTTCTGCTCTTTAAAACGCTCAACGTCTTTCCAGGCTGATCGCACAAACTCTCTGGAGAGAAAAATAAAGAAGGAAAGATTATTAGGGAAGGGATATACTGTAGATCAACTGTGGTTCTAATATAGAAGCATACAACAAAGACAGCATACAACAAACCAAACTTATCATTATTGCTTACCAATAATACCAAATGCATAAACCCAATGGCAAAGAACGACTTGTTGCAGTAATGTTATATTCTTCTATTCAATCATTCATGTTCCTCCCTTTATTACATGAGTCCCATCTCCTCCTGAATACAGCTAAGACAAAGGAGATGGCCATCGACTTTAGACGGAAATCTTCTCACTGTCCCACCATCATCAAAGGAGAACCCATCGACACTGTCTCTGAGCATAAATATCTGGGTGTGGTCCTCGACCACAAATTGAAGTGGGACAAATACACAGACCACTTAACAAAAAAAGGCCAACGGAGACTATACTTTCTTAAAAAAAAAAAAGGTGTCTTTTAATGTGGACAAAGTAATGCTAAAAATGTTTTACAGTGCTTTTGTGGAGAGTGTGTTGACATTTTGCATTGTCTGTTGGTTTGGGGCTGCAACCGAGGCACAAAAAAAATTCACTCAGAAAAATAGTCATTATTGCTAGCAAAATTCAAGGTATCGCTCCCAACAGTCTGCTGGACATCTACTCAGGTCGATCTAAGAACAAAGCGGAGAAAATTTTATCTGATCCAAATCACCCACTTTTAATGCATTTGAGCTGCTCCCATCAGGGCGGAGGTAGCTATATCCAGCCATCAGCAAAAATAGAACCAGACAATCGTTTGTCCCACAGGTAAAAGGTTTGCTAAATAAATTTTCAAGTTTAAATTCTTAATATTAAATTATTATCTCTGTGTTCAGCTGGTCTGCACAGAGCCTTTTTTTTCTTTTTATGAATTGATATATGTTGCATTTATTGTACGTTGTGTGCATGTGGGTGTTTCTGTTTTTGTTTTGATGTGTTGCATATTTCACCTCACTGCAGATCAATTTCCCTAAGGGGACAATAAACTACCTACCTACCTTATTATGGGTTGCGGATACTAGAGCCTTTCCCAGTAACTATGGACCTTAGGACAGTGGTCACAGGGCAGACACAGAGACACACACAGACAGACAACCATTCACTCTCACATTCATTCACTAAGGGACATTTAGATTTCATTCCATTTCATCTAACACATGCATGTCTTTGAAGAAGCCACGGTAACATGGGGAAGACTTGCAGACTCCACTTTTGTGTGATCGCTGCCCGAGAGCTTGATCTCACAACCTCCTTGCTGGTAGGCACTAACCACTCTGCCACTATGCCCTGCATATGCTTTAATGTAATGGACAATAACTAATTTAGTCCTACTTTAGTACTAGCTGTTGTTGTTTTTGTTTTTTGTTTTTTTGTTTAATTTAGCCCTAACTGGTGAAAGTTTGTCCAGAGTCTTGTATTTTTAATATGGGGGAGTTTATAATATAATTTTGTCATCTCAACATTCAAAATAATTGCATATGTATATAAATTATTCTGAAAGTAGTAGCTGAGTAGTTAGTAACTGATTACTGATAATGCACTGTGCCTCAAGCCCAAATCAGGTTGGACAGTGTAGTAATATTATGTGCTCTGTTAAACACAGTGCATTAGGATACAGTGCATTAGGATACAGTGCATTAGGATACAGTGCATTAGGATACAGTGCATTAGGATACAGTGCATTAGGATACAGTGCATTAGGATACAGTGCATTAGGATACAGTGCATTAGGATACAGTGCATTAGGATACAGTGCATTAGGATACAGTGCATTAGGATACAGTGCATTAGGATACAGTGCATTAGGATACAGTGCATTAGGATACAGTGCATTAGGATACAGCGTCAACAGGTTCTGTAGTATGTAGCTCTTTGAAAACCCACCTTTAAAAATAGGAAAACCATGCTGCGGTTTCAGTCTTGATCTTCCTACAGACCAAAGAAGTCATTCTGCTCCAGCAATGTAGCTCTATAACCCCCCCTTGTGGATTAGACTTGACTGGCATTTTTAATTTTGTAACAAAAACCAAAGCAGGGCAGCACATGGCAGCATGTTTTTATAAGTATTTCCTGTAAGTACATGAGCCTGCACCAAACACAAACACGGCATTAGTGTTGCCATTTGAAAAGCTTGTCAAAAAGTATCAACTTAAATTCTGTATAGTTTCCTGCGGATCTAGGCCTTTTTGTTGCCCAAAAGCTGAAGCCCAGGTCAGAGAGTAGTTTTGCAGTCTCATCCTGGTACTGGATGTGTTTTTACTTGTTCGTGTCTCAATCTCGGATATGGTAGTCTTAAAGATTTTTCTAGTAACAAGTATTTCTTTAATAACTGGTTCTTCTAAAGTACTAAAAGTTAAAAAAAATATTGCTTCTACAAAGATTATTATTATTATTTTCAAAACTTAATTTAAATTAACCTAACACATTACACTAAGAAGAGTAACATCTCTCTAATAAAGTTCATGTTAATACAAACTGAAAATCAGAGCAGGAAAATGTAGGAGAAAGTATTTTGATGTGAACTGACTGGCACTCAGCGTTCTTCTCCTTGACGAGCTCCTCTCCCTCCTGTATGCTCTGCTCCAGAGCGGCCAGCCTCTGCTCCCTCTGCTCCTGACTCTCCTGTCCGAACAGCTTAGTGGTCATGCCTTTGAGAGAGAACACCCGCACTGTCTGCAAAACACACATACAAGCACGCAAAAAAGACAAGAGCGATCACTCATAAAGCTATGTAGAGAAGAACACTAAACTCAGAACCAATCACAAATGACCTGTATGTGATGTGAATAGAGTCTGTATTGCATTGTACAAGCCTTACCCCAGTGGACAGCTCCTCTCTCTGCTGTTTCTTATAGCTCAGGTCCTGAGCAGCCATCTCCAGCTCGTACTGGATCAGCTCATGTTTACGACACACTGACCTTCAATAAACACACACAAACTGTATTATCAACATTACCATTGTAAAAATATCACTTCCCGACATCAAAAGGACATTCCTTATTTTTTGAGGTAGATGGTCTGATGTTATGTCTTATGTTAGATTCTGGTCAGGATGGACATACCGTATTTTCCGCACTATAAGGCGCACCTAAAAGCCTTTAATTTTCTCAAAAACCGACAGTGCGCCTTATAATAGATGCGCCTTATATATGGATCAGTGTTGGTTAATTATGGCTACCGTATTCAGGGGGCGTCGCCGAAGTGACAGCGGTAAAAACGGTAAAAGGGGAATTACAGTCCCAGCTGTTCATGTGTGCCATAGGCGTGTTTATGGATCCTGCTGCAAAAGAACAAGGAGGCGCGGCCTTTGCTCCATCTAGTGGAAGAGTTGCGACATTGAAAGGAGAGAAAACTGAGCGCTCGAACGCTGTTCATGTAGCTTTGAACTGTGACAAATGGAGTTGGAAGTACATTGTTTTCAACGAGAGCGGCGCAAATAAGAGCTACCGGTACGTACGCTACCGTATTGTGAATGCACTAACTTGTTTTGGGAGTGAACGGAGTTGTAAGAACGCTGGTTTGTATTCTATTAATAAAGTTTGACTGACTGACTTATCTGACTGCTTTATTGACATTCCCTTTAGCGCAAGCTCCATCTAGTGGATGCATAATGCAACCCCAGCCACTACAGTAGCTATTATTCTATGCGCCTTATAATGCGGTGCGCTCTATATATGAAAACAGTTTTAAAATAGGCCATTCATTGAAGGTGCGCCTTATAATCCGATGTGCCTTATAGTGCGAAAAATACGGTAGTCTGGACAAGAGTAGTTACCCCAACTGCCACTGCAGGCTGCCTTTTTTTTTTTTTAAAGATGAAGGGTCATGTATAGCAGTGTTTCCCAATAATTTGAATAATTTTTGTGTGATTTTGTTGTCAGCATATTCAACTATGTAAAGAACAATGTATTTATTAAGAATATTTCATAAATTCAGATCTAGGATGTGTTATTTTAATGTTCCCTTTATTTTTTTGAGCAGTGTATTATTTGAATAGGCCTCTTATAAAGCCTATTTCAGTATGTATTGAAATTATTATTTTTCATAATTTTTTGTTAGTTTATTATGACTTTTAGTTTTTTGTTAATAAAATACCATAAAATACGTAAATGTAACTTGTATTTTAATTATTTATTTTATATATTTCTAATAATTTTTTTTTATTTTTTATATGTATCATTGTCTTAAATATATTTTATCTGTATCTTGAATTTAATTTTCAAAGCAAAAAATGCAGGAGAATTAGCTTTTACAAGAAAGTAAATATAAAATGTCTGTGCTCTAATAAACACAGATGACCACTCTATGACCACTTTTTGAAAAATGAACAGGTAAACGAATGAGGGGGTACTCAGTCTGACAAAAAAATGACTATACACTGATGTATAGGACCTCTTATAAACTACAAAGGCAGATTTAAAACAGGTGTAAATAATACATTAAGCAAATTTATCAACTCATGATAAAACCGCAGTAATTTTGGGAACACCAAAAATACAACAAAAAAGGGAGGGGAAGGTAGGAAGCAAATATTTGGTGTACCAATACAAAGAAGCTTAAGTTAAGAGCACTGGAATTTTGCAATGCTAAGTGGGATGCAAATGAGTTAAGGTTAGAATACAGAGTGTTCAAACAGTGCATAGAACCACCAATCTAAAACCTTGGCTCTAAATTTAAAAGACATGTCACAAAAGTTTTTTTTAAGAAAATCAACAGAAATTGTGAGCATTTTTTGCAAAGTAAGCATATCAAGTCAAGCTACATAATTATCCAAAATTCAAATATTTGTTTAGGCAACTACAGTAGGTAATATTTAGGGGTGATGGTAGCACAAGGAAGTTATACAGATTGCCCAATAATTGGAGGGTTAGTGGTTTTGTTTGATTCCCGCTCTGACCCAGTGCATACTGTCGTCGTGTCTCTGGGCAAGACACGTCACCCACATTGCCTACTCCAGTCACAGTTGGCCGGTTGCATCAGTTCAGTATAATCTGTGTGGTATCGTTGTTATTTTTACAGTGTAATTTATGCAAAACTCTATTTACTGGAAATAAATGGCTTATTTTTTTGCATGGCTTTTTTTTTTTTTCTTCAAGAATACTAAGGCACAAATACAAATTCCCAAATACATACACATAAGTGTAATAATAAGTGTATAATAAGTGTAGAAATAATATATTAAATTTTCTGTGCAATACAATCATACAATAATTGCAAGGCTAGTATATTTAGACTGGCCCGTTTCCCTCTACATGCATGCCATTGTGTCATAACCTTGATGTGACACTTCCAAATCTACTGCAGTGATTCTCTAACATTTTTTCCAACAAGTACCCACTCAGAAAATATTTAGCAATATATTTGTTTAAAGGGGTTATAAAATGCAAAATCAATTTTGCTTTCTACCATGTTATAATCATGTTCCCTCATCAAAAAATACCAGTTGTGTTTTTTGTGTAATCCTGTATTCTCTGGCATTGAGTGTCTGCAATCTCAAACCTCCACCTCTCCTACGAACCCCTGCCCACTCCAGGAAGCACTGACCAGTACAGCTCTGTTTCCACTGATTCAGACATTTTTCATTTTGTAGTAAAATAGGATCATACAAAAGGTTTAAGAAAATAAACAGCTTTTTTCTATTTTTCTGCCCAGAAGAGTGCAACAGAACTCCACTCTGCTGCCCTCTACTAGTCTCTTCATCTGTTTCTACATAGCACCAGTAAAGTTCTTGTTTTTTTTTTATTTAAGAAAGGGGACAATGCATATTAATGAACATTAAAACAAATGTAAAATATGCCAGATTATAGCCTTAGGCTAATTTCTATCTGCAGTCCCCTGGCAGGATGATGTTATAGAAAGAAATGTACAAAGACAAACACACCACAACAAGAACAAATACATAGACACCATAAAGTACAACATAGTCAGTGTTAATACAGACAAGATAATAATAATAATAATAAAATTCAGATCACATGTGATCACATATTTGTGTATCTCTCAGCCACAGCTACAACTGTATTTTGAGCTCAACAAAAATTGTGCATTCACTCACTGAGAGAGGTATGCTGTTCCAAAAGATTAAGCCCTGAAATGACAGGACATTTTGAGAAAATGACATTTGCCTAAATGGGAGCTCACAGTCACCTCTAAAGGTAGCTCGAGTTACTGGAGAAGAGCCACTGAGGGATTTCTGTTTGATGAAGTCATTCAATGGTGGAGGGGCCAAACCATGTAAGACGTTATAAACAAGACAGGCTGATTTAAATAGTTTGAAATTTGAAAAACTCAGTGGATTGTACTTATCAAGAATGTGGCAGTGATGGTAAGAAAAGGGTTTCTTATCCAAAACTTTCAATGCTCTTTTGTAGCATGACTCAACAGGTCTAATAAAAGAAGAACCAGAATATGACCAGCTGGTGATGCAATAATCAATATGAGATAGTATCATAGAATGTAAGAATATCTTTGCTGCTTTATCTGTCAGGGATGCTCTTATGTGTTTAAAATTACGCAAATTAAAATTCACAGTTTTATCTATATTTTGAACATGTTTTCTGAAGGATACTTTTGAGTCCAATCACACCGAGGTATTTGAATTGTTCAACATTTACTGAAAACATTTTCTTTTAACATTTATAAAGGTTGTAAAACATGCTGCTGTTCTAGAGGTGATCAAGACTGGTTTAAAATATTAATAAAAGCATAATATAGCCCCTTAAAAAAATAAATAAATAAACCAATAAAAAAGCAAAACCTTACCGTACAGCTTCAGTGTAAAACAGATATTCTTTCAGCTGGTCTGCATAGTGCTCTTCCTCCTCCAAAATGTCATCAATTGAGGCAGCATACCTACAAACACACACAGGGTCATAAATTCATGTTTAATACTGTCTGTGTGCCAGTTCACTCTCTCGCTCACGTGTCCATGTGATGTCCAGCACTCTGTAGACCATCTCCCATCTCCTTCTCTATTGCACTCCATTCACTAGAGAGGCAGACAGAAACCATCAAACGCAGCACTTTTCCATATTGTGTTTTATTCTATATAAATATGTTGATAAAATATTCGGTACCTGAAGACTCGTCCATAGTTCCCATGTACCTTGTAAACCCCATAAAGTCTGTCTGCTACTCTCTGGAGAAACACATTTGTAGGTTAACATTTCAACAACAAGACAGCAGACTATTTACTTCTCTACTTATACTAAACTAAATCTATGTTTTGAAGAATAATACATTAGTCTTATACAGTGTTTTTCTATACACTGAAAGTCTCTTTAAAATTAGGTGCATTATTCATTCGCTCCTTAGTCACACTTGGTTTGCTTTCACACCCAGCTCTTAGTTATTGTAGATATATGCATGTTGAGCATACAGCATACTGCAAAAACAACTTTTGCAATGTTACAAAATGTACAACCCAGGTAAAACATGATAGAAATGTAAGACGCATAAAAGTGGAAGAAAATCTAATCTGAAAATTCCACTGAATGTAATGTTTTTGTTTTAGCTAGAAAACTGCCAAAGCCACTTACAGCTCGTACTCTGAGGAGCTGGGAGATGACAGTATTCAGCTCGTCACTGTAGTGTTTCAGAGCTGTGAATCGCCTGAGAACATAACAATATATTGAAAATATATCTCAATACATCTGAATACATGTGATAAAATGTCCAAAAGCCAGTTGGTGTACATACTTGTCTGGGTTCTTGACTCGGAAAGAAGCGCTCAGTGACTTTAGTTTAGGGTCAACCTGGTTTATCAAACAAACAACAGAACACATGATATAATAATATGAAGATAATAAAAGTGATGGAAGGCACTGATAACTCCAGTGCACACTGTACCTTGTCCTGGAAGCCTGTCTCCAGAACAGCATCTCTCCACCCTTTCTCCTGAAAACAAATATAAAGAAAGATTTATTAATTAGAGACTTCATAATAATAACAAATATAAATAGCATTTTCTTTGAACAAGGATTTAGAAAAGTGTCAAACAAATTTTTAAACCAATATTGGATTTTACTAATTTAATTCTAACTTTTTTGGCTCAGTGCATTAAAATACTTGGAATCTGCCCTGCGGTATACAGTAGCTCTATTGGTAAAGCTGCAACAAATATCCATGGCCTACTACAGCCTGTCGTATGTATACACTATATAAAATAATACTTGGAACCTGAGGAGACACCGGCTATATTTAATTTTTTTGGGTTATAGTAACCCAAAACTAGATTAGTTAACTTGTGTACATCATTGTTCATTTTTTTGCTATGCCATGTTGTTTATCTGTTTTTACAGGTTTCGCGTTCCCCTAAATTTTAGTAGAAATTGTATGAGCTAAACCAGCCATGCCAAAGCCTGAATAAATGAAAAGTGTCAGGAAAGGCATCTGGTATAAAACTTATGCCAAATCTATACGCAAAAAACAGTATGCTAGCTGGAAGATGATTTGCTATGACACCTCTGGAAGGGAAAAAGTGAAAAGCATAGTACACTAAACTTTTTATTAAAAACAGGGAAATGGGGGATGGCTTACTTACTGTTACAAGCATTTTACACAAGGCTTGCAATCACTGGCTTCATCACTACAGTCAAGCACACGTACTGTACCTCATGAACTCTGTAACTGTCAGGTTTTTTGGTATTGTGTATAACCTACTGTCATTAACAATTACCTATCATTAGTAAATAATTAATCCAGTGTGCTTGGTCCCAAATGCTTACTTAATTGTTACAGACAAGCATAAAACAGTACACTTGTTATGATTCATAAAAGTGACATGGTAGGACAGACTGATTACTCCTGAGGCAAAACCTTAACACTTTCAATGCCTGTAATTTCTCCTGTATCATCCTTTTAACTGTTTGTGACTAAAGCAGTTTAGAGTGTGTCCTCACATCAGTCAGGAAGAGGAAGAAGATCTTGTCATTGGACAGAAGAGGATGCGATGCCACACGTAACAGGAAGTTCTCAAGTCCCACTCTACGCCGCTCCACAAAGTCTGGGTCCAGGTTATCAGCTGCCAGCTTGTGCCACACAAACTCAGCCTGCAACAAGCAAGAGGGGAGAGGACATCTAACAATAAACTGTAATAGATCTCAATTAGACTAATACAACAGGGTCAAGGTTCAGTATAATGAAATGGCTCATTTTTAACTGGCTCACAATTAGGCTATGGCTCTGTGTCAGAGGAAAATAACAAGATGGAAGCTCAAACCTGTTTGTCAGGCTTAAATCTAAAAAATATATGATTGTAAACATAAAAGAATTCACACTGTGAGTGGAGTTATGAATGAGTTTGAACAGGCACAATTCAAAACTGGTTTACATTTCACTGCAAGATAAATGCATTTAGTTAATGGCTCTGTCCCAATATCCGCACTACACACTACACCAGGGGTCTCCAACCTTTTTGGGTTTGAGGGCTACCCAAAAGATGAGAATTTGTACTGAGGGCTACTCGTGCAAAATAATCCTCTATATTAAAGTCTTGACATGCCTTGCAAATGGCACTAGGATTGTATGATTGTTTACTTTGCATTAATGATAATGTTTATAAAAATAATCTTGTAATTAAACATAAAAACAAGTAAAAAAAAATAAATTATGACTAAAACACTGCAGTAGTCACTGTTTATAAATATCCCTCGCGGGCACCTCACAAGCTCCAGAAGGGCTACCTGGTGCTCGCGGGCACCTCAATGGTGACCCCTGCACTACACACTTTGTTGAAGTGCTTGAGTGCACAAGGGGGCAGGGGAGTTAAAAAGGAGAATTAGGACAGTCCACACTTCATGGACGCTCTGAAAGTCACAAGGTAAAAACATTTAATAGAAAAAACAATTTTGTTCTCTTTGATCCACTGGGGCAACCTGCAGTGGGTGACTGCAATGCAGCGTTCAGGGACCCTTCTACAGATCTTGAGCCAGGGTCCTGGTCAGGAGTACCTAGCTGGAGGATTAGCCTATTGTGCATGTTTTAAGTTGATGGGGGGAGAAGGAGCACCCAGAGAAAACCCACCCGCAAACTCCACACAACGTCCAGGAATCAAACCTGTGACCTTCTTGTTGTGAGGCGAGAGTGCCACTGTGCCACCGTGCCTCCATTTATTTTTGGAAAGAAAGATTTCTGTCTTCACAAACTGGTAAGAACATGCCCCTGGTCAGTTAACAACTTACTGAGCTGCTTGGAGGAAAAGGCCCTCCTAATGCCATACACCACACTGAACTGAATACTGCTAAATATGTGATAAGCTGAATGTTACAGTACTTACCCTTTTCTCTGGCAGTGGAGGAATGACTACAAATGGATATGTCACCAGCAGATAGGTCCGGAGCAGCTCGAAGTCACTGTAGCGTCTCCAGAGCATGTCAGGTACAGGGGTTCCTCCATCTGAGACTGAGTCCGCTGGTCTACAGGCAAAATGGACAAACGAGTACAGAATACAGTATGTGTCTGAATATCTGCTCTCTGAAATGGAACCAAGTGCAAAGGGAGGGGAATAAAAGCATGACTGACCGTGTCTCGATGAGGTAGACAGTGTAGGTCTCTTGCATGTTCACCGAGTTCTTTCCTGTTCTTTTCTCTGCCTCTGACACATTTATCTCTAGCTTTTTCAAAAGAGATGTCCCTTTTTCCACCATCTACAAGACAAAGGTAAGTTTAAATGACAGCTTAATATAATACACACTACAATCACACAGAATGAAAATGTTACTATACAGACAAGGGGTCAATTGCACAAATTTCCCTTCTAGGCTTTAATGTGGGCTGTCAACTTTGTTAAAGATCTCCTATTATGCAACAACTTTTGAGCTTTTAACAATGTTATAATGAGGTTGCGTCCCCCTGAAAAACATACCTGGCGAAGTATTTTGTTTCATTCACACGTTTGAGAATTCCTTTATGCTGAGCCTGTCCCCTTCTCAAGAGCTGAAAACACTTGGGCTCAGAGCTCTATGTAGCCATGTGAAACCAGAAACAGCTCCTGCACGCTTATATTGCCATCATTATGAAGCAGTCAGCTCATTTATCTATCTGTTAGCGTAATGTTGCTAATAGCCATGCTGATTTGCCATTTTATGCTCTGTCCATTCCCCACTGTTGCCAGCAGGGGGCGTCAGACACCTAATCCAAGCAATGTCCAAGTAAAAGCTCCCCAAAAGAAGCTTTTTTCTATACATATACATTATTTTAAGTTATTAAAATGGGAAATACTAATGCGAAGGTGCCCAAAACTACTTCAGAAAGACTGAAAAAAGCATAATGTATTTGTCGCACTTTTTTCATAGTCTTGCTAGGGGTGCGACGTATACTCAGGTGCGACTTATATATTAAAATATTTCACGTGTTCGTTAGAGGGCACTCTAGGCTTGTGTACCAGCATCTGCGGCACCTGTACCACTGAGAATTTAAAATGTAAACATTACCAGTAACAACTTTGGCTATAAAGACAACTGAGAAAGACTGGAATAATTGGAAATGGAACTGATGCTGAGTCTGACGACCTCCAGAGCTGGGGGAGTTGTTCAGAAGCGACACCAAGGATGAAGAATTTAAAGGATTTAGTGATTAGGAGTGAGATGGTGAGTTTGGTGAACTTGTTCTATTATGTTCTTTATGCTATAGTTATGTGAATAACTGTTAATATATTACATTAACATATGCGACGCCTATTCAGTTCGTTGTTTATGCTTCATGTAGCTGAATAACCATCAATGTGTTACGTTAGCAAACCGTACACCTATTCGTTCTCTATTCTATTATTACTGTAACTTGCCTATCAAGATGAAATGTCTGTTCTCGGTGTCGGATTTTGTAAAATAAATTTCCCCCCAAAAATGTGGCTTATAGTCCCGTGCAACTTATATACGCTTTTTTCTTCTTCATTATGCATTTTTTGGCTAGTGCGACTTATACTCCGGAGCAACTTGTAGTCCGGAAAATACAGAAATATGTGACCTTTAAGTGACAATCATATAAAAACTTTTAGAACAGGCAAGGAGAAACAAAATATGGCATAATATTCACCCAGTAACCGCAAAGTTGGCGGTAAGGATCCCCGCTACCACCTTTGCAAATTACTGTTGTGTCCCTGGGCAAGATACTTCATCCACCTTGCCTGTATGAATGTGTTAGTGTGACTGTGTTTGGTGGTGGTCTCCATTAGTCTGCCCCAGGGCAGCTGTGGCTACAGAAGTAGCTCATCACCACCTAGTTTGACTGAGGAGTGAATGAAGCATGCACCTAATTGTAAAGTGTCTTTGAGTGTCTAGAAAAGAGCTGTATGATGGATGCATTAGTGCAGACTGGATGTAAAGAGCTCGTTGAATGGTGAGTGCTTCCTGAAGTGGTTTGTGGAAAAGGCTTTAGCAACTCAGAGCCAGAGAATACAGGATTACTCACACAGGTGTGAATGAAACAATACACAACTCCAGGCATGTTTTTGACAAAGGAACAACATTATAACATGAAAGAAAGCTTAATATAGCCCCTTTAAACTGCAATAATTTCATTCTTGCTATCCATGCCAAAAATACTTCTCCAGACTTTGTATCAAATAATATAAATTTAACATGTGAGGAATGTGACCAGATAATATAAAAAAAGGGGTTATGGATGGATGGAAACATTTCAGACAATACTGTCTAACTATTAAACAACATACATCTTGAGTGCAGCTCTAGCCCCGAAGGAGATCAATTAACTTTAAATAATAAGTATTTAAAATTACTGAAATAAAACTTTGACTGGTCCTTTGACAGATAGCAACTCAAAAGCAAACTGACAGAGTTTTCAAAGCAGGACAGCTAAGTAAATGTTAAGGTAGGGCTGGTTACAAGAGCAGTACTGCTCTGACACCTCCTCCATTCAAGTGCAGAGTTAGCACAAATCGGTGCGTTTAAGGTTTAAATACATACTACACTCTCTTACCTGTGCCACACTGACCTAACATTACTGTAAACACGGTTTAATCCAACCGAGTCACTATCGCCATTGATTTTTTTCAGTTAGTTCAACAAACTGGCTAAGTTAGTTAGCAGGCTAGCTCACTCAGTAGTAAAGTTTAATAATTAGCCTCGGTAGCTAACAGTTAGCTAACTGTTAACATTATGTGTTACACTGATATATTAGTGATAATAAAGTTGCCATAAGTATCTTTTACACGCTTTTTAGACTCTTAAAAGTGTCTGTTTGTTACTAACGTTAGCTGTCACGATCACTGAACCTCACCACTGACTTCTCTGCAGCGAGCTAACGTTAACAGTCGGTTACAGTTTGTTATTACAGGTATAACATTACATGTACTAGTGACATATTCAGAATAATGACCGTGTTTCTGATGTTGTTCTCGGCCTCCGCGGAGGAGAGGTCCGTGTTTCCGATCACTGCCACTTCCTCGCTGCTCCCGGAGTCTGCCATCATCCTCTTTCTGTTACTGCTCTGCTCCTCTGCTCTGTGTGTGTGTGTGTGTGTGTGTGTGTGCGTGTGCGTGTGTGTGTGTGTGTGCGTGCGTGCGTGCGCGTCTGGTCAGCTGAGCTGGCAGCATGCACTGCGCATGCGCTAAAAGCTCCACACCGTTTATATACGCAGCTCAGTACTACCATTTATTCAGTCATTTATTCAGTAGCGTGCGGTGACTTTTTCAAGCGGGCAAGCAGACACCTTGACTTCATTAAGTTTTATATGACAACATTTTGATTTAATTTAAATTTAATTAAAAATCACTTAAATGCAATCCCATCAGTGTTTGTGTAGTAGGCTGTTTCAAACTATCTCATACTCTTCCTATATAATTACTATGAGTAATGTATACAAAAGAATGTCATTACAACATTTTTTTCCACAAAACTGGCCTTCTCTGTCGCCTTATCAAAGAATGTGCCCTAAGTTTTTGTTTTAACTTTAATTCATAAGCTCTAAAACGAGGATGGATGGACAAATGAGTGAGGTTACAGCCTTACAGATGAGGAAGGTCTGTTCATCAGGACACACTGAGATCAACATTAGACCAGTGCACTGTTAATGCTGCTTCACTATAATAAAACCTCAAGAAGCCTTACACACCACACCACAAACCCCCATTTAAAAACACCGCCTCACTGACACTCACCTCTCTACTCAAGCTGCAAATCCACTCCATGTTACTTTTTTGAAGAAACGTCCTGTATTTCCTACAGCTGAGTTTGTCCACAATAACCAGAGCCCAGTTCATTCACAGTTCTGTAATATTCACATCCAGTCCCCGGCACGGGCCGCTGGCTCCTCTCCACTCCCCCAGCTCCACTTCTTACAAACATCTGACACTTAACGATGAACGTGAAGCTATCATTTATATGACACACAGTTTTCTGCAGCAGCATGTTCTCATGAGGAACATGAACAGGGTTTAAGCTACAAACTATGACTTATCTGTAGAAACGCTGTTAGACATGTGTGTAAATTTTTGTTGTCTAACGCGGTACATGCGCACTGTAATGTATGGGGCTGTAAGCTGCACGGTGCGCTGCTTGTCGCCCGCTGCCATCAGCCAGCGATCTCTGTCACTGAGCCTGAGATTGACCACAGCATGCACGAGCCTCCAAAACAAGCTGCTGGCCCTCTGCTTGACCCAGGCAGAAACAGTGCACCATGACTCCGCCTCCACTGTGGTGAAAATGACAGAAATGAATGGAAGAGAGGCAACCTTGCCTTGACAGTACCTGGAGTACCAGCAGGATGCAGAAAAAAGCAAAGTGACTGAAAGCAGGTAAGAGACTGATTCTCTATGGAAGTGAACGGTAAAATGAAATGTTTGGAGAGATAGCAATTTAATTTTGTTATAGTTTTAATCCGTGTGTTTTTTAGATTTGATTGGTCAAGCACTGCTTGCCTTGCTTGCCCTCACGGCACGCCCATGCATTCATTTAATAATCTGCTGCTACTCTTTTGGGTCACATGGAACTCTGGCTTTTTGCAACTGCTTTGGGCATGGGGTCAGGAAAAAAGAAAAAAATAACAGAAAAAAAGAGCAATTTAAATAATCAAAGGTGTGAAACCAAATACAGTCTCTGACACTTCTATATACTTTTCATCCAGTAGGCCCCACTTGACCCTGGCATGGTCTGTCACCTTACCCCAGGGACGACCACCTGTCACTTTAGATTGTACTGCACAGCCATTTAGGCATCTGTCCCGACATCCCACTTATTAAGATAATGTCCCACTTTTTCATTGGTACTCAGTGCAACTTATAAAAATTGAGTTTCAAGTTAAAAACAAGGTATAGTCTGTATTCCATGTGTAAAATGTAGAATAAATATTGGGGGCATCCCATCTTAATAGGTTGAATATATGGCTGGTGTGTTGCTGCCCCTGTGTTTCAGGAAAAGGCTCTTCATGGAGCTGTGAGCTGGGGTTGGTGCTGGATTGTTTTGAGAAAATGCAGAATGAGATCTTTGATTTTTTTCTGTTCTGTCTTTTTTTTTTTCCAATGAATAAAGTCTCAATAAAGATGTCACTTTGCAAAATATGTGTGATCTTTGCACGAAAACAGAACATCAGATGTTTTAAAGGCACTAAACTGAAGTAACTTGTATCTCAGTAAGTTAGATCTGAATACCAAAAGATTTATTTCTCAAGTCTGTCGCACCAAATTGCAAAACTTGTCCCACTTTTAGTGCTTTTTGAGGAGGTCAACCTAGTTAAACCAGGGGTGTCAAACTCAAGCACCACTGGCCAAATCCAGCCTGCAGGATAATTCCTTTTGGCCTGCAAAATAATTTCTTATTTATATGAATAATGGTCCGCCATTGCTGATATATTACACTAAATTGTTCAAACTGTTGCATAATGTAGAGTCCAACTCAGAGTGTTTCCATACAGTATAGGTATTTTACAGTGCAGTTCATAGACAACATCCAAAAATGCTCTATCTCAGCATGAAACACTCAAAATGGCAATAAAAAAATATTTGGTAAAACTAAGCTCTCCCATAGCGCTACTTGCACAGCAAGTTTGAATGAGATTTCCTTATTGGTTTTCTCAAAAACTTAATCTTTAACTTCTTGCTGCTTTGACTTTACAGGCCACTACACAACAACAGTCTAGGTTACAATATTAAAACATTTTTAAAAGTAATAAAATTAGACTAATAAAGTCGCTATACTCATGTAAACACAAGTAGCAAGAAAAATGCTTTAAAATGCTTTTTAAATGTAAAACTGTATCAGTGGATATATAGGTTATGTATATTTTTTATTCCCTAATATGCATATCATTCAGGCTCTAGTCACAGTTTAGCAACACAATGCACAGATATTTTACTTACAGTCATATGCAAAAATGTGGGCACCCCTCTGAGTTTGCATAATAATTAACTCTGTCTTCACAAAAAAAGATCACAGAGATATGTCATTGATTTTCTGGTGACATCTGAGTTTTAGGGTGTTTCCCAAACTGTCATTTTTAGTGTAGCAGTATTTAGGTGTATGAAATTAAATACAGTATCAACAAAAGTATGGGCACCTTTATAAGTTTGCTGATTTGAATGCATGTAACTTATCAAAATGGATGACTTGCAACACAAAACTTGTTAGATTAGTTAGTTAAGCCTTGAACTTCATAGACAGGTGCATTCAATAATGAGAAAAGGTATTTAAGGTGGTAATCAGGAACTGGAAGGACACAGGCAAAGTTGATGTTAAGTCCAGATGTGGCAGGCCAAGAAAAATACCAGAGAGACATAGACAAGGAATGGTGAGAATGGTTAAAGACAACCCATAGATCACCATCAATGACCAACAACATCATCCTGCTGCAGATGTTTCTGTACATGGGTCAACAGTTCAGAACAACTTTTGATGGGCCAGTACATCTACTCCGAGAGGAGGACCAACCTGAGTGACAACCAGAGTGGGCAGAGCACACTGCACTGGGGTAAAAAGTCAACCACCGGATGCCTGAACCGGTGCCAGACCAGAGGCGCAACATCTGGGGCTAGACCCTACTCATCGCAGAGGGGGCCCCTTCTCTGCGATGAGCAAAGGAAGCAGAGCCTGTGGATGTCTCTGACAAGAAGGGCAGAAGAACACACGCTGCATCTATGAAACTCGGCACTGGAGTCTGTGGCAAAATCCTGTAGTCTTGCAAGAGGAAATCTTGCTAAGAAGTTTTGTTCTGAAAAAAATGAGATGAGTGAAAAAAGGAGATGAATGCTCCATGATATTCTAATCTAATAATATTTTCACAACTGAGGGACCAGAGGGATTTATTTCTTCTTCTGTCTGCCCTGGCCCCTTGCCTGGAAAATCCAGACTGATATGTCTCTGTATTATTATCAGGGCTGAAAGTAAGCCGGTACGGCCTGGTACTACGTACCGGCATAAGATTTAGAGGGGGTACGCAGTACCGTAGAAAGAGATCAGCTGTCCAGCCGGTCTTTGCAGCTTTTACACACATTAGAGCGGACCGCGGACGCTTTTATGAGGAAAAAAAAATCTGACGCTAAAGCATGTGAACCAGGCAGTGCTTTCTCTCATCATATCTGTGTCCCTCAGAATGTCAGAATGTCCCTCTCATCATTCACTGATTGTCTCGCTTCCTTAAACAAACGCATTGAGCGTGCACGTCTTAAGCCCAAAGCACACCTGGAGGGCCGCCTTAAAATTACACCAAACGCTTGAGAAGGTTTTAATCAGTGGTCCTCAACCCGACGATCGCGATCTACCGTCGATCGTAAAAGCAGTGCGGGTAGATCGCGGAGCCATGTCTTTCCAAATAAAGTCATTTGCCTATGGCTTTTGAACGCCCCGCAGATGGATCAGTCTGAGATTCTTTCTAAAACACGAGACACCGAGGAAGCGCGAGGAAAACACACGAGCTACGAACTAAACAGAATACAAGCAACTTAATAACAATCAGAGTTCTGGCCGCTTTCACTTCAGTTCTGTTGTGGAGGCTGCTGGCGGCTCGCGCTCCGCGGCCGCTCTGAACACTGCCATGGGGCTGACACACACACACGCACGCACGCACGCACGCACGCACGCACGCACGCATTTACTAATGCAACAAAAACTGTAAACAATAATGAAAAAGTACCACAAAGTACAGTATAACTATTTAAAATTGTGTACCTTCACCTTTCTAACACGACTGACAATTGACTCTAACAACTAGGCATAAACCATTAACTTTATCACTGTGGGCGAAAACAGCCAAGACAGGCCAAAAATGACTAAATGACATTCCAGCACCAGCAGTGTTGCCAGGTTGGGCTGGTTTCCGCCCAACAAGGCTTCTTTTGAACATTGCGGGCTGAAAAAAATCATTGGGCTGGTTTATAAAATTTGGGTTGCTTTTCACAACATTTTATTTATTTATTTATTTATTTTTGTTAAATATACCAACAAAATAGTTGTCATTTTAGGGCAAACAAAGCAGAAATACAGAGGGCGCACTCACACTAGGGCCATGATTGGGGGAGGGGTCAATTGCGTGTCCATTGCGTGTCCCGTACGACTCCCGCAAGAAACAGACTCAATGCAAGTCAGTGCACGAGTTCACACCGGCTGCGTTGCAGTACGTCTCCGTGTCCGGTGCTCAGTCAGAAATACGTATCAAGTCTATTTTTGCCGGATGACGGATCTGTCAGGTGTAAAGTTGAACAGAGCAGATCGAGTCAGACAGGAAGTCCAGTGAAGAGGATCCGGTAAATTTCAAAATAAAAACGCTTGTGCAGCCTCTCACTCACATCGCTGTTAACATTACGTCTTAACTGAGGACACGGGGTCACAGACGACATCGGACTGCAATAAACGTGAGTAAAATAAAAGTATTTATATACGTAGCATCCTTACCCAGGGCTGAAGTATATATTTCTGTGACTTTTGGGCTTGAACTGTGGTTAAATCGCCAAATACTCTCTAAATGAACAAGAGTTCGTGGTCAGAGGCAAACGTAGCTTTTTACCATTCTTTTTAAAACAGTTCTCTGTATACATGGTTATTATCGTGTGAACTCATAACTTCCAGTATTAGGCTTGTTTGAGATGAACTGTGCCTCGCCTGGATTGTGAACGAGAGTGCACGGCCACAACAGGAGGAGGGGAAATACGTCTGTACTGAAGTCGGACAGTAGGCGCGTTCGAGATGAGCTAGACTTGCACAGTTTCGATCAGTGTCGGTTTGTGCGCAGTGCACGCCGGTTAGATTTGTGTACGACTTGTTCCCAAATTGCTCTGATGTCACGAGTGCGACGGTCACCGAAAGCTCGTGAGATCCAAACGAGACCAGCGCCTGAGCCGCCGCAGTTCATCAGGAGCAACTGCGGAGGCTGCTTGGCTCAGTGCATGATGGGAAAACGCACACCTGTCAGCGGTGAACGGACAGGTGACTGGATCTGAGTTTAGTGCTGATCAGAAACGTAACACACGACACTTCACTGCCCTCCTCTCCTCCTCCCCTGCCTCTTTTTTTTTTTTTTTTTTTTAATACAGAGTAAAGTTACAGTTTTGACCTGGATAAACTTTGTTCCCTGCTGCTCAGTGTGAAGTAGAATATTATTAAAAAGATTGTGCACAATATCTGCTGTTATAGGAGGCAGGTTAACATTTATAATGTGTAAACTTAGACATAAAAGCTGAGAACCACTGCTGAATGTGCATGATGTTGTGTGCTTCAAAAGAGCGCCTCATAAACACACAGACTGGGGTCAAGCACGGGACAGAAAAGTTCTTACAAATCAGTTTAATGCATTTATTTTCAAAATAATATCCAACACACGCAAGAAGTGGATTTTGGGCGTGATGGTGCGTGATCTGAGCCACAAACTGTCCGACTTAAGTACAGGCGTATTTCCCCTCCTCCTGTTGCGGCCGTGCACTCTCGTTCACAATCCAGGCGAGGCGCAGTTCATCTGGAACGAACGAGCCTAGTTTGTGGCTCAGATCACGCACCATCACGCCCGAAATCCACTTCTCGCGTGTGTTGGATGTGATTTTGCAAATAAATGCATTAAACTGAATTGTAAGAACTTTTCTGTCTATGGCATGACCACAGTCTGTGTTAATGAGGCGCTCCTCAGGAGCACACAACATGAGGCACATTCAGCTGTGATTCTTAGCTTTTATGTCAAAGTTTACACATTATAAAAGTTAAATAGCCTCCTATAACAGCAGATATTGTGCACAATCTCTTTAATAACACTCCACTTCACAATGAGCAGCAGGGCACAACGTTTATCCAGGTTAAAACTGTAACTGTAAAGTCTGTTTTACTAAAAAAAAAAAAAAAGAGGCAGGGGAGGAGAGGAGGGCAGTCAAGTTTCGTGCGTTACGTTTCTGATCAGCACTAAACTCAGATCCAGTCACCTGTCCGTTCACCGCTGACAGGTGTGCGTTTTCCCATCATGCACTGAGCCGTGCAGCCTCCGCAGTTACTGGTGATGAACTGCGGCCCTGGCTCAGGCGCTGGTCTCGTTTGGATCTCACGTAGTGATGATTAAATTGACGCC
Source organism: Bostrychus sinensis (assembly GCA_020698575.1). NCBI lineage: Eukaryota > Metazoa > Chordata > Actinopteri > Gobiiformes > Eleotridae > Bostrychus > Bostrychus sinensis. The sequence goes on from CM036240.1 coordinate 35,824,454, forward strand.
TCATGAAGCAATGAACCACTTTCACAGCTGGCCCAAGAATGAAACACTGCTCGAAGCATTTATTACAGACTGAATAGTGACATCTGTTGGCTGTCTGTGAGAACTGCGTCCCATTGGAGTACATGAAAAAAACGAAACGAGGCCTCGCTTGCTGTGATCACGTGATCTTAAGCAGGACTCGAATCCTGCTGGAATCACTCCCCTTGAAACACTTCCGCTTCAAAAGATCGATACTGTGTCGAGCAGCGGGCTCGAGCACAACATCACTAACCTCACGGTGACTGTCGCACTTGTGGCATCAGAGTAAGTCGGACACAAATCTAACTGGCGTGCACTGCGCACAGACCGACACTGATCGAAACTGTGCAAGTCTGGCTCATCTCAGCTGTGAGGGCGACAGACTGCTACGTCATCGCGGTGCGCTGTTTGTTTACAAGTCACCGCTCTCAGTTTCAAAACCGGTGTAGTGGAAAACATGAGACCAGCAGCCTGAAGTATCTGTCCTGTTTTGATTCTGCTTTGCGTCTCGTTGGTGAGACGCGGTCTTCTGCCACAGGTTTTGGAATAAGCCACATACAGGAGCAGTGAAGGCACCGCAGACAGAGAGAGGCTTCAGAACTACTGCCGCTGTCTGTTCTCTTCTTCAGAAAAGTTAGTGCAAGTCAGTGGCGTTGTTATGAGTGTTGATAATGGAGTTCATTCATTTTTTACTGAGAGAAGATCAGTTGTGTACATGACAGGGCTCGTAGTCGTGTGCGTGCGCGCATGCATGAGCAACCCCATGGCCCACCTCCTCCAACTGTGCCAAAGTCCTGAAGCGTACCGCGCCTGGGCGTGGTTCGGAGCACTCACATTAGGCAACGTGCCGCGTTTAGGCGCACGGTCCGCTTGGCCTTGTGTGAGTACACTTCTGTGGGAACGCCCCCAACTATGACGCAATACCGACTGTATCCAGGCCTAGAGGTAAGATCGGGCCTAAAAAATCCAGCCCGACCCGACCCAGGCCCGCGGGCATTAAAGCCCAACCCAGCCCGAGCCCGACCAATTAACTTGATTTGCAGGCCCGATCTCGAAGCAAACCCGAAATTTCAATTTATCCCATAGTATTTTTGGCAGAAAAAAACGCAAGATTTCTTAAGGTTAAAATAATCTACATATTTTTATGATCATGATAAATGCATTTGCACAATGAAATAACGCTGGAACGCAGAATAAGAGGCCAGACAAAGAGAGTGAAAGAGAGATCTTGATGCGCACTCGCTTAATTACGCAGAGAAATACTGCAGCCTCACTCTTACCGGCGGTGCGTGTTTGCCTTTTCAGTTCCCCTGTCTTAAGTTTATCCTTGACTTCTTGCTGCTCCATATCAGGGAGACCTAAACAAAATAAATGCGGACTTGCGGAGGGAAGATTACATTCACGACACGTGCGAAAAGCGTGCCCTGGCTCTGCGCTTCCTGTTTAGTAGTAGTTATATAGCAATTACCTTACAGCGCCTTCTCTGTTTTAACCAAATTATTTATTTATAACAAATATTCCTTAGTTTAGTATCCACACATCGTTTTAGTATACATTTTTATAAACATATATTTATTAAAAAAGTCAGCGAGAGAGAAGCCCGGCCCGACCCAAACATAATGATTGTCATTTTAGTCCCTACCCGACCCGAATTTCGGGCCGGGTCGGGTTCGGACTCGGGCTCGGGCTTAAGATCTTACCTCTATCCAGGCCTATATGTATGCATATGTAACCCTCATGGACCGACTCTCCCTGTGTGTGTGGTCCCAGTCCTCTCTACACACCCGGCTTCAGTACTTCTCTGCGTTGTGTTTTGGTGAAGGTAGTGGTGGGGTGAGTGGCAAGGTGCGATGCGGAGAGAAGACACAGCAGACACTGCAGTTCTTTTGGATTGTGGAACGTGCGGCTTGCACTTTTATTTTGTCGTTCGCAGACTAAAGTTGACAGGTGTTTAACAGTTGCTTGGTGGCTCATAACCTTACGGGAGTAAGGACAGAACAGAGAGATCACCTAAATTAGTAATCTAATACATTCTCATTATACACTAAAGCCGCAGAATGAATAAACAGTTGGTTACCAAACATGTAACTCAGTGCAAATAACACATTCATAAAGTGAATCAAACATATAATCTCAGTAACTTAGCACTAGTAGCATAGCATAGGTACTACAATACAGAATACAGCAAGTCCATTACCATGGGGCCTCATGTAGTGCTAGCTTAACTTCACATACAAAAATAATACACAAACTCAAAGTGCTGATCACTCGGAACAGGACCACAATATTCCCCAACAACTTATCTAGTACAGTCAGTACAAGAAACATGTGGATGAATGATAAAAACCAGTGTTGTGCATGAACGAGTTCAAATGAACGCGTTCATTGAACACGTTCATTTTTATGTGAACTTTGAACTGAACGCAACACATTTGTAAATCAAGAACTTGAACGTGAATTTGTTCAGATTATGTGAGATGAACGACGTACGTCACGTCAATTAAGCGTCAGAAGTTGTTTTCACCTGAGCCGCGTGACGAGGTCTGATCGTACTTTTTAAACAGCGCTGTCCCTCACTGCCCACGGGCTCCACTCCAAAACTGCACCGCTTCACCAGAGAGCGCTTGTGTGCGCAATGCATCTTGGGTAATGTAGTGTGAAGCCCATGGGCGTGCCGTGAGGGCAAGCAAGGCAAGCAGTGCTTGACCAATCAAATCTAAAAAAATACACGGATTAAAACTATAACGAAATTAAATGGCTATCTCTCCAAACATTTCATTTTGCCATTCACTTCCATAGTGAATCAGTCTCTTTCCTGTTTTCAGTCACTCTGTTTCTTTCTGCGCCCTGCTGGCCACTCCAGGTACTGCCTCTCTGCCATTCATTTCTGTCATTTTCTCCTTCGTGGAGGTCATGGTGAACTGTTTCTGCCTGGGGTTTGTCAAGCTGAGGCCCAGCAGCTTGTTTTGGAGGCTCGTGCATGCTGTGGTCAGTCTCAGGCTCAGTGACAGAGATCTCTGGCTGACAGCAGGGGGCGATAAGCAGCGCACTGCAGCTTACGGCCCCATACATTACAGTGCTGCACATGTGTCGCGTTACACAACAAAACTTTCCACAAGTGTCCGCAGCCAGAGTATCTAACAGCGTTTCTACAGATAAGTCATAGTTTGTAGCTTAAACCCTGTTCATGTTCCTCATGAGAACATGCTGCTGCAGAAAACTGTGTGTCATATAAATGATAGCCTCACGTACATCGTTAAGTGTCAGACATGTTCGTAAGAAGTGGAGCTGGAGGAGAGGAGAGGAGCCAGCAGCAATGAATGTGAATATTACAGAACTGTGAATGAACTGGGCTCTGGTTATTGTGGACAAACTCAGCTGTAGGAAATACAGGACGTTTCTTCAAAAAAGTAACATGGAGTGGATTTGCAGCTTGAGTAGAGAGATGAGTGTCAGTGAGGCGGTGTTTTTAAATGGAGGTTTGTGGTGTGGTGTGTAAGGCTTCTTTTGAGGTTTTATTACAGTGAAGCAGCATTAACAGTGCACTGGTCTAATGTTGATCTCAGTGTGTCCTGATGAACCTCCCTCATCTGTAAGGCTGTAACCTCACTCATCTGTCCATCCATCTTCATTTTAGAGCTTATGAATTAAAGTTAAAACAAAAACTTAGGGTACATTCTTTGATAAGGCGACAGAGAAGGCCAGCTTTGTGGAAAAAAATGTAATGACATTCTTTTCTATACAAACAGCGTTACTAATCATAATTATATGTGAATGTGAGATAGTTTGAAACAGCCTACTACTCAAACACTGATGGGATTGCATTTAAGTGATTTTTAATTCAATTTAAATTAAATCAAAATGTTGTCATATAAAACTTAATGAAGTCAAGGTGTCTGCTTGCCCGCTTAAAAAAGTCACCACATGCTACTGGTGAAGCCAAAGATAATCGAATCTAATATCTTTGGCTTCACACTACGTTACCCATGATGCACTGCACAAGCAAGCATAACAACAAGCGCAGCCTTCATAGCAACACTGGAGCGGGCAGCAGCAGTCAGTCTGACAATGGCAAGTGAAGGCACAGAGAACACAGACGATGTTGCCTCTAACTATGATCATTTACAGACATTTTACACATTGTCACACAAAGACTCTGACGGGGAAAAAAACGTACCTTTCTGTGCAAGCTTATATATGCAAAAACGTCCATTTTGTGTGATAGAATTTAAGATCTACAGTGAGGCTAGAAGGTAGTTAACATGTATAGCATATGTGTCAAACTCAAGGCCCGCGGGCCAAATGTGGCCCGCAGGATAATTTCTTGTGGCCCGCGAGATCATTTCCATTTTATATTAATAATAGCCCGCCGATATATTGTGCGCGATCTGTTTGAACTACATCTCCCATAATGCACTGCAGAAGCGGCGCCGCGCCGGCACTGCCCCTCCCCCGCTGTTTTAGCAAGCAGCATTTAACGAGCCCAGTGTTGTCAGCTTGGGCGGTTTCCCGCCCAATTGGGCTACTTTTGCTCTCTCTCGGCGGAAAAAAATAGCGTTGGGCGGGTGTATAATATTTGGGCTATTTTTAGACTTATGGGGCGGGATTTTGAAAATGTAAAATAAACTTATTTTAATAATTTTTTTAAATTTCCTGATCAATAATTGTATATATTTGCTGGTTATTGATGAATAAAATGAATTTGTAAAATAGAAGTAGTAACATTAGTGTCATTAGTTGTCAATCACATGTCTAATTATGGACCTCTGATTGGTTGAAAAAAGTAAACACTGCAGCCCTGTGAGAGAGCTATTTGTTTTTCTGATTACACTCATTGTGGAGACTGTTTATTACTTTTTTCCATTGGCATTTGTGAAGTTTTGTGTGCTCAAAATATGCTATTTCATATGTATTACAGTTTTAACATTAAGATTGTAGAATGGTTGTGATTTGGGCGGGTTTTTATTGCGTTTGGCGGGTTTTACGTTATATTTGGGCTGGAAACTGTCAGTCAGATCTGGCAACCCTGAACGAGCCACAGGAGCAGAGAGAGAGTGAAGGATTCTCCAACAGGAAATTTAACTTTCCACAAAATAAATGGGCAAAGAGAGCAGGAGCTTCTTAAACAGGTGTTACTCTCTGTAAACACTCTACACTTTGTTTGTTGAGCTCATGTAGCAGTAATAAAACCACGCTCCAACCGCACAGCAGTGTAAGAACATCTCCTTTACAAACCGTACGTCTTTAAAAACAGCACTGCCCTCCGTCGCCCTTTTCCTTTCTCTCTGTCGCTACTTGTGCTCTAATGCACTCATTAACACACAGCGAGCTAAACCTGCCCAGAAACAGGTATAATCCTGCTCACACTGTGTCCTGCAGAGGACAGAGAGGTGGACAGTAGTTTGCTCAATAGAAGTAAAGTAGGCCTATAATACGTGTTTGTGTGTAGGAGCTGACTCAGCTTAAAGTTGTGCTGGGCTTACATAAGGGGCATGGCATGCACCTAAATATTTATTTGCTGGTAGCACCCACTGTCACAGTAAAACAGAGTGGACCTGATGAAAACACCTGTCTTATATGAGGAGGTAACTGTGGCAGTAAATAATACTTAATAAATAAATAATTGGCCAGTGTTAGTCAGTAGTCTGTGGCCTATTTGTTGTTATTTGTTGAGTTCTAAGTTCTGATTTAAAACAAAGCTACAAAGCCCCTTAAAACCACAAATCTACACCTGTAGATCTGTGGGGAAGTATTATTCTATGTTTAAAAAGCCTATTGTAGCCTAACTGAGAACAGAAATACAGTTGGCTGGCTTTATTATTTATACAATTCTCTTATTCAGCCCACGACCAAGACTGGTTTTCTAATTTTGGCCCCAGCTCCGATTGAGTTTGACACCCCTGATTTATACTGATAGAAGTCATAGTTTGAAAAGCAAGTTCAGCCTTTCATTTACATATCTCACATAAAAATAAAATGAACTGAACTTTGAACTAGTTTCAAAAGTTCAAAATTAAAATTGTGAACTATGAACGTGAACAGTTCACTTTGAACATGTGGGAACTGAACTGTGAACTAGTTCATGAAAAGTGTGAACTTGCACAACACTGGTAGGGGCTCAAATAAACTCTAGACACCAGGACAAAACATGTACTCTATATCAAAATAGTTTCAACGTGAATGGCACAGGTGCGCTATTAACACAACTCAGAAAGACTGGCTCATTGCATAATTTCAAGAAGTGAAGAGAGAGATGAACAACGGGCTGAGTGATACATTATAAGTTTACTCAGAATAAAATATATTGGTGGATATTATTATTGTTTTATTCATTGATGATATTAAAATGAGCATGTGTGGACTAAATTCTCTAACGGTGACATCATTTAGGATTTATAATATGTCCAAAATGTGCAAATGTGTGACATTTACATGTCCAGTCAAAAAAAGTCAGTAAAAACTAAGCAGGCAATGATAAACTTTCATGCACACACAATGTTTAAAACTAGAGACTAAGGGTGCTCCGATCAGGGTTTTTGAGGCCGATCACCGATCAGCCTCTGCTGTGATCGGCCGATACCGATCATGGCCGATACCGATCACGTGGTCTTCAATGTAGTAATGTATTGTATGCAGGCTATTATTAGTTCCATTTGAAAAATACTGTAGCCTTTGTAAATATAAAAGAACAACAAAATTCTACTTATTTTTGTTTTAGAAGAGGTTTTGTTGCATTATTGGTCTTTAATGTGGGCCCAGTGTCTGTGGCTTTGTTTGAATGCTCCGCTGATGTAAAAATCAGCTGTTCTTAATTGGTTCCTTTAATGCAAGTCCGGGGTGCAGCGCCTGTGTCCGCGTAACGCGCAGCCAAACCAGGTTGAAACACAGTGGACTAAAGAGCAGACAGCTCCTGCAGCCAGGTCTGACAACGTCTGAATGAAGAAAACGTGCAAAGAGAGCAGAGAAGACAACGATGAAAGGTGCTCCTCTCAGACACACGGACACATGGGCTGCCTTTTTACTTTCTCTTTCCATTAGCAGCCATTTGGTGGAGTTTAAGCCACAAAACGCACAGTTTTCTCCGCGCAACAAGACACAGGCAGACTCTGAACTTTCTTGATGCTTTTAACGTAACTGTTAGCGGGTTAGCTGTAGCTCTATTTACGTTGGTGTTTGCAAATACACGCACTGCTGCGCCTCGGTTCTGTCCCGTGCGCTCCTAAAGCAGGCGGGGACACAGCGGGGACACAAAGCAGCGCCTCCAGGGCAGGTTTGTGTTCGTTATAACCAGGGCTTAACTTACAAACACTGCTAAAATAACGCTACTGCTGTTTAATCAAACCGGAGTTGCCGGACAGTAAATGTGAGAGCCTCGCGTGTTTATTGTAATTTGATCGGCCCTTCTGATCGGCCCATTTTACCGATCACCGATCACTCTATTTTTAGCCATGATCGGCCGATCATGATCGGCGGCCGATCGATCGGAGCACCCTTACTAGAGACGTCTGACTGATGTGCATCTGAGCTGTGCACTGTGCTCCTCTCCTCTCTCCTTGTCTCTTTCTGTATGACTCTCTCTTGAGCTTGTATTCTATGTTTTCTTATGAGGTTTTGTGGTTGGCAAACAAAAAAAGCTTGAAGGACAGAAAACAACAGTTTAACTCCTCATCCATGGCTCTTTGACTGTTGTACAATCACTTGTGACCTGAACTGTCAGCCTCTGGTGCGACAGGATGTGACTTGATTTAAGAACATGTGCATGTGTATATTTAACAGATTTTATTAACAATAAATGTACATGTATTGTACGTTTTTACAGCCAAATAACAAACCAAAAAATCAGGTAATGGGTTATTTTTAGTTTTTTGTTTTGAAAACCAAAATTGGAAATTAAAAAATGAGTCGCTACCCATTTTTAAACTACAGATCAAAAATGAAAAATGGAGTTCAAACTTTTTCAGTATTTTTAATTTTGTGGAGTTGTTTGACTTGGAAGTGATTTCATTTTGGGAAAACACCGCCCAAGCTTATGGCTCTGGTCCCAAAACACAGCTCTGCGTGCGGCTGTGCTAAGGACAGTGCTCCGGGGGAGAGCTCCTGTCACAGCTGCAGACGGGACGAGGTTTGGGCGAGCACTTCGTCAGAGATCCACTCCTCTGGCTGCAGTTCTGTACTCTTTAGACAGAATTTAGCTCGCTCGACTTACACACTATGCACTTTACCGTTCACATGCTAGTTTTAGATTTGTTTTTAAAATATGAGTTTAGAAGCAAATAGCTTAGTGGACCAGCAGCACGCCACAGATCACTCTACGTTAGCTTTGAATCCGCGAAGGCTGCGGACAAGAGAATCAATCTTTCGTTTGTATTAAATCTGCGGTGTGCCCTGGAGCTCACTGTTCTTAAAGGCAGTGCTTTATGGGGAACCCCCTCTGCGTCACGGCCGCAGACAGGTGAGGGGTCAGGGCGTGTGCTTCGTCAGAGGTCCGCTCCTCTGGCTATGGTCCTGTCTACTCTATAGATACATATGCTATACCAGCATTTAGCTTTCTAAACTTTTCACACTTTTCACACAGTGTGCTGTCGTGTGGATTTGAGTTTGAGTTTACGATCAGCCTATGGACTGACATATAGCTAGCAGAGGCTGCGCGGCGCACCACAGATCCCTCTCTAATGCCTATAGCTCTGCATCAGCAAAGGGAAGCTGTGCATAAAAGAATGAATCTGTCGTTAGGTTCTGAAGCAAGAGTCACGACTTCTTCTGTGTTCTGTGTTCCTGACCCTCACCCCCATCGTATGCGCCTTTTTCTCGTGTGGCCACTGTCCACGGTGCTGAAAAGCAAAAGCACAGCAAAATAAATAAATCTAAATGAATGTCTGAACATCTAAATAAATATTTCTTTCCTACAATGAAGACTAAATATGCATAAATGCCATTCTTTGTGATTTTGTAACACCCGGGGAACTCATCATACTTTTGTTACCTTCACCTTTGTTGCTGGGATCTCCATCTCCGTTTAATGAATGCTTGCATTTTTTACATTAGTTGTATTTAACTGACTGACTTATGATAAATTAAATCATAAATGAATCAAACAAATTCCAGCCACAGTGACCTGCCCTACTTTTTAATAACATGAAATGTTACAGCTGGACCATTTGAAATGTTATGTGAACTTATAAAAGGAGATGAGATGGATTTTTATTATATTATTGCTAATATTTGTTATTAATGTTTTTATGGTTGTTGTTTGTTATAATTACACAATTTAAAACAAGTGCTTGCTCTCTCTCCAGTTGTGGGGAGTAGGTATAATAGCTGGTGGTGTTGGGCCCTAGTGCAGTAGCTCCGCCTACAGTTAAAACATTGCAAACACAAGGGATACCCCAGACACAGAGTATTCTAACCAAGGACTATAAAAACCTATTTTGACAGCGTTTTTTAGCATTAGTCTTACAAACAAATTTTTACTCTTGTTAAGATTTATTATTATAAAATTTGATAAACTAAGAGATGAATGAATTGATGCACAGGTATTTTTCTCTCTGCAAATCTGTTTGCCTGGAAAATCCAGACTGATATGTCTCTGTATTATTCTACAGAGAAATATCAGTCTGGTCACCACGCCGTCTGCAGTGGTTTACTCAAATCCCAAACGTACCGTGCATTTTGATTCGCTTATTTAAGTCACGTGTTCTTCGCGAGCAGCGTCCGCAACAAAAACAATCAAGATGGCACTGAGGAGCCGAGTTTGTTTCATTCAGCGGTAAATTCCGTTTTAAATGACCAAAAACATATCGAGTCATTAAAACCACAGCAGCTTGTAGCACTAGAAGCCTTTTATTAAAAAAAAAAAAAAATTGCGTTGCTTACTTTCTTGTCGCTTTGTTAACGTCACGTTCGTCATTTTCTGATTGGCTCACTCCGCTGTCAGTTTACTGGGGTTTGCTCCGCGCTATTGAATGTAGCAGAAATGAAAAATGGAATTACAAAAACAAAAAATGAATATTAATATAATCTCTTATTTTTTTTCTACCTGAACTGAGGCAACACAATTAAGTTAGTGTAAAGACCTAATTTATGTTTCCAATCCTGATATTTGATATTCTGTGGATAGAAGTCAAGAGGGAAAGCAAAGCCCATGGTTTTACTGAAAATGATCAAACCTGTTTATAGCTGCTCACTAACACTGGTTCTGGTTTTTATGTCTTTTTTTTTTTTTTTTCCCCTTTCCTCAGCATGTGGGCCAAGAAGATTGGTAAACAGTTGGGACATCCCACTTGGTCATTAGGCGGGTGGCTGATCACTAGGTTCTTCTTACCAACGAACAGGGTGCTCGAGGAGAACGCTGTGAAGCTTTGTGATATCCAGCCTGGAGACACAGTGCTTGAAATTGGGCACGGTCCTGGATTTGGTCTACAGTCAGCCGCCAAACTGCTCACTGATCCCAAAAGCCGTCTTATTGGAGTTGACTACTCAGAGTATATGCACAGTGTAAGTTCAATAAAAGCTAATGTTAATCATTTGTACAATATTGCAATTGTTTTTTGTTTTTTGTTGTTTTTGACAGGAGGCAAGTGAGCTTCTTAAGGACCATGTGGCCAGTGGGAGAGTGACACTGCACCACTGTGACGCAGCAGCGATGCCCGTGCCAGACAACTCTGTGGACAGAGTCTTCCACTGTAACTGCTACTACTATTGGCCTGACCTTAAGAAAGGAGCCACAGAGCTACACCGTGTAATGAAGCCAGGTAACTACTAGCTACTATATCTCATACATTATACATTTTTATTCTACTTTTTACATTTTCTTTTCTCTCAGGAGCCTTGATGGTGACAACTCTGAAGTTACCCCATGTGTCTTATGCAGCATTAAAGATCAAAGTATTTTCAACGGATAACTGGAGGCCGGAGGCTTACATGTCAACTCTGAGGGATTCTGGATTCACTAATGTCAGAATGGAAAACAAACACGTGGAGAATGTCACATTTCAGGCAATCTTTGCCACTGCTTTAAAATGACCCAAAACAATAAAATGTCCTATGTTTGAAAGTAGCCTTGTCGTCATTGTAGCTTTACATTCAGAAATAGCTAACTAGTAGTAACTGTGGTGTCTATGGTGGAACCCTACAATAACAAACTAAACAGCTAGATTTAACTGTGCTAAACAAGTTGATTCTTCAAAATGCATACTCAATTTAAACTAATTTTAGATGTTTCGTGCTGCACTATAATCAACAGCAGTAGCTGCGTTTCCATTGACCATCAAATTGCGCAAATTGGATTTGCGAATATAAATTTGCCTAATGGAAACACGACAATTTCGAAAAAACTCACATTTATCAAAAAAAAAAGTTTTTGCGCTTGTGAGGTGGTTTTTCAGGCGTATCGAAATTGACATATTTCGCAAAACTGCAATGGAAACACTTTTGTCAAATTAAACGAGTCACGTCACAAACAATCGGAATACTGGCTGCCTGGGGCATTGCGCAGTGGGCGCCACAAGAGGTCCCACAGCATCGCACAGCTCATCAAAAGTTGAGCGTGTCATTCGGAAATGTTGAATCCACAGCTCTTCTGTAAAATTGCCTACTACAATTTCCCAAAAACGCTTCATACGTAGCCGCTCCCATGTATAAGGGGCCTGTCGCTCCATGGCCTGAATAAGACGCCGACGTCTCCTTTGACGGCTGATGATGAGCGCTAGTGCCGTGGCTGAAATATGAAAATATCTGCTGTAAATCAAAGTAATGTTTACATCCGTCGCCATGTTTTTTGAATGACTTATCGCGAGAGTAGGTTTGTTTTTATTCGCTTATGATTCAATGGAAACAGTGTAATTGCGAAATAGTGTTTTTTCGACATTTCTAGAATATCGATAAAATTTTGCGCATATGTGTAATGGAAACGCAGCTAGTGATGTCAAACTAAATTTATCAGTGCTTCACATTATTGGGTCAACATCAGTGTACAATGTCTGTTTGGTAACTGGAGCTGGCTATGTCAATTTCAACTCTCTGATACTTAACAACTTGTGCAGGTTTAAGTCAGTGGGATGTAAACCTCTATTATGAGGAAAGGAGCAGGGCACTATCAACTTTGCAAGTTGATCTTGAAGTTAATGGGATGAAAACTGCGGCTCAGATCTGGCAACCCTATGCAACAGACAGTGGTGTAACTTGGTTTTGAGGGGCACTAGTGCAGGTTTTTAAAATGGGCCCGAAAGTTATGCATTAAGCTTTAAAGTTATCAATATTATGTAGAAAATGCATAAAGTAAAGTAGTAGCTTTGTTAGTTTATTTAAGAAGCATTTTTTTTACAGTTTGTGCTTTTATTTAATTTGTAATTTATTTATTTTATTTTTTTATTCATATTTATATAAATGAATAAAAATAATATATATATTTTTGTACAAATGACAAATCAGGTTTCAAATTTTGTAATTAGCTGACAAATTGCATTGGCGTTACAATGAATATTCTAAATCCAGACATGATTGGACATGGACAAGGGCCACTCTCATGGGCCCCTAAACCTTCTGGGCCCCAGAGCAGTTGTACTGGCTGCACTGCCTGATGTTACGCCTCTGGCAATAGATGAGACCAACCATCCAGGTACTTTACCATTGCACCAAGTCCCCGCCCCCTTTTTGCGTGAAAACATCTCTATTCACTCAATGGTGGCAAATACAAATTGTCAAATTTTTTTTTTTTTAGACTTAAAAACTAAACACTAGCTACCAGAAGCATAGCAAACATGGCCAGTTAAGCTGACGGTTCTATTCCCTCACTGCCAATGACAGATCAGTGTCATTATTTGAAGAGGACATAGGAGCTGATCGCTGCCTCTGTCACAGGTAACCTTCCCCACCTAATGAATGTAGCCTATTTTAGTGCAACAACCATATACTTAATTTAACATCCCTCATGACAAATACAAATAGCCTATCAGTAAAATGCTGGTCTACTTAAATGCGTTTAGTGTTAGGTCTGGACTGAAACAACATCAACATTTATATTAACCCTGGCAGCCTTTTCAAATAATCACAGTCATACCGCTAAGCAAGTAAAATATGCACTTCATTTTCTTGCTTTAAAAAATGCCAGAAATTCTTTTCTACTTTCATTGACCAGTTTTTCATCATCAACCTCTAACCTAACTATTGATACCAAATATTCACTTTTTTAAAATTATATTTTAACCCCTTGTGCCATTTCTTTGTGATAATACAGCTCTGTTTTTGGGTGAGAGAAAAGCAAAACAAAAAATATGAATTATTTTCAAAATAATAAATGCAAAGTAAATTTTTTGTGATGAATTATTAGAGCCTGGGGTAAGTCAATAATTAGCAGCAACACTGATTTTTGTGCATTTTTAGTTTTTGTGTAGTGTCAAATACTTACACTGATACGTTTGAGTTTGTAGCTGAAAAATAATAATAAATTATATCATTATTACAATAGAATACAAATATATTATGATTCTATTATATTCTGCTGAGCTCATTAGAATGAGCTACATCTCTGCTAACTATTGATACCAAAAATGTTTATATTTGTAAAGATTTAAGCCCCTTAAACCCCAGGTTTTTGAGACGCTTTCCACCAGGTCTGCAGATGTCAGAAACATGATGAAATATGATCTGATGATATGATGTTTCTGCCATCTGAAGACAACTCCTTCATCTGACATAGTTCAGAGTGAACAATATTTATTTCTTACCCAGTCATCTGTTTCATAAAATCCTGAATCATTTTCGGCAAGGTCTGGTAATCAACAGCTTGCCTTGACTGCCCCCTGCTGGACACCTCTCTGAGCACACAGGAGGAAGAACTAGACAGGATAGGTAACATATGCAGTAAAATTATTCATAGTATAAAAATTGTTTAAAAACATATTTTATTATAGTAGCACCATTTACCCATACTCTTTCCGTAACTGTTATGTTTTATGTCTTTTTTAGCTTTGATGGTACAAGAAGATAACTGTAATGGACAGAGAATAAACCAGATGCATTCATGAAAGATGATTGATCCAAAGCAGAGGGTTTGCTCAGTCAGGTCCATATTTTGTAGATTTGCAGTGTTCTCTTCTCACATACGTATTGATAATGTAATGTTTTGTTGACAGATACATTGCTGTACTAGTCTCCAGAGCAGATACAGTCCAGTTGTCATCATGAGTTGCCATCAGTGAGAGCGCTGCTTTACAGTAAGCAATGGACAGACCAGTGCGCCCCCTGCTGGACATCTACCGTACCCCCAGTGCACTGCAGAAGCTCAAACAGACAGAAAAGGTGACAAAAACTGCATTAAAAAGTGACATAGTTAAATAAAAGATGAATGTAATGTAATGAATGTGCCAACTAAAGTCATCTGTTGTGTTGTTTGTCCAGGATCAGCACTTTGTGATGGAAGCAGCCTAAAGACAACAGACACTTCCAAAACACAAGAGCAGAAAACTGAGCCTCACATCATGATCCACGTTCACTTCAGTCTGATAAATAAACTGCTCACATTTATTCATGTTCAGATCATCTGTGGCTTTCATTATTACACTATAACTCTACTCAAGTAGAAGTAAAAGTACTTACTGCAAGCACTGCTTCTACTACTAGTACTGCTGCTACAGCTTTATGTATACTTCTAACCAGAGGTGGACAGTAACAAAGTACATTTACTTGAGAACTATTAGGATTTACTTTAAATAAATAAATATTATAAATAGTATTTGCACAAACATTTTCCATTGAAATATTAGTACTGTAACGGAAGTAAAACTCTCTTGTGTCTGTCAAGTCAGATTCACACAAATCTGTCATAGACAAAAAACATTCAGTCAGTATTAAACCCAAAAATCAACTAAGCTCTATTTCATAATTTCATGGACAATATGGCACAGAAATACTGTAGTTCTGTAGTGTGTGTATCATGTTAATGTTACTGATATTCATCTAATAATATAATTATTACTCACTAAAACTGATGCTGATAAATGTAAGAAAAGAACATCTTTTATCATAAAAATGACAACCTAAAATGCCAAAGAATAATATTTTATTTACAATTAGCCAATACAGGTTGCATTATAAATATTCTTGCAAACTTCTGGCTGTAAGAAAACGCACTAATGTTGAGCTTCACTCAACGACATCTTCAGAAAGGAGACCTTAACTACCGACTTTTACCAGCAACACCTCTAGTGACCACCCACTGACTAGAATTATGAGACCTTTTACAGGAAAAAACTTGAGATTTTTCATTTCCATATCGACCTTGTTGCCTATGGGCTTTCTCATTAAAAAAATACATGAGCCCAATTTAATTTAATGCAAAATGGCCATTTATCAATATTTCAATTGTTTTTTTTTCGGTGAATGTCACTTATAAAAATTAATCTTAAAAGACGCCTGTAAGTAAAGGATTTAGCTAATACAGCCTTGCAGACTATTATTAATTACAAATGAACACAACATTAGCTAATGATAGCTAGCTAGCTAGCTAATGATAATAAAGCTAACCGCAAAAGATACAAAAAAGTTGTAGGCCTATATTTTTACTCTGATTAATTGTTTCAGGGCATACATAATCCTGTGTAAATTGTAACATGTACAAATAGAGATCTCACAGGCCTATTAGTCCACATGGGCTAGGCCTACTACATTACCTTAAGTAAGCCTTAAAAAGTATTCATGAATAATTCAACCACTTAAATCAAACACAGTAAAATACTACTGCAGCTATGAAGGGTTATTCTCAAAAATCCATTTTATAATTGTTTGTATAGGAGCAGTCTTTTTTTATAAGTTTCCACTTTTAAAAAAGGTTTATTATATGCAGATTTTTCTGATACATTTTTAATTGTGTGTAGTGTGTATGAATGTGTGGCATCAGGATACAGTTATGACACATGTAGTATACTGACTGATGTATATCTCTCCACAGATATGTGTGCAACGATAGCCCAGCGTTGCTCCTGGACGACCTGGCCGGGGCGTCCCGATGTGCTCCTCCTGCCCCCGCCTCCAGGGGCCCCTCTAACTCTGCCTTTATGTCTGTCTGCCCACAGGAGACACAGGGCCACCTCTGGACCTGTGTCCAGGCTCCCAACCCTTAGCGACCTGGCATCCCACGCCTCATCCTACGCAGGATCCCCGCCTCAGGCCCTAAGTTCACCCACACACTCCCCCTCCTCTTCCTCTCCCTTCTTCCCCCTGCTCTTCCTCCTCCCCCTCCTCTTCCTCTCCCTTCTTCCCCCTGCTCTTCCTCCTCCCCCTCCTCTTCCTCTCCCTTCTTCCCCCTGCTCTTCCTCCTCCCCCTCCTCTTCCTCTCCCTTCTTCCCCCTGCTCTTCCTCCTCCTCCTCCTCTTCTAGCGCCGAGTCTGACTCTTGCTCCTCCTCCCTGGTCTCGTAAACGCTCTCGTTCTGCTGATAGAATCCATAGGCTCAGCTCTAGCTCCTCATCCTGCTCTTCACCCCCTGCTCACTCCTCTTCTCTCTTTCCTTCTCCTGCTAAGATCCCTCAGATCTTGCCTCCTCCTCTTCCCAAAGGTCCTAAGATCTTGCCTCCTCCTTCTGCTGAAGTCTCTAAGTGCTCTCTCTTTCCTCCTGCAAAGGGTTCTCAGCTGAGCTTCTCTGTGCTCCTTGTGAGCACCTGGTGCCTCCTCCCAGTGCTTCCAGGACTAACTCTGTGGTCTTCTCTGCTCCCCTCAGGGCCCCCAGCCTCGGCATTGGCCTGTGCCCCTGTTCTCTGGACCCACGCCGGACAGGGTGAGGGGGATGGACGGCTGGGAGAGGCAGCGTTCGCTCAACTGGAAGCACTGGAAAAGGTCAAATGAACCACGAAGGTCACATCCACCGAACAGTGTGCTCTGTGTTACACAAAAAAAAAAAAAAAAAAATATGGTGGTGGTGGTTAGGTTAAATGTTAGGTTAAGTGTTATGTGTTGTCCCATCCTGTGATTTCCTGTGTTCTGTTGTACAGTGAAAAAAAAAGGGGGGTGTTGGTGGTGGTTAGTACTAGAATAAGTTAAATGTGTTTGGTGTTAAGTGTTGTCTGACTTGTCCTATTGTTTTGTGTGTTCCAAAAACAAAAACAAAAAAGCCTTTGATTACAGTTTTTCTCAAAGGCTTTGACACATTTCTCCATTCAGATCTTACATTTGCAAAACAGGTCACACAAAGAATCCAAACAGGATTTCAGGTTCTCAAAACAAAAGCTTTTCTTTGCAAAATGTTGTTCTGTAATCAAAAAACTTAAATTATCACCCCAAAGCAAGTTTTTACATCAAAATGCAATCATGTTGTCATGCACACATTTGCACATTTGACACAGCAGCTCAGACTCTGAGTCCTGCTCTCAGTAACTGCAGCTCTCACTGATTTACTGCAGCGAGCATTTAGGGTTCATACTTCACACAAATGAATGAACAGGAGACTGGGGATGTTTTCGCTACCAAAAACCTGACTGTTTTAATATTGAAACAGGAAAAATACAGACAAAATAATTTTACATTAATATGGAATGTGCATTTATGTACTGTATTGTACTGTACATTATTTTACACAAGTCTTTGGGTACTATAATGCGCTGTAAACCTGCAGTGGTGTATTCTGTATACTGTAGTGTGTCTACTGTAAGAAATAACCATGGCAGTACAGCAAACTGAAGCAAGGGACATTCATTTTATTCTACATTCTGACATTTTTACCACTGTCAGTGGGAGCACTGCGAACAATAATGAAAATATATTTATTCTGATAAAGAAAAAGAGTATGTATATCTCCTCCTATGATGACTGAAAAAACCCTCTTGAGAGGCAGATTCAACCTCAACAGGTGTTCTCAGGCCTCCCACACACTGTCTAACTTGCAAACCAATGATAATATATAACAAAGCTACGTTTTGGCACTGGGCCTTCATCAGGCAAAGGGCCCAGAAGGCCCAGTGCCAAAATGTAGCTTGATCACTCACAGTCCTGTCAGTCAGAAAACTGTAGACCCCCATGATGTTCTGTAACAGAGCCGTGTGGACCGGGTCCTCTGTCTCTGGGTGAGCTGGTGTTAGCCTCAGGTCTACTGCCCCTCACCTCTCTGACCAGACGCCTGCTCGTGACGTGGATAGTTGTGACTCAAACACAGGAAAAAAACAGTGAGAACAAAGGCTCATAAACCAAGGGCAGCATATTTAAAATGAACAAAGCTTAGCATCAGTGGTGTAGTGGGTATAATGTGATGATTTCCGCCTCATAAATAGGTGCTATCCACTACATTAGAATATCATACAAAAATTCATTTTTCTCTTAGAGATTAAATTCAAAAAGTCAAATACAGATATTTGTAGTGTCAGTACATTCAGAGTCAAACATTTCAAGCATTGTTTTATTGTAATGTTGATAATTATGTCTCACAGCTACAGAAAACCTCAAATTCAATTATTCACAAAATTAGAATATTTCAAGAGACCAATAAATAGAATAAATAAAACTGTAATGTTGGCGTTCTGGAAACTATGCACAGTATGTATAGGTATTTGGCACTTGTTTAGTACTCCTTTTTGATCAATTTTTGCCCAAGTGTGGTGTGTCCTGGAGGAGAACAGCCTGTGGCACTGCTCAGGCGTTATGAAGCCCAGGTCGCTCTGACAGAAGCCTTCAACTCATCTGTGTGACTGTGTCTGCTGTTTCTTATCTTCCTCTGGGCAATACTCCACAGATTCTCTCTGGGGTTCAGGTCTGGAGAGTTTGCTGGTCAGTATGTCCCAGTAATACCATGGTTATGTGCCCTGTGTGTGTTTTTTAGGCAGTGTGGGCTGGACCCCAAGTCCTGCTGGAGGATCACACTACCATCTTCATAAAGCTTGTGAGCAGAAGGAAGCATACAGCCCTCTAAAACTTCAGAGGTGTTTTGATGATTGGATACTTGAAGAAACACAGTGGCTACTAACTTCCATGAGAAAAGATGCCACTGAAACTGTCTCTGGTTCAGCCCTGACACAGTTGTACATAAATGTCTTGCTGTGTGGAGTCTGTGTGTGGAGGCTCCAGCACTGACTCCAGCCTCAGTCCTCTCCCTGTTAACTTCCCCAAACTTCTGGTCTGGGGTTTTCTGGCTATTTTGTCTCCAGGATGCAGCTGTCCTGCTGCTTCTGCATCTTTTTCTCACACACTTTTTTTTTTCTTTTAACTCAAATTTCTAGTAATCTGCTTTAATACAGCACTCTGTGAGCAACAGGTTCTTTATCAATAACCTTTTGTGGTTTGTCCTCTCTGTGGAGGAGTCAGTGACTGGACAAGGGTCCGTACCCCTCCCCATCACTGTTTGGCCGACTGAACCAGACAAAGACCATTTAAAGGCTCAGGAAACCTTTACAAATGTTTTCAGTTCATTTAGAGTTCAAGTGTGACAACAACAGTTTACAATATTCAACTTTACTACAATATTCTAATTTAGTGAATAATTGAGTTTGTGTGTTTCCTGTAACTGTGATCCATAAATATCAAAATTATATAAAAATGATACTTGAAATTTTCACTCTGGATGGAATGAAACGATAAATAAATGCTTGACTTTTTGAATCTTTGAGAGAAAACTGCCTTTTACATGATATTCTAATTTACCGGGTAGCACCCATACACTCGGGTTAGTGTTGCTTAATAACATTTTTTGGAGTTGTGGTGTTTTAGTGTATAGGGTCTACATACATTATTTAGCCAAATCTAGTTTTCAGAATCAGAATGAGAAAAACTTTATTTATCCCCAAGGAGCAATTCATTTGTCGCTTCCCAGCCATACATTCATCTTTCCATAATGACAAATATTGAATAAATAAATATGTCAAGGTTACAAAGCCCTGTAGGAATGCACTGAGATAAAAATGTATATTAAAAAATATCATAAAAATAGCGCTTTAAAGCCAAAGCTCTTCTGAGGAAAAAACTACAACACAAAGATCAACTATCTGCACTACACCAAGACCCAGGCCCAGTGGAACTATGGGTAAATGGTGATTTTATACTAAACCATGCAGCATAGAGAAGTGCTACAGCAGCCATCTTGGCCTGCTTTGCCTATGGTACAAGTAAAATAAAGATATATATTGTGGTTTATAGTTTATAACTATTATTCTACACAAATCACCTTATTTTTGAATCAACTGTAAAACTAATCACTGGGCAGTGTTCTGAGACCACTCAGAGTCTCACAATAAAATGCATCTCTCAGTTACTTCAATTCCCAAAACCAGTCAAACAGTCTTAATACATACATTAGGCCAAATTAAGCCTCCACAAAAATCACAGAAATTACACAGAAATCACCACCTACCCTACTGTTATGTGAGGAGCCCTAAAATGTGGGTACAAAGAGATAAGAGAAGCAGTGCTCAGTAAAAATGTCTACCTTGTCCTGAGTCAGATTTACAGACTGTCACTGTTGATGCAAGTCTCCTTCAGCATCTTCTGCTGTAGCTGTATTTGTCTTTAACACTGTTCATTCTTTACTTGTACTCTCAGCCTTCTGCCTTAGTTTCCTCCTCTGACACCTGACTAAATATTCAGTTTAATGAACAGAGTGAAACGTTTGATCAGTGACTTGTCTCACAGGCTTATGCTATTTTGATAAATTAGCCTACTTACACTTTGGCTCAGAGTGTCTCTAACTCCTCTGTGACCTTCCTTCCTGCTGTAGCTCATACTCCTCTAGCATCTGTGTCCAGCGCCTGGTTTATTGTATTTTTATAAACATATACTTCTTTATCATTTGTTTACTGCCTGAATCTGGCGCTGCTGAGACGCATTCACAACACATGCGTTCATGAACGGAAGACAACCAATGAGAGCGTGGGGGAGGCAGGACAAACGTCAGAGGAGCAGCACTGCGGCGCTGGTCCGGCCATGCTCCGCCCTGCGCCGGAGTTACACAGCCAGTCTATTTTCTTCAACGCCGTACAACGGCGGACTCCATTCAGATCAACCTCCGTGGCTCAGATCACACCAAACAGGAAACTGGACGTGCACAATATCCGGATTCAAAAGTAATGTAACTTCGTACGAACATTTTTGATTAGAATATTTACATTTAATCCATATTTCTCATATTATCTTTGATATAGTCCATCTTAGAAAGCCGTTTACGTACTACAGAAACTATGTCGGACACGGTTGAACATTTATTACCCTTGTATAGCTTTTTCGTGCCTAGCTACATCCCCGTTAATGAAAGTGAAGTGAACTCCAAAGCAATCTCATATTAAACTATTGTTTTCTGACCTTCAGTTTCTAAATAAATAGTTGTTTTGGACTTTATTAATGGCTTTTATGGCACAAGCTCATACTTCTCGCACATGCTTATCCCGAGCTGCTCAGGGCTCTGCAGCTCGGCGCAGTGGAGTGGAGACGGATCCAGTAGGCGAGGGTTTGCGGGGTAACAGTGACATCAATGTAGACAACAATGTCTTTTAGCTTTAGCCCTCCCTGCTTTTGAAGAGCAGGTTTCTTTATCATCATCATCCCACTTTATTTCAGACACATATATGGTCCATAGCATAAAAAGAGAGATTTATTATAATATACACTATTATACACTATAGAAGTCTGTGCTAAGCAGAGCATGTGGCTAGTTAGCGCTGCTGCCTGCACGTCTCACTAAGGTGTTCTTTTTGGCCAAACTGCTGCCCCATCCAAACAAGGCCATTACCCGAGGCAAATTTTTCTAAATTTGATATTTTTTGATATATATTTTTTTCTAAATTCTGATATTTTTGACATCGTCGAAAATTAAAAACTCAAATTAATCGAATTAATAAATTTATCGCCCAGCCCTACATCCAGCTATGGTTTGGATAATGCTAGCATGTAGCAGGCTAAATGCAGTAGGCTGCTTGGCAAACAAAAAAATAAACATTTCTTTTGTCATTACCTCCATTACTTGAGCTTTTGTTTTTGCAACACTGTCTTATGCATGCACCCTATTCCAACAGTCACTGGCCTCTCAAAATCTTCCATAACACCTTTGAGCAAATTAAGACAATTTTTGTTTAATATAAACACAAAATTTGATAAAATCTTACCTCAGTGACAGACAGCAGTGTGTAATGGTTAACAATGTAACATCCCCTTTAAAAAGCGTGTACTATGGGCGTGCCACAGGGCTCAATTCTTGGGACTCTGCTTTTTTCGTTTTACATCAATGATTTTCCCATCTGTGTGTAATGCAAATATTATTGTTAGGGCTGGG
Organism: Bostrychus sinensis; assembly: GCA_020698575.1. NCBI lineage: Eukaryota > Metazoa > Chordata > Actinopteri > Gobiiformes > Eleotridae > Bostrychus > Bostrychus sinensis. The sequence continues at coordinate 35,846,708 of CM036240.1, forward strand.
AAAATTATCGCTTTAACACAGTGCGTTAATTTATTGATTTAATTGCGTTAATTTCAATTGACGCATCGATTAATTTGATCACAACAAAAATATTACGACGACACTGACAGAGGCAGCAGCGCTCTGCAGGTGTTCCAGGCACCGTGCGAGTGTAGAAGAACAACAGGCGCGTTCGAGATGAGCCAGACTTGTGTAGTTTTGATCGGTGTCAGGCTGTGCGCAGTGTACATTGGTTAGGTTTGTTTTCAACTTGTTCCCGACTTGCTCTGATGTCTCAAGTGCAATGGTCACCGAAAACTCGTGAGATCCAAACGAGACCAGCGCCTGAGCCGCCGCAGTTCATCAGGAGCAACTGTGGAGGCTGTACGGCTCAGTGCATGATGGGAAAACGCCCACCTGTCAGCGGTGAACGGACAGATGATTGGATCTGAGTTTAGTGCTGATCAGAAACGTAACACACGACACTTCACTGCCCTCCTCTCCTTCTTCCCCCTCCTCTTTAAAAAAAATACAGACTAAAGTTACAGTTTTATAAACTTTGTGCCCTGCTGCTCAGTGTGAAGTAGAATATTATTAAACATATTGTGCACAATATCTGCTGTTACAGAAGGCTGTTTAACATTTATAATGTGCAAACTTTGACATAAAAGCTAAGAACCACTGCTGAATGTGCCTCATGTTGTGTGCTCCAAAAGAGCACCTCATTAACACACAGACTGGGGTCAAGCATGGGACAGAAAAGTTCTTACAAATCATTTTAATACATTTATTTTCAAAATCACATCCAACACACGTGAGAAGTGGGTTTCGGGTGTGATGGTGTATGATCTGAGCCACAAACTGTCCGACTTCAGTACAGACGTATTTCCCCTCCTCTCATTGCGGCCGTGCACTCTCGTTCACAATCCAGGCGAGTCGCAGTTCATCTGGAACGAGCCTAATGCAACAAGTGAACGAGCTAAAGCAACATGAGCGACCAAAAAGACACATTGCTAAATGGCCAATTCTGCTTCAAATCGTCACCAGACAGCAATATAAACAAAACAAAAGTTATGTGCAGTCTATGCAAGGATGAGTTCGAATCTGGCGTCAAATTTGCGTCATTCGCGTCTAGTTGGATGCGTGACCATTTTGAATGCTGAATGACGTGAATTCACATTCAGAGCTGAGAGACCTGGGCTTATTTCTTGTACATTAGCTTTCTCTAGTGGTTTTGGGGTCTAGTCTAGTCCCAGGCTCTGTATTTTCTGTTGTTCTGGAGAGTGCAATAACTGCTAATATAACAAGCACATCTCAATAGGCTATTTTGGTAAAGTTAACCCCCCTTTATATTTAATTGTATTTATTTGTGTGTTCTTGATGTCACGATGATCAGAGTGAGCCTCTGTCACAGGCTTGTATCACAGATAACAGCTATAACCACACTCACACAGAGCTAAACAGCCATATTTGTTTTATTTTTATAAAAATCAGGGGTGTTTTCTATAGTTTTCTATCAGGGCTGTTTTTGTTTCCTGTCTTCATAAAAGTAGAAGCTGCTGTAGGCTGCAACTTTTATCTCTGGGTTCACTCTGAAGCCTCGATGATTGTTTTGCTGGATCTCCGAGGCAGGGATCTCCTCCTGTTACATCGTACGTAACCACGTCACTGCTACAGCAGGTCCCTGATTGGTTAACGCACCGCAAATGTTCGCAGAAATTCAAATTTTTCAACTTCCGCAACCAAAGCGTTGGACGCGAATTTGCGTTGTTCGTTTCATCCGCCGATTCAGGTCTTCACCTATTCGTGGGACTCGCGCATCAAACACTGAATTTGTGTCATTCGCGCCGCAGGACGCTTGTTCGCGCCTGAACGTGGCTTTCCATAGACTTAACATGGTAATCACTTGGGCCTGATGCCTGATTCGCGTCCGGTGTGAACGTACCATAACATATCATCTCAAAGCTAAACACCCCAGAGCTTTTTTTAGGTAAGTTTTGTGTATTTGTTGGTTGTACCTTATTTAGGCAAGCTTTGTCAATGAAGACAAGTTACAGGTCTCAAAGAGACTATTAATTTATTTTCTTTGCAAGTTTTGTTTGCATTGCACAGGTTTACAGTAAAGTATGTGAAGGTTAATTAAAAAAAACCTTCACATTTTACAAAATTTACAATTCTGTGTTTGTACGTGAATTCATAATGCGATAATAATCACGATTAATCATGATTAATAACTACCAGTTATTAATTGTGATTAATTTTTTTCAGATTTGCGGTTAATTAGTTGTTGTTTTTTTATTGATTCCTGGCCCTAATTATTATGTACGCTGATGATACTGTATTATACACTCATGGTAAAACTGTAGAAGTTGCTCAAAAGGTAACAGGCTGAAAAACTCTAACCTTAAATATTGATAAGACCTTTTTAATGTTTTTCACAAATCGCCACAGAGTTCCAAATTGTGCTGATACCTTGATAGAAGGTCAGAAAATAAAGAATGTCAGTGAATTAAAATATTTAGGTGTCACGTTAGACCAAAATTTAAACTTTAAAAAACACATAAAAAAGTTATCTAACACATTAAAATTTAATTTAGCAAATTTTAGATACATAAGAAACTCCCTGACCACCGAGGCATCTCTTATGTATCTAAATGCTCTAATAATACCACATTTTATTTACTGCATGACAAGTTGGTGTCAAGGATGCAAATCTGTTTTAGGCCTCTGGAGTCATTATACAAACGTTCTTTCAAGATTCATGACAAGAAAACACATCTGTTTCACCAGTGTCATATTATTACAAAGTATAGTATTTTAAGTTTTGAAAACTTAGTCAAGTATACAAACATATGTCTGCTTTTAAAAATTATTCATGGTACAGCTGCCCTGCCTTTTAAAAAATTCATATCTCTAAACTCTGAAAAAACATCTCGAGCTACTCGGTCAACTGTTCTAGGTGAGTGTAGGGTTGACAAATGCAGAGCTTCTTTTGGCAAATCATCGTTCTCAAGTGTGGCTATACAACAGTGGAACACTTTCCCAACAGAACTATTAACATGTACCGACTTTTACATGTTTTTGGGCTTGACAAAACAATGGGTTCTCTCAAAGAGTCTGCAGTGGATTTTGGGAGTGGAAATGTTTGGTATGACTGCATTTAAATAGTGTTTGTATTATATTGAAATGTACATGTAATGGGTTGTACATGGACTAGGCAGCCTGGAAATCTGGAATTACAATCATTTGAACATACAGATTATAAAACACAGGAGATGGAATTTAATATTGACCCAGACAATAACTTCTTCAACTATGTTAATAATAACTGCTGCTATTATACTGAAGAACAATATGCAACCATAAATACGGATGGAAAATTGTCATTGATTTACTTTAATGCCAGAAGTTTATATGCAAACTTTATACAGATTAAGAGCTATTTGACCCAATTTTCACACCCTTTTAGTGTCATTGCAATATCTGAATCCTGGATAATTCTGACAAGGGGATGGACTTTGAACTGGAAGGGTATGAGTTTGTTCATGTAGACAGGCAAAACAAAAGCGGTGGTGGGGTAGCTCTCTATGTGAGAAATAACCTAAGTTTCACAATTATAGATAAAATGTCACTCACTGTAAATAACTTGTTAGAATGTATAACAATAGAAATATATGATGGAAAAAACAAAGGTGTATTTATTAGTTGTGTTTATAGGTCACCAGGGTCCAGTATCGATCAATTTAGAGAATGGCTGGAGGAAATGTTTACATTAAAAAGCCACAAAATAATCTTTATATGTGGAGACTTTAATATAGATTTGCTCAATACTAACAATAATAAAATGACTAATGACTTTATTAATACAATATATAGTATGCACTTGTACCCAGCTATCACTAGACCGACCAGAATAACTTCCCACTGTGCAACACTTATTGATAATATTATGACAAATGACATTGTAAATGAATCAAGTTAGTGGAATTTTGTACAGTGATATTAGTGACCATCTGCCTGTGTTTACTGTATATGACACTAACTATAAAACAAATCATGAAGTAACAGTTAATATGGATGTCATGAGAGTGACATCAGAGGAGTCATTAAATGCACTGAGACATAATTTGCTGGGGCAAGTAAAATTCCAGACCCAGTAATACCTGAAGGATGGGAAGAAAATTTTAGTGACAGAAATTTAAATTCAATGTTTATTACTGCTGTTGAAGAAAAATAAGTTATAGAAGTGGTTAATAAATGCACAAATAAGAGATCTAAGGATTGTGATGACATTGACATGTCTGTCATTAAAAAAGTAATTGAGGGTGTATCAAAACCTCTTACATATATATGTAATTTATCTTTTAAAACTGGTACAGTTCCAAGTAAAATGAAAATTGCTAAAGTCATACCTCTGTAAAAATCAGGGGACAGACATAATTTCAATAATTACAGACCTGTATCATTGTTATCACAATTTTCCAAAATCCTTGAAAAACTTTTTTAGTAGTCGTTTAGAAAAATGTATTAATAAACACAAATTACTCTCTGAGTGTCAGTATGGTTTTAGGGCTAATTGTTCCACTTCCTTAGCAATTATAGATTCAGTAGAGGAAATAACAACTTCTTTAGATCAGAAACATCATGCAGTTGGAATATTTGTGGATTTAAGCAAAGCTTTTGACACTATAGATCATAACATTTTATTTAGCAAATTAGAACGATATGGTATCTGGGGTTTAGTTCTACAGTGGGTGAAGAGTTATCTCAGTGATAGGAAGCAGTTTGTAAAGTTAGGGGATTATACTTCACAATGTTTGAGCATTACCTGTGGGGTCCCACAGGGGTCAGTATTGGGACCTAAGCTGTTTATTCTTTATATTAATGATTTATGTTGAGTGTCCACACTTTTGAAATCAGTATTATTTGCTGATGACACAAATCTGTTTTGCTCTGGTACTGACCTGCAAAAATTAATTCTTGATGTCACAACCGAATTTAACAAAATTAAATTATGGCTTACAGTAAATTAATTATCTTTAAATATGAACAAAACAAAACTAATGTATTTTGGTAACAGGGCTACTGAAAGAGAAATTCATTATACATTGGATGGTATAACCATTGAACAAGTAAATTAAATTAGATTTTTAGGAGTTATAATGATAGTCATATCAGTTGGAAATCTCACATTAAATACATACAAAAAAAAAAGGTTTCAAAAAGTATTGCAGTACTCAACAGAGCAAAACATATTTTAGATCACAGAGCACTCCATATCCTTTACTGTTCTCTCGTATTACCATATCTCATACTGTGCTAAAGTCTGGGGAAATAACTATAAAACAAGTTTGCAATCATTAGTCACACTTCAAAAGAGGGCAATACATTATGTTCATAAGGCTGGATATCGGGATCATACTAACTCTCTATTTCTTAAAGTCCAAAGTACTTAAATTCTTAGATCTAGTTGCTTTTCTTACCGCACAATTATTATTTAAGGCCAAAAAATAATATTTAACTATGTCACTTTTTAATGCAGTTTTTGTCACCTTTTCTGTCTGTTTGAGCTTCTGCAGTGCACTGGGAGTACGGTAGATGTCCAGCAGGGGGCGCACTGGTCTGTCTCATCCTCTGTGAAGTGGCATCTCACTGATGACAACTCATGATGACAACTGCATCATATCTGCTCCGGGACGAGGACAGCAAATGTATGTAAGAACAAAACATTACATTAACCACTTAAGATAGAATCGAATGCCAAATCCCAATATGCAAAAAAGACATACTTATTTTTTTTACCAGGTATTAGGCTACTTCATGTATTTTTGTCAAGGACAAGCTTCTAGTTTGATAAATGTCAAAGTTAGCAAGCATTTATTAACTAATCTACATATTAGCCAACGACACTGAAGACTTTTGTATATTTAAGATCAGAGGATTTGTTTTTTGGGGGCCAACTCAGATCGGTTGGCTGCGTCAGGCCGGCATGATCAAGAGAGCTAATTAATTAAGGTGTATAGGCCAATTTAAGTTTGTTTCTTTAAAGTACATTTTGGTTTTAATTTTAGTAAAAGTGTTCATTTATTATTGTAATTTATATGATATGAAATACCTTTTAAGTTAGAAATTGCATCTTTTTGTATATATTATTGCATAAAAATCATGTTGGGTGTGTTGGGTGGGGCCTTGTGCTTTTAACCTGCAGATGAGGTAGCAGTTTTGTTTTGTTCTTTTGGAACGTGTATAAGCTAACCAGGGACTGACGGCCTAACAGTTTTTGACTGTGTTCTGTTTCTAACTGTGGATTACCAATGTGTGGATTATATGCTTGTGGAATCTTATATACCAACAACCTATCCATATTAAACAACAACAACAAAAACAATATTTGTAAGTCTGGGCATTCTCTTCATCATGCATCCTTCAACACATGTCAAGCTCAAGCTAAAGCCCTGGCAGCTACAGTGGCAAGTAAAACTGCCATATTATTTGGTCAAAAACGGATGCACATTATTGCACTAAGAAACCTTTGTGGATTAACTTGAATACAATGGATTATTGATTGATTTTTGTGGGTGGATGCCATTGTTTGGATTATTTGTTCCAAGCTAAATATTGAACCAAGAAAACCCCTCTTTGATAATGGCTGATGTTGCTGGGGCCACTGCCATTACAGTAAGGTTACCAAAAAACAAGCCAAAGTGCCTCACTCAGTCATATTTATTTTGCTTTACCATACACATTTTTTCTTAACCATAAAGCTAGTGCCAGAGTTTAGTTTTATTATGGTGCACAGGTGAGTTACAAATGTATAAACTAACGTTACTTCTAGACATTAGTTGACCAAAATAAATGTACCAGAAACTAGAAACAGAAACAAATGTACCGTATTTTGTCTGATACCACACACTTTAGCAGTCATTCTGCCAAGTGTGACACTGCAGGCCTCAGTGAAAACTACACCGCGATAGTTACAGGTTACTTAGCCTAGTTAGCAGGTGAGCTAACTTTAGCATTTTTGACAAATGTTACATGAGGTCGATAAATTGTGCAAAGTTTGCTCTAACTGCTGTATTTTGTTGAACAATGCTTTATAAAACATGCAGTTGCCAAACCTTATCTAACTAACTTAGTCATCTATCTCCTCTCTGGAGTTCTCTTGACTGCTGTGACATCTCTCCAGAGTCAGATATACTGTAGTTTTATCTCCAGTATAGTTTGTCAAACTATAAACTTACATATGTGTCACTTTTCTTACCTCCTAAACATGAAGCCGTAAATCTGAAGCCTGTGTGTGGAGCGGTGGATGTTTTGGTTATAACAGAGTCGTGTTCGTACGAGCGTGCGCTCCGAGGACGAGCAGGAGAGTGGCTGCAGTTCCTCTCACGGCCACTGGTGTCAGTAACTGTTAAATCTCAGAACCTCCGCAATGCTCCTTTAATGAAAGTAAGTAAGAAGTAAGTAAGTTCACCAAAAACATGCATATTCTGCTCTATCAGTTTTTTTTTTTGTTTGTTTATTTGTTTGTGTTTTGTTATATCTTAATTTCCCAGACTTTTGTTGAGTACTTTGTTCATTCGTGGCTTTATATTATCACATAACACACATACCAGCACAACTTTATTAGTATTACTGTACTAATCATTATTTTAGTGCAGTGAAAGTCTTTTTCCTTATATGGAATTTGACTCTGTCCTCATTTGCATATTATCACGGTATCCATGGCAATGATGCTTGTCATAACTATTCCATTCTAAAAGGCACCTATGTGACACTTCACTTCTGGCTGAGCAGTTGAAGAGAAATACACAAAGTGCAGCAGAGGAGTAAACTTCACTTTATTTAAAGCAAACACCAATGGCACACACTCAGGTAAGCCACAGAGTGTTCTCTATCAAGTGGAACATCAGTATTTTGGTTTTGAGTTGTAAAATGTTCACAAAATGATGTTTGTGTGATATGAGGTTTGTGGTCTAGAAATGACTTTTTGGTCAGTATTAGTTGTAAACTGATGTTTTTTCTTCTCTAAAATGGTTTTGCCAATGCAAACTACAATATTTTATGTGACTGCTGTAGTTTTTGAGATCATTTGGGAGTTATTTTGGGAGTATTTTAACATTAACCTACAACATGTCCCCGCTGTGACTGTAACAATACACAACATATCAAACACAGACATTAATGAAATACTCACTTGCTTCTGGGACAGTTCAGATGTTTGTTGGTGTTATCTTACAAACATTTAATTTACAAATACAACACTTTTCATGGCTCTTGAATCCTACAGTAATTTAGACTGGAAATATCAAGGTTAATATTAATGTTAGTAACATACTCAGTTTAGTTTGTTTTAGACCAGTGGTTCTCAAACTTTGGCACAGGCCCCACTGGTGGTACGCAGGTTTCTTCTGGTGGTACTCAGTGGTGGTAGTCCAGTTGAGTCCTGGTTTTGTTGGGGATTAAATGAGAAGACATCAGTTTAGTTAGAACTGGTTTAGTTCTAGTTTAATCATAATACTGGTTTAATTCTTTAATTTTGCAAAAGAAAGAACAAAAAAGTCAATTTTAAATGTGGTTGTAATAGTTGTTACTACAGTGGTATATCACCATTATGTGAGTTGACTTTCCAACCCCACTAAGTAATTTTCAGGTTTGATTTGTTTATGTACAATTGCACCAACTGGCCACCACAAAATACCAATACGCTATAGGCCTATGACATTAAAATAAAGGTCTTTCCTCAAATCATATAAATAGCTTTTCATATAACTCATATATATTAGAAATGACTACTTTGTGATTGCCTGTATCTTACTGTAAAAGTCATTTCACAATGCAGGATTACATTTGAATTTGTCCATTTGTATTTTTTTAATTCCTTTAACGGATGCCTTGTTATTAATGAGTCTATTTAAATAAATGAGCAGTGTTTATATTATTATAGCCTAAAACATTTTTCCTCTTTTTAGTGCATATAAAAAGAACCTCGAGTGAAAGAATGAACAAGCTGACTGCTGACCAGATAAAAGAGGCCATCCCAGAGGAGTACCACTTCCTCCGGGTTCTGGGTTCTGGAGGTTTTGGTAAAGTGGTCAAGTGTGTGAAGAAGGACACGAACCAAGAGGTGGCCATCAAATTTCCTCATTGGGAAGAGGGCTTGGATGAGGAGGTAAGATCTAATTCACTTGTTTTTGGACATGAATTCATAATGGCTAAGTGGTGGAACGTAACTGGCTAGCATAACACTTGGACTCCCAAAAGCAGTCAATTCTATAATGATAGCTTGTAAAAATGTTAAGTAAATTTATCATATTTGTCCATATCATCCTATTTTTTTTCTAAAATAAGATGTAAGTGAATATTTCACCCAAAGTCCCAAGGCACTGTCTGTGTTGCAGCCTAGCCTAGCCTAGCCTAGCGTTAGCTTTGTGAGTAAGCAAAAATACAGATACATAGCCTCTATCTCTTTGAACAATAATAATGGTTACATAACCAGAAACATTTATGTACATAATAATAGAAATATAAAAAATTAAAAGAAAAAAAAATGATTTAAGTTATTGTTTATTTCATGCTAATTTAACTGTCAAAATGACTGCAGTGTGTGAGTACTAGTGTAAAGTACTCAAGTGAAGAAAGTGCACTTACAATTCCTCAAACATTCTTTTGCTGTAAACTAATACAGTGTGTTAAGTCATGGTCACATTACACTAAGTACTACCTTCAATTCTACTTGTGTGATATTATTGTGCAGTAACAGTACATATGTATATCTGAGTACAAATATGAAATTCTTCCACCCCTGTGGGTGCCTTTGTGTCTCTAAGTAAAATGATCTCTTGTTGTGATGCTTTAGTTGTTCATACTGAAAGAACTGATGGCAGCGGGGGTGGACCAGGGAAACATCGTCAAGTTACTGGACAGTTTTGAGACGCAGTTTGGAGAGGCTCTGGTTTTCGAGTGTCTGGACATAGATTTGTTTGACTACTGTGAATCTAAAGTCTCTATACCCTTGTGTGACGTCAGGGCTGTTATTGACCAGGTAAGAAGTGCACACTCACTTCCACTAATGATCCAAGTTGAGTCTAGTCTTATGATATGAAGTGTTTTGCTTTCTGTTAGCTGGCTGAGTATTTTACATGAACCTGCTTTTGTCTCATGTAGATAGCCACAGCGCTCGAGTGTCTGCAGACCTATAATCTCATCTACACAGACCTGAAGCCTGACAACATTATGGTGTGTGATCGCACCTGTCGTCCAATCCAAGTCAAACTCATAGACTTCGGGCTGGTCACGAAACTGGAATGTATCAGTCAGTACGAAACAGTAACCAATGTCAACTACAGGTAAAGAATGATTAATATATGAATATGAATACATTACACAGGTGGGAAGTAACTGGATACTTTAACTCGAGTCATTTTTAGTAATTTATTATTGAAGAAAATTAACTTTCTGAGTGCATTTTCTTAAACATACTTTTACTCGAGTAAATTTTAAAGGATTGTTTTTGCTTTAACACAAGTCTATTTGCTCTATTTACAAGTTTCTTAAAGAGTATACTATTTTTGACTTTAATGACAAAGTGAGTTAGTATTGTAAATGTGGAACTTTTTCAACCTCTTCATGATCATATTACTAATGGTAATATCATTACTTTTACTTTTACTTGAGTAAATATTTTTAATTGTCAGTACTTTTACTTGAGTGCATATGGAGATTCATTCTTCCACCTCTGTGTCATGATCATATTTGTTTATATTTATTGGTGTGATGCTTGTCTTTCTCAGGGCTCCTGAAGTGATTCTGGGCCTGCCCATAACAGAGGCCATAGATGTGTGGTCTCTGGGAGTCATTGCAGTGGAGATGCTGCTGGATTTTTCCATGTTCCCCTATCGGTCCAAATTTGAGACAGTAAGTCAGATATCATTCATTTAAAGTGCTTTGTGAGGAGAAGTAAAGGAACATTGATCATAAAGGTTGTCTGTTATTGCAGCTTAAAATCATCGTAAAACTTCTGGGCCAGCCGCCTGACCACATTCTTCAGGAGGGAATCAAGATGGGCGAGTACTTTAAAATGGATGACATGGGCTGGATAGAGATAATGGTAAAAAAAAACTAAATTTCTCATCCAAACTACATGCCTATCTACAATACTTATACTAACTTGTATGAATACTTTATTTTACTTCATCCAGACCAGAATGGAGTACATCCAACATCATGATTTGCCCAGTTATGAGATAAAGAATTACCTCACTGAGGCATATAATTCTCTGGAGGAGCTGGTAAAGGTATGTACTGTATTGTAAGCAAATGGTGGTCCGTAATGGTCCCCAGAGGTGACCGCCTCTGATGGCCTCAAAAGTACGGGCAGAGTCTTGCATACAAATTGTCTTTTGTCATAATTTATGATTTTTTTCATTATGATGTTTTCAACTAGGTTTATTACAAGGTGCATGACCCCGAGGAGGCTGAAGAGCTGGACTTCTGTATCGACCTGTTGTCTAAGATGCTGGAAGTGAATGCTGAGGACAGAATCACACCTGCTCAAATCCACCAGCATCCATTTATTTCCAAATATCGGTAAGTGTGGGTAGGACATAACTGGGAGGGCTTTATATATTTCCCAATAAAAAATATCTAGAGTACTGAATTTCACATATCCAGCTGAATAAATGTTTGTGTGCCTGGGTCTGTAGTGTGAAAGTGCAGCGGAAGAGGAGCCAGGAGTGATGACGGTGGAGGAAGCCGACCCGGAGAACAGGACCCCACTGACTGAACAAGACCAGGAAGCTGTCAGGTGAGATTTACATTTTTCACATTCATTTAGAATGTCCACAAGCACGACACTACGAGGACGTTTAGATGCACGTTGAGAAATTAACAACATTATTGTTGGGTTGTAACTCCGAGGGGCAACAGTGGCGCGTAAGGTTAAACTGGTCACCCACTAACCAGAGGTTTTGTGGTTCGATTCCCGCTCCGACGCAGAGCATACTGCTATTGTGCCTTGAGCAAGACACACATTGCCTACTCCAGTCACAGTATGAGGCAGGTCGCGAAGTTGTGGTAAACTACATGCGAGCAGACACAAAAAAAAGAGATTGTAACGAAGGGGCCATTAACATCTGCAAAGGTTTGATTACATTTTGGCCTTTTGTTTACACAAGGACAGGGTTTCTGTTTTGTGAATGCGAAAACTTTTGAAAACGGCCAAACTCGTGTAAACTGTGAAGATGCTGTACTCACAGGAAAAGACGACACAACAGCCCCAATCTGAACAGCAATTGGCTGTCTGCTAGCTGCATGTCAGCTGACTCACGATAGCAAACTACAAGCCTTTTATGCCTCATGCGTTTATGTTTAGTCAAGTAATTGTCAGTAGTACAGTATATGTATTTTCAGAACTTACTTTAAGTTAAAATTTTATCAGCATGGCTCCAGAAAACCACCAGGACTTAACGTTGTTGGGAAGTTGCAGACCAGGATTGAGATTTTCTCTGCCGTTTAGTCACTGTGTGGCGTAGAGCTTTTGCTTAAATAAATTTAAACAGTTTATTCACACCCACTGTTGCTTTTTTCACACCTCAGCGTATATATGTAAATGTGAATCTGAGACAGTGTGATTGTTGCTTTTTCTTGGCTAGCAGTAATGATGCCGAAGTCAAATCTTTACTGGATCAGATCAGTTTGATTTTCTCTTAATTGCACAGTTGGGCTATTGCTGCATGTGGATGACTTACTGAGGTCAGAGAGGTGTTCAGCAGTACTCCATAAACACGCAAAGCAACTCTCCAGTGTTTGGAGCAATACTCACTTATTTTCAGACTGACAGTCGTATAAAAGAGACAGTATTTATTTGCATATTTGTTTATGCTAAAGTGGTTACAGATTAGCAGACTTTATTAGCATTTAGTGGAACAAACATATAGCACTGCTTATAAATACCCTGAGTACTTAAATACAGTATTAGTCTGATGTCTCATGGTCAGAAATGAGAATATAATATTCTTTGTAATCTTTGTAAACATTTTTTTACCTCTTGCTAACATGATGTTTTTGTGTGAAGGTGGAGGTATAACATTATCATACACAAGGGCGATGTAAAACTACTCATATTTTTACATTATTTAATATAAAAATGCTAATTTTGATGTGGCTCAAACATAGCCAAATAAAATTTAAACTTTAGTGAGTCTTGCAAATGTAATGACAACAAAACTAGATTTTGAAAATGAATGTAATGTTTTGCATGCAAAAATATTTTGTAAATTCACTAAATAGTTTTGATAAACAAGTGAAAAGTTGTGACATATACACTTTGAGTTTAGAGAAATGTCAAATTGTGAACCAACGCCACTGACAAGAGTACTAGATTTTTAATGTCAAGATTAGAAGTTGCATTCAGTATCCCACTTAAAACCTGGTTGGAGGAGTATTAACTATAATATTTAATGTAAGCATGGTATTCTTCTGGATATTTTTTTTAGTGAGCCGGGAAGATTTGAGCAGGAGCGTGTTTGCCTGGTCCAGAGCACAACCAGCACTGTAGCCTCACCAGCCTCTACTCCTCGGGTCATCACGGTCCAGCCTGCCACACCGGAAAACACAACACCGTTCGTTGATTACTTTCAGGAGTGTGTTAGGTAAGATTCTGCAGAAACAAATGACCAAGATAAGCAACAATCTAAAACCAAAAGGGCGCAGGTGGCATTCCAAAAAATCAAAATTTTGCACAAAATTTCATTAGCACCCTTTTCACCCTTCGATCTTTACCTTTGTGTGCTAGTGTTTAGTAAATGTTTTCATGTTTTTGTATGTGTCACTAGTGTTAACGGTGGAGCAGAGAAGACCCCAGCTACCACAGAGAGAGTCTGCCTGGTCAAGAACAGAACCAGCACTCCGATCTCCCCGTGGTCAAAACCTGAGATCATGATTCTCAAGCCAGCCACACCAGACAACGCATTTATGGAGAATGTCCTGCAGTGTGTCAGGTAAGATTCAAGAGAAAGGACAGACCAAGATAAGCAATAAACAAGGGGTTAGTACCAAAAGGGTACAAGTTACAGGCCACTAACTTCAGGAGAGGAGCAAGACTGAATCCTATATTCAGAGATAGCTTGTTGGTCAATTTTAATTTTACAAATATGTATTATTGATATTGCGCCTGTAAAAAGAGCTGTAATTTGATTTCCTTTGTAAGATAAATCAAAATTTTGCTCAAAATATCATAAACGCCCCTGTGATTCTCACCCCTTGATCTGTACATTTGTGTGCTAGCTCAGTAGTTGTCAGTTCAGTAGTTGTCAGTTGTTCAGTAAATGTCATGCTGTTTTCAATGATAATAGGCCATTTTTACACTGACTGAATCTTACACAGTAAATTGTCTAGTGTTAAATTAACACTGTCAGTGAACATATGGTCCTTATCTATCTAGTGTTAAATTTACTCTTTAGTGTTAATATTTCAGTGTTAAATTGAACACAGCACCATGACACTGGTGAACAATGCCACACATGACCTGATGTCTTTGAGATGAAAAGGGAGACATTTTAATGCACTCACTCCCAGCATTTAATGAGCAGTCATTTAAAAACTTTGCTTCCTTTACTAACACTTTAAATGTAATTTGTGAACATTACATTTATGTGGAAATAATACTGTATATTAAAAATGGTATGTTTCTGGGAGCTAAATGGAAAAAAAACTATCGCTGTACTTAAGCTACATTATATAACATAGTCTTGTCCACATCTGTCATGGTGCAAACATGACTCTGACTCCCACAAAGATAGACAAAGTTTTTAAAAGGGAAAAAATGTATACAGCATACATTTCCAGTTAATGCAGGAGTCACTGTTTCTCTGAGTCATGGTTGTACCATGACTGATGTGGACAGGACCACATTATAACTGAAGTTTAAGTACAGCTGAAAGGATTTTTGCATTATCTTTTTCTTTCAAAGATAGAATGCTCATAGTATTATTCCATTATTTTTAACAGATCAAGCAGCTTTCAGCATTTCCACCAATGTGATGTTTAAAGTGGCATTAAAGAAGAAACTATTTCAACCACTGCCCATTCAATGATGGGAGTGAGTGCATTCGAATGCAGTCCTGTCTATCTCAAAGACATCAGGTCATGTGTTGTCCACCAGTGTCATGGTGCTGTGTTCAATTTAACACTGAAATTTTAATCCTAGAGTAAAGAGTAAATTTAACACTAGATAGATAAGGACCATATGTTCACTGACAGTGTTAATTTAACACTCGACAGTTACTGTGTATGTTTAGAGATAGTTGCTCGGTGTTTCAATAAATGATTGCATGTTCTTGTTTGTATGACTAGTGCTACCAGTGGTTTACAGAGGACATCAGCAACAACAGAATATGAACCACTGATCATTGTGGTTGAGAACACTACACGTCTGCTTGAAGACCAGCCATCAGGTTCTGCAGAATTTGAATCGAACACCAGCAGCACTCAATCCGATCTACTTCCTTCAGGTAAGATTTGCTTAGCTCTTGTATCACTGTGGCAAAACAAAGAGAAATTCATTAATAAACTTTGTATGTTTTTGTGTCACAGTAAAAAAGAAGAAGAAGAAGAACTGTTTCCGCCGGATATTGTCCTGGATGAGAAAACAGTTCTGCTGCCTGAACATCAAGGCGGAGTAAGCAGCAGGCGACGGATATGATTTCAGTCATGTTTCCTGAAGCTTGTCATCTCGTGGTCACACACAGATAATTGATGTTCGGAGCAATTTAGGGACTATCTGACTATCTGTGGTGGAGAGCAGAGCAAGGCTGTGTTCTTATCAGTCCATGGTTCAGTGGGGCCTGGATTGTAGACTTCTACAATGTTGACCCCATATTTAACCTGAGCCGATGACTGCACAGCCTCACTCAGTGATGCTATCAGCTGCAGAAATAGTTTTTAAAGTTTTGGATTGCTCTACATTTTAAGATCTGAGTTGGACCACTTGGGAATGATCAGCTTTAGGATAAGGCTGTCTTTAATGCCGTATGGACTACGGTCTCTGGACTTTGGTAGGTAAGTAGGAAGGTAGGTAAGTGACCACACATCTCACTGGGTTATGGACGGTTCCCTGTTTGAAGAACATACTTTATGGGACCAGGGGCATCTCAAACCTTTCAAAGTGGAGGTGGAGGGGGAGGGGGGTTGGGTTGTTAATGATGCATACAGTATGTATTTAATTCAGCAAGTTTGTAAAAAGACCTTATAATGAGAGAAAGTCCTGTCACTCAATAGTGCTTTCGGCTCAACGTGTTTCGGCGTTACAGCCTTCATTAGGGGACAAACAGAAGTAAACTGTGTCATGTGAGTTTTAAAGATACATTCCACCAATAGGGTTTCTCCACCTGTAAGAGGGAGTGGTACAGGGTTAACACACCTATGTGGACATGTATATAAAGAGCCACAAGATGGCAGCAATATCCAAGAAACACTAACAGTACATAAAAGCAAACTATACAATGGAAAAACTACAGATAAAGTACATAGAACAGCCCAACGGCCTATAAAAACACAGTGAAGTCCAAATCTTCATTCAGTCCAGGGTGTTTTGTGGCCTCAAGTCTATAAATCCATGAGGTCTCACACTGTTTAAGTTTTTTTAATTCTGTTTCCTTTTTGTATGGAGTCAGGAACGTGGTCTATTCCATGGGCTTGTAGACCCTAACCCTAACCCTAACCCCAAAAAGGAAACAGAATTAAAAAAACTTAAACAGTGTGAGACCTCATGGATTTATAGACTTGAGGCCACAAAACACCCTGGACTGAATGAAGATTTGGACTTCACTGTGTTTTTATAGGCTGTTGGGCTGTTCTATGTACTTTATCTGTAGTTTTTCCATTGTATAGTTTGCTTTTATGTACTGTTAGTGTTTCTTGGTTAATGCTGCCATCTTGTGGCTCTTTATATACATGTCCACATAGGTGTGTTAACCCTGTACCACTCCCTCTTACAGGTAGAGAAACCCTATTGGTGGAATGTATCTTTAAAACTCACATGACACAGTTTACTTCTGTTTGTCCCCTAATGAAGGCTGTAACGCCGAAACACGTTGGGGCTTTTTTAGTCTTTTGCAGGGGTCACCAATTAAAATTCACCAAGGTCCAATTGGTGAAAATTTTCTCGCGCAAAGGTCCGGAGCATCACAATGTTGATTTGTACCGCAAAAATAAATAAATAAAATCATTGTAGTTACATCAGTGTCTACATTATGGCAATAGCATTTTGCTAACATAAGCATTAGTTTAAAACTAGGGGATATCAAATAATAAAATAAAAAAGTATTTTTTTTTTTCTTATGTTAATCAAATACAGTTAAAAAAAAATCAACCAAAAGCTTTTATAATGGTCCTTGGCTCAGAACACAGGAGACACAGGAGTTTAGAGCTGACCTCTGTTCCTTTCTACATCTGTCTCTCTCATTTCTCCGCTGTCTGTCTCACAGTCACCGCTCCATATGTTTCCAAATCCTCAGATCTGATTGGTTGATAGCGTCACACGCAAGATTTTCTGTCTGCTTTTACGCAGGAGACGATTCACCCATTAAAACTAAAGTGGAACGTACTGCGCCTCAAAACACAGGTTTCCTCTTAATTCTCTGGTGAATATGAGGCAGCTCTGTCCTCTGTGGGACAGAGGGACAGACACCGAGAGGAGAGGGGTGAGCTGTGGGACAGAGAGACACTGAGAGGGGAGGGGTGAGCTGTGGGACAGAAGGACACTGAGAGGGGAGGGGTGAGCTGTGGGACAGAGGGACACCGAGAGGGGAGGGGTGAGCTGTGGGACAGAAGGACACTGAGAGGGGAGGGGTGAGCTGTGGGACAGAAGGACACTGAGAGGGGAGGGGTGAGCTGTGGGACAGAAGGACACTGAGAGGGGAGGGGTGAGCTGTGGGACAGAAGAACACTGAGAGGGGAGGGGTGAGCTGTGGGACAGAAGGACACTGAGAGGGGAGGGGTGAGCTGTGGGACAGAAGGACACTGAGAGGGGAGGGGTGAGCTGTGGGACAGAAGGACACTGAGAGGGCAGAGCCGCTCACAGCCTGTGTCGCGTCCTCTCTCGCCGCTCCGTAAAAACAAAACTTAAGTTTGTTGTAAACGGAACAGTCCTGTCCCTCCGCACTCAGTCTGGACCTACTCCTCTCATTTTGTTGGACAGTAACAGAAAACACAGCTGATTTAACCCCCGCACTGTTCATGTTAAAGTTTTAAAGCACCAGGATACGATGCTGTTGACGCGCCGCAGCGGCGCCTCTCTCTGTGCTCCCGGGGAGTGAACAGGCTGAACGGGTTCGGGTCCGCGGAGTGGGACAGAGGTTCGGGTCCGGATGGGAGGGCATCTGGGTCCGGATTCGGACCGCGGTCCGCCTATTAACGACCTCTGTTCTATTGTGACATGCCCTAAATAATAAAGGCTTTTTAACTTTATGAGAGAGTGCCTTGGGTATTTTGTTGTATTTCTGCATTGCCTGTCCCTTTCCTCGTTACCACTCGTTACCAAGAGCACCTCGTTTTTGCTACTCTTATGCTATCTTCTAGAGGTCCAGGAAGCGCTCCTCCTTGCCGCTTTTTTTGTTTGTTTTATATT